>OX387270.1:45958355-47208355 GCA_947562075.1 Orthosia gracilis
AGTCTCTATACCATCACCAATGGAAACAAAACTGAATATAACCGATGATAATCATCTGGAGTCTATAAGAATAGGTATTGACACGGGACGTCAAACAACAGATACTCTTAATCCCCAAGATCACTACAGCAATATAGCAACTTTTTCGGCCAACTTTAAATAATACTGGTAATAAAATCAGCCGTGCGAATCCTCTGAGCTTAATGGACCGCGGTCGCAATCGTAATTGATATACTGCACAATAAAAATTCAATTTTGTCTTTCATTATCAACATTCATGCGGTCTGGACCAGCCGAAAAGAAATTTTCTTTACGATTCGTTTCCGCTTTGGTGACTTTATTCTTTTTTGTTGAAATCTGAGTTTAGATTTCGGTATGTGCATTAAACTTTAATGGAAGTTTTCTTGTGTTGTCTTTAGAAGTATTTGTATCGGAAACTTTAAGTAAATGCGGTTTTGCTTGTATAGGATCCAATGAGGTATTCCTCTTTAATGCCATTCTATATGTTTCTTCTAAAGCTTCGGCAGTCCGAATGTCATTGAAATCACCTGTTGCTTTAGCAATTAAATATTTGTCCACTTCTGATTTACAACGTACAACTTCATTCACCGTTTCCACAATTTTCCCCGTATTCTTGCAGTTATACTCGATTGATATAAATTCTTTAAATTCCGTATCGGCATTGAAATTGAATTACGCACGTTAAAATTCACAAACGGGTGTAAACGTTACGAGTTTATTTGATTGTGGATTCAGGTCGTGGAATCAACAAGTTGCAGTATTGTGCTATCCACTATATCATTTGCAGTTTGTCTATCTTCCATTGACGCAGTTCGTTGAGCTTGGCAAAGATTTTGGGAATATATCATAATTGTAAATACCATATTTTATGTAGATTTTCTCCTCAAACATTGATTCGTGTTTAGATATTACGTGAAGGAATTTATTGCTGAAGATAACAATGAATTATCTCGACTGTTAAAATCATTTATAAATAAGCAATGTCACAGTGACTATTGCAAATAATATTATCAGTATATTTTTATAGAGTTGTTTTAGTGTTATATAGTATCTCCATAAAAATGTTCACTTACATATTATTTACATCATGTTAACGATATCACAGTGATAAGTTACAGTAAACAAGTGCATGGCTTTCTCGTTATCAAGTTGAGATAAAGATATTCTTGTCTGAGTTGCGAAACAATACAGAATAAATACAGGCTCGTGCTCGTATGCACTGGTTCTGATCTGAATTCGATAAAAAGCGGTTCAAGAAAACTTTGATACAATGTTTTAAGAACAATCGGATATCGGAAATGTAGTGCGTGGCTCAGATAGATTTGGCTTTTTTTTTATTCCAGCCATGAACTTGTTCTATTATCGTGTACTATATTAGTATGGTAGCACACAAGGGGGTAGGCAGAGACAACAGAACGCCACCTGCTACGATCCTCACTACTTTTGCTTCATTTGCGTTCATGCTCACATCTAGTCATAGCTACACGCATGCCGGTTATGACTACTGCGCATCTGGCCTTTCCGAAGAACACCACCAATAAGATCTATGTATGTATATCCTTTTAGAACGTCCCGGGGTTTCATATGCAAGTTTACAGTATTACGCAAACCTCGTGCGCTTAAAAAGTTTCCGATACGAATCTGAGAAATCGGGGTTCAACAAAACTCAGGCAGAATGCATCAAGCAATTCGGAAGTGCCTAGTGCGTAAGCGACAACACAAAGAGTATTTATGACTACGGAGCGTATTTTCGGATTCAAAATCGGATGCAATCGTTTGCGTGGTTGTTACGTCAGATGTGGTCATGGATTATTGTTTTCGTTATTGCTTTTAATTCATTGACATTGTTATTTTTGATTATTGTTTACGTTTTGAATTCCTATTAATTTATTGAAATTGTTATTTTAAATTATGTGTGCATGGTATTCTATATTATTTTAATTTAATTAATTTTACTTGTTCTAATTTCTAATTTAAATTGAATTCTGTATTCTTATTAATTAATTCATCCAATACCTACTGTTTCATGCTGATTAAAAACGCAATGTTAATTGTTACGGAATAAACAAATTGAAATTGAATTGGCTTTTGGTTTAATATTGGGGGATTAATGCAATATATCAATAGTTGCCACGAACATATTGCTGTAGTATCTTTGGTTATTGTTAACACACCTGCAACGTTTGCAAGCGTTAACATATCAAAATGTAAAGACAGTGGAGCACTGTTGCTGTATTTTCTCAGGTGTACCTACAATATAGAGATACACCGAATGCGTAACTTTTGGCAATTTATAACTTAGGATAATGGAGCACTTATGGTGTTATTAATAAATCTTTCTCTGAAGCACTTGCGGAAGAACATTTCCGACATTGGTTTTGAAACGACATGGACCACAACTGCGCAAGTTGATTTACTACGAACCCTAAGAGACACGACAAGGTAGGTGCCTACATACTACCTCCTAATTACCAAACTTGCATCATCAATTCTCCAAGACGAATTATGACGGTACCTGAACCCTGTACTTCATTGTCTTCGTCTATAAAGGTAGGCATTAATGTCCCGAAAGATACTTTTGATCCTAATTCCATTACTCCAACAAAAGCTGACATCAGATTCAATTTGGAGCAAAATCTCTTTGAATTTATATGATCACTCTATTGTAAGCGTCTCTAAAAGGTTTTTAATGAGTTTCGGAGTTTGCAAAAAAGGAAGCCTTAAATCTGAGTTTGGATCTGTGTAAAACGAAACTAAGTAAGTATGTTCTTTTATTAATTAAATTAGGGCTTTTTTAGTTTTGACTTAGTTGGTGCTGTGGGAACGGAAACTAATTGCTTTCCTTTGTAACGTTGATTAAAGATCTGTTCTCTTATCGTATTGATGAGGAGCAGGTATAGGTTTTTAAAGTACCTTTTTTTTTGTTTGGCCCAGTTTTCAGCTACGGTAACATCAATTGGTCCCCATGTGAGTGACGGCATCTTACTTAGAACTTCTATTTAAGTTTCATCTCCATTTCAGGTTTAACACAGCTGAGGTCAAGTCTACTCGTGTTTGAACTTAAAACTTATGCAAAATTTCAGTTATGTTTTCCTAGAAGATCCATATGCAGCCCGTTTTACGTGGCGTGCCTTCGGGGAGTTACGTGGAGTTTCAAGTAAATCTGCCAAGTCTTTGAATATTTCAAATCTGTTATTCCACGTCACTTGTTGAGAGCTGATGAAAATTCAATGAAATGGTCGCTTTGTATCTAGCCAGCTTTTCCAAAATCCAGACTGTTCGCATTTCATTAAATGTTTCATAACTTACCCGTCAGTCTATTTAAAACACAAAAGGCTGTTTTTGACGTCTCTTCAAGATATAACTTTAACGATTAAATTACTTGATAAGTAAAGTTATTTTCGATGGAATAAACATCGACGTAATTATTAAAATATATATATTTATTATATATTTTATTGTTTTTCTTATATATCGACGTTGTATAAAAATTAGCTTAGAAACTATGCCTTGTTGGGTGCCAATAATAATCATACGCAATGACGCCTTTCCGAACATGTTCAGGCTTCTTTGGGTCAAGAGCCCTGAGCAATATCGAAATGTGACAAAACCTCTATATATCACGCCTGCAGGCCTATTAAACGGTCACATGAGCCTATTCGCTCCACAATTTTTCCTTAATTAATTGTACTGATATGAACAAACGTGTTTCGATTCATCTTTATTACACACGCGTGGGTCAACTATTATCTTTTTTTTTTGTAAAAGACACCTCCTATTGTAATATATTGGCCGTCGAATTAAGTAATCGTATACACACTCGTGTGTTATAATAGTGAGTGCACACGATCTGAGATGTTTCAGGTAGGTATGAACGTAAACAGCCTACACGCGTGAAACCGACACCCGTTGTTAAAACTCGGCCTCGATCGTGCAGTTGAGGTTGGGTTACTATGTTAGCGATTATGCAGGTGGGAATATACATCTTTAAATATCGAAGAAAAAAGCTTGGTTGACAGAAAGTGACGGAGAGCGAACGGACACGACAATGATATTGGTAGCAGATGCAACTTTAATAGGTACCTACTAATCTAAGGCCTTATACTGATGGCGCGACGCAATTTAATTAGGCATCGATTGGCGATATCGCGCACGTATTCTATAAGAAAATTCAATTGCGTATCGGTCGAATTGCATCGCATTGCGTCCATGTGAACATACTTGCAATTTCGCCTAGTAAAAATCGCTTATCGGTGCGATATACAGGAGGAAAGGGTTTTTTTTTAATACTTTTCTTAGACGAAAGGTTAGGAAAGTGTCAGCGTAGTAGAGTCGTAGATGTAGACAGACAAGGTCTCAAATAAGTATTAGATAGAGGAAAAAAATTGACAACAATTAGAGCCGATTATAGAAGGACGGTGTTGCGACGACGCCAAATAAATTGGGATCAGGGCAAGAGTATTTTATGAGTCCAGAAAAATTACTATAGAACATTAGTAGTAGTAGTTGCTCAGTAGTAATGTGTTGTTTTTGATGATGTTAGATAAAAATACAAATAACCAAATCTGGAACTAAATTATAAACAGGATAACTGTTCATCGTTTATTCCCCGAATTGGTATTATACATAATAAAATTACATAACCCAAGTATATGAAATTAAATGCACCGAACAACAAATCTGCAATTTAAACGCTTTACAATACTTCCTGAAAGTGTTACTTAAATAAGATTATTTCATTGTTGCCAAAATTGTGTTGTACAATGTTGTTATCATTCACGTAAAAACTAAAATCGTGAAGCAGTCATTTGTGCAAGATATTGATGCAATATTTTGCACAAAAAGTTGTCACTTTGAAGAGACGTTACAGCTTACAGATACGCTAGTTTTTGCTCGAGACTTCGTCTGAGTAGCATTAGACTATTACTTCAAATAACCTATTTTTTATATACTTAATTGGCCGCCTCACTTGAGAAATTAATGGGTGAACCATAGAAACTTCCACCTTATCACCCGGATAATTTCCGGGATAAAAACTAACCTATGTCCTTCCCAGGGTCTAAAACTACTCGTATCTTCATATCTAGAGCTGCTCAAAAGACATGCTATGCTTTAATTAAAATACTAAATACTATGTATCTCGCATGTATTTAAAATACTAAATATTTTTGAGTCGTGTATTTAAAATATAAAATAAAGTATTTTAACTATTTTTATTAAAAATACAAAATACTAATTACAAAATACAGTAAGGTGTTAGGTTATGACAAGTAACTTGTCAATTTGACATACATTCTGCTTACGAAGCGATCGAGTACTATTTTCTGCAGAACGCACCAATTAATACGATCGCTAAATGTATTTATGTTCAAATGTATTATGAAGCCATATATTTGAAATACTAACTAAAAAATACCTCAGCTTCAGGTATATGAAATACCAATCACAAATTACATTTTAAGAAGTAATTGAATTACAAATACAAAATATGTATTTGTATTTCAATTACGTATTTTAATTACAAGTTATTCAAATATTGCCCAACCTGCATACCAAATTTCATCTTGGTAAATCGGTTCAGAGGTTTAATCATGATAAGGTAACAGACAGAGTTATTATCGCTTTTATAAAATTAGTATGGATGGCAAGACCCAACAACTTGAAGAGCGATTTCTATAAGCAAGTCGGACATTTTTTGCTGAAAGATAGATAGTACTCGTCTCATGTTTTTCAGCTGTTCAAAGCCTGTTTCTATTTCCGTACATCACGTGTCACATTTACTTCAACGTGTTTATTTATCATTGATAGAAACTTATCAGACTCAAGGTTAACTAACAGCTCATATATATATATATATAGTAAAAGTTTTTCGGCCGAACTATCTCTATTTTCAAAGAATTGATGCGATATATAGATTGGTCGAATAGGAATGTGTAGGTGTCAGAGTTAGTCACGGTTCGTATATTTTAAACTTATATATAATAAAGAGGTATAATAAAGAGTCGCTTCTGCCAGCGGATTCGTCCGCGTAGAAATAGAATATTATACCGAGAGAACATATTCTCGGGATAAAAAGTATTCCACGTGCTGTTCCTGATTATAATCTAACACTTCGCCAAATTTTAGCCGCGAGCCACGCCAGATCCGTTCAACCGTGATTGAGTCACAAACATACACACATCCAAACTTTCGCAGTTATGATGTTACTAGCTTCTGCCAGCGACTTCGCCCGCGTGAAAGTCGAAAATTATCCCCAGGGAACATATAACTGGGATAAAATCCTATGTGCTTTACCTGACTACAATCAATCTCTGTGCCAAATTTCATCCAGATCCGTCCAGCCGTTTGAGCGTGAAGAAGTAACAAACATACAAACACACAAACCGCCTTTATAATAGTTAGATAGTATCATAATTGGAAGATGGATGGAAGGATGAGACTGGTGGGTATGAAAATTTAAGCGTATCAGTCTTTCATGTCGAGAATGATTAAAATCCAAATTATGAATCATTAGTAGCGGGTGTTTAAACATGTGTTGATCGTTAATACTCCTCAAATAAAGTAGAAGAGCATTGCGAAATTAATCATAAACGAAGATCAAGTAAAACTTGAAACTTTCGTAATATTCTGGCCCGAGAACCCCTTTACATTTTTTCTTCGGTATTTGCATGTGACCAGTACTCAGTTAAATATTTTTCTCATCCTTGCGTGTACTAAGACTACAAAGGTCAACCTTTTATCAAGATATTGACTTCAATGAAAATGAACGTGGCTGATAAAATATCGGAACAGGCATAGCACCGGCAAGACGGTAAGACACAATTCTGAAGGCAGTATATCAAGCGGTCCACACTGCAGAAGACCGCAAAACTTGGGAGACCTGTCGAATGTGGTCGAGACATTAATGAGGAAACAACGAAGAAGAAGATAGCTGAACTGAGGCTTTAGACAAAATGTCATTGCCGCGATAGCCAGCGCTGCCTCGCACAGTCTCGCGATGTCACGCGCCGGCCATCGCGAGACATCGCGAGGCAGTGCTCGACGGAGAGAGACCGTGCCGGTCCTCGATGACCGGTTCAAGATTTTTATATCCGTTTCACAAAGTAAATAAATACTTTATTCTTAGAGCCATAAAGTTCAATATTTTACTAACAAATATTTCAAGTCTCGCCCATCCCATCCAAGCCTCGCCTCGCCGTTGTAAAACCACCTTTAACTTTTTCGAATCGCTCGAGCTAGAGCGAATCGCTAGAGCTTCTGGAAGGGCCTTAACTTGTAACGATATGTAAAATATTATTATCCACGCCATAACTGAAGCCTCACAATATTATACTCGTATTATAAGTACACGCGTGTCGTTGGCGCCGTGTGGGCGAGCGAGCCATCTGTCGCATTGAGAAACTACTGCTTACCTGGCCACGAAACTAGGCGAGCTGGACTAGACTATCGGCGACGATTTAGATACAGTGTGTAGTAATACATGCTCGGAGGCTTAGTAATAACAGCCGCATGGTTCGATGTTCGAAGTTAAGCAACAATTGCCAAGATCAGTCGTGGATGGGACTATTCATCCAGACTCCTCCGTAGCTCGGAAAGCACTTTAAGCCGTCGGTCCCGGCTTTCAATTGAAGATCTTTGACAATCGTTACGGCTAGTCAGAAGCCAGAAAATATGACACCAGTCTTGCTAAGGAGCACCGTGTCACCCAGTTACTGGGTTGTGAAGGTCAGATAGGCAGTCGCTCCATGTAGAATACTGGTGCTCAGCTGTATCCGGTTAGATTGGAATCCGACCCCAACAAAGTTGGGCAAAGGCTTGGCAAAAAGACTGTTTAGTAATACATACCGGCATTACTGCTGTAGATTACTGAGAGAGGAAGAACCACAGAGATAAATCTAACTAGATAACGCAAGTCCCTATATCTGTATGAAAACCAAGCGTGCCACTTTTTCATACACAATTTAAAAAAATATTTACTTACCAATGAGAGAAAACATTTCCAATGCCTCGCCCAACTTTTTCTATACCGTCTTTAAAGTTCAATAAGGCATAATTAGGCATTTTTCTAGATTTCGGTGGATTTCCGGTGTCGATAATGCTAAATGAAAAGCTCAAAGTACGATCATTGATCGTAATTTTACTTCGTTTTTTGACACGCGAAGTACATACAATCGCGTCATCTAGTTAGATTTATATCTGTGGGTAGAACGGACTACGGTACAATTGAAAATATATGACATCAAGAAGGTTGCTTAGCTTAATAGATAGATAAATATGGAATGAATGGAGAATTGAATGTAGGATGCAACGGGAAATATGCAACCGTCGAGACAAGGCATGTTAAGAGAGACCTAGATAAAAACGAGCCAGGTGAAAATAAAAATACGATACACACGGGCGCCGGCAGGACTATTTTCAGGATAAAACAGAATGGGCTTTCTTTTTCACATTTGTACAAAGATAGAACTAATTTTATCGACATGCAGAGATGTTTGAGAAATAAAGACCGAGAATTGGAATGCAAGAGCGAATGAAGCGACCTCGAAAATTAAAGCAACACGCTTCTTATTTTTGAAGGGTTTTTTTATGTCATATGGGTGCAAGGTGCAAGTGCGCTCCCTTGCACCCTTCTCCAGGCCCCCGGCGCCCATGACGATACACTTATTATATCATGGATTTAATATCTAATTTTGGAGATTACAGCTTCGAAGCTGGGCCTCAGGATAATCCTATTAATATGCCTTCCAAAATAATCTATGCATATATTAATGAGTAAGAATTAATTAAAAACACTTTATAAGTATTCACATAGAGCACAACGTATCAATCAATCGACACAGCTTATACGAACTTATCTCAAATTCTAATATTGGATAATATTATTGGGCAGTTCCGAATTCCTCAGCAGAGAAAGTGAATATCCTTTTAAACAAGAACAAAAACGATCGGAATCTCTTCGGAATGAAAACAGACAACTCCTGAGTTTTGTAGGTCAACTGACTAGAATAAACAGGAATCTAAATGCGTGTTTATGTCGAGAGCTAGAAATACAGACAGGCGGACTATGTTTAAAATAGTAGTATTTACTTGACGTTACTTGGGCTTCCATTGTTATTTGATTATTTTGGGAGCGGGCGATGAGTAAACAATTCGGTTGGTTTGTCAACAGTTACATAATAAGGCCTTGCTTACGTTTGTGTTTAAGTAGTTGGACTGTTCTCAAAAATTGTTGCCTTTAGTAATGGTCTGAACACTGAATATACCATGACATATTGGCGTTCACGATGAGACATGTGGCTGTTCCAAAAAATAACTATGAACTGCCAAATCTTTCTAGTACGAACAAGAAAACTATAAATTTGAAGGCACGCTTAGATTTTATATCGGACGTAGAACTAGACGGTTTGTCCAAAGAAGAACTCCGATCTGTAAATCCAATAGAAGCAGACAATACAATGACAAAGAACGCTAAAACATCCAAAAAAGTTCCGAAACATGCAAAGGATCAGACACTACGTACGTTTATTATGCGAATTGAAATAAAATATGTTGTAGAATCAGCTGTTTAACATCTGTCGCAAGATTTAAGAGTGTGCTGAAGCAAACAAGTTGCTAAGGTCGTCTACTTATAACTTCAAGTTACTACTATCGCCTTCAGTATCAACTACACATGCAACTTGTCGCTGCTTTTACGAGAATAACATGGTTCTGCGTCAGCACGAGACTGTCAATCGATGTTAAACGGTGAAATTATTGATTGGAAAGCAGGAACAAGTAGATTGTATGCAGATAGCTACACTGAATCGGAAGTAATGCAACACAAACCTCCGAAATTGTCACGACACCATATTATTTCCAGATCATCAATGCTTACCTAAAACAGAAAAGAAAACATTTGTTAGTTATTTTGCATGTTTGCACGGGCCATATTATCAGAAGTGGGATGTTCGGCAGTGGAGATTTTTGATCTTATCTCCGAAGGTTCCAGTTACAATTTACTCTCAGTATTATAGTTCATTCACCTAAAACCTAAGCACATTAAACCTAATTCATTTTCGAAGTAAAGAAAATTTTACAGCTATTTCCTAAACATGCCATTCCATTGACCTTGGCGCCCCATCGGTACAGCACAACGGAAGGGCAAGGCAGAGAGGTGACATTGAGAATGCGGCCACTGCTACAAAACCTAGAAAGCGGTTTAACTTCCACGGAACAAACCTGTTCGGTACACTACCACTGGATTTCGTTTAATTGACTTGTTAGTAATGCCAATTCGCGGCTGTCTAATTAGAATTTATGCTTGATGTGAACATGTTATTAAGTAATCAAGAAGATATTGGATAAATCACAGTTATTTATAATATGTCTTTCGTTTTAGTGTTCCCGGGGTTCGTTTGTAGAACATACCACTATCAAGGAAATATGTAATATGAAATTGCGAAATAATAAGATATAGGCTGTCGTTATCACTTATCAGGGTACAGATGAATACACAACAGAAGCCACCTGCGCATTGATAGCAGTATCAGTAGACGTTTGTGTTACATCCGCAGTTAGAAACGAGATGACCCGTTTGCAAGTCACAAACACACAGACTTTAATCAAAATTAAGGTGGATTATTCTTCAAATTAATGCGAATATGTATAAGCATTCGAATCAAATGACCACCACCCATATCGTCGAAAAAAGTAAAATTCAAGCTCAAAGACATACCGACTTATCCATAATCATAAAAGACACTTAGTGGAATGAAATCGACACTGCTGATTATATGTCATACCGGTGTGTATCGAGTTTCAGCTCGCCCAGTATACCCTGATACTTCAGGGAGGCGCTGTTCACGAAGATAACAAGCAATAATGGTTCTAATTCAATACTTTTCTAGGTAGTTCCCGGTTTCGCAGTCAGCCAAGATATAGTGGGCGCCCTATAAAGGCTCTATCCGTACGAAACGGGTGATCGCCACGCAATGGGTGGCCCGTTCCCACTGTATTATGAAATTCTTTGGATTTTTTATTCACGGTATTCATTAATCATAGTTTTCTATGTAAAATGCTGAGAATAGATGAGAGTCGTCTTGTTTGTGTGTAGAAATGTGCCATCTTGGGAATTGCATACTTTGAATCCGACTCCCATGAATGTCAGAGTGACTGATCTGCTTGGGACCTTTCTTAGTGGTTTCTTCATAACTATTGTTGATGTTTAAATTATTAGCTTCTTAGTTCATCACATTTTGAGATAACTGTTCTTCTGGTAATAGGAAAAAAAGCTAGGGACCCAACTCTTATACAAATTTGATAACAATGCTCAAGCATACCCATCAATCTTAATTGAAGAGCCCTTCAAAATAAAGCCATTAAAAAGAACGTCACCAACTCATCGACTCCTCGCCGAAGCCCTTCGTCTAGTTTGTATAACACAACTCAATATACTTCCTAACGATCATTACATATGGCACGCGACGCCGGCGCTCCCTACACCTGTCCCGCCATATGATGAGCCGGGCCAATATGGCGGCATGGAAGTGTGTCGTGACCTCCAAACTTTTTAATTTATGCTTTTTGATAGGGCTTGCCGGACGTCGATAATTATTTGGCTTCTGGTTTTTTGAGATGAATAGAAAGTTTTTCTTGTGGACTATTTTGTCGTGTGGTTGAGTTGAGATTTTCTTGGATCTTTACCTACTTGAAAATTACATTATTGTATGTGCACAAAGCAACATGATATTTTAACTTCTTTTCCATATGATGAACCGGGCCAGAAAGGCGGCGTGGGAGTGTGGTGTGACCTCCAAACTTTTTAATATGACATTCGATAGGGCTTGCCGGTCATCGTTTACTGTTTGGCTTCTGGTTTTTGAGATAGAGTGGTATTTTCGAAGATTTTTCGTGTTTCGTGGTTAAGTGGTAATATGTCATTATTTATTTTAGAGTATTGGCGATTTGAATGACGTTTCATTTGAGAGCTCTATTATGTATATAAACTACCTACTGTTAGTTGTCCTAGTTATTGGATATTCTGATTTTTTTCAGTAGAGGGTATAATAATGGAACCGAATATTAAACTTCGAACGAACTCGTAAACATTATTGTATGTCCACAAAGCAACATGATATTTTAACTTCTTTTCCATATGATGAACCGGGCCAGAAAGGCGGCGTGGGAGTGTGGTGTGACCTCCAAACTCGTGCTTTGATTCTACTGTGAAATGACACAAAGTATATTGCGTTTTTATAAAATCCTTGTACTTCAACAGTAGATCAAACAGTCAGTCTGTATCTCTTTAATGCTGCTGAAATATTTGGAACCCACAAGACGATTATAAATATTAACCGAAAATACAAGACACATTGACCTATTTTCCTAGGTTGATTGTTACTGCTTTTGTGATAAAAATTGGCGTTCAACGTCAAAACAAGATTTTAATTTCAACATAAAACGAGATCGTGTTATCTATCTCCCGCTTTTCTTCTTTTCTATTTATCTTCTTTCATCTTATGTTATCTTGCAAGATTTCCAGAAGGTTTGGTGCTACGAGCCCAGCTTTTCCTGAGTTTTCACTATTAAGAGGAAATGCGGTCGCTGACATCCGAGTGAATATCCTAAGTAAAAATTCATAATTCGATGTTTGGCTCTCTACTATTTCCTCCTCAAATATTGGACCAATTTAAAAGATATTCTATAAGCTGAATAAACTTTTTTACAAAAAAATACTACAGACTTCCAACTAAAAACACTAAAAGTGAAAAATAACTTTCTTTTTCGAAGTCGGTGTCTTTGGTAGGTACAATTTTTTTCGTTATGGACACCGACTTCGAAAAAGAAAGTTATTTTTCATTTTGTAGTGTTTTTAGTTGGAAGTCGGTAGTACTTTTTTGTATTTTTTTTTATTTTTCTTTTTTACTTTTTAGTTGTACTTATTAAGCAACTTGCCTTTAGTAAGCTACTTATAATGCCAGAATAGATTACCCGAATACCATAAAACTTGAACATAACCGGTGAAATGAGAGTGTACCAAGGTGAACTCTACACATCTGCGTACCCCTTTAGAGCGTACTGGCGTGCTGTTATGTTATGAAATGGTATAAACAATAAAAAGATATGCGATTGCAGCAATTACGAGAGATTTGCCGTTATTTATTGAAGAGTTCTGTTGTATATCTCCGAAGTTCTTTATCAGATCTACCAATTTCGGGATATACTCTATCAAACAAAAAAAAGAATCCATCAAATTGACGGAGATATCGGTGAAAATAAACAAAAAAAAATATCCATGAAGTCGAACATAGAACCTCCTCCTTTTTGGAAAATCGGTTAAAAATAAAGATATAACTGTGCGCCTTTTCTTAGAATTCTTTAGAAGCACTAGAACCCTCAAAAATACTCAAAATTGCGCTGTCTACAGAGACCTAGCTAGTGTAATAATTTGACAACTATAAATGAAAAAATAATAAAAATTAAATTTGAAATTAAAAATAGCCCCAACACAAAACCTCTAAGAAGCAAAAAATGTGCCTCGTACTCGCGTCGGGGAACCGCCAACAGTTACAGCAGTTTATTTTATTTACTTAGCGGTTCCCTGACGCGAGTAGGTTTATTTTTTGCTTTTTAGAGGTTTTTTACTTAGCTGTTCCCCGACGCGAGTACGAGGCTTATTTTTTGCTTCTTAGAGGTTTTGCGTCGGGGGTTTCTAAAAAAATTAATTTCATTTTTATTTCATGCTTTTTAAACTGCATTCATAATATACCTAGTAGTAGATCGCTTCAATCGTTAATCTATCGAAAAACATAATTATGACACGATAACTTGCGAATAAACCTAGATTCAAAGAGTAAAATGCGGATAACTTTTAAACGACTGAACTGATTTTAATCAAACATAGCTAAGAACACTTTCGACAAAGTCACCTTTCAAACACCAAAAACCAAATCGGTTCATCCGTTAAGGAGCTATGATGCCACAGACAGACACACAGATACACAGCAACACACGTCAAACTTATAACACCCTTCTTTTTCCGTCAGGGGTTAAAACAGAAGCACAACAGATATCTTTTTTTTTGATTGATGGAATATCTTTTAAATTTGTCCAAAACTGGAGGATGTAATAGCCGAGAGCCAAACCTTTTTACCAAGGACATTCAGTCGGAGTTCTCTGCCCGCATCTCTTAAATATTTCCACGATCATCTCGAACTTCTAAACACACACAGGCCGCACTAGGGCGCACGGTTGGCGCCGTGGTTGAGCGATTCACTGCTGCGCTGCGTGTCGCGGGTTCGATTCCCGCACGGAACAAATATTTGTATGACCTACAGATAGTTGTTCCGGCTCTGGGTGTTGTGTATGTGAGTTTATATGTTTGTGAACGCACCCATGATACAGGAAGAAAATATGTCTTAGTGTGGGGCAAAGTTTAAAAAAAAAAACAGCTTTCGCAATATATACATTGAGTAATAACATAACTATCTAAACATTTAACACCTATTACATAACAGTTAATTAATCATAACACGAAACTGTGTTAGTTTGCAATTCGGGGAAATAAAACACATAGTATATAATTACGTGAATTGGGGGAGTGGGCCGCATATTATTAAGAGATCGTTCGGTCTTCCGACTAGGTTGAAATCTAAACGATATATTAAAGATATATGAGGTCTGATGAGTGCCATCTGTCATGCTGGGTGACCTACTGGTGTAATGATTCGGATGCTATTAGAGATCAACGCGCTCTGTTCAAAGATCAAATGGTGATATCAAAATACGCCGCCTGAGAACTAGACTTTGAATTTGGCAGCGAAGTGAAAATACGCTTCTTTGCTCGAGGTGTTTATTTTTAGTTAGAATAGTCTATTAAATTAATTTGAGAATTTCAAAGTAAATACAGCTAAAATATTATTTGTGGAGAGCTAATATACTAATTTGAATATTCAAGCTCGAGAACCTCTAGATAACTATTAAGCTGCTCGAAACCCACTGTGTAATTAATCTGCAGACATAGTTAGTACCTACGCAATATAGTTCATTAATAATGCAAATTACAAACGAGTACAGTCACCTTCGCGAATAACGAAATAAACATAAGACGATCAGAGTTCATTAACCCCAGATTATGTCAAACATTTAAATCCTTTTAGGCAAAGCCCATAATCCTTTGAATCAAACTTAATCCAACACTGGTTCAAAAATACTGCTCTACAGTGTAAATAAACACAAGCTTTGACACATTCCTTACTAAAGCCACACACGGACATAAAATCCACGCATAGTATACGTTCATAGTATACTACAGTTCAACTGTATCGTGTGACATAACATTTATTATAAAGTATTTCGTACGGCGGAAGCCGGTTCATCGTGCGCGCGATGACATGAAACTAGGAAACATTGACCTCGCGGCATATTGCACTGCCTTGCAGAATAAGTGGCCGCTAAGTGGGCTTTTTTTAAATGTCTAGTGCTTGTTTGTGTGTTAGTGTGTCTGATGTTGAGATTGACATCGATATGAGTAATCGAGAAGTGGTTTAGTAGGATTATTTTGATTGTTGGCGTATCATTTTATTTGTATTGTGTGTTCAACAATAAATTTCATTGTGAAACGTTTTTGCAATAGGCAAGTTTCAAGAATCAAGCAACCAAGATTTATATCACATCGATGAGCGATTTTTAATAAGCGAAATTGCACGTTCACATGGTCGCAATGCGAACAATTTGACAGATCTGCAATTAGAAAAATCTCATCAGGAAGGTCTCTAGATAAACTGCAGTTTCGATCGTAAGTTAAAACCACTTTCTATTCAGATAAATAAACTTTTATCAGGATGTTAATCAATGAAAGAATATAAAAACTCTCACATAAATAATACTTTTATTGTAAAACATAACACGATCCGTCATTAAGAAAACATTATGAATGAATATCATTTGCAACTGTAAAGTGAATGTAAAATAATATACTTTTCTTCACAAACTATCATGACTTGGATAGATTCCAAAGATTACAAAATAAAATTGTGGGAAGCGAACAATCATACACGAGGTCGTAATTCACATTTAATTTAACAGATCTATCTGTATTTGTCATCTGGATATGAGTCAACTGAATGATTCATCCTTATTGCTCACTAGGATTCCCTGTGTCATGACGAAAACGCACCACACGTATATTATTTGACCTCACCAAAGGGCCTGTGGGCCATACAAATATTTGTCCTGATGCGATGCGGAACGGAATCCGCAATAAAAAAACCGGCTGGAGCACACATACATTTCTAGGCGTACAAAATGTTTTGCACTAGGTCACACATTATTCCACAGGCAATCGTACTCGTAGGACTAATTTAATATTTTTTATAATTTTATTTATATCTATGTTTTGCCAGTGTGTCCGTAGCATCAACAACTCTATCAGAATACCCGACGCGGAGATAGGTGATTTTTTTGCCGTTTTTTTGCGATAATGGTACGGTAAAGAAGTAACCCTTCGTCCTAATCGCACTTGGCCGGTTTTTGGTCTCGCACGGACATATTAAAAAAAAAACAATTATTGTTTTTCATGTCATCGCTTGTGCCAGTAACAAATAAATATATTTTTTTTTAATGTTAAGTGTTACCAGTAAAATATATTACACCGTCTGACAACCGCATCCAAGTTTTCTCGTTCCCGTCAGCCGGACGGTAGCGACGTTCTATTTTAGCTAAATGTTAACCCACATTCGCGCCAACACTACAAATTAACTAACTGATTAGTCGTTGAAAATTTAAACAAGAATGTTACATGTTTGCTAAGCTATCGGGGACAATTGGGGACACTGCATGTTTCGCGGATTGCGACGCGAAGAATGTGTGTCGGATTTACTCGCGAATACGTACGCACCTAGATTTTTGTTGCCAACCGTACTTTTTTCGAAGTATCGTAGGAATTTTAAGGATAAATAAACGGATAACAGTTAAATCCGAATCAAGGATACATAAGTATTGATTTCAATCTTGTAAAATCAGTTTTTGTAAGACTTAGCATCATATGCGCGGGGAGATCAACAATTTAAATGGTCGAAAGTTCACAAACTTCCTACAGATAAAGATAAATTGTTCACAATAAACCATCACATAAATAATACTTAAAAAGCAGCCTCAAGCGCGAATTTCCCTCATCTGACAACAACGCGAGTTTGATGACTCCGCGTTCATTTCCACTGTTATCTGCACTCACTTTCATTTAGGTAATTGTACTCGAATCTAAACACCTGTCGTATTCGCAGGCTATTAGCGTTCGGCATGATATATTTGATTACTCGCGGCATCAGTTTCATAATACACCAATAAAATATTTATACTTCAAATAAAATATTTAAGTGTACCTACTTATTTAGTTACTGAAAAAATCGGTGTCAAAAACTGAAGAATATTCGGCTTCAGACATTACAGTTATTTTGCACTTTCTAGATTATTTGACCGACATCAAATTGTTTTTGAAGCCCTTTTTTATAAAAAAGTTTTTTTTATGTACCTAATATCTTTTACGTACTCGTAGTATTCGCAGACTATTAGGGTTCTGCATGATATTTGAATATTCGCAACACTAATCTCACAATAACACCTACAAATATTAAATATTAAAACTTCATTGGTGTGGCGTTATTGTGACAAGTAAGTGTATTTATTTATTGACAGAGACACTTCCGCAACGAACTATCAATTCATTTTGCGTAATAAATTGTACCATAAACCAACATATTTGCGTATTGAAATGTCATAAATACTAATATGGCTTACTTACATAAAATATGAAGAACTGTCGTATTTATGAGTCGTCAATTATTTAGTTGTGTCATGTAATATGAAAGTGGATACAACAAGGGATTTCCGTTGCATAATGTAAAGCAGTTATGCATTCACATTTTAAACGAAATTGGGTAAATGCTGTTTAAGTATCCATTACTTAAATAAAACTATGTCAAGTGGTTGACGAGCGATTTAAATTTTAATATTTCTAAATAAAACTATCCTAGGCGTTATGTATTAAATTATGTTACAAAATGTTTTTAGTGGTAATTGTGATTTTTAAGAATGGTTTATTTATAAAAAATAACTGTCAGATAAAAGTCTATGCAATTACCTTGGCAGCAAGTGTAAATGCCTCCATTAATTTGGTAAAGCCGTTTCAAAATATATATTTTTTATGGCTAATTGACGTAAATTAACAGGTTCAATCTTAAGCAAAATTTGTCTAAATTAGTATATTATAGACGAATTTAAATATTAATTAGAATGTTAATGACTATACAACATTCTAATTTAGCAAAACATGACCTATTGCTAAATCGAGCATATTATTAAAACAGCAACATGAAGCAAAAAGCAATATAATCGTCGGAAACGTTGCATGCATAGCTTGACTATTAACATGATGATAAAGACAGTTACACTACATCCAGTTCCCGTCTTGCGGAGTTTCCGAGCGTTGCGCAAGCGAGTCCCATCAGAATCTGCGCACGCGACTACAACACCGGAAATTCTTTTCTCAAACGGTTTTTTTTTCTTCATATTATTATTTGACCGTTAAATTGGAAGCGTCCATTGATATGGATAGTGGATTGAGCTTTCCTTATCTAGGTATAAAGTCACTACGGACAGAAAATTGTGAGAGAAACAAAGCGATTTTGCAGCCCATTGTAAGCTTTTTTTTCAGAATTTTAATTCTGTTTCGTCTTCATCACACGTTGGCATCTTCGACAAAACGGCCCACAGAAAAGAGACAGGTATTGGCCGCACGGTCGCTTTTTCTCATAATAGAGTGTGATCAATTTTGACTCAGTCCATTCTCCACGTCTATAGATCGTCCGAACTTCAGTCATGTCGTGATTCCAAAGAGTTTTTATAGTGATTTTTATGAATAAGTAAAAGAGGTAATTCGATAGATCTGATTCTTTTTTGATCGCCTATTGTGTTTTCGCAGATAAGAAAGTGTTGACTTTGAAATGGCGAATCTGAATGTTTATAGTGCAATCGATTTTGCTTTTCACGATACAGTCTAGTCTTTTGTTGTAAAAAAAGATATTCATTAAAATAGAAAGTGCAATGCAAATTTAATTATTTTTAGAGAAACCTCTATTGGATTTTCACTTAATACCAATACATTTTTTTGATTCATAAGACATTATCAATCGCGTCGCGCGTGCCTTAGGTTCGCTATACCTGATGAAGGGTTATTTATCAATTCCTCTTCTAAAACAATACTCATTTAGAACGTTATGCTCGGAATGCAAAACCTTATAGACACTGCATATTTTCTTTAGTAAAGACAGAATAGGTTCCATTACAAAGAACAATAAAATAAAGGTATTTTCATTGACAGTATCAATAATTGTTCTATACATCATGGATCCATCGGGAACAAATAAAACAATGGTACCATAACAAGAGGTGAAAATAGAAAACAATCATAAAAGTTTCCTCATTGCTCTTATCAAGTCCTTTATAAATTTTAATTGCACAAGTGGGCCGCTATAGTCAGCCGACTCGAACGCATCGCATTACGTTTTTACACCGTCAGCCCAGTTAAAGTATACACTTTGTTAATTTCTTTCTGTTCTTACAACATCCAATACAAAATACTAATACCTGCTGATTTATAACTGGTCTTGTATTTGGAACACTAATTAACTTTTTTTTTGTTTTTAATTTTATTTTTAGCTTCACGTACGAGAACTGCGATACTGATACTAATTATAATTTGTTACACTCAAAGCCACAATTAGTAGTGACGAGCGAAGATCGACGTAAATAGACATCGGTGCCCCACACGAGTTCCTAAACGATAGTTCTATTTTTTATTGTTCTATTTTTGAATCACTCTAATCGAAATTTTCTTTATTTCAAAGTGAGGTTCTGACTTTTAGAGCTGCAACGCAACATGTAATTGGAGTTATTGAGGATTCGACGCACCTTATACAGTTGCAGTGATTGTTTTCAATCCGAGACCAGTGTAGCGTGATAAAGTACGTACTTTCCTACAATATTTTGATAACTTTACTCCCCTGCAATAATAAGTGTGCATTTGTAGCGTGTTGCAGTTTTTCTTACGTAGAGTGTTATTTATACGACTGTATGAGTAAAATGACGAGGAAAGCGTCAGTAATTGTTACTTTGATCGATTGTTAATTAACTGTTTACTACTTTACCTTCTGGCGTGTAACATTTAATTTTGCATGTATGGGTTCCTAGTTTTTTTGGCCTGAAGTGGGTTAGTTTTTAATTAATTCTTTTTCCTTAGTAGCTCAGTAAGTCAGCGTGTTTGAAATGTTTTTTTTTTATAAATGGCGATGGCACCGCACCAGACAGTATGTATAGTAAGTGTGAAAGTATGTTTTCAATTAAGTACACGGTTTCTATTTGATTAATTGAACAAAACCAAGTCTACTAAACTAACTAAATCTTATACATACATAAATCATCACGCTTGAGGTGGACCAATATAGTCCCACATGTAATCCAAATTCCAAAATCTCTACGCCTGGCTACTGAGATATTCCAGATCTAAAACCCAATAACACTTTGCCAGACCAGGGAATCGAACCTTGGAACTCGTGTTCATAAGCAGCACTTGCAATAACCATACCTACGAGGCAGTGATAACAAGATCTTCCAGTTCTTAATTAAGGAACTAAAGGAAGTAATTTTTAATAATATTTTATGTTCAGCATCCAATCGCGTGAACTGGCGGTATGACTTAATTATATTAAAGAAAAACTTCGTTGTATAAGATATTAATCCAATTACTGAAACAGAGTTTACCTCTAATTACGTTACGAACAACTTGTTCTAGGGTAGAATCTAAGACATGTAGGGGGTATGACGGCTTATGCCCTGACCTGCTTAAAAATAGTTTTTTTCTTTTTTTTTTTTTAAAGCACTGGGCCCACTAGGAACTTTTTCCTGTATCGTGGGTGCGTCTACAAACATTTAAACTCACATACACAAGACTACCAGATCCGGAACAACTATCTGTAGGCCATGCCAATATTTGTTCCGCGCGGGCATCTAACCCGCGACACGCAGCGCAGCAGCCGATCGCTCAACCATTACGCCAACCGTGTCCTTGACGACACGACGAGATTAGTACAAGACTAATCTATTTTCAAACATCTCAAATCTAGTTTTGGTTTTTTTACGCGTTTTTATTCTCAACTAGGAGAGAAGTCAGAATCTATCCCACGGGAAGCTTCCAATTTTCCGGGATAAAAAGTAACCTATGTGCTATTCCAGACTATAATCTCTGCGCCAAATTTCATCCAGATCCATTCAGCCGTTCTGGCGTGATTGAGTAACAAATATACATCTATCCAAACTTTCGCATTTATAATATTATATTAAGTAAGATAACATCACGCCTGAATCGCCGAATTAATCAGTCAGTCAGAGATGATCCTATTATCATCAGCCTTTTTTAATGTTCCCACGTCCCACTGCTGGGACACAGGCCTCCTCTCTGTGAGAGGGAGGGAATAGCCTATATAGGTTAAGAAGAAATTATAAACATCAATTTTTCTGCAAAAAAAATATGTTTAAGCATCCAAGCCGTTTTGGAGGATTATGCAAGAGAAGTGAAAAAATATCGTTTTGTTAATTGTTTTTTTTAAAGCAAAAGTATTAGTCATACGAAAAAAACATGTTTCATAAATAATGTACATGAATCAATAATAAATATAAACATTTTTTCAAACCTTTTAACCTAGCCGTTACTAATAAGTATGCTTTAGAAAGTAACCGTTTTAAGGCACTAAAGCGGAGTAAGGGCCTTAAATATTTTGCAGTATTGGTGTTAATGTATTTAAATGTCCATTTATTGGGCAATAAAACTTTAAGCCCACGACACAGTCTAATAATAGATTTGTACTAGAATTTATTTAATTTGAGTTCGTAAACAATTCCATTTAAATATCGTTTGTATAAGGTGTAATAGAACACGATAATTACCACTTAACGGATCTAAGTAATTGTCATTAGATGTCATTTAGTTAATACGTTTTAAGTTGAGGTCACTATTAATCGTTAATCGTCAAACTCATTTGACTGCCCCCATTTGGAGCACTACTGCTTTGCGGATAGTCGGTCTTGGGATCGATTCTCGGCTCGGAAAATTGTTATTGGGATTTCCATGTAACAAAACCTGTGCCTATTATTTTTTCAAACGTATAATCAAACCAGTAATAAACTATCAATTTGCTTGAACAAAACTATCTACAGAAGTTTAGAGGGTTTAGTAACTTTTCTGTACTTTGGAGGACAATTTCTTCCAAGAGATTGGGCAGCTAAAAATCTGTTAGTGTTATCTATCAAGTAGTGTGCCTATTCCTAGGTAATGAGACGGGACGAGATTGGCTGGTTGTGATAAGCCGGTTGCTTCTATGCCACACTGTTATTTGGGGTTTTTTGAGACAAGTTTAACCTTCATATTGTAGAACTTTATATTATATTACATTATACATTTTTTCTATTACTTTATATTATCTATTTTACATATTTTTATCAATTTATAAGTTAAGCTAAGTTAAATATTTACACTATGGCATTATTTTAAGCATCTATTTTATTTACCCACGTCCGTGTGTCACTAGCGGGGTGCCAAATGAAAATTAGCGCTGGGTGTCTGACGCCCAGAAAATGCTGAGTTGGTAACCCTTTCGGTATGGTCACGCCCGGCGCAATAATTCTTAAACCTTGTTTGTACTTTTTTAATTTTCTTCTCTGCTACTTTGTGATTGTTGTGTTTTGTCTATGTCGAATAAATGTTTTCTATTATATTATATTCTTAACATATATCAAAATAAATCAAATCAATGCATTCAATCAATGCATTCATGGACAGTTGGGTACCGTTCCTTGTCAGTGCAAGCCCGGAGTCTGGACTTATGGGCGGGTTGCTGGCAATAGGCTCGTCCATAAGCACATGAAACTTAAACATGACTGGCGATATTATGCGACTATAGGTAACTATACCCCATTTGAAATAACATTAGAAAATTAAGTTATCCCATTTTACAGCCCGTTCAACCGATTTCGACTTCTATTATTAGCATGGCAGCTGTATTAAACAGTTAGTTTTGGTAATAGGTTTATGCATTTTATGCCATCCTTATATTCACGGGCTAGAACTCAAAATCGGTTGAACGGACTGTAATAAGGGGTTGTAAAAATTTCTAATGTTATTTCAAATGGAGTATAAGTACTATTGATAAACCTCTGTCTAACCCCCGGAGCATATAATCGTGATGTTATGTCTAACTCATCATAATCTTCCTGCACTTATCCCATGTAAAATGGGGTCGGCGCAACACGACGTTTTCTTCCTCCATACCGTTCTGTCCCCCGTCACGCTATCACTGCCTCCCTTTTCTTTCAAAATTTAAGAAAATGTTTATGGATTGTATGAGAAGTGGTCTTTCATCCACATTTATATTCATAATTCTTTTAGTAAAATGCGTTTCATCCCTCTTCATCACATGACCATGTTATAGGTATTTAATTAATTGTCATTTAATCACAATTCAATGTCTATTTGTCACGGAATCGGAACAATCGTTTAAAACCCATCTTAGATCATTGACGCCTTGTTAAACTGTGGTGCAACATAATTGACCAATTTACTTTTATCTATTTTGAGATATCGCTTGTCTGTCGGTTAGCGGGCTAGCCTTATATCGTAGTATGGAAGATAAGACAAAAGAGATAACCTCTGACCGCTAAGATGACTAATACGTATGTTATTGCGAATATTACGATTACAATCTATGCCAGATCTCTCCGGCGAATAAAAATATTTAAGAAATGTCTCACTGGCTTAGGACTCTTTTTATCCGGTCGCGCTCTTTGGTCGAAATAACGGCGAATTCTTTTTGCTTTACTTATTGCATTTTTTAAGGATCCGTACCCAAAGGATAAAAACGGGACCCTATTACTAAGACTCCAAGATCCGTCTGTCTGTCTGTATGTCCGTCTGTCACCAGGCTGTATCTCATGAACTGTTACTTGCACTTAGTCAGTTTTTCATAAATTAACTTGGTTCTTGATTTATTAATTTAAAATTTCATGTACACAGGTACAATGGCGGACTGAATGCCTTAGGCACGGATGAATCACACATTAAAAAAGGCATTAAGACATGCAATATTTCCCAGGCAGATCCGCGTACAGATCTAGTCAATACCTTAGGGCACTCTTCAAAAGCATTTCTAAGCCAATTTTCTTGAACGTTCGCCACGCCATCTAAACGCTCTCGTAACGAACAGTTAGTTGCAAAGCGTGTCGCCAAGTTGTTACACACTGTATGGGGATTCTATAGTAGAAAGCGCCCGAATAATTGGTGATATCAATTAACACACTGTGTTATGGCTCAGGCCGTATTTTTTATACCGACTTGCACTTTCTACGTTTCGAGCACGATACTTCCGAGTTGCTTTCCTTGGTCATTTCAAAGTCGCGTTACGACCTTGCAGGTTACGTGTTACGACAGATGACGTTTTATTGTGGTCCTTTTCGCGTGGCTTGAATTGTAATTTATGATTCATACGTGAGCGATTAAGTTGTGGTGATTCATTAATTCGATGTTATCCGTGAATATTTAACTTGCCCAGTATTAGTGGCGTTGTTTTGTTTATGAGGACACATGTGGCACATGTTACGTTTTACTATAATTTAATTCATGTATATTGTTAGCCAGATTTTGAGTCACCTTTCAGAGCTTTAGTTCGCTAGAGAACTTTGATTTAACTAAGCTTTCTAAAGCTTCTAAGAGTTTGCGGGTAGGAATGATCGAGTATGATGATATTTAACTAAACAATTTTTGTTCTGTGGGAAATGATGCTGCAGAACTGTGGGGTGAGCTTTCAAGTCGAGCAATCCGAACGTTTGTAAATATTATGTGGATCCATACAAATACCTCCAAATACACAGTAGTTTATAATGATTCCATTTATAAGTTAGCTGCTCCAATGCATAGTATTGTCATTAAAAAAAAAAGAAAAAGAAAGGCCTGTGTAATATATAATTATATTTCTCTGTAAATAGACTATGATAATTTGTGAACAACACTGTATAACTTATGTTTTAATAAAGACCCTTCAAAATCAATCAATAAAGCCTAACTTTCGGGTCCTAAGAGCTGTATCACATTTTCTATTAAATGTGCCATGATAAATGTTATATTTATAAACTGCCTTGTGTATGGGATATGACTTTATAAGACCGATGAAATAGAACAAACCTACAATCAGGTCAGAGAATCCTCCACTGACCGCAATGCACTTACCCTACTACACTATAATAATTATCCAAGAGAATTCCTACATAATTACATTATTTCACGTGATGATAAATAAAAACAGAGACCAATTCGTGACAAACAGAGAAACAATGTATCTATTCCAACCAATTAGAAGTAATATATTCAAATTTAAGTAAACCGTTGTCCAATGTATTGGGAAAACGATATTACTAATTGTAATGAGTTGTTTTCTAGAAGATGAAGTGTTTATTCGAATTTTATGTTAATTTTTCTTACATTCTTTTTACCCGAAACGGCGAAGCCAAAAAGAGGGTTATGATTTTAATCGGTTTGTATTTCGTGCATGTTAAGACTCGACAAAGCCTAATGCTGAAAAGAAGCTTAACCCGGCGAGCATGAGGTGAAAAAAAGTTACTTCAAGAATGTGGCAGGGTGTGACATACCCTTATCTTAATGTACCGTAATATAGTTATTTTTATTATTATTTTTATTTTGTTGATTTTATTTTGTAAAATAATGAATTATTTAATGGAGTTAAATGAAAGAAGTTCTTTATAAAATAAAAATTATTTATTTATTCATATTTATTTTATACTATGTAATTTTAGGAACAAAGTATAAGGTTTTACAAAAATTAAGAATTCAACAAAATTATTATTCTTTGGAATGTAAATCAACTTAAAACTAAAAGATAATGAGATCCACCTCGTAAAAAAACTAATCAAGTATTTTTTTTTATTGAAATAGGATTAATCAGCACTGTTGAGATCAGCACAATTTTCGCAAATAAATTTTGCATGTTCCAAACATATGGGCTTTCCACACGCATTGCAGGAATGTTTAGTTTTTCTGTCCTTCTTATATGGACAATCCTGGCATCTGACATATCGTCCAGGTGCAATTGTAGGTCTAGGTGAGGGCTCACCGAGCTGCTCTTCGATTCGCTGGTGGATGTACCTTGGAATATTTTTTTTAGTTTTTCGTGAATCATTGATAAGCCCAAATTACGAATGAATTCTGTTCTTTTGGTCGTAACGTTTTTGTTTGCTCGATATATAATGCAAGCATTGATAGCTGCCATGTTCAAAATACCATAGAACAAAGTCATAGGCCATCGTTTACTGTTGCGACTAACGTTGTAATTAGCGCTCAATTCGTCAATTTGTTATTCGTTCAATAAATGAACGAATAACAAATTCATATAGTAAAATAATAAAGAAATAACAAAAATCTAAAAACAACAAACAAAAAGCAACAAAATATGAAATTAATTGAAAAAAAAACTAATAAAACAGTTAAAATTCATTATTAAATCATTACGTAAAATAAATACGTCAAAAATGAGGCAGGGTATAACATACCCGAGACAAGTTTGTGCACGTATAACTTCGCCGATGCCTCGCGCCACACTGCGATCACGCCACTACCCCGTCCCGCACGCCCCTACCTTCAGCTACTGACCGATCTAGTGTCGCCAGACGAGGATTTTAAAATATACAGTACTTTAAAATTTTAACAGGGTATGAGATACCCTGGATCATGCTCGCCGGGTTAAGACCTTACATTCCATTAAACGGAACATGGAAAGCGGACCCTAGCAATGGCTTAAGAAGAGAAAATAAATTCAACGCTACGAGGTCAAGAAAATGGGCGTATTGCACATGTGTAATCAGAGTAGACTGGAGCCTTAAAAGAAAAAAAAAATATGGGCGTACTTATCATCATCTGCCTTTGAATGTTGCCACTGCTGGGACACAGGCCTCCTCTCTGAAAGAGGAAATGGGCCGTAATGCACCACGTTGGCCCAGTGCGGTAGCCGTATTGCGTAACTGAATTCGGCAAGGCGAAGGATTTGACCGCTATCAAATCGACCACCAGCATTCACTTACGCAATACGGCTCACGGTTAGTGGATGTCACATGTCTTCGAATTTTTGGTTCTTTCGGCTTCCTCACGATGTTTTCCTTCACCGTTTCACACAGCAGTGGTGATGAAATAATTTACACAAAATAAAGCGCCTGCTTAAGTTCGAACCCACGCCACGACCCACAAATTGAAAGACCGCTCTATCCTACTTATATTATGTTATAAATAACAGTAATGGATGCAAGTCGACTAAAGATAAATGGATAAAAACTACAGACTTGGTCAATAAGGAAACTAAATATGTTCAGTAGTTGTCCTTTACTGGTAAGTAAAGAATCCTACAAACACCAATAAGGGAAAAAAGCACCTTAGAAATCACTTTATAAGGTAGTAATGAGGAGCTCCACAAACAAGTAAAAGCTTAGGGCACTTACTGTTTTCTTTAATTGTATTAAGGCAATCAAAAACATGCGCACTTTCGTTTTCTTCAATTAAAAAAATAACTTCTTGCACACTATCAATCTCTTGGTGAAGGGCCGTTATGTTACCTAACACTTCTCACATTTAACATTCTTACTTAAATTGTTATGAAGATTACTTTAATTTATTACTGAAGGTAATTCAATTATGAACGTGGAATTTTTTCACTGTGATCTGAATTCAAAGACTTGGAATTCATTTTCGCGGAATTTTCTTTCTTAATACAAACTGACGTCTAAGTATCCGTTTGTTTTGTAAATTTATCATTATTATAAATGGCGCAATGTGTCCATCATAATTTCATCATCATCATTTCAGCCAGAAGTCGTCCGCAGCTGGACATGGGACCCTCAAGCGTCACCACACTGATCGGTCCTGTGCGTTTCGCATCCACCAGACTCCTGCAGCCTTGACGAGGTCATCGCTCCACATATTGGGAGGTCTTCCAACGACAACGTCTTCCGGTACGCAGTTGCCACTCTAGAACTTTTCGGCCCAACGACCTATCGTTCTGCGAGCAATGTGCCCTGCCTACTGCCACTTAAGTTTGGCAATTCTTCGGGCTATGTCGGTAACCCCGGTCCTCTTGCGGATGTCTTCATTTCTGATTCGATCACGCAAGGAAACTCCGAGCATGGCTTTCTCCATTGCCCTTTGGATGACTTTAACCCTTCTGATGAGGGCCATCATAATTATTCCAATTTATTTGGGGTTGGCGCAACAATTTCTACTAGTCTTCATTCGCTTTCCATTCCATTAATTATTTCATACAATCCATCTGCTTCATTAGTCTGATCTCTTACAGCCTCACACATTCATAGTCATAACCACAGATTATAGAGACAATCTACGATCTGTGGTCATAACTTTCCTCAAGACATTTTCCTCATTCCTCCGCATTACATCGACGTCCGTTTGTTTTCAAAAGTCATTCATTATTATTAAAGTCAGCCGTAACACCTTCTTATAGAATTCAATCTTCCGAAACCAACAACTTCTAAGCTCATTTTTAATATCAAAGAATTTTCATGATTATTTCGAACAATGCTACATAAACACTGCCAAACAAGAGTTTAACTTTTTTGCAAGGTCAACCGCGGGAGTCATTACGTCCAATTCGGGCAGCACGTGCGCAAATCTTGTTTTAGTATTAAATTCACGTGACTTATCCGATTAAAGTGGCTAAGCCGATATATGGACGAAAATTGGATTAGGAATCACCTTAATGTCTTGTTTGGTCAGTGATACTTACCTAAATCGTCAGTAATTTGTATTAAAAAAACAACCTTCACAGTAATGGCCTAATGGGAATCCCTTTAAAAGAAATTGGTGATTGTAATTATCAAAGGTAATTAAAGGATTTTAGCTGTAAACAACTAAACTTTGTTTTGGGGTAGACATGTTTCGGTAAGTCGGTTTTAGTCTTAAAACCGGCAAAGTGGCAAAGCTGATAAATTCACGAAATTAGATTAGGACTTAATGTCTTGTTTGCTGAATGATACTTAACTAATATCCGCGTATTTTGTATTAGACAACGACCTTCACAGTACCTAATGGGATTCCCTTTAAAACAAATGGGTAATGAATGACCTAATTATAATAAACCTAGTCAGGTAATCAAAGTATTTTAGCTGTAAATATGTTTGTTTTGGGGCAAACGTGTTTTAGTAAGTCGATTTTAATCTTGAACCCGAACAAAAGAAAAACAAAAAAGCAATTATGTAGGTACTCATTAGCGCGGTTATTCATTAGTTAGACAAGGTATTTAATAAGTTTGTTTAATTAAGTTTGTTTAGTCTTCTACACCGACGACGTATTGTTTTTTGCTGCCTACTTATTTTTCTGATATGTTTTAGTCGAAGCTATCAATCCTAGACCAAATAGGAATGATGCCATAAAGATCTATTTAATACGTCAGATTACCTGAAAATATTGTATAGATATTTTTTCTTTTGCCACGTAAGCACATAATGATGACGAACCAGTGCGTTGAAATATCGATAGATTATACTGACAAGTGACGTCACAAACTCCTACTCCTAAACTTTAATGCGCTTTATCTTTGTCAATTTTCAATTATTTGATAAAGTAAAAAATACGGGTCCAATATTATTTGATAATCTCACTGAGAGACTAAAAAAACAACAACAAACAAACAAAAGAAACAACCTTATTGCTTTAAAATTTTGAATAGCTTAAAATGTCAATGCCTGCTGGATCTACTGATAGTCCGACGAAGTTATCAAAACTATTTATTTATCTATCTAGATTAAAAAAGATAATCAACGACGCGACATAGACGATAAAGCAATAATTGTATGCTAAACTAAATGATCTAAACAATAAAATGTGAGGATTGATAAATGATGAAAGAAAAGGGAGTCAGTGATAGCGTGACGGTATGGGATTGACAAGCGATATCGGAAAATCACGTGATCAATCCCTTACATTTTGACAATTCGACTATCGACTTCGCTGACATCGAATGCCACTTTTCTAGAACCCCAGGACAGAATGGAAGAAGAAATTGTGAAGCATCGATCACGAGTTTATTTATTTATTTAAACTTCATGCACAAAAGTACAATGGCGGACTTAATGCCAGTTGAGTTTAGTTCTCGTCAAACGTCTGGGCCGCCCTGAAGTTGCTTTCCGATGGGCAAGGCACGGGTCGGTGCTGTTTTTGTATAAGATTTACTACTGCGCATCCATTTTCAACTTTTACACTTCAGGTCGGCCAAAAAGTTTGGCGGGAACTATAACATGGGACAGGGAGGAAGATGATGACGACACGAATCCATACATACTAATATTTTACAAATATGAAAGTAACTCTGTCTGTCTGTCTGTTACCTTTTCACGCTTAAACCGCTGAACCGATTTAGATGAAACTAGCTTCTGCCAGCGGCTTCGCCCAGCCAGGATAACAGCCTATGTGCTATTCCAGACCAGGTTATAATCTATCTCTGTGACAAATTTCATCCAGATCCGTTCCATCCAAACTTTCGCATTTATAATATTAGTACGATTTGGTATGGATATAGTTTTAGGAAGGACATAAGATATTTTTTATCCCGTAGCGTGTTCCCTTTGGATGAGAAAACACTTTATAGGCGGGCGAAGCCACGGGCAGAAGCCAGTTAGATATAAACGACAAAGCAAATGAACTACGGGTATATTCTTCCGCCTATTCCCATAGTATCAAGAAAATAAATAAAGAAAATCAAACAAGAAATGTTCAAGAAAGCACGGACGACTTGTCGGACAAGACATGCCTTCAAAGTCTAATGATTTATATCACTTGTTCGTTGGTTTTTACAGTGCGTTCTTTACTTGAACTATTTAATCGCAGCGATTAATCGCAACGACTGAATGTCTGATTTAGAGAATTGCGTGTTTTGACATGCGGTTGTGGATTAATGTTTTTTATAGAACGGCTTCTTCAGCCTTGGCCTATTGGAACTCGGGGAGAAATAGAACGGTCACTCATTAAATAGTTAATACTAACTAATCTGCTGATGTACTAACAATGTGAGAAGCCGAATCCAAGGACCAATAGTTCCAACATATGGAGGAACAGATTCCACACAATACCCCTAAAAGTTTACCACTGTATCTTCACCATCACGATTTCAGCTGAAAAATGCCTGGTGCTGGACATATGCCTCCGCCAAGCGACTCCATACCGAACCTGTGCTTCACGCATCCAACGAGTTCCTGCAACACTGACCAGGTTATGGTTCAGCCTAGTGGAAGCCCAAGTTTACCACTTCTATCATAACAAATACACACATTTTTTTTACGCAGTCCAAAGAGCTAACAATGAATCACTACTAAGTACAGTCACGCACACCGGTGAAAATCAAGCATTAAATATGACACGAAAGTTGAATAAAACGACCTCTGCATTACATAAACTCATATAACGTGAGAGTAATCACTTTAACCTCCGTTTACAACGTGTTACATACTGGCTAGAAAATGTCAGGAAATTAGTGAACTATTATGTGGTGTATGTAACTCTTAGAACATTATATCTTACCGCGTAGATAAATAATGAGCAAACTACTTAGGGTCGATTTCACCGATGAAACTAATAGCGATTAGTTGAACTAAAGTCAGTGTATGCAAATACAGGTTCTGACTGGTAGTTTCTCAGCGGTCTCAACCAATCAGAACGCTGTATTTGCATAAACGGAGTTTAGTTGTACTAATCGCGATTAGTATCATTGGTGAAATCGGCCCTTAGCAACTCTGTATTTGCTTTAACAGAGTTTAGTTGAACTAATCGCGATTAGTTTTATTGGTGAAATCGGCCCTTAGCTAGTTTTAATATCATCATCATATCAGCCAAAAGACGTCCACTGCTGGACAGAGGCCACCCTTTTCATATATACGTACTAAAATAAATAAGTTTTATTTTTGCAACATCGTCACCTTCCTGCCCTTTTTGGCTATATGTTATTTGAGGGCAGTGCAACACGTTTTCTGCTTCCGTTCTCCCCTCTGTTATTTTATCTAAAAGCAATAATTAAAGTCAAATAGAAATCATCTTTCTTTTCTAACATCGTAGCCTACCACAATGTACATAATCTAAAACTACACAGGTGCAGAAATCGTCTTAAACTTAGATCACATTTTAACCTCCCAAGAGACCACTACGTCTTCGTTTGACAAAAAAGAAAAACAAAAAGCTGTTTTTTTTTTGTTGAAAACTTGACCACATAGGGTGCTTTCACTAGAAATAAATACTTTGGAAAACTTTCCACCACATAGTGCGTCGATTGGAAACAATACATTGCAGTGTTTATCTTTTCTTTCATTTCCTCTGTTCTTTGATTGAGCCTTGGTTAGTGCTGCAAATAATATGAGCTTTGAAGCTAAACCGTTCCAATCATATGTAGTGTCTGTTAGTCACCGTTGTTAATGTTTGCGGAAGTAACTGTCAAAAACGTGATGTACTCTTTTGAATTTTATTTGCCCTGAGGTTAGGAGAAGGTCAGGAAGTGAAGTGCTACGTCATTAGCAGTACAGTTGCTGTTGTAATGTAATGTTGCATGACTAGTAGCAGATTACTCAGTGATGTAAGGCAATCAGGCAATCATTTAGGTTTAGCATCAATTTTTAATCATGTCACTAGTCAGCATGAGAAGGCTGAAACGGTCTAATCCTTATTAATTTGGTCGTTTTGAATCATTATCATCAACAGTCCATCTTCATCCACCTCTGAGCAGAAAGCACTCTTTTCTTGTGCCAATCGCCACGTCCCTGTGCTAGACAGATTCTACCTGCCATGTCAACAATGTTGTAATTTTAAATGCCTAATCTGTGTTAAGTTCGGCTTCCCCATAGGGGAGGGGAACAGTGCTCTTTCATCTGCACTGCTCTGTATGGTTCGGCTGACCTGACTGGTCACTTGCCCAGCGATTATGAAGTAAATTCCAATTTATGATTTTGGTTTCTTTTGGAAGCGGTTTTAAAAATACAACATCAAAAATAGTGTGAAAGGAATTTGGTCACCTATTAGTATTACGGTGATGAAAAGCACCTGTCACTAATTCTCTTCACCTCTCACTAAGCGAGAAAAGCAACAGTACAAACGAAACTCAAAACCACTTCCGACAAATTTCTCACACGCTGATTGAGACAGATAACACCGCATCTAACGACTAAATCGTCGGTAAATAACTCCACAGGCGTATTCATTTCATCCACATATAAAAACATTCTAAAAGCAGGTCATTCATCATTTACTAAGACTCGGAAACTAAGTCTCATATTACCAGGTCGTGTGTGAAAAGTTACCTCGTTACGCTGGGTTACAAAATTTAAACACCTCATTCATGCAGCGTTTGTTGTTAACATTTACGTAATTACGTATAAGAATTAACGGCCATTGTGTTAATTGTATAAGAGATGTTGAAAATGTGTAGCAAATTATACAATCGGCGTACCTTCCTTTTTCGGCCGGTGGCTTTAATAAGTTGCAAGTCCTCAATAATATTGACATTTTTTATATCGATACAGTGACTTTCATTTCTGATACTCCACTTTTCACTATTGATTGAGGTCGCCTTTAAACCATGATTTAAGAAGAAAATGAAATCATTTTTTGTGTAAAGGTAAGTAAGAAGCAGACATCTTAAAAACGAGTCTGAGCGAAATATTTCAGCAAAACATGTTGACACTGCTTTTGTAAGAAACCCCGAAACGTGTACAAAAACACATTTCTAAAGAAAAGAAGTATTCTTTTCAAAGATTTATTCCGACGAGTCTCCAGAAAAATAAGCATCCATCACGCTTAGACGTGCAACAGGAGGAATTAATTCGTTGCAGCCATCCTTCAGACAAACAAGTTCGTTGCTAAAATGTGCGAAACTTGATCAACCTGTTGTACTGGCATATGTAAGATTTAAGTGCATGCATTTCAGGTCATATTATCTTAATATGGTGTCGTTTATACTAGATATTAGGAATAAATTCAGCTAAATATAGAAGTCGTTTATAATAAACTATGACTATGCTACATCATATCGGTCCGTATAAGTCAACTTCTGAACATAGGCCTCGATTGAATGACCAAAAGGAGCTGTCCCAGATACGCCATATTGACAACGTTTGGCAGATGGATATATACCACCGCAGAATCGTTTCAACTAATAATTCATAATGTTAGTGCTTAGCAAAACACCTGCCGGCTCGCTTTATTCGTCTTGCGAAACACAGTAATGAAGTGTAATCATTCAAGTCTAGACACACGACTAAAGCTTAATAAACCATTCAAATCCCGGCGCCTTTCAATTTAAATCGTCAAAGAATTTCTTCACCAATATGCAAATACGTGTCCCCTAAAAGTAACGGAACATCTCTCACGTTTCCAGCCAAATCCACGAGGCAGAAATATTATGTCGGCCGTAAAACTTGATCTATAACTCACGCTGTCCGGAAAACTGCCAGATTTCAACACCCATGATATTTCACTTCGGATGTATGCGTTGGGTTTTCGAATGCGTCCGCTTAAAGAACCATTTATTAGACAATTGAAATGGAGGTGACTAAATATTAAATATTGTTATGACTACGAAGGGGTCTCTTGAAGAGATAGGTTAAACAATAGAAAAATTGGTGAGCAATGTCGGTAGGGAGCCGGATCATGATCTAATCAATAATTAATGTATCCTAATTCGATGAGTTAAAAAGAACATCTCCTAACTAGTCATGATTGAAAGGTCGACCAGAGAATTCGTAAAAGAGAAATATTTAATGTTCAAACTAGTAGCCAAAATGAATAAAAGCCTTTAAAATTGAATACTAGAAAAGAATTGCTATAGCAAGCATTGAACTTCAGAATATCTATTTCATACTAAGATAACCAGTTGTTTGTGAATAGACTGGTCCTCGTTTCTCCGCGCACTTGTCTTCTCAACTGACAGTTGTCAACTTGGACTCGATAACCAACCGACACATTCATCAATGCTCAGTCCTATAGTCATTATCAAATGTATCCCCTTTCTTCGTAGATTTTGCGTCATTACTGAGGATTGTGACTTGGAAGAGGAATTGGGAGAGGACATTGTTTAGGCAGATGATAAGTTTGTGGCCAAATCTGACATCGTTGTCTGCACTGAAGTCTCATGCATCATTGACGTTATCAAATCTATTTGGGGATCGAGTCTTCGATGTTGTCATCTTAGTAGACGATTTGGGAGAAGACTTTGTGTAGCTTAATGATCAAATCCGATAGTGTTGTTTACACTGAAGTCTTCGCAAGATTTAACTCATCGGAAATCAAACACGAAATCTTATCAGCCAGTAAAGATCCAGACCAGGAAACCTCTACACCGCCCATTAACTCGAATCCCACATTCAGCTCATAGTCGCCAACACGATAGATTCCGGTAATCCCACTCGCTAACGAGTATCGAGTGTCGAGTAACGATTGCGTACGAGGCGACTCTCGATTTCGTCGCGAGAGGAATGTCGCCGGGGGAGTCGACCGACCCGTGTTACCTGACCGAGCTGTTACACGTTGCGATGCAAGTGGTGAGAGATCGCGATGGGATGCTGCGTTTTTGTGCTACATTACACATGACGTTGGTGAGGTCATGCGAGGATGCGCTTTCAAGGTGAATGTTTCGAAAGGATGTCGTAGATCAATGGATGGATTGTTTCTGATGGTGCTTCTCTCAACTATCTATTCAAATCAATTGGGTGATTCGGTCATTCATTGTTCAAAATTAAATTCGTTATGGAAACATTGTCCATAGTGGTTTTAAAAACATCGGACAGAGAGGAGAGGTTAAGAAAGTTTAAAAGTGTAACATAATAAGTTTTGTTTGGGCTTACGTTATTTTTATTTTAAACGTTATAACATCAATCAATTAACAATGAAACCTCTTTCAATACAATGTCCCCATTCATAATTTCAGAACACAATTTGGGTATATAATAAAAATATAAACTGCCCTTGTTTTTCTGTAACAATGCATTCAGTCCGCGAATGAAACAAATACGATTATTATGCAGTTCAGAAGTAAGTTATTGTACTGCAGTCAAATAAAATTCTGAAGAACGCTGTCTTATCAGTTTACGATTATTCTGGCGCAAGGCCAGCCAAAGTAAATGAAAGTTTGTCCACACATACATATGTAAAATGAGAGACAAGTATTGCTAAGTAATGAGTTCAATGCATATGCATGCCTTCGTGTACAATTATTTTTAGTTTTTCAGAATAATCGCCTGCTTTCACAACTATGTCATCTTTAATGAGCTATTGATCAATCCATCATACAATATGTAAGAATTTATGAAGGTTGATACATTATTTTATTATCGTTTTAATCTCTTCACAGCCGTTTCTACTGATTGGAGTGAATTTACAAAAACTATCCATATAATCACAAATAAACCAACTTCTGCAGACATCGGATAAAAACGTTTAAAAAATAATTAAAACGTCAAATTTTCTCCGATAGCATCTTTCCACTCCGCAAGTATCTCGAACTGAAGTAAAAAAGAACAAATTACATTGAACTGGCAATGTTAAGGTAACCTTGTCGTTGAACGAAAAATAAATAAAAACGCAATAATTGCTCTCTGTAATATATCGACATTACATAACGGTGTTTTTAATAGGTTTTTTGCTTCAGAATACTGTTTCTCGAGATAAATATCAATACTGTTGATTGCGTTGCACTTAGTAACACGCAATGAAAGGCTGGGATATCCAATATTGAAAGGTTTATTTGTTTATATTATGTTGTTAACTTGTTACGTATATGAGTAAAGTAGGTCGTTATGTCAAAATAAAATGTTAATTGTCAGTACTGAAATAATAAACACCATTTAGTGCCAATTTATGCTGCTATTTCGGCGCAGTTTTAGTAGGAAACTGTTTTGAAACAATTCTTTTTAGCTGTAGGATATATTATATATGCTATAGGCACTTTTATCTTAATATTTTATCGCCTACTAGCTGTCCCACGCGGCTTCGCTCCCGTCAACTGGCTACCTACCTACCCATCTAAACCGTTTATGCAGCGCACGCAACGGAAACTCTCAAAGAGGAAAAAATAACCCGTTTTTGCTACATTTTTCATTTATGCTCCGCTCCTATTGGTCGTAGCGTGATGTTATATAGCCTATAACCTTCCCCGATAAATAGGCTATCCAACACAAAAAGAATTTTCCAATTCCAACCAGTAGTTCCTGAGATTAGCGCGTTCAAATAAACAAATAATCTCTTCAGCTTTATAATAATAAATATAGATTTTATAAACTAGAGAGTAATGTTATGTTTTTTATTCCTACTTATTTTCTCAGTCAATTTGAAAATAATTCCGACCGCTATCAACGTCAATTACGTCGGCAACGCAAATAAATAAAACATCAATTAACAATCAAACTACTACAACTGATACCACGGACACATCTAAATTGCTTTTAGTTTATTCTTCATAAACCGTACGGAAACCGAAACCCGGGCCTCTATTCACAGTATTTAAACTAATGGAGTAGTGATGCTCAAAGTGGGAGACCGAACTCCCCCATGTTATAAAGAGCTAATCAGCTGAGGGAGACCGCAAGCCTCAGTAGCAGGGACGAATACACGATGGGGACAGCCAACTGGAATAGCAATTAACAACAGATTTGCCCATCGTTTTATTTAATCCACAATTTTAATCCACAGTTTTATTCAAACAACGTTGTAGGTTTTCACTCGAGTTGTCTCTGTCGCTAATTCCATTTAATTTTAAATAATGATTAAAACATTACGTCTCGTAGATAGAAGACGCATAATTTTCGCAGGTCTGTTAATATTATTTGCGTGTGCGTGTTGTTAAATATCTCTTCACGCACATTCTAAATTGCGATCGAGATAACACTAGCATAAGTAAGAAATATTCGCATGCGTGACTTAGAAACACTTCCGTCGAAATGTTGTTCTTCTAAGTGAAAATAAATTTATCTTATCGAAACTGTTTCCTGTTACTAGGCTAAAGCTTTTAGTGGACGCCATACGAGAAATGTAGATATATCAATAAATATATGCAACGAATTATTGGAAATAAATCATAGTCTTGAGAAAACGATCAAAGAAAGCAGACCTTTCGCCGGGTTGGTCTTTAAGACCTTATCTCGAAAAGAAAACCATTTTTCTGCTCAAAGAGTATCATCCAGGCAAATTTGGGAAACGTTGTAATCAACAAAGCATTAATTAGATCGAATGATGATAAATCGTTTGTAACCCTCGATTGATTCGTTGTATTAATTTACGTTGCGTGGGCTCGCGTCCAACTTGCTCGAAAGAGCTCGAGTCTCCGCAATCAGACCTGTTTGGACGCAGTCCGCCTAACCTGTCGACTTGAAGACGCGACTATTGTTCTCTATGACATTACATTGTTTAGTCGCTAGTTTAGTTTGTTGTTTGAAAGATGCTGTAACGGTAAACTTATGTGCTTGTTTAGGAATGTTGGCATAGATGTAACTGGCAGATTATTATTGACGTGGTAACCTTATGTTGACACGAAATAGTTCTTCTTCATACAACATTGCTTTTAAGATGAAGAAAAACATTAATAGGAAAACCCGAATCCCTTTCAAAGCACATGAGAAATAACTCTCCTAACCTTTATTTATTCTTCAGCTTATCCCCGCTAAATCCTCAAAAGTCCCGCACATACTGAAGCAAAATTCATCTAATACATATGCATGTTTCGTTGACTGTAATTCCCAAGCCCATGTGCTAAGTATGCAGCAATAAATTATCCACAACGAGGTGTAAGGAATCTCGCGAGGTCACCGAACTTTCCATCTGGATTAGGGACAATGGAACCCAAGGAGGCGTAGAGAATCACCGTGACATTGATTTTAGAGTATTTCTCGCTTCAATTTGTGTACTTTCGTGACACATTTTGGTAAGAAAAATAAATAAAATTATCTTTGAAGTCACTTTACACTATTGTACAATTCAAAAAGCCTCAATAGGCTCTTTGTGACTTCAAAGAATTTTATTCTGTCCTCCTGTAAGTTGATTTTAGAACATTTTTCGCTTCAAGTCAATAAATTTTCTTTGTAATCGCTTTCAATGTTGTACAATTCAATAGACCTCAATAGGCTCTATGTGCATTCAACTACTTCTATTTTGTCCTTCTGCCAGTTGATCATTTTCCTTTCTTTAATAAAAAGTTATTCAATACCAATACAATGTATTTCTTCTTTCAAGCCTTTCATATTTCTAATACTCGACCTATTCGCGTCTGAAGATTATGGATCGTGCGAAAGATTACAGAGTTCATTGACATAGTCGCTGTTAGTAAAATCGATCTTGAAAACACTGACCTTTTTAATATTTCTGAAGTGTTTCTATGCTACTTTGTTTCAATTTATACCCACTGTTATGCTAGTATGGTCTGATTAAGCACGCACTATGTAGGCATTTCAGGGTTGCTGATAACGTTGCTAAGACTCAGGGGTTACTAAGGCCAGGCGATAGATATAAAAATAATGTATTTACTGCCTCTAGAGGACGTATAGAGTTCATCTTATCGGGAGAGATAGTATTTAGTGCTTTTGTGATGAACTGTGTTCTTTCTTCTTATTTTGACCTTAGTTTTGTTGCTAGCGTCCGTCCTCTGTCTGACTTTATTCATCTTCAGCGGTCAGATTCTCGATTGTTATTTGTTTAAGAGAGTTGGCATTTTGTTCAGCTTCGTTCATAATTGAAACTTTAAGCAAGCTTTAACAAAACAACCACAGAGCACAGAACGTGCGTTTAAATCTAAGGTCAAAACGGCACTTAAAACCAACATTCCTGAATGAACCGAAGAAAAATCACGTAACTAATATAGAGCGGGTTCCACAAAACCAGCTTGCTTCTACAGAATGCCTAATAAGCGGATCGGTTTAAGAAAACTCGCGGTTCGACCCGTGCAGCGGTCAACGACCCGGGCTAAGCGCCGGCGCAACCATTGTTGTCTATAGACCATGCTAGTATAAAGCTCATGTTTTGTTTCAAGGCCAGATCGCAAAATGACTAACCTAATACTTTGTGTAACAGCTTACGCATGAAGCTTAGTCCTCGATGTAACGAACCATTAACGAACCTTCCGTGTTTTAGTCAAATTAATTAACTCTTTCGGAATTGTTCTTACAACTACCTCTTAACCACCAAAAATACCCAATTAAAACAGTATTTTAAGAAGCATAACTATACAACTGTATGCAAGAAATAACAAGCAGATTTAATTATATTAATCAGGTGCCTTCTGAGGTCAGACCGGTTGGTGCCCATGGCCGGACAAAGAGCACATGTACTGAAGAATATGCATGAATAGAAAGTAGGTACAGTAATATGACATTTGATTTTCTTCGGTACCAGACCCAAGACGGTTTTATTGTAGGCATAAAGCCGTATTAGAAAGAGAATAATAAGTAAATGGAGTATCTTGGTTTTGAAAGCAATGATTTGAATGTGTTATTTTTCTATTATAATTTTCACCCTATACAACAAAATGCTTTCAGGATAAGTACTTTAAGATCGGGCGTTCTAGATCTTGTATATTTAGGCGCTTTATGAACAATAATGTGTACGAGTATTTCGGGACATTTCGAAACAAACCTGGCGTCTACGCTATCGTTGTCACGTACACATTGTCATAGATAATCGAGTTACAATACAGATTATATACAATGAACAAGTATGTGATACCTACGAGGTATGAACTAACAAAAAGTTCAATTGAAGACACTTAACGATGAAACAAGACTTAATACTTCCAGGTTACAATATAAGTGGAAAATCAGAAGAATCATCTTTGATAGCTGTGAAGCAGAGTAAGTAAAATAAGCAACAAAATCTAACAAGGTTTCATCAGGAGCAGGACGCAAACCGCCAAGCCCAGAAGCTTTGAAACAAAAATCGGGAATAAACCCGGAATGAATAAGACATACACTATGAATTATTCAACTTTTTATAACCCACTGAATGCGTTCAAGGCATTAACGCACTTTTTGCACAGTAACAAAAACGATTTAGGCGTAACAACTGCAGGGATATTAAAAACAGTAGACGCGTTCCTTTACCTCAGTTTTTACATCTTACGGAAAATCTTAAGCTCCACTTTTTCTTTAATCAAGTACAGATTTAATAACAATGCTGTCTAGAAATAATATGGAAAAACTACTAACTATGAGTTCAATTAGTAAGTAATGAGGAAATCGGATCAGCGATTCTCGAGGAGATTACTAACTGAGAAACTGAGGCAGTTGTGGTTCCGTTTTATAATATTATGTTGCCCGAGATTACGCCAAGAACTCAAGGTGTTGGGGCTTCATGCAACAATGCCTGTCCCTCTCCCTCTTTATATGCTTTAAAGGCGAGAAAGAATTGGAGACAAAATTACGGCTAGTAAGAACTTCTTCCGATCTTCAATCAATGACTATCTCTGTCACCTTAAATAATTATTACCTTTAAGAGTGCTCATGTTTAGGTCCAGCTGTTTATGGCTATTCGTAATATTATATAAATGTGAACATAATTCAGTTTTATCTTTTTAGTTGACATTATCGTAATCCACAATCACAAGTTCAAAGAGATCAGTGATCACTTATCTAGCTATTTCCTCCTTCATTTGTATTTGTATATCTTTGCCACGAATACCTACCGTCAATTCCAATTAGGACTTCTGATTAGATTAATTGCAAGATTCAACAACGATTGACGAAAATCTAATGGTATTTCAATGTTTTTGGAATATACAATTCGTTAAATAGTTGCTATCAATAACCTTATCCTTTGACGATATAATGAATGATCCTTGCAATTTTTCTACATATAATTTACGTGGCGTCTTGAGAACTTATTCTTGAATTATCTTTTTGGCTGATAGATAATTATGTCGATGCGGCCTTTAACAACGTTAACGGGAAGTGATACATAGCCAAAACACATGGCAAACAGATACCTAATTGTAAGTGAAAACGAAATTAATGATATGGAAACGGTCAATTTGACTTTCGTCAATGGCCCGACGGAAGCAGCATATGAGAAAGTATAAAAACGAATACTTATTAATGATTTATTGGCGGCAGTTTAAACAGTGGCAAATTAGTCAGTTTATTATAATTTTATGCTTTTCTTTATTGATATAATTTGGCAACGATTGGCATAATGATGTCACTATGCTTTTTAATATGTGTATTTAATAGTAACGTGCGGTTTATTTATGACTGATATTTTGCTATCTTCTCATGACTTAATGATTCAAGCAAATATGTATATGATAAAAGAGTTAAAAACGGAGATAGGTCCAAAAGATTCGAGGTTAGTAAAACTATTGAAGAACACGCTTCTTTTACGAAACTTAGGCTACCTAATGCTCATCTTGTTGCTACCAGTATCAATGAATTCTCACGGCATCATTAAGCAATACTTGGCAGATCTTCATGATTGTATTAACTAATAAATTGCGTATAACAATAAATTGAGTTGTAACATTGCAATTGTACACTCTGACCCATAAACTACTTACTTGTGCACATTTGCGTAAGCAACCTCTATCATAATTTACATCGCATGAAATTTAGCCGATACGATTCATTACCGATTAAAGTGATAAAAAGAATTATTCGATGGGTGAGAATTTGTGATGCAAAATGTTAAATACTTTATATAATTACTAGCTTCTGCCAATGGGTTCGCCCGTGCATAAGTCGGAAAGTATTTTATGTCCTCCTCCAAGGCCCAACCGTATCTATCCTACATCTTCTTCTTCCTTCCCTGGTTCCATTATTTGGTGTCATGTCTCCTCACTTTCCTGCGCCAAGATGTTCTGTCTTGGGTTGTCTGTTCTGGCAATTGGTATCTAATCTACACCTAATTTTATCAAAATCTGTTCAACGGTTTAGATATGAAAACGTAACAAAAATACAGTCAGGACAAATTTACTTTCGTTTTTATAATAATTAAGTATGGATTTAGAGATAGCACATATTCAGTAAAGACCCTGATTATCTGCACGAATGTCACGTAGTAATCTATGGACGTCTGTACAGTATGATTAATGACCAATATTCTGTATTACGACCATATTGACTGCCTTGTTCTAATATCTGATGTGAGCTCGGGCGATATGGAAACGACTGTGTTTATCAACTGTGGGAAAAGAGTACAAATTAATGGACATTCAAGCCGGTTTTAATCATGCGTGCTGCAGTATTGATTAGATAATAGATTCTTTGTAAGTATCGAGGCTAATAAAATTCAATAGACTATTTGTTTGTATTTAATCATTTGGTCATTTAAATTAAATAAACTGTTGAGTGTTTTTAGAATGTTTAGCTTTTAGCTAATTTCTCCAATGAGATTTGTCTTTTAATCTCACTGGTGGGCAAAATATCGCTGCACATTAAATTCGGCACTTGACCACAATCAAATTCAATGAAAAACACAATTCACCAGCTAAATTGGCCATTGTTATCAAACGAGATGCCATAAAGTTTAATCTTTAAGCCGTTCAAACACTTTCTACCGACGAACCTTGAGCAAAAACTATTTCCATTGTTACATACGTGCACGTTGTTTATTCACTTGATTTTTTAGCATAACCTGCGGGCTGCGGTACCACCGTGCGCAGTCTCGTTTGCCTCATCAATCTCATTTGTTCGTGTCGATCTACGACTAACACGGCTTTTAGCTTCTTACAGTGAAAATATAGTGAGTTTACTTACATGCTACGGTGTTAGAAAGCGTGGGCGATTCGATAGACAATTAATAGCAACATCGGCTGTACGTTAGAGATCTGCTTCTTATGCTTGCTATTGTTCTACTGCTAGGTTTAATTACTGGCGAAAGTCTAACGAGAGTGTCGCGTGAAAGTTTCGTACACACGTCGGCTCCCACGTGTATTGTGAATATTTTTTTTATGTAACTTTTGTAGGATGTCGTAATTTTTGTTTATATGGAATTGTTGAGTGCAACTATTAATCTTATGCAACGATTATTTAATGATGCTGTAGACAAAAAGGCGAAACTGTTGCCGGTACAAGTTTTTGTTCTAGACAAATCTCGTGCGAAAATATTTTTAAGACTTCCTTTATTAATATTTTCCTTCCTCCTCCTGACATAAATAAAAGCTCAACAGTTTAAATGTCTTCTGCATTTTGCCAGTTTTGCTGAAGTGTGCTTTGTTCTTGCAATAGCGAACAAATTGTCGCTTTTGTTACTGCATTTGTATCTATTGTGTGTCTCGCAAGCGGTGAGCCAACAGATTAGAGGATTATAAAGATATCTTGATAAAATTCTTGTAGCACAACGCAACAGCAATTGGTCTTGATGTTACAATGAATTCCGCGTTGTTAATCGAGGTCAATCGATATGGATATGGAACATTTAAAATAACAATCAAAGTCTTGACCAAATTCTTTGACTATATTCAATCTCAGTACGTAAGGAATTTCCAATTTAAGAATAACGGCACGGGTTGCAACAAGCAAAAGCAGATGTGCAAAATTAAAACCGGCTCCAAGAAAATTCAAAACCCATTTCAAAAGTTCCTTGCTCAAACATCGAGATCGGTAGAAAATAATATTAAAATCTAGTCTGTCAGCTGCGACTTATGAAAATTCACGTCGGGCAAGAGCCTGAAATTATTTCCTGCTCTTCTTTTCTGCAAACACAGAAGTTCTATGCGGATTAAATGAAACCGATTTTTTCGTTTAAGGATGCAAGTGTCACTGTCGACGTTTTCATTAGTGTATTCTCTAAAATCCGGTTTAGAAGACAAAAGCACAGACATAGGAATGTGGCAGACTAAGTCACTACAAGATTAATTCCCTGCCTACTAGCATCTCTTTATCGTACTACACTCTGGTAGGAATGCCGATCTATCCACGGTCACATAGCTGCCAAATACCGAGAGGTAGGCATGGATGACCCCTGCCTACGTATCGATAGTTCCGGCAGTATCAGACAGCAGTGTTTGAGGAATGTTGGCAGTGCCATCAGCTAGTTAATATATTGCACCATATAATCGTTTGTTATTGTACGATTATGATCGATCATTATGAAGTAAATATTGGATGCTTGTGTGATTAACTGATACTAAATTGTTCGAATGCCAAAGGAGAAACGAATGCTTGCAAATGAATGTGTGTTTACGTGCACCGTCTTAGATCTTGCGTTGGCTTATAATCAGCTAAAAGTTAAACATGCTTAGTTGTCAATCATGTGTCTGCTTTTAGTATGATCACTGACCTGTAGTTCATTAAGTGTTTATGATCATTAATGATTTAATAAAACGATTTAATCAACATATGTTAAGTTTGTATTTAGGATTTATATCATTTTTGGGTACACTATATGGATGATTCTTTAGTGCAATCTTAGCTCAATGCATTGATGAAGCCTAAAAATTTAATAATTTTTGTTTTATTGTAATTTTATCATAACCCAAAAAAACATTGGGTACACGAATATATCACAAACAATTTCGTAACTACCTCCTAATTTGACAAACAACTTCAAGATCCAACTTTACTGACAGTCTTTCATCACGCGAACGCGTCGCGGTTTCATACCTCTGCTAATGATTTGTATGGATTTATTGTCTAAAACTTGTAGAATTCGGCTTGACACAAATGACTGACGTAACAATTACATAGCCTATTGGATCATGCGGGTTACCAGCAGGACCACTACGTTTGTTTATGGTAGATTGATTGAGACCGTTGCACTGCTCTTTAAAAGGGAGTGCAAAGAATAATATGTTATTGTTCATTGTGAACTTTATTGACTTCTTGTGGCGTGGATCATTAGAAAGCCTATGACCACTAGATTTTCTTTTATAAATGGAATAATTGTTTATAAATCAGACCAAGATCCCTACTACTAGAATTGATGGCAACACTGAGACGCCAGGTCTAGCACCTGTCAAAACGCTCCAGTATCTGATATTTGTTATATAATATATTGAAGTCAACGTCACTTTGATGCCATACAGCATATGCGCTTCCAAAGGAAAGGACCTTTTGCCAAAGAGGCGCCTACTGGTGGCTTTGATTTTCCCGAAAACCCTCATTGCTTGAAAGCAGCAAGAATATTTTTTGCAATTTTTTTTTAATATTCTTTGAACATATTGATATATGAAAGTCACTACTTGATGCTTGAAAAATTGTGACAGTTACGAAACTCACTGTAGCTTAAGTTAATAACTTATCATTTAAACCCGTAACATGAATAAATAAGAATGAAAATAAATATTGGCACCTTTCATATTAATATCTTTGTAAGTGTGAAAATTGTGTTGAGTTGTAAAGAGTGAAAATAAATATAACGAAAGAGAAAAGTGAAATAGTCTGGCTGTATTGTATGGTTTAATAAACACAGAACGAGCATGCCTCAAGTGGCACTAACACTAATTGGGCTGGCGATGCTCCATCAAAGCCAGATAATTGCTGACTTAGCATAACAATAGCACCAGCGTCAGCTTACCTACTCAATAAAACTGTGACGATTTTCATAATTTATTTACAAAAACACTACAAGGGCAAAAAAAAATCAATGCCATTGTAACACGAATATTTTAGAAACAAATCCTCAAAATTGAATACAACAATTGGTTTACAAAAACAAGACCTTTGTAACGTGTTTAAAATTAAAAACAAAAGAACTACCTACGTAAAACTTGGCAAAAACTGACGGCATTATACGTTCTGAAAATTACGAAAAAGTGGGTAGTTATAAGAAGAAGAATAAGGCATTAATTCAAGCCACGAATGAAGATAACAAAAAGAGTTAATTTCTGCTTGTCATTTTAAACAGCAATTAGTGTTTAATGACGATCTCCATTGTTGTATGATTCTCACGGATGAAACGCCGAGATGAGACGAACATGTTTTACGGCGATTCTGCCGAGGTTTACGACGTAATAAGGTTATGTCTGTTCTCATTCCGACATTATAAAGGCGAAAGATGAATTTCTAGAATGGACAAGATAATTAAGAAACCGAATTGGAATGAAGCGAAAAGTTATATCTAAAGAAAAATAAACGGTGGATGCAAAAGTAAGAGGTAAATACTGGTTCTGACTTCATTTACATAACCATTGTCTACTTGAGACCGAACTCGATAAATTCCAAAATGTAATAATTTATTGTTAACAGAAATATGTGCCTAATTGGATATTTTACAGACAGATTACAGATCTAATAGCTAGGAAAGGAATAGTATTTAGGTTCTACACAGTTTGTAGGATGTTATCAAAACATTATATTGAAAAGCAATCAAAATCCCTAGTCCCTAAATCATTTTATTTGCAGAGAAATAACAAGAAATTGCTTCCAGAAAGTGTAAAGACCCTTTTCCGTACAAACAATCTCCCTAGGGCGTATTAGAATCAAAACGTAATCTGGTTAGTCCACAATTAAAATCAAAATACTCTCGTGACGTAGAAGATCCGTAGTGAAATTGATTGAATTAAACGGACGAAGGGCCCCGGGCTCGTTTGACAGGATCTGTGTGCTGCACACAACAATTTAGGTAATTGAACACTGCTGGTAGGGCGCCGTGATTTTTTCGGCAAAGAAAAAAAAAACATTTTGTTTTGGGAGTTGGGAGCAAACGCATTTGACTTGAGTGGATAGATTTTTTATTCAACGTAGAAATGTTGGTCGGTGAATATACGGAGGGAAAACTAGGCCCTTAGGCTTTAGCGAAAAAAGTAATTCTGTCAGCGAGTGCGAACGGTCGAAATGCAAAAATGTAAGGGATTGATCACGCCACTTCGATAGCGCTTAGCATTTCCATACATTTATGTCATTTCTCAATCGCTATTGTGACGCTTTCGTTGAAAGAATATCACTTGACACAGAGCCTCTTAAATATAAAACAAATCAGAAACAATACGGTACTTTGTGTTCTAAGCTCAGGAAGGATCCTCTTATTAAATGAGGACAAGATATTACCAAACTTTCAAGTTGCCACCTGACCAAAACCCAACTGAGCTTTATATACCCACCCCCTTTCCTACGTCAGAAGTTTGAGGGTTTATTAAATAATTGATAGAAAGTTATGCCTTCCCAGAAACTGCGCTCAAAAAGGTATTAATTAATCATAGAAAATACGAAGCCCTCACAAATGAAGCGTTCGCGACAATCCAAGATGGAAACGGCTCGTCACAATCGTAACTTTTAAAAAATAATGAATAATGGACTTTTTCAGTCGAAAACATTTTTTGTTTTTATTGAAAAACAAAAAATGTTTTATGAGAAAGCGGCGCCAATTTTTGACCAGAGATAAACCAGTGTTACATCTTAGATCTTCACGGAGCCAAAGATAAAGTTATTCACAAAGTTCTAGAACATAATAAAACTAAAACTAAGTTTGAAGATCGCAGATCGATTCGCGATAGTTTCTAGCATATTATTAGTAGCTAGAATAGTAATTTTAATAGTACATCTAGTATCAGGTGCGTATGAATCTTATCGCATAGCAACCGGAGCGGTAAGCAGTAAAATAAAACTAGTAGGCATCGTACATGTAAACGTAATACCACATGTAACCTGTGTGTAATTGCGTATGTTGAATAATAACTACACATTCTTACTGGAATCTAGGTATCTTAGAAACTGGGTGGAGAAGCGACAGCGAGCGTTGGAAGGTAGACTATCAAGTTTATGACTTTTAAGGCATTGTTGGTACAAAGTTTAAGGATCAAGCGAAATCCGATATGGGAGAAAACAAGCTAACCGAGCTTTTGAAGAGCAGAGAAGGCTTAGGTCGGCTTATCCTTTGGGAGTATCAAGAAAGTTACGCCAGTAAACATAACATTCTTAGACACACCACATAGGAGTTCCAAATGCATTTAGATATTCAGCGCAAAAAGTTAATCGTTAATTTTGTAATAGTTTAGACACTATTATCAACCCCAACGAAGCGATACAATTTGTTTACCATTGTAACGCAATACGCAACACTGGAAACGTTACGAATGCCGATTAAAATCGCTTCAGATTCTCTGAACAATTCTCGGAGCGCACACCTTCACAAACGTTGCACGCATTCTAACTAGATAACCGCTCCGTGGTCTTATCTATCCACTAGCGTTACAGTTTCCGCATATCATATGAAGGAAACTAGGAAAATTAAGTACAGCATTTAACATCCCGATGTAACATTACTTTCACTGCGAGATCTTTGCAATGCTGACAACTTTCCAATACAAATGTGCGGACTATGGCCATTCTTCAGTCGAAACTGAACAAGCCATGTCATGCACAATCATGGTCTTGAGGAAAGTTTTTATGACTTGTTTGTTTGATGTTCAACTTGAATAATGGATGTAACACCTTATGGAGTGAATAATTTTAATCGAGATGTGTCAGCTGTTACGATTACAACGTAACCGGTGTGGTCTCTCATATAATCGGATGGCAGAGGTGAGCTTTTTATAACTGCGGTTCTTCAATGACACACCGTCGCAAAAAATATTGTCGCTAATGATACTCCTTTTTATTTTTATTTTAACTTTATAATAAGTTTGGTGGTAGTAAATATAGAAGTGTAAATCCACGTGCTTGGTAAGTACTCCACTAATCCAAAGATTATTCAAATGATGATAAAGCACTTAGGAAAACTACTGTATGAGTTGCTGTAATAACTAATGCTACGCTATGATAAGAAACTGAATAAAGTAATAAGTTTTGTAATAAACATAATACAAAATAGGCAAAAGAAGAAAAACCGTAATAATAGGTAATTTCAAAATTCAATCGTGACTCTCTCAAACGCCTTGGGCGGATCGGTGATAGGTGGACACTGAGCTTATGGGTCTTCGGAACAAAGATAATTAAGTAGCCATGTTAATGCAAATAACACGCGTACAATTTATGGTGTGAACTCATGTTCTTATGTCCTACTTAGTACTTAGCAGCAAAACAATTGTCGAGCACCACTTTCCATTTCAAGAAAAGCAAGAGAAAATTGAGCTCCTCCTAAAATGCGAGAGTTATATAATTTCCTACGAAATATCACACGTGGCTAATTAGGGAATTGTTCTCGCATGAAATTTTAATGACCCTTAACTAATTACAACTGGCTCTTTGTCTTCGAAGAAAACGAAAAAATCTTAATGGCACACCAAACTACGTGAACGAGATAATGAAAAATCTTAAAATAGAATTTTAATAGTCCAGCATCATCTACAATATAACAAGTCTTAGATGTTAAAGACCCTAATGATGATAAAAAATAAGTTTTATGAAGTTATATAAGTTTATGTGGATGACAGTGTAATATAGGAAGATCACTTCTATTATAAGTATGTTAATAAAATGACAAGGAATAAGCGTGTAAACGTGACTGCAAGTAGAGAAAATGTACATTAACATTAAGTAAACAGGTGATTATCTCGAGAAAATTATCTTGATACAACAAAGCAATCGAAACCGAGACGAGTGGGTAAACGAGGGAATATACTAACAGCTAATTTAAATGATAACGTAAAGACAAAGATTTAAATGGTGCTTGAGATGCCACATCTAATAAAGATGAAAGTATAATGATTTTAAAGCATATAAAATCCACACAAACGAAATGTAAAAAGATGATTTGGTGCTTGAGGAGTCACAACACTCACAACTTATAACGACGAAAGCATCAGGACTGATAATGATTTGAATGATTCTAAATATTTTAATGTTAACTATTGGATTCCCTATCTGAACAAACTTGACGATATAAAGTTGGTGGGTTTTGGTCTTAGAGATCAAGTTTCAGAAAACTTTTCCAGAGCCAATGTTAAAAATAACATTGGTAAACTAACCAACAACAGTGTTGACATTGCTGCTGGACTAATTTATTTTAATCCAGCCCAGGCCAAAAATAACGAAAACAACAACTATTACGACAATTAGGTAATAACAGATGCTTTCAATCCTTTCGTTGACATCATAAATTGAGAGAATGTTTTATGGTATACCCACAATAAGCCAAGTGGACGATCGCCAGAGTTATAAATATGGATTTTAAATACCTGAATGATTCAGTCGGAGAACGTCGCAACGGTCTAGACTAATCCCCAGTTGGTTTATTCTAGACGTCGAGATTAACAATTAACTATTTATGGGTTGAATGATAAACTGCTAGATTTGTGCGTGATTCATGATGCTGACCGGCGTTAGGTCTTCTGAATGTTACGACTTAATCCTGTCTCGTTTTTCATAGTAAAGCTCTCGGGATGTAAATAATCTTGTATTATTATGAGCCGGATTGCTGCATAGTTTTGTACCTACTATTATTAGCAAAATGACTATTAAGAACACCAGAAACAATTTCTACATAATATAAGCTAAAAAGTACTAAAAACAGTATTGAAGCTGTTCTTTGGACAGTAATGACAGAAACGTGTACAATAAAAAGGACATTGAACAGTAAAAGTTTTAGCATGATTACTTCTGAAAAACAAACATCAAACTCAGATGGAATATCCGGCACTTTATTAGTTCAGTCATAAAGGAAAACATATGTAATTAAGGTCTAGGAATGCAAGAAGGATACCTAATGATAGTCGTTAACAGTAAAACCAATTTGGCGGAATAGTAAGGCTACTAGAATCATATGAGTTGAAAGACGTTCAATGGTATTCTTAGCAATGTTTTTCTGGCTAACCATTTTGTTTATTAATAACCATTTGTATGGACACTTTAATAAAACTTTACTATTGGTAAATATTATGACTCAATCTTCGATACTACGAAGTTCAGAGCCCACAGCGACAAAAACATAATTCACCTCCATGACGCGCATGTTGGTTCACAAACACGATAACTAGCACACCTCAATACGCGAAGCCAACCAGCTGATGTTCCAAGGTGAACTGGTCTTAATGGGTCATTATCCTAGACCAAGTCACCGTAACAGCGAGCAGCACAGTCAGTCATCAAAATACGCGATAATACGAGCAGCCTTCGACGCAAGGTTGACATCCGATATCAACCGGCGCGGCGCAACAACATTAACCCAAAAACGGATAGGAACCGGTCAATTCGATGTGGTAGGGAAAAAGAGTGCTGTGGATTTTGGAACTGCTTCCAGGACCGTGAAGGTGATTGGCAACGCAAGGAAATAAAGTTAGATTTTTGGAAATCTTGGATGTAATTCAAAGCTTTGGAAAATTTAGTAAGTAAACAAGAAGTTTTTATATAAGCTAATGCTAAAAAAAACTATTTTGTTCGGCAAAGGATACTGCCCAGAAAGCTCGTGTGGATGCTTGCGTTCATTCACTGGATATAATGTCTTAATCAATAAGGAAATAGAGAGTAATTTGGCAAATAATTCACTTGTCAAAGTTGATTTAAGATTCAGGTTTCGGTGTGACAGTGGCGTAGCTAATTTAAAATTCACTTCAGACGCTGTTTCATTTCAATTAGTTGTTTTGTTCGTAGACTTGCATTTCTAATTGACAACATTAATTCGGTATAGTTCTAGTGTGAAGTTTAGAGATGATTTTAGGTTGATGATGTTTATTCAAACAACGATATTTCTTCTTTAAGTGTTGTTACGACTTAAAATGTGGCCACCTGGATGGCTGTCTGGTAATATGAATAATAAACTTAAGCGTAGCATATAATAAGACGATAGACCCAGTAAACTTTGCATAATTGCGAATTGGTATTAACTGTTAAAATAATAGCGGAAACTATATACTATTCGCTGAAGGCAGCTGCTCATTCCTAATTAAACCCTCCCTAAAGATAACAGTGCCATTAATATCTCGAAAATTATGATAACCGGTTCCCGTAATATCTAAGTCTGAATCCTGAGTAATTAAACCTGAAGACCTGTTTCAGTTGCCACAAGACCAGGAGATATTAGGAAAGATTAATTGGCTCGATATCGTTTGCCAAATTGGGGATGACTTGAATGAAAATGAAACTTATGTAATAATATCGGCCTGTAACTAGCCTACTGCAGGGCTAAGGCAGATAAGGCAATAATCACCAAGCTTACTCAAAACAGGTTAGTGATTTCAAACTTATATTAACGTCCAGGTTTCCTCACAATGCTATCCTTACCGTTGTCCGATGTCCAAGATAAACATAAAAGACAGTACCTACATTTATGTATTTAAAATGTTACCAAGGCACGGGGTCCGAGCACTAAGAAATAAAATTTGGTTCAAATAAATCTCACTAGATGGCGCAATATGCACCGATTTGTTATTGAATTGTGTATAAAATTAACATTTTCTGGCATCACACTAATATTATAAAGGTGAATGTTTGTGATTGTGTGCGTGTGTGTGTTTTTATATGTTTGTAACTTCTTCACGCTTAAAAAGCTGGAGAAGATGGACGGATATGGATGAAATTTGGCACAGAGATAGATTATAGTCTGGAATAGCACATAGGATACTTTTTATTCCGGGAACATGTTCCCTCGGGATAATTTTTGACTTTCACGCGGGCGAAGCCGCTGGCAGAAGCTACTTGAACATAAAAATGGAAATTCTTGTTTATTCAACTCTCCTAAGCAGAACATTATGAAATATTGGGCTCTTATTTCACATTACAAAGATTATTTGAACGGATTATTTAAAATTGATGCCAATATATGGCGCGGTTTTAAATTTCTGAAGCTTTCCATTCTATTGTTTAAATTTGTATTGTGCAATAAAACTTTAAAAACGAGCAAAAAAATACAATAAAACGTTTACGTCACTGCATTTAAAGAAATAAATATTCACGAACCGAGTAAACCCTTTACTTGCAAGTCGCTATGAACACCATCTATCTATCACCGTGGAATCGAACGCGATCGATGTACAAAAAATAATCAGATAATCAGACGAACAACGCTAGTGACGTCGGTACCAGCGACAAACATAAATTTAAAGCGCTAAACTCGAAAAAAATACGACAAAAACACTCAAGATATCCATAAACAAAATTAAATAGAACCCATTATTAAACTACTAAAAGAACTTATCCTTTTCCTCGAAATCCTTACAGGTTATAGGTACGAGTACATTAAAAGGGCTGAATAAAAGAAACACATGTTTTATTTTAAACATGGTATGAGATGTCATTGCAATTAGTAATGTCCTCATAACACTTATGATTACTTGTGCGCTTAGAACCTGTTCTGTAGCTTGCTTGAAGGTGATACCCTAGACGGAATTTCATTTATGTCTTGCATTAGGTATGGACTGGGAGTTAGGAGGCATAAGAATTTTCTCTTCTGGTACATCTTAATTTTGACTAGTCAAGTAAAGGGCAGTGGTGGCACGGTGGTTACGGCCCCGCGACTTGCAGGTCGTGGGTTCGAACCTGAGCAGGCGCATTACTTTTGTGTAATTTATTTCATTACTACTGCTCTCAAAACGGTGAAGAAAAACGTCGTGAGGAAACCGGCATGTTAACCAAAATTCGAAGACATGTGACATCTTCTTTTGGATTTAAAATTGTAATCAGGTGCAAAGGTCTTAAATCTATTAAATTATTGGGTTGTCGTTGCAGTATTCGCCATAATATGATTGATCGTATTCGCCCATTTTGCCTTCTCAACATCAAACGGATCTAAGTCGTCTATTATAAGCTTTTTAGGAGCACAATCAGAGATTACGTGAGTAGGGAGCCGACGCGGAAATTAATTTTTTTCGCTTTCAATTTCGTTTCGCTTGCACAAATGTCATAAAAAAATCTATTGAAAGACGCACAGTGAGAATGACAACAGCATAAAAGTAAGATCGTGACGTGCCTTGAGCACGTAACTAATATAAAAAAAAATACGTATTAGTCCTGAACACATTTTTTTTAATAGACTAACAACTACTACAGTTAAGGAGGGGAATTCCTGGTCGGAGGCTTTCTTTTCTGATAGAACAACCTGGTGGTCTTTAAGTCAAAAGTGAATAGGTTATTTCTAGGCGAGCGTGCTTCACCGTCGACCATGTCATCGGTTACCATCAGTTGAGATAGTGGTCAAACGCGAAACTCCTCGTGCTATACTACTATAATAAATGTTAGAACAAACTAAATTAGAGATTCGCGTGCATCTTCTAAATAGGTAACTACAAATTGTGTTTCCTCGAATTAGCACATACGTTGTGTGAATGTTTCTTCCAAAACACAAATACGTAAGCAATTATGTAGTTTACATTACATAACTTAACGCATAGTATTGTACGGTCACTTTCTTGTAATCCTATTGAGTAAGCGATTTAAGACCATGATTCGTGTATTTAAATAAACTGCTATTTACTATGCGGATCTTAGGATTCTCTTTATTAGAAGAAATAAGTGGAATTTGGAGAAGTTTCGTAATTTTCATTAAAATGCAGATTCTGGTCCTCGGCTTCGAACAATCTGTTTTAACTCTTGCTACTTAGGAAGACTGCTCAGCCAGCGTTAATTTGTTTTAAATACTTGTTCCGTGCGAGACTTAAAAGCTTCTGATCTTGTTACTTTCATAATATTATTTACTTTAGTAAATCCTAGGTAAGTTAAGGTCCACTTATTGCAAAGTTCATCTTACTTACCTAAAAATTTTTAACGCAAAAGAAATGTCCACCCCACTCCCAGTCTATAAAGATTAGTGCTGTGCCCATCCGATAGAGCTGCACCACACGCAGTGAACTATAATTAAGTGATTTATAAACCGCGAGAGTCGCGAACCTTGCGTTTTGTACCAAGGTTATATCCTGACTTTGAATGAATCATAACTTCCTCGCCTTCCTCGCACACATGGAAGGGCACGGCAGCTTATTGTTGTAAATAGACGGTAGTATGAGGTGATTACCTACTTTAAAATTATATGTTGCAAGACCATAATGTGGAAGATGGACGAAAATTGCCGGAGATTTAAGATTGTCTCTTTATTCTTTTATGTGTCTGATCACATTCTGTTGTTGTTTACAAACGTTTAACGAGACATTGTTTTTTTCTTCAAAAACCCATTCTGTAGTTTTTATAGCAAAGGGCATTCGGACACCGCAGACATTACCCTTGGTTTTGGTCATTAAAGCAACCGAGTTGGCTGTTACGGTGATTTTAATTTCGAACTTGATTAGTTTAGGAGCAATAAACATCACAAAATGTTATTAATTACTTATTTTATTGCGAATTTTAATTTAATATTAAGTTCGATCTGCCAATTTCAATCAAAACACGCTACCTTTTAATTCTGAGGACTAGCGGTTTTACCGATCAAGTTTCAGTTCATAATATTCTTAAAACTGGTTGTGTAAATTTTGGCGTAAAATATCAAGGTGTCCTTGCTCGATTTTTGTTGCAAAACTGCTTATTTGAATGTGTTTATCAACACTTTAATGTCAAATAGAATAATAATATTGACGATCAATAAGTTTCGAAATCATTGAGATATATATGCAGTTTTAATTCAATGAAATGCAATTTAAATCGTATTTAATTAACCTTTTTAACTGATTTATGGTTTATCATTAACCTAACTACAGTTAAGTTAATCGATAGATTAGAGAGAGGTTTCTGTTAAAGATTTATTTCCGTTTGCTAACGACAGAGCAATTGGAGTCAAGAGTAATATGTTATTCTGTGTTAGTAAATCTGGATCTGAGCTAGAATCTACGACTCGATACTCTTCCCCACTTACAGTTTGAAATCGATTACAGTGCAACATTGCTACTTTAACTGTAGGTTATCAATAAGAGCCGTTTCCAGCATCAATCGGTTTATTAACTCTCTACGTTTTTGCCTTTCTACATCTATTTTTAGCAGGTTTTTTGTTACCGAAAGCATTTGCAAAATTGCGTGTCAAAGCCCCATACATTTTATTCCAATGACTGCTTGGTTGTCAACAATTTAGGACAAAACAGTTAATTATACTGTAAAAAGGAATTTAACGATCATTGTCCGTGTAAGTTTAGAATGAATATTTTTGCACATTGACCGTGTCAAATCGTGACATGTATTCCTATCAAAATGTAATAAAATTCGACAATGTAGGCACCGAAAACAATTTTGATGCGAGTCTGAGAGTCGTTAACTTTTTACTCGAAAAATGTCTTAATAAACAAAAAGTTCGGTCCTTGATTACGCAAACGCCGCGTGTTTATGATTGATGACCTGAAGTTCGATGTACTGGAAATTCTCTTGTACATTATACGTAGGTACATACGTATATCATAAGCAAAATATAACACAGACTGGTGTTAATTTTAGAAAAGAACTCGGTAATTATCATTGTAAACGTTTACCGTAATCATTCTTTTAATTTGTCGCGAACTTGGCCCACTTTTTTTCAACAAAAAATGTTTCAAACTTCGTATGCTTTCAGGTATTTTTACTTCTTAGTACCAACTTGACAGAAGTGACACCAATATTTTTTCATGAATAATCAGTACATATAATAACTCTGTAGAAAAGTCGTTTTTGTTCATCGAAAATATAAAAAAATAGCCAGTGTGTTAAAGGATAACCAACAGAACCGATTGCCAGCATTTTTGGAATTTTTGTCGGTTTTATTGTGCACGCTTCACGTAAAATGTACGAACCCAATGTAGATAAGACCAATTTAGACAATTTTATGTACAATAGTATTATACCGCTTACCATCAGTTGAGGTAGTGGTCGCTGACTGCTGGTCTTTTCATACTACGTGAGACATAACTGCACCACAAACATTAGGGCGCAAAATAAGTGATAAGCAAAACATTATTATTGGGATTATTGTTGGACCTGCTGAAGACTGTATTTGTATTGTATAAACTCAATTAATTTTTGTATAATAAGTATAACTGTACAGCATATGTGCCACCTGTAAATCTACCATTTACTGTATTCAAATATTTCGTTCGTTGACTTGAATGTTCCCCGGCAATTAAGAGTGTGTCAAGCTCTCTCAAATATATTTCTCTGATGGTGGCCTATTTCGGTTCCGTTCATGATGGTTGAGCTGAGTGGCGCCAATTCATGAGCCATGTTTGTCAACGGGCGCCATCAGTTCGGATGGGTCATAACATGGTTTCCTCGGCCTGTTTTTAATTAATTATGAATTAAAATTTAATTAATTATGTATTTTGAGGTTGTTTATTTTACTCTAGACGCTTTTACGTGCACGTCTTTTTAAATCGTTCTCACATACGTGTAATTTGCCAACAAGAATTATGTACCCAAATAGAAGCTTGTATTTAAAACTTATTGATGGCAGTGTCCGTGAAGTTTCTTGCACGTTCTTCTCCATAGAGAACTACTGACGCTTGCAAATGTGGATCTAGCTTCACTTTTGTTTGTTTTCTTTTGCTGACAATTCAAGAGTACCTTAATGGTTTAGTTAGTTGAAATAAAAATATAATAAAAACGTATAAATAGAGTAAACATGCAATGTATCATCGAAACCATCCAGTACCCAGAGACATCAACCTTGGCAGTACTATAGGCCTCAACACTAGTCCATTTCCTGACGACATTTCCTTTTCCGTACGTTTCTAGATTCGTCGTTGTTAAACGCAGGAAATATTTAACTTACAATTACGATAACCTACGAGCTATAAAAACTATTAAGGTATAAAATATGACTTTTATTATGGGCATTGCTCGATTAAATTCCGATGTAGTTTAGAGTTATGTACTACCAATAAATAATAATTAAAGCGTTAATTTATTGAAGGTAATCTCGGAAAGTACCTACTGTACGGATTATTAAATTCTTTTACCGATAGAAAGTTACACTACTCCCGATTGCCAAATTACTTTTTTCCCCAGAAAAATGTACGTTTCCGGTAGGATCCTTAAGGGCTCTTTCAATTTAGACGTTTTATGTGGGACTGCTGCGGCACCACAGCGGTGCAGTTGTCGTAATGCGCACGACCACTGAATTTTTCCATACAATTTATGCATACCCATACTCGTCCTGCTGTTGTGCGTGTGCGGCACCGGCGGCGGCGCCGCGCTCCGCTCTTGGTGTATACATTTTATGAAAAAAAACAACTAATCGTGCGCTGTATGACATTCGCACTGCGGTGCCGCAGCAGTCCGACACCAAACGTCTAAATTGAAAGAGCCCTAGTCTCGGCAATAAAGCCGCGGCAATAAGTTAGCAAATGATATTACTATAAACATAATTGTATTGGGTAAGAGAGTAGGTAACAGTTTCTATTCTTAGATTCCTTAACTTATTTATTATTTCATTTGTTTATAGTTAATTAAAACGATGCAGATACCAATTACAATAAATGACTTAAAAATCGTGAAACATAACAATGTTGACAACTATGTCACATGAGATAATTAAATAATTCACATATACAATTAACATAGCACAGTGGAGTGGTATGTATCAATAATTATATTAAAATATAATTTAATCAATAATTGAATAGATAGAAGGGCACAAAGGTGCCTCTTATTTCTAGAGAAATTTCTTCCAGCAGACCTTCGACAGGAGAGTTGGATAAGAAACATAGACACAGTGTGTAGAAGTACAATGAAAGGTAATATACTGTAAAACTGAACAAATACAAACATAGTATATAAAATTACAATATGTGCCTACTTAAACACTTCTATATATACATTTTACTTATTCTTAGGACCGTTTTCAAGGAATTTATATCTGGCATTCGAAGATGGTTTGTAAGACAGACATAAATCTAACTAGATAATGCAAGTCCTCCATCTGTATAAAACCAAGCGCGCCACTTTTTCACAAACAATTTAAAAACAAATTTACTTACCAATGATAGAAAACATTTCCAATACCTCGGCCAACTTTTTCTATACATTCTGTACAGCTCAATATGGCATAGAAAGGTATTTTTTTTTTAAATTTGGGTGGATTTCCGGTGCCAATAATGCTAAATGAAAAGCTCGGATTACGATCATTGATCGTAATTTTTCTCCGTTTTTTGGCACGCGAAGTACATATTATGATCGCGTCATCTAGTAAGATTTATATCTGTGGTTTGTAAACATTAGCATTCTCACTCCTGTGTTATTTATTTGCAGGTGTCGCGAGCAGCTCTACCATTGAAGAAAATCTCTTTATTCAATTCAATCTAAAATGTTTATTTTCTAGAGTACGGCGCACAATGGATATTATGTTACTGTATTCATCTCTTGAAGTCTTGGCTATGCATAATCGACTCGAGTTGAAAATACAGCTAGAACTTATAAATGGTGTAAGATGAACTATGTTCAATAATAATAAGCGTTATGTTAATCTAATGTCTCACTGCCAGACAAAGGCTTTTTACCCGACTGCCGAAAGAGGGTTATGTGTTTATCAGTCTCTCTCTCTTGCCTAGCCTTTTCCCAACTATATTGGGGTCGGCTTCCAGTCTTACCGGATTCAGCTGAGCACTAAGTGTTTTACGTGGAGCGACTGCCTATCTGACCTCCACAACCCAGTAACTGGGTAACACGGTACCCTTTAGGCAAGACTGGTGTCAGATCTCAAGCTTCTGACAACCCGTAACGACGACTGTCAAAGATCTTCAAATGACAGCCGGGACCAACGGCTTAACGTGCTTTCCGAGGCACGGAGGAAACTCGGTATGTTGAAAATGGTCACCCATCCACAGACCGACCTCGTCAAGCGTTGCTTAACCTTGAAGATCGATCCGTGCGGCTGTTATTATTTAGCCACGAGCTCCTCTGTGTTTATCAGTATATGTATGTATATATGTTTGTTCCTATGTGGCGTTCTAAAGACCAAACGCGTTGGCCGATTTTGATGATGATCTTTATTTTCCATTATATTTTCTGCTAGTAAGGCCAGTTTTTCGGCAGGAGCCGAGAGGAATTATGTAAGTCCCGCCATCATCGCTTTGGTATGACGTGATGTCGTTTTACATTTTATGGAAACCAGTTGATGGTTCTTCTAGCCTCCCCCATTAGTCATGATATATTATATTTATATGGCATACATGTTTATCTATTCGAGTTAGACAACATCAGTCCAATTAATTATTTCAATTGTAAACTATTAAGAAAGAGGCTAACACTAAAGTTACGCACCCGTTTTTACACGGAATTAATTAACTGATAAGACCATTCGATCTTGACTTACTCTACATTTCAAAACGTGAGTATTTTGATGACGAAATTGTGTCGACTGATTAGAACATAACTTCTAATTGTCACGTCTCCGACTATTTACGTTATGTGTTTACTGAAAAGTTAGCAGGTGGACGATTTCAGATAGACCAGACATAATATAAGGTTCAAACATGCTAACTCACTTGTGCAAACATTCTATTTGCTTACTCGTTTGTTTATTACAATTGAAACATCACAACTAAATATAAACTACTATCTTGTATGACGTTACACAGGACATTGACATGTTGAGACTGAAAAAAGTATATGTAAGTATGACGTGTTAAACAAATATTACTCATGCATACCGTACCTACATGATATCACAACCATGAGTTAGTCAAGAAATATTTTATATTCTTTAACAATCCTATGAAATGCCACACTTCAGACATTTCAGTAATTAACAAATGATGTCAGTGTCAGAAATATGTGTACTTCACTTAAGGGTGCCAGTTGTGTAAATAATTTCAACATAGCGTGACCGAAACTTGTATAAAAATTACATATTACATGTGAAACAAAGCATTACTTATTCCGTGATATTGAAGCGTTTTTTGAATTTTGAGCAGTATTCATTATTCATTATTTTGGTATACATTTTCATTATTGAGTTTTGGAAAAACCAAAGAAGTCATTTACTTGCTTGATTAAATATTGTGTTAAGTCAAGAAACACCAGCGCAACACTCAAAAAAAATTTCAGTAAAATAATATTGCCTGGTTGGTAAAACTACAGGACATGATAAGAAACAGTTTTCTAAAACCTAATTTATATATAATACGTAAAACACAATTGTAATGAATTGAATCTATTTCTCTATGATACCGTTTTCCCTATAGTAATAAGAACATGGCAACAGCCAAATGCAGAAACTAAAACCGAACAAAACCATTTAAACACCATTCATTACGTAAAAGGATAATCCACCATACAATTACGATTCAAGTTATTCGGCTTCATGGCACAAAATTGTTCTCAAGGCCATTACCAAGGTTGCAGCCTTCATTCCCCTAATGCAAAAACACAGTATAAACATCAAACAGTTTGTTAAATAGATATTCATGTCACAATTTTAATCATTTATTGAATAACAATGAGGTCACTGCATGGATTCGATAGGAGCAATCATATTAGTGAATGGTTGTTCGAACTTTTAAATGGCTGTTTGATAGTAATTTGCATTCTGGTCACTGCATGTCACTATCACTGCGGTCTTTGATTTATAAATGTCGTTATCACTTTTGAATGGTAGGTAACATTGTTCAACTTACAGTTTGATTTAAGCTTTAATTTAATTGGTTTAGTGATAAAGAAAACAAATTAAGTACCTAATCCAGAATTCTAATTAGATATCTATCTGAAAATCTTCTGCTAGATATTATTTATAATCTAGACTAACTAGCTAACTAGAATGTTTCAAGAAATTCCATGAAGGATTTTCTCACATAGATAAATTTAAACGAAACATATTATATCCCAAATGTCAGTATTAATGTATCAACATGACAGAAATATTACAGCTATGTGGCATCATAACAGTGTTGAGACTACGTACAAGGGGCAGATATTTAGAAGCCCAATAAATTACTATAAAGGGCCATTAAAATGATGGCACAATGCCAACATTGTCGGTGAAATGGTAAGGTAACAAAAGGTGCCAAATGGAATGGCAATATTAATTGAATATATTTGTGGCATAATTAAGGATGTGCAATATGTTTTGTTTGTTAACAGTTCGGCAGAGAAAGGAGTGTTGAGATATGTTTAGTTATAATAAATTTTGTTTGATGGTTTTACAATGTGGAATATCTGCAAAGAAAAGTTTCAGTTACAATACTTATTTGCTATGAAACCTTAAAGTAATGAATCCTAGAAATTATGCTCTGAAAATACCTACATATTCTCACTGAGCATTCAATGACAATTAATTAGTTGGTAAGAATTACATCATTGCTTTATTTGAATTATTATTGTAGTATTCATTCACAGAAATCTGGCTGTCGGAGGAAATTATTCATTCAATAACATATGTTCTATTTGTGGATTTACTGTGTCATCCTTTAACTTTAAATGGGATACTTAAAACTAGACTTACTACTGTTTTTGCATTTGAAATAAATCAATGAAATGACAGCTCAGGATTTGTTTTCGTAAACAATTGATAAATTAAAATTCCTAATAGCATTTGATAAAGTAGATAAAACACTGTTTAGCAGGAGTGATTCTTCAAAGAGATTGTTGAAAACTTGAAAGTGTCTAGTCTTCTAATTTATTCATAGTAACAGCTGGTTGAGTTTTAGTTATTTTTGTTATGAATAGATATTCCTAAACAAGTATCTCATCTAGAATACCTACTTATTTTGGAACCTCCTTCTCTTTAAATTAATTCTGGTTACTTTTTGTGTTCTGTTTATAGATTATAGAATCAGGTTATCAACAATAGGTTTTTGCATGATTATAGATCTGGTTTACATAACTTTTTTTTGCAATCTTTTTTGCAATATTCTGTGTCAACCTGTAGAGATCTTTGAATCAAAGATTTAGCTTAATATTAAAATGCCTGACAAGTTTAAAATTAAGTGTGTCTGAGATTCTAGTTAGTACTATTGGACACAAATAAACAGCAAAACAATAAGAATGAACAACACATAAAACAACTATAGTGGATATAAAAACAGCACTTACTTTGAAAACTTCTGAGAAGAATCCAGATCCAATCTTCTCCAATAAGAAGTCGTCGAAGGGATAGAGCGCGGCCACAGCAGTCCTGAGGGCCGTGCATGACGAGCCCGTCACCCGGCGGTCACCCAGTCTCTCACAATCCTCACTCACACCAGACTCCTTATCACAATCATCATCACAACACACCGCACGCTTAGTCCGGCTTCCGTTCTCCCCATCCCGGTACCTTCGGCCCAACTTCGAGTGTGGCCCCCGCACATATCGGCCCGACTTCGCCGTCTCGTCCAGGTTCGTGAAGCTCTCTGCTATCTTCAGCACTTTGCTCGGCTTCCGCCGCTCGTACCTGCTCCTTCCACCCTCCTGCGTACAATCGTGTTGCATTATAGCTGATCGTGCTATAATCGAGTACGCTTATCCCGCTTCGAACATAGTGTTCCCGATCAAGTGTCCTCCACTACACAAGAACTATGCCTCACACGCAACATCTTCTCTATAACACCGATACACTAACTGACGGTACTCGAAAATATGCGAAATAACATTATAATCACACAAAAACTATGTCGATTTTGCTCCTGTCACTTTCACATATTTCCCAAAAATCCTCTTGTTATTGGCACTGTACAGGGCTTGTTACGGTTTTATAATAACAAACGAATTTGTTTTTACGATTTGTGTGTTATGCGAAAGATGTTTCTACACATAAACAGTCCAATTGACTGACGACGCGCGTACAAGCAAAGTAAAGAAAGCTGAAAGCAAGCAAGCCAAGCAACACCAACACATGACATGACTTATCAGAATGTTGACAGCTTTGAATCGGGCGTTAGGTTTGGTAGGTTGGTAGAGCTGCGTTACGGTCGCGTTCTTGGTTAATGATATAGCAGTCATATCGGTAATGTAATAGTTTTAACGCGTTGAAAACCGTTACATTATTAGTTTCTGTTAGCATTAAATGATGTGATTGAGTTAAGCTTTATTCGTTTGTGTTATGTTTTATAAATAAAATGGATAATGACTCGAGAATTTTCTTTTGTTGTAAGTCTGCTTTCAGGGAAACTTTTGAGTAGCTGCAATTTATATGAAAGAAAATATTATATCCTGTGGATTATTATAATTCAACTTGTCTTATTGGTTTGGCGAAGTCGAAAGAAATATCAGAAGGTAGATCTGTACGGTATCATTCTATAGTCTATAATTCAATCCAGCTCCACCCTTTTTTATTCCTGACGGGCCCGCCTTCACTAGTGAGCGAGCGTAATGATAATAAGCTGTTTATTAAATCGCCATCTATCGGTCGCAAGTTCACAACGGTAGAAAAGGTTTGCTTGGTCACAGTTAATATAATACTAGCAGATGCTTCATCCCATACAAAGAAACTGTGGTAACGTAACTGGCGTTTTTCGACGGACTTTACGGACTATTTTACTAATTTACTATTTTTAACCCGACGTTTCAGCCGTGTTGCAACGACTATGGTCTCGGGTAGGCTGGTGTCTCGGTGTACTCTGCCTCCGTTGAGGCAGAAACTTCTTCCTCTACCCTCACATTTCTACACACTAGTGACCGTGTCCTTATTCTGTAAGTTCGCCGACTGCACAAAACGAGGTAATGTTTTTTGAGTCACTGGATTCCACGCCGCGGATAATTTGTAACCGTCAACTTGTTGTGACTTTTTCAAATTCATATGTACTTTCCAAGTTTGTATTGGACATTGCTGACCACGGTGAAGGAAAATATCGTGAGGAAAACAAGACTTATAGTGAGTTTATAAGATTGTGCTCCATTGGTGTAATTGCTGCAAGGCGTTCCAGTGCGAGGATAAACTAATAAATAAATCCCGATTGAACGTTTTGTGTTTTTAATTTCAATCGCTTCACGCACAATTCTTGAATAGAAGTGGCGTTCCGTGGAGAGGACTTGTGGACGATGAAATTCGATCCAGTGACTGTTGCCGCCTTCTAATAGCTATTAGTGTAGGTGCCCGAACTGTATCTCAAAGGATGTTATTTTTTAAATTCTCTGGGATTTAAAAGCTAAGGAACTTGAAACCCAGTAGAGGTGATAAATAGATTTATGCGGTTTTCAGAGCTTATACTACGGCAGCTATCATATCTGTATTAATATTTGTTTTCAGCCTGTTCTGCCTCATTGCAGGGCAAATTTCTCCCTTTCTGCTTTCTTATCCTTCTGGTTTAGGACAATAAGGAATAGGTATAATCTGAATTTACTTGCCCTTCTGTGTGGCCCAAATTAAAGGTTCATTGGTTACACAACGAAAATAAAACGAGTCAAAATCAATTTCGCTGTTTATTTTAATCCATGCTGACGACTATATACTTAATTAATTTCAATGTACCTATATCACACAATGGAAACGTAACGATGATCACCACGAGGCAAATCAGTTTATCTTTATTTAACACTGATTTCACCTCGAGTTAGCTTCCACAAAGAAATAATCTCTCTGTCACATTATAAAACAACAACGCTAGCTCCATTATCCACAACTGTCTACTAACTATTAAAAATTTAACGCTCAATAGCTATAAATACAAATATATTATTGCTGTTGCGATTTTATTATCTAATAACTTAATTAAATTTTACATTGATCTCAAAATGAGTATTCGTTTTTTACTTATCTAAATTTAGTCTTATCTAATCTTACCTATAGTAGTATTGCTTGATTTGAGAAAACATTGCTTTCTCGTGAAAATGTCGTAACAAATACAATAGTACAAAGTTAGTGAAGCAACCATTATATGGTGCATTGTAACAATCATTTAGACCCCATCCATTTAGAAAATAATTTGCTAGTCTAGACAAGTTTGAGCATTGATATTTGGAAGGTAAATAACACTTCTGATTTTGTAGTAAATGCTATGTTGCAATCAATATAAATATGTAAAGATTTAGAGTAAGTATGACACGTTTCTGCAAAATTAAAATTGAGTCTATTTAAAATTCGTTTTTAGAGCAAATAACTAAGAATACTAACTAGAAATGCTACTTCATTTCTAGTCTACAGGTTCTGTAGAAAAATTACGAACCTTATTTTTTCAGAAGTGTTGATCTTGTGCGTTCAAGAAGCAAATGTTGAAATATACAGTAGCCCAAACAATTATCCAAGTAGAGAACTCTTTTAAACGAGTTAATTAATAGAGCTTATCAGATAAACAACGTTATAAAACTGCTATTAAGATGAAAAAATGGTTATCGTAGATTAACATAAATTCTGTTTATAATTTAATTCTAATAAAATGGGGCCTTCCAAAAATTGTGCTTATAATATTATGTATCTAAGAAACTTATGATTACATTCTAATTTACAAAAACCAAAATATACAAAATGTAAGGTAAGAAACGATTAGTTTAAATAAAAATAACGTAACTAATAACTATCATAAAATTATTCTAGCTACTCAGTAACATTTTACAATGATTTTGTACATAATTCGAAGCTTCATATTTGTAGGGAACGTACTAGTTTGTATTATGATTAAATGTATAATGTATGTAAGATATCGTCTAAACTTTTGTGTTTTCAAATTAATAATGATTAAAACTACCTGCGCCATTTTTCTTTCGTAGGAGTGGTGTTGAATGAATTTTCAAATTAAAGCTAGGTCATGGTGAGCAAATTATAGTTATAGTAATTTTCAGCCTCAAAGTACGTATTTAAGCATTCTAGATTAATTATAAAATAAATGCATCTTGCATGATATACAAGAAATTAATAAAAGCATACATGCTACATTTTGAAGAACACAGTGATAGAAAAGGGACACAGAGCCTTAACCAGTTCAGGAAACATACAATTGGAGTGAAGCGATTTAAAGGAAATAAGGCAGAGGGAGGCAGTTTCTTCATCATTAAAACTGCCGCAACAAGAATTATTTCACAACCATTCTCATCAAATCTATCAACCATATTTTGTAAACTAATATTAATGCTATCCTTGCACAAGTTAAAGTTCAAATTTAAAAATTTGTTACGATGTTGGTTTCATCTTTTGAATTTTTGTTGGAGACTGGCTTCAGTATTAAATAATTTTAAGATAAAATACAAAAATAGTCTCACTAGACCTCAGTTTCCCAGCTCAAAATTATCGCAGAATTAATGTGACAAATTGTCAAGCACGCGTTATCTGCTGTAATTGGTTGATACAATTTTCAACAGCCAATCACAGCAGATAACGCGTGCTTGACAATTTGTTACATTAATTATGCGATAATTTTGAGCTGGAAACTGAGGGTAGAACTCTTAATTTAGAGACGATATTGATTTCTTTTGAATAGTACAGAGAAATAACAGTATCTATAATAACTAGTCCAAGGATAACATTTTACTATTATCATAGATGTTCTATACACAAGACACCCAAACTGATGTGCCTCCAAGTATATTATACTAATCTAGAGTCCCTATTATTATAAAAAAAATTGTCTTTTGGAGTAGTAAATAATTAGGTAGGTAGTAGGTTTATAATTATATCCTTATGACTTAACAAATTGCTGAAATAGAGAATTAACGACAAACGATTAGTATGTTTTCAACTGAACATAACGTAAAGAAAGATGACAGGGACACCGGTAACTAGTCGCTAACGGTATTGTTCTGGATGGGCATAAAACCATTTCTTAAATTACTAAACTTACAAAAATAACTGTACTTGGAGGCAACGATCACAAACATAGAAAGAAATGAAGAAATATGTGCATATTTGTGCAATTGAGACGACAACTATCATGTCAATTTATTATCTAAAATATTGTACTTTAAATATAATGAAATAACAGTTAAAAATAACGGCTAACGTCATTTTAGCTATTTTAATATGTGGCAATATTACGTTTTAGGCGATTGATGTCTATCTATGATATTACGTTATATCGATGTTAAATGATTTACAATATTGATTAATAATAAAAATAACGGGGAAAATAGCTTGATATACGTTTACAAAATGTCTTAATAACTAAAGGTTTGTTTTCTATATAGTTTCTAAGCCTGTCTATTTTGTCGTAGCTATAATTACAAGGGTGAGGGGTCCGAAATGACTTAACTGCGTTAATTTATTAGGAATCATCTCGGGATTATGTAGTGTATGATTGGGAGACATAATACAAAGGTTAGGGTTATTCTCAGCGCCGGTTGGTGGCTCGTCTGATCTTGACATTCACCTGCGAAAAAAAATTAAAACAGAAATTTTATATAGGGCAAGCAATCCCAAAATAAATATCTAAGATCCTAAGACTCTTAAGGTACTGGTAGATTCTGTTTATTTTTTCTTGTAACATGATTTTTTATAAAACCACCTTATTTTCTGGTGGAGATATCGCAAACGAGCACTCACGCAATCCTTAAAGAACAACGAATGCTTGTGCTGTGTAATACGAATGCTGGGCGCTTTACAGCGAATGTTCACGCGACACCCATTCAAAGTGTGGCCCGTGACATTATAAAGGATGTTTTCTTAGAGGTTTGGTTTTTAAAATGAAATAAAACAAGTAAAAATTTGCCATGGCATCGGCTTTGTTTAAAATATACCTATTCTTATGCCATTAGTGCATAAACATGATTTCGGGCATATGGGCGCCACGGCTGGCTCAAATGAAGCGTAATCATCATTTTAAAAACCAAACCTCTACAAAAAACAGCCTTTGTATCAATCGTCCCCGCGTCATTCTACCGTATAATATATTATACACGAGCCAGTAGCGGTGGCGTCGAATACAAGATTGAGGGGTGACCATAAGCTCTTAGAGCCGGGTTATTCTTAGTGTACGTAAGGGATAGATGTCATCATTCATCACTTCAGCAGAAAGACGTCCACTGCTGAACACAAAGGCCTCCCCCAAGCGTCGTCACACATCGGTCCTGTGCGTTTTGCATCCACCGGACGCCTTCAGCCTTGACCTGGTCATCGCTCCACCTAGAGGGAGGCCTTCCAACGCTGCGTCTTCCGGTACGCGGTCGCCACTCCAGAACTTTTCGGCCCCAACGGCCATCCGTTCTGCGAGCAATGTGCCCTGCCCACTGCCACTTAAGTTTGGCAATTCTTCGGGCTATGTCGGTAACCTTGGTTCTCTTGCGGATGTCTTCATTTCTGATTCGATCACGCAAGGAAACTTCGAGCATAGCTCTCTCCATTGCCCTTTGTGTGACTCTAAGCCTTCTGATGAGGCCCATTGTGAGCGACCACTTCTCTGTCCCGTAAGTAATCACTGGCAACACACACTGATCCTGAAGACGGACTGACATGGTGGCGTTTTTGTACAAACACTTCAACACCTCAATGTACCGGAAGTAGATCTGGCACCGATGGAGAGATTGCAGTACAGCCCAAGTCTCGATCGAATCGAAGGCTTTCTCGTAGTCCACAAACGCTAAGCAAAGAGGCAGTTATACTCTTCGGTCTTCTATATAACTTGCCGTAGCGTATGTATGTGGTCTACGGTGCTAAAGCCTTTTCGGAAACCGGCTTGTTTGGGAGGCTGGAAATAGTCAAACCTGCGCGCGAGACGATTCGTGATGACTCTTGAAAACAACTTGTAGACATGGCTTCGAAGTGAGATGGGCCTATAGTTCTTCAATCGGGCATTGTCGCCTTTCTTGAAGAAGAGTACCACCACACCCCTGCACCATACCTTTGGCGGTTTTCCTTCGAGTATGACGGAATCAAACAACTTCTGAAGGGCCTTAAGTACCGGTTTTCTACCCGCCTTCAGGAGTTCGGCCGTAATTCCGTCATCACCCGGGCGCCTTATTGTTCTTAAGTTTTTTCAGAGCCACCCTAATCTCGTAGAGGCTGAGATCCGGAATGTCTTCGGTATAGTGTCGGGTCAATCTAACTCTTGGGTCGTTTGCTAGATTCGCAACGGGTTTGCTGATTGACGTGTACAACTGCTCATAGAACCACTCGATCTCCCTCAGAAGCTCCGGTTTGGCGGATACGATCCTGTCATCGTCGGTCTTCAGTTTCGTAAGCTGGCTCTGCCCAATAGCCAGATCTCTTGCAAACACCTTGGAGCTCTTATTCTGTTCAATCGCGTCTTTAATACACTCAGTATTAAAGTGGCGCAGGTCGCTTTTCAAGGACTTCGACATCTGTCTATTAAACTGCCGGTAGTTCCACGTATCGTCTGTAGACTGCAGGATCATTTCACGCCTCTCCTTCATGAGCTTGAGAGTAGGATCGGATAGTTTCTTGTTCCTATTTGCACGACAGGTCTTGAAAAACTTAGACCCACCTTATGGTCAGTTTCCACGAACTCATCACTGTAATCGTCCACGGAGCTACGTAGGCACTCGAAACGATTCTGGAGTTCGAGCTGAAAGCTTTCGGGGTTTTGGATCTGAACCTCTGTTGGAAGGAGCGTAGACTTCATCAGTTGAGACCTTTCCAGCTTAACATTTAAGTTCAATGTGCCTCTTACCATACGGTGATCACCGCGTTGATCACAGAGACATCATTGAATATGTGCTTCTTCGTCGACATGAAGTCTATCTCATTTTTCGTTGCAGCATCGGGGTCTGCCATGTCCACTTCCTGTGCTCACGCTTTCTGAAGAAGGAGTTCATCATATAGAGGCCCTCCTTCTCCATAAAACTGGTCAGTAGGTTACCCCGGTGGTTCCGTCGTCCGAAACCAAATTTCCCCACTTGCAGCTCATTATCGTCTCGTTTACCCAGTTTTGCGTTGAAGTCCCCCATGACCGCGGTGCACTTCACCGCGTTTTATGACCAAGCATGGCTCTGGAAATGTCCTCATACATGGTCTCTACCTCCTCGTCAGGGTGTGCCGAGGTCGGGGCGTAGACCTGTATGACCTTCAGCGAATACCTGAGGATATTCTGAGTATAAGGTACGCTACCCTGGACACACTCTCGACCCTCACTACGATGGTCACAAGGGACCTGTGGACGAAAAACCCGACACCACTCTAGGACTGCCGGACATCCTGTCGGAAGTAGAGCAGGTTACCGGATTTAAGGATTGTCGAGTCCTCCCCCTCTCTTCGGACTTCAGATAACCCTATGATACTCCATCGTAACTCGCTCAATGTTTCCTCGAGTTCGATAATGTTCTCGTCGGTCCGGAGTGTACGCGTGTTAAATGTTGCCAGGACCAGTCGTCGGTTTGTATTCTGCTAGCCGGTTTCCGTCCAGGGATTCTTCGCATCCCTTGCCACGCCGTAACCTCGACCGCTACCGTAGTCGAGGGTAGATGGGCTGCCGGACACTAGGGGCCATTTTTTGGTTGCGCTATTTATCGGTTTGACCGCCTATGAAGCGTGGCAATTACGATAATTGCCACGCTTGATAGGCGGGTTAGCGATCGCAGCTTGTTATGAGGCGCACAGAGAACGCTGCTGCCCATTCTCTGGTATATCCCTTAGTCGCCTCTTACGGCACCCACGGGCAGATATAGGATGGTGAAATTTTTAACGTCTGGCAGCATACGGGACCAGAGAGCGTATCTGACTTGGATACATCTGTCCCTTTTTCACAGTCGAACCATAATAGTTTTGACACGTCATGGTGCGAGGGCAGCTGTGAGATCGTTCCGGTCACATTTGGTCGCAGACCGCACTAGTGCGAGGGTGGCGCGTGGTGTGTCAGGTGACACGAATCAGTAGTGGTGCATCATACAAGATTACACACTTACCAGTAGCGGTGGCGTCAATCACAAGATCAGGCGTGAGATCGTTCCGGTCGCAGTTGGTCGCAGACCTCGCTAGTGCGAGCGCGGCGTGCGGCGTGTCACGTGACATGAAGAAATAGCGGCGCGTCATACAACATTACACACTTACCAGTAGCGATGGCGTCGAACACAAGATCAGGCGTGAGATCGTTTCGGTCGCAGTTGGTCGCAGACCTCGCTAGTGCAAGCGCGGCGTGCGACGTGTCACGTGACATGAAGAAATAGCGGCGCGTCATACAACATTACACACTTACCAGTAGCGACGGCGTCGAACACAAGATCAGGCGTTAGATCGTTTCGGTCGCAGTTGGTCGCAGACCTCGCTAGTGCGAGCGCGGCGTGCGGCGTGTCACGTGACACGAAGCAGTATCGTCTCGCCGCCGTGCTGTCACGCGTTACAGGCGTCGTCACCACAAACGAAGCGCCGTTCTCATACCAGCCGCCATGGCATGTGTACGCTGAAAGTTACGAAATGTTGTATTAGCTGGTGGTATAAAACTGCAAAATTTGACAAATATCAAAAAAGCTATCTCAAGAAGGTTTGAACCACATCCTTATCAAAAAACGACCGTACCGCAATTGTCGATGGTCACATATTTGTGCACGGTCGCTCTGGTTACGATCCGGCTTAAATCAGGGATACATTTAACACCCGCACCAAAAGAGGAGCTGGACGTGGACGGGTGCTTATCAATCTCTGTCCACCACAAGGAGGGGCATGCGGGCGGCGGACCGCGGGGGACTCGTACGAGCACTCGGGCACGAACAGGAGGCGCGCAGTAGTTCCACGTGCTCCCTAAAGTGCCTAGTGCGAGCGATTCCAGTGCCGCATTAAGGTCACAGCTCACTATGGCCACCCGGGACCCACTCGCCTCCGCTTCGCCTCGCGGCATCCAATCATTGTCGTTGTCGATGACGCCACATCGTCAACGATTGGACGCCACGCGACGAGGCGGCGGCGAGTGGGTCCCTGGTGGCTATAGTGAGCTGTGACCTTAATGCGGCACTGGAATCGCTCGCACTAGGCGATGGGGCCCGCTGGTCGTTATATTTAGCTGGCAATTATTTGTATCCGGGTCCCTGACTCATTGTAGCGGTAGAAACAATAAGGTTTTAGTCGCAATACTTCAATGGGAAACCAATGCAAAACGAGTTGTACGGCACCTTCGCTTATTTTTTGGTTTTGATAGTTGTTTTTTATGACTACGAAATCACAAGCAGAAGCTGGTTATTTATGAAATAAGTAATAAAGTGAAAGTCCTCACCTGTAACAACCTCTCTATTCTCACACGTAGAATAAAACTCCATGTTCTTCACAGAGTTACACCCAACTTCTAATCTATTGTAGCTGTTGACCACACAAGAGGGTTCTCCCTCCGATTCCCTCCGACTCCTCAACATGGGAGCACTGGACATGTTGCTTACACTAAAATTGAACAACCTACTCCCGTTAACCCTACGATTATGTTCAAGCATTGCCTTTTCTCTCTTACTACTATGATCTTCGCTAGATCTCACGTCTCTTTTGCGTCGGTTTTGTATTTCGTATTTTCCGGAGTACGGACACTCTTTTGATTCGGGATTGCTTGCTGGAAATAAGAAAAAGAAGTAAGTTAAAAGAAGACCCAAATGCGACAGGATCTTCACATAACATTCTAAACATAATATGAATGAAATCAGATTGCCTGAATGAGTGGAGGGTTTTAACCCATAAAGGTCCTCTACTCTTACGGATTGAATTTTTCGGTAAACTTGCGATTTCTACCAATGTAAGGATTGAAGTATTGAGCAATGGAATCAAATTATAAGATCGTTTGCTTGATGAAGTATTAACAGAATAGAAGTGTCTAAGCGCGTAGATCAATCCTTCAGTCATTGCTCGACGATAAATCATGTCAACAGCCAGCTTCAGTGCAAATAATGATTATTCCGAAGATGTTTCTGATGTGCACAGTCAGTCTGGTCAAAAGGAGTCCTCAGCATGAAAGATGATTACGGACCTACCCTCTTCCCCACAAGAAAGGCCTCTACTCCCAACTGCACTAAGACACTGACCTACTAAGGTAACATAAGGCGCAGTGACCGCGTTGAAGTGGTGCGGCGAGCACGCGTCGTCCGGCCGCGACGTGGGCGCGCCGCGCTGCAGCTCCGCGATGTACGTGTCGCGCCGGTACAGCACCACGCACACGTAGCGGGAAACACTGGAAACGGAAGAAGAAACAATGTTTAAACGGGTTATAGAGGTACAAGAAGCAAGGTGGAAAGTTTCTCAACCTACGTAAGGGTGAAAATATACATGCTTATGCATTGAAGATGAATATGCATTTTGATTGGTGAATGTAACAATGGAAGGTACACTTTTATGTTTTCGGGTTTTCATGTGTTATTTAATTATCTCGTGCAGTAACTCTGCAAGCGTGATGCGGAATTTAGGAAACGTGGTAAGGGCGCTGTCGCCCGAGGCCCACATCGTGGTTTGGTGCTCGAATCACTGTCGAGTCTACCATGAAGTACTTGGGATTGGTGCTCGACAGCCGGTGGGATTTCAAGCCGTACTTCCGGCGCGGCTGGAACGCTGTCAACGCTGCTGCCCAATCTGGGGGAGCCGAGCGCCACTTGTGGGCGGCTTTAGGTGGGGATCGTACGATCGATGGCACTGTACGGGGTGACCGATACGGGCGGCTGACCTGACGGCCGGTAGCATCGCTGTTCTGCGAAAGCCGCAGAGAGTGATGGCCATCAGAGTCATTAGAGGGTAGCACGCTCTCCTACTAGTCAGCTTGCGTACTGGTCGGATCCCCGGCCTGTGACCTGGAGGCGAAGGTATTCCCGTCACTGTCAACCACAGCAGACATATGGAGTTGCTTCGGTCTCAGCTCCGCGAGGTCCTGGTGGCGTAATGGCGGGACATGGTCTCACGGCGGTAGGGCACCGCCGGCCTCGTCATTGTCTAGGCGGTCCGGCCAATGCCGCTGGCTCGGGAGGAAACACGGCTCGCTGTCGTTTCCGGTGACGCAGTTGCTCTCGGGGCATGGTTGCTTCAGGCAATACCTGTGTCGCATAATCAGGGAGCCGGAAGCCCGGTGTCACCACTACGTCGACTGTCGGGAGGAAATGGCGCGGCATACGTAGAGTGTGCCGCTTGGGAGGAGCCGCACCGTGTCCTCATCTTAGGAGTAGGCAGTGACCTGTCGCTGCTGGCCATGGTCAAGTCGATGATCGGCAGCGAGAAGTCCTGAGATGTTGTGGTATCCGTCTGTGAAACAGTCGTCTCGCAGAAAGAAGCTGCCGAAAGGCAGATCTATTCCACTCATCCGGCCCGGAGTAGACGCACCAGGCGTGAGCGGAGGACGGACAATGCCCTAAATGGGTCCAGGGGCGATGGACTCCGGGACGTCCGTTATCCCCCACACATCAGGACCCGAGGTGGCGGTCGTGGGGGGAGTCAAAGACATCACTCTCCCTCACCGACCCAAGATGGCCCGCAGAGGCGGTCTGGCACCAGCAGGGGGATGCGGAAAGATCGTAAGTTCCCGCGACCGGCTATGTGTGAGTTGGAACACCGGGGTAGTTTTTAGTCAGTAGGAGTCTGACAGGCCGCTCCGAACCTTCCCCTCTCCAATGGTGGTGGACAACCAATGAGGATTTTCCACCACGGAACAAAAAAAAAGGTGAGATAGGCAGTTGCTTCATGTGAAATCTGGTGTTCAGCAGCATCCGTTTAGACTGGGACTGGAAGCCAAAAATAATTGAGAAAAGGCTATAAAGATTTATTGAACTCACCAGTGATGCTGCCAATGCGCAACCAACGCCACCGAGTTCCCGCTCGGCGAGCTGGCCTTCACATTGACGCAGTAAACCTTGATGTCCGCACCCGTCTGGTTCGTTATCCTCAGCGTGGCGTTCCGCTGGTAGAACGTGTAGTTGCTGGTGAAGTCCAGCGTGTGCCACGTGTGCGAGAACGTCATCCAGGATGGGAACTGGCAGTTGAAGCGGACTGATACTGGAAGAAATGGTAACAAAATTACTCGTATTAGTATCACAACAATTCGAAGGCTTCAGGAGAGACAGATGTCCAGGAGTGGGATAATAATGTTTGAATTTAGCTACAATGTAATCGTTGTGAAGATCGACTCGATTTTCGCATCCCCAAAACAGCCCGGTTTTTATGAAGATCTGTCTTTCGTCGGTCGGTTCGACTTGAGGTACATGTTGTGAGTATTCTCCTGACTATTTTAGGTAATGGTGGCCAATCTAAGCGGATGCGGAAGATATTATGGTGCACATGAGTGCACCATAATATTAGGTCCTTACCTATGAAATTGGCGTTCTGTCGTACTGGACACTTTGATCTCAAATATCTCCTCTTTGGTTTGGAATTCCAATTTTAAATTTATACAGCTATTTACTCATGCTTTTGTGTTTGGAAAACCGTAATTCATTTTATTTCCTCTTTTGGTTTTTTCTTTGCGCCAGTCTGTTTACAAAATGGAAAACTTGAAATATCGCGTTAAATACGAGTACGAGTTCCATCGTGGCACCAGTGCTGCAGAAACGGCTCGAAGAAATACTGATGTGTATGGCGACGGTGTCGCAAAAGAAAACACAGTGCGTTTTTGGTTCCAACGTTTTCCAAATAAATGTATTGTATTAAAATAAAAATGAGTTTGTGTTTCTCCCTTACAAAACGCCAATTTCATATGTAATGACCTAATATCTTCCGCATCCGTAAAAGGTACTTACATATGTACGGAAATACAGGTGTGCTCTCTCCTCAATCTTTAAAGCGAATGGGATAAGCTTTTGTAGTAGCAAAGATGAGGCCTTTAGAATCATCATCATCATTTTACCCAAAATATGACCACTACTGAACACAAAGGCATGTGGTGACACTTGGAGGAGGCCCTCAAAGTGTCATTACATCGACCGGTCTTATGCGAGGTCTTTATGATGTAATCCTGTGATGAAATGATGGGGTAAAATGAAAAAAAAAAACAACTATTTCTCACCACGTTTCAAAGCCATAGTCCTGGACCCCTCCGTAGCACTGAACAGTCCATTACAAGTAGCATCTCCTGACTGTGCCACTCTATACTCCACCCCGCCCGGCGGGACCACCTGCTCCTTGACCGCGCCGGTTGCTGTAACACGCGTGTTGAGAAGTAAGTCTAAAATTGGAGAGGAAAAGACTGTAAGACCACTGTTGCAACGAAAAAGTTTGGGGTCTTTTTGGTTCCAGCAGTGGGTGATAAAAGAAATCTGAGCAGTAATTAGGTAGGGCTAAAACGGAGTATAAAAAGTACGGCTTTCAGTCGCTTTCAAGCACTCGTTGTGCCATGGATGCTTTGTAAGGAATTTCCAAAGAATTACTGACTAGGTACTGCTCTGATATCAGTTGCCAAAAATTATTATAAGCTTCATAAAAGTAACATAAAAATGGTCAACAATGTTTATATGAATTTTAGAAAAGCATTTCCAAAAAATAACACTATGTAGAAAAAATAGAAGTCGTAAAAAAATGGGCCAAATGACAAAAATCAATTAAGTAATAATTAAAATATTTGTAGTTACCATTCGTCTTCTCGTAGACGAAGCACCGGTATCGGTCCTCGTTGCTGGTGGCGTGATTGTGGTGCAGCTTGCCCACCAAGAAGCGCAAGCTGCCTTCCTTCCACGTTGCTAGGCACTCTAGCTCTTCCACTGAAATGTGGGATTATTTATGATTATGAACTGATTTTATGATTGGTAGTATCTGGTGATAGGTACGAAAGAGGATGATCAATATCTACATGGCCTATAAATTAATGATGAGAGATGAAAATATGGATTTCGAGAAAAAAAAATAATTTTAGTAGTAGAAACGAGAGGATTAAAAAGATGATAATAATTCTTGTAGTCAACCAATGGTAGGTACGTCTATGCAGCTTGGATACCTTTGGTTCTTTATCTAGTAAAAGGCCCTTATGTACTAAAACTCATATTATTCACCCTCACGTTATTGGTATTGGAGACTATTTGAGGCAGCCGTAGAAACCATAGAAATAATTTAAAATTTACATTTTCTCTATAAATAACGACAAAACTTCTCATCATTAGCAACACAACTATTCGAATGACGAACTTGCAACAAATACAGCAAGCAAGCTCACTAAACTTGCCTACCTACTCATAGTCTTACATCTTGTTCGAAATCTACATCCAAGAATAGACACAGTTCGCCGTTGATGTAGACAATTGTGACAGACGACTGCACAAATAAAGTTTTATATAGATACCGCCGGCGGCGTAAAGCGGATGTACCTACTATGGGAATTGCTCGGAAATGTTCCTTTTTGAGTAAAAATGCTTTATTGTTGTCTGTTTTTCTCTTTTCTTTTACGCTTTTGAAGTTTGTGTTTTTCTGCTTTATTTTTTGTTGCTGCAGTTATGTTTATTATTTGCCAGTATAATTTCATTTGTTTTTATTATGGTATAGGTCGTTCGCTGTTGAAGAAAATTGGCATACGAAAACATCCTGCCAACTGATTTTGCACTCATGCAACCTTGCCAAATTATAAAAGGTTACTTTTAGTTGGCCTTCAATACTCTTTATTAGTTTATTGCTTCAACAAAACTTTCACATTAACTTCTCTTTGTAAAACTTTGGGTTAACAGAAAAGCATTCTAGCTACTTAATATCATACTATACTATAATATTATAAATATGAATGTAAGTTTGTTTGTTACGCTTTCACGCAAAAACTACGGAACCGATCATCATGAAACTTTGTACATATATTCTTGGAGGTATTAGAAATAACATAGGTTACTTTTTAATAAAAAAAAATGTTTAGTGTCTTCACTGCGAGCGAAGCCGCGGGTAAAAGCAAATGACGCTATAAATCCAATATTGTCTCTGTCTATATACTACAGAGTTACCTACTCATGCATTACTTTCTTCGATAATCTGGTTAATTGAAATTAGCCCAACAAATACGCAGACGAAATTAGTAAGGAATGAATCACCAATATGTCCTTAACACCGCAGTTATTTCGAACGGGCCGCGGGCCGAGCCACAACTAAAACCAAACAATAGCTGACACCTATGCTGGAACTCTGCCCAATCCATTTGTTACCGATGTCTTAGAACTAACAAGACAAGGGAACGTCGAAAATATACAAATTGCTTTAACTTTACTAACGATAATATGTCAAGGATAGGATAGTAAAATGTTGATTGCTTTTGCCAGTTTTACGAGTTACGGTGTAAAATTAATTGGGAGATGACCTAATTACCTTTTTTGCGTGCTAGCTTCTATATTGTTTAACGGGTGGCGTTGAAAAATAATCTAAATACCTACAGCAATTTAAATTTGCTCATACCATAAAACTATAATGATTCACATTTTACTGACGTGCATCCGTGATTTTATTTTGGACCGGCTTGTAGGTCTCATCATCTTTTGTGTCTTAATGCAGAACAAATATCTGCCATACCTCCTGCGACTAATGCCTATCTGCAGTTGTATATAGCCAATTTAAAAAAAAGGCATGATGATTGAAAACCTTCACGAGGGAAACGCCAAAGCTGTTGCCATGGTTGAATTTTGATACAACAATACGAGGAAGAAGAAGAAAAAATACCGATTACATAAGACCCAATAACACAAAATTATTTCGATTACTATTATCAAAAGACAGACTCACCAGTGCTTTCAGAGCCATACACATCAGGGCACGCCTGGTAATTGAGGAGTAGCCTCGAATCCTCCGTGCAGCTCTCGATTGATGACACAGGACTCTTGCAGTCACCGTGGCCCCTGAAAATTGTTAGGATTTATATTAGCTGCTATACTCGGCTAAATCTGGAATTAACTTTCAACACGAATTCCCTAATGACTAACTTCATGGTGTATGAACTTCTGTAGTTCCATGATAGTGTTACTAATAGCACAGATACAATAAGCATTAATACAAAACATACAATAAGTATAATATCATACAATCAGCTCCTGGGAAACAGCGCAGTTGATATGAAATCGACTGTGCAAAATCTGTTCGAATTCAGAAATCAATATTGGACATCTCATCGCGAATCATGCATCACCCTTCAAATTACAGGCTGTTCTGAGTGGAGCTCGATCAGTGATGCATTACCAACGGTTTTTAATTAAAGGTCATTACGAGCCGTCGTTCGTCGACTGTCGACTGTCGACCGCCATCGACTGACGTATGTCATGTCTTAATTGCTGGTCAGTTCAACTGTCGTGGGTTATGGGCGTGAATATGGGGTTGTGTTACAGGAACTGCTGAATTATTTAAGCTTTTGTAAGTATGTAAGTTCTGTATAAAAATAGATAAACGTCAAAACTTTCTATGATACGTAGGACGATTGATGCTTGCCAGCCATATTGTAAGGATATTCCGAAACATTAAAGATCTGCTTCAGTATATAAGTTTCCGTAAAATTACTTGTCTAATCGAGATAGTCAAACATGACCTAAATCTTCTTATGCTAAAACCAGGTCCAGTCGTAGGTATGTGAATTTTATTGTGTCTCGGGACCCCGACCCATGGTTGCGGTAGGTATTGTCGGATTTTAGTTCTCCTTAGACCGGTATCCATGAGAGTTTTCCCGTAAAACTTTAAAGAACAGATACTTACAGCTTATAGATCAAGCTATTGAGTAATGAACTTACCTATTATAAGTAAAAGAAAACGGCCCTTTCAGCGGGCAGTCCACCGGATCCGCGTTTTCCCTGAACATCGAGTACAACAACGCGTCTCCCGTTATCAAGGAACACAGGTGGGGTAGAGCGTCTCTTCTGTGACAAAATGCTGAAATTAAAGCAAGGGTTTAGTTAACTCCAGGATAAGGGCGAAGCTTATGTGCCAAGGTACGTGTGTAGATACAGGTAAAATCAAACATAACCGCTTCGCCGGCTCGAACCAATTTGTGTGTGCGAGTGACTGCACAGTGCACAGTAACAAATTCATGTGACATCGGGGTGAGGGGCAGGGAATGTGAAGTGACAAACGAACTTCACAGACGTCATTAACTTTGAATCGGCCTATAAAGAAACAGTAAAAGCCAGCAGGTATAAGCGAGCTTCTATTGAAACTCCGTACTCCTAGACCAACTGAAGTCAAAGATGTGCAGTTGATAATATCAGTTCCCCAGAAAATAAATATATGTGCTTGGTACTTTGGGATCTAGTCTTAAGACAACACGTTAATCAAAATACTAATAGAAATACTCGTAGCTACAAAATATCATCACGTCTTTTTTAACAAAAGGATTGGGCTCTGATGCTTTGTATGCCAAGCCAAATTTACGTTAAAACCAAAGCCAGTTGATCGATTAGTTGATTGATTTTATTTTTGTACTAGTTGTCCCACGCGGCTTCGCTCCCGTAAACTGGCTACTTACCTACCCATTTACCCCACATACATGACTGTTTCGTAACTATAACCGCTTACGCAGCGCACACAACGGAAGGAATATTTTTTTCCGTTTTTGCAACATTTTTCAGTTATGCTGCGCTCCTATTGGTCGTAGCGTTATGTTATATAGCCTATAACCTTCCTCGACAAATGGACTATCCAACACAAAAATATTTTTTCAATTCCAACCAGTAGTTCTTGAGATTAGCGCGTTCAAACCAACAAACTCTTCTGCTTTATAATATTAGTATAGATTTGTGCGTTAATTTTTTGCGGAACAACTTCTTATACATTCTTTTATCGATTGGGGCATCGACTTATCTTGTAGGTACGTTACGTATCTACAAAAGGTTACAAGTTGCATAATATTTTGTTTTAATTTTGCTGGAAAACGACTACTGAGGCTTTTTCGTGATTGATTGATTTCGGGATTGTCACAAAGTGAATTTCCCAAAATGTATTGAATTGATATGCGCTACAAAAAATATCACGTCATCAATCCTTGTATTTAGACTGTTTGATAAGTAATGATTACTGATAACATTTCACTTTTCCAAATAGGTATTACTGAAATAGCCGCGTGTCTGTTACTACAACTCATTACTCAACGCAGTCCTTACAAAATAAAGGCAAATGGTAATGTAATCAATTACGAGGGCCTCGCCAGAAAATTAGGCGTACTGTTTATGAGTCCAGAATATTCCCTTGGTAGTCCGTATAGTGCGGGGACACCGTTAACTCATCCAAACTTAATGTAAATTAATGTAGTAAAGCTTGCCATTATTGGGTAGCCTTTTAGTGCTTTTTTAACAGTTTTATGTTTGAATTTGGAATGAAGATTTTTAACGAGTTCAAAAAAAAGGAGGTAATCAATTCGACATGTATGTATGTAATATTATTGGAACTGCACAATATTCACATATGTGGGCTCTATTCGGGCTTTCTAAAAACGTGTGCCAAATTTTATAAGTGTATGTATGTATGTTTGTCCACGTATTTCTCCGAAACTAATTATCGGATCGTGATCATTCATTTTGTGTTGGATTGAGTATCTCTGAACTTAGGGAAGAGTGTAAGTTTCATCAAATCGGTCCAGTTGTTTTCAAGACATGGAGCATGAAACTGAACTCCTTAGCGACAAACAGCACGAATGTGTAAATTTTGCCAATCCTTTAGGTACCGTATAAGCTATAGAACTTGCTCATTTTTAGTGATGAAAACGAAAACTAAAATTAAAAAGAGGGACATAAAACTTTTTCTCAAAAAAATAAACCGCCTTCAAAAGCAAAACACTAAAAAGTGCAAAATAGCTTTCATTTCGGATGTCGGTGTCGAAAAATGATAAAAATAAGAGGCGGTTTTTTGACTGGGACTTTTTTGTGAAAAAGTTTTTATTTTATCAACGTCGTTTTAGTTATCAGATGATTTTGTTGATGTAGCCAGTGTCAAGTCTATGTAATGAGTTCAGTTGTTTTTTGCAATGCAAGTCTAGCATTCAGTAGTTGAAGTTTATAAAGCTTAAATAAGTATCTTGTAACTCACTTTCTTTATACTGTAGAACGTTTTTATGTTTTTCATGCATCACAACGCAGCGATAACAGCCTTTTCTGAAACGAAACAAAAAAATGCGTTAGTATCTTAGTTTTACAAAACTTTTAAAAGTAGAAAAGCTGGAGTATTTTTGCAGCTTATGGCCCTTACTCCGCTTTAGTGCCGTAAAACGGTTACTCTCTAAAGCCTACTAGTAACGGCTTGGTTAAAAGGTTTGAAAAAATTGTTAAGGTTTATGGGGATCCGAACACTGAAACTTCAAGGAATTCTTAATAATTATTAGTTTTATTACAGACACCATTATAAACGTGCAGGAGACGCCATCAAAAGTGAAAAAGGGAGCGAGCGAGAAACTATATAAAGACATTGACAGCTGTCTTCAAACGTCAGAGTGACATTTTCATAATCAATCAACCGTAATAACACTGGTACAGTTTTCATTGCTGGTTTACACATTTACAATAAAAATGAACTTATTATTGAAGCATTTAGGTACATTACTCGTGAAACATGTTTTTTTCGTGTAACTAAGAGCTTTGCTTTAAAGAAATAATTAACAACACGATATATTTTTGCTACTTTTGCTTACTCCTACAAAACGATTTGGATGTTTTAAAATATTTTTACACAGTAAAGTTGTTGGTTAGAATTTCTTCTTAAACTACAAAGGTTAAAACAAATTTTGCAAACAAAACTGTCCAAAATGAGGCCCAATATTGATATTCTGGCTCCGAGCGGGCTCACGGCCAGTACCGCGTTAAGGGCCTGCCACCACTTTAGTGCCGTAAAGCAGTTACTTACTACTACTACCTACTCCTAACTAAAGCATACTCCTTAGTAATGGCTAGGTTAAAAGGTTTGAAAAAATATGTTTTTATTTTTGATTCATGTACTTATTTTTGAAACAAACATTAATTATTATTTTTGAAACAAGGTTTTTTCGTGTAACTAATAGTTTTGCTTTAAAAAAAATATTAACAATACGATATTTTTTCGCAACTTTTGGATACTCCATCAAAGTGACTTGGATGTTTAATAGTATATTATGCAACTAGTGAATAAAGGACGGATTTAAAGCGAGGGCCATAGATGAATCACGAACAAGTGAAGGATTCTAACAACTGAATCACGACCGTAGGGAGTGATTCATGATGATTGAATCACGAGCATAGCGAGTGATTCATGGCCCTCGATATAAATCCGTTTTATTCAAAAGTAGCATACTATATAAATTATACCATGACTACGAGAAAAAGAAAGATTTAAGCAAAAAACACAAAGAATAATAATAAATAAATGAATGGTTTATTAACTTCAAAATTTACAAAAAATGAGAAACCTCAGGGTTTCACATTTTTTGTAAATTGACCACCGATTTGACCACCTCCGTAATCCGTTACGTTACATAATTATAATTAATTAAACACCAATGCAATTAATATTAGAATTAAAATGCAAAGAAGTATTCACGAAACATCCTAGGCCAAAATCATTATTAAAATCCTAAATATAAACAAACTCAAAATTAAATCAACGAAGGAATTTGAAAGTCGAATATTCTTTGCACAAGAAGTTTCGAGTATTTTTTGCGCAAGGAGGTTGTATAGCATTGAGATGGAGGTAGAATATATATTGGTGTTCTAAATTCAAACACCAAAACAGTGATTAAAAGTACTTTTTATTCACTGTTTTCAGTGAATAAAATAAGCTTTTTCGAGGGGGCTTTCCAGCCATCAATTTTTCTGTATAAACATATTCTTACACAGAAAAATTGATGGCTGGATTTTTTTCATAACTGAAATAGCATATGTAAATCTAATAATATTTTGCAAACAAAACTGTTCAAAAGGAGGTTAATATTGATATTTTGGCTCCAAGCGGGTGCACGGCCAGTACTGCGTTAACATTGGGGCGTATATATCGCCTTAACATAGAAATGGCTGGTAAAACTTGAATAAGGAAGGTTGGTACAGGAGCGTGGGGAGTAGCTCAAAAAAGATGGGCCTAGCAATAGTCGAAAATGGGCTGTTGATGATGATGTACAAACATACTTATAAGGACACAAAAAGCCGCCCATTTATTTATTATTTATTTATTTATTTATTTATTAAGGTACAAGTTTATTAAATCTTAACTTAAGAACTATGCCCCACAAAACCGTTTACACGGTTTGTCTGTGGGAACGGAACTCACAGTAAAAAAAAAAAAAAAAAAACATTTTCATTAGTGCGGACACTTAATTTTCACATAATGAAATTATAAAACTAACATGACACATATATCTTAAAAAACTACTTAATAGATACGAACGATACGAAGATCATTTACAAACTCTTAAGATAGAACTGCTTAAGGGAATTGGCAAATTTACCTTTTATTTTCTGTCTTCTTATATTAGTAGGCAACTGGTTGAAACCCACTTTGTACAATAAGTTTGATTAAATAAATAAAAGGATCACATAAACTGGATAACGATAATATATAACTAGTACTATACTAGTACCATTAAAACATTTTCCAACAAACCAAAACCGGTATTAATTCTAAAATATAAAACTGAAAACCTACAAGAGTTTATAAGGTAGATATTAAACCTCTTTGCAGTCGAGCTGACTGGCCAGTACTGGCCACAAGTAAAAGATATAGGGTCAGCAGTTAACTCGATAGATTGAAGATTTGTTGGCACCAGACACGAAGCTATGCATTGCAGAGGGGCTGCCAACGATATGCTACAAAAAGTTTATTTTGAGACTAGATATACCTGTGTAGACTAATTCCTATGACAGTTTTTGTGAATCAATCAGTTATTAAACCGATCTTTGGCGATTTGATTCAAATTTTCTAGACACCGTGCTTCACCGTCGATCACATCATCGCTTACCATCTGGTAAGATTGCGGTCAAGCGCGAGCCTATCGATAAAAACACACATGTTCTTTTGCTTTATAATCTAGAACAAAAGTAGGATACTAAAAAGAGTAGATACAGTTTATTGATGAAAATCTAGAATGGAACACCCAAAATGAAGAACTCTGACAGCGTGTGTTCTCTACTACGTACAACACATCAGTCTTTAAAGCTCTGAGTGAACAGAGTTACACATGTGACATTCTATCATCGGAACCGGCATCGCTGAAATCACACTTGTCTAGAGCCTCAGGCTGTTTCTGGGTTCGGTCGTTATATCACAGGCCACATCCATCGCTTTTCATCAAGCGTGATCGAGGTAAAGGCTCAAGGTGAAAACAAAATAAACATTCTTATGATTGCTTGGTTAGAACTGTAATGGGTACCTCTAAAAAGCTCATGTCTGTGAAACTGAAATAAGAAATACTCTAAAACGGTGACACTTATTATCAGAACACATTTACTCTTGAAGTTTACCCACGTCATGAACTGCAGAACAAAGTAGTCGCAGTATCCATTCCAAACCTTAGATTTTAGTGATAGTTAGTAGTTGCTAGTATAATACTTATCTACCACAGTGGGCAGTTAGTAGTAAGAATGTAGGAAATATAGGGCGTCAGCAGGTAATGCGGAGGATTGAAAATTTGTTGGCACGAGGCACGGAACTGGTAACTATGCACCATTGCAGAGGGGTGTTGCAGGATGGACTGGATATATAGGATTTTAGCTTTTATGTTTTGCGGCATTAGATATATTTTTGGATTGGGATTTGCAAGTTATTTTTTAGCGTTTATTTTGTTTGATGTATTTAATTGCCAAAACTGACTATTATTCTATAATGGCCTATGCACGATTTTTTGATAGGCTTGTTCAACATGATTACCTTCCAAATAAGGGCGGCCCCTATTGATTATTGCTGCAATACTTAGTAATGAGATCAAACATTTTTAATCAGCCTGGATAGTATCAATGCTGGCCAAAGACTCTCAATATCTTTCCAAACCCACTTATCTTGTGCCACCTACTTTGGTATTTGGGATAAATTTCAATCTAGGTCTTGTTTGCAAAATTAACATGTTCATTAACAAGCAAAAAGAGCAACGCCTTGAAAATATGAAGCACCCAAAATTGTACCCGAAACAGTAAAACAAAAGGTAACTAAAGGTACTGAAAACAGCTGAAAAGTAACCGTAGCTACTTGTGAGATATTAGAACGACGTGGATATGTTCCAGTGTGATTGCCAGCCACCCTTATTACGACGAGTCGCTAAGCGCTATTGATAAGACATACAGATTGAGAGATTAAATGAATGCGACACAAACGAAACGGAACAGAAAAGATACGGAAAGAGAAAAGATAGGAAAGAGAAATGATCGCGATTTGCACCGAACACGCGTTTAAAAGTTTTATTAAAGGAAGATTCGAAGATGAGAAATAGAAAGTGGAAAAAGTTTGGCGTTCAAAACACGAGGTAAACAAGATTCCCTTTTGTTTTAAAGCGATTCTATTTATGCAATTTTTATCTTGGAAATAAACGCAACAGTTTTCTGGATTTGGCACTGTTTTGGATTTACACTGAACGCTTCTAAACACTATTAATTCTTATCAAATGATTAATTACTTTAAATTTGTTTAAATGGGTACTGAAGAGATTTCTTTAAAAATCCAAACAAGAACTTTTTAATCGCGTTCTCTTGTGTTGCGTATTATTTTTTATTTCTTTTCTAGATATAAAAGTTCCTCTGCGATATAAACACCCTCATAAAAAAAAACTCTGAGCTAGCGACTGACTGGCAGATGCTTAAATCGATTTTGAATTTGAATTTAGAATCTGCAAATACTCACATACATTTGACAGCTCAAAAAAATTTTTTGATTTCTTATAACAATCGACTTTATCAGTTAAGAAATTCAAATCGATTAAACACATTGTTATTTTATTTTTGCTTAACATTTTTTATTATTTAAAAGCAAATCAAATATATTGCATCCATAATCCACATACAGGCGGTAAATATTAATAACAGTAACAATGTATTTATTATTTTGCAACATCAACATGTATTTAAGTTATTTTATTTTGCTGTTTTTCTACATTTATATAACCAAAAATACTTACACTGCAATATTTACTTCTACGTAAATTCGATTTCACGGTGAATTTTAAATAATCGGAATAACAGAGCGAATTAGCACATCGCTTCACTACAGTAAGCGTCCATGAAGTTTTGCATTTTATTATCTATGATTGCCTGAATGATGAAACTTTTTACACGTGCATCTGTCAAATGTAAAATAACAGGCTGATTGCTAAACCGCACAGAGTTTTTATAAATAAAACCCATCGTGCAGTCTTTCCTACAGTCCATCCAACGTTTATTTTTTCCCTGCTCTAACCACATTTGACACACTTCCACCAACTCCATCATCATAATTATCATTCGCAGCCCTACTTCGCTCTCTGCTGAGCATAGCCTCTCTTTTTTGTGATAATCCCCACATTCCTGTGAGAGCCTCATCCAGATTCTACCAGCGATGAGGCTGGCAAATTGATAGCTACTTACTCATCAACAATAAGAAACTTGTCCCCCTCCGAGGACAGGCACCGCCCCTTGTTGGACAGCCTATCTCCCTCAATAAGGATCGGCTGGATCACGCCAGACTGGAACCAGCGCCCGTGCCACCGAGAGGGAAATGCACAACCTGTGGACAAATAATGACTGTCTTAATACAAGATAATGGCTATGTTAGAACAACAGAATTTGACGGTGTTAAACTTTCTGAACAGGTTGTCAGTTTCACAAACTCTGACACCAGTGCAGTTAATGACGTTCGGACAACCTTAACCATCACTCCTATTTGGTCTCAATCACGGAGCTGTGGAGGTCAGATAGGTAGTAGTTCCATGTTAAGTACAGGTGTTGGGTATACTGGAAGCCGATCGCAACGTAGTAGGGGACAGAGAATGATGTTGATGTGGTCAAGGTTGGATATAAGATATATTAGTGCTTTAGGCAATAATTGGTTCTAGGTTCAGTTTAGTTTTGATTATGCATTTCGGAGGAATCAAACACCGTTTATGCATGAGCCATGAACTGGTGGTGGTCACTTTAAAACACCCTTTTGTAGAATAAATAATGAATCTAAATGTGTTTGCAATCAATCAAAATAGCGGGCAATTTCGATTAAAACTAAAACACTAATCCTTCATTCAAATTCAGGTCAATATATAAAAGCATTTGATTGCTATCTCCCACAAAAGCCATAACGCAATGACATCCACATACCGGCCACATGCTAACCGTTCCGACTATATCATAAAGTAATGAAAAACTGTAATATTCATCACATAGAGCACTGGGACGCATCGGCGGACACTGCTAGAGACGGCATTGCCAAAACTTTCCATACAAAGATACCGTGTCAGTGCTGTAGCCGTTTATTCATAGAGATTGACAGTCCGTGACAGTTCCAAGTATGGCGCATAGCTCGATAAAAAAGTGGCTAAAGTGAGAACCAGATAACAAAAAAAAATAAAGTCGTTCACACCTGTCTACCAATGTATTCCAATATTTCAAAACAATACGAAAAAAATGTAAAGATAGTGTCGCTAACACGCTCAAAACAAACGTATCGCGGTATGGGGAATTCAGTAACGAGTTAATATCTCATAAACGCGTGGACCGATTTACATGATTTAAACGGATAAACTGGTTCTACGCCTATAACTTTCATTCGATACCAACATTGTCAAAATAGCTCCATAAACAAAGGAACATGTTTTCAAGTTTCGTAATTATACCTTTTGGTAAAAGTCGGATCAATGACTTTTATTTTTTCGTTATCTGTTTCTCACTGTAATAACATGTGCACGGGTCGATCTTCAAGGATATAGAATACTTGCCGTGGTCGGTTCATGGATGGTATGACAATCCTTTATATATCGAGATTGAGACTCCACCGTGAAACATCGAAAAACATGTTGAACCGTTGGTGTGTAGATTTTTGAAGCCAGATAATCTGACACCACACTTGTCAGGGGAACCGTGTCAGATTGGCAGTCGCTTCGTGAACAATGCCGATAATAAAATAAAATAATAGAATATATAATTCTTATTTTTTTTTTTTTTCATAATATATTGAATGTATTTTATGATTGTTGTTATTTTGTAAATTACATTGTTGTACTTTTAAATTGATGCTTTTTTTTGTTATGGATTCTCTAGTCCCAGTGCCGGTTCTGTACTCTATTATAATATTCATTCACACCAGAGACACAAAAGGCTTTACATACGATCGTTGACGATTGCTAATGAGTTTGCGTTTATTAAGGCCGGTGTCGTTAATAACGATTGATTACTTTCTGCCCTTATTGTGACGGTACTTTTATGTAGAAAGAGAGGGCAAGAATGTTTGTTCAAAGTGTCGTTTTGTCTGAATTGTGGATATTTAATTTTGTTTCACTGCCTTGTGTTTTCCACCCGATAACAATGCGGTGCAAAACACAAGGCAGTGAATTAAGAATTTTGTCAAAGTTTGGCAGTTTTTCAGACTGAAGCAGAGTTAGACAAATACTCAATTTCAAATTCTTAATTCTGAAAATGAGTATTAGAGCAATTTTAGATTGCTTTCCTGCATCAGTGTTTGCAAAAAATTGTTACGTAGGTTTGGATACACTGTAAAGGTTGGAAAAGGAATAGGTACTGTGTAGGTAGACAAAATGAGAGATTTTAATTAGGGCTCATTTTGTTATTTAGATTAATTACGTGTTCCAGTGAACAGTGAAGATTTATTGATAAAGCAACAACTTTATGATTAAATCTCGCTGATTTACATATCAAATCTCTAGCTATAATATGGACCCCGAATCAGAAGGTCTATAAGGGAAAAGACATTTTTTGCAGTACGTCCTCATGTTAAAACATCTATTAGATGACAATGTCTAGTGGCAAAAAAACTTACAAATAAAACGTCTAAAATGTAAAATCGTCAATAATTCAAAAGATACAGTCAAGGAAACAATGGAAAAGAAAAAATTGAAAGTTATCTTTAATTTATTTTTTTAAAGAAACAACCGCTTTTTTTAACCCCGACGGACATGACATGAAATGACATTATGGACGATAAAAGAGGGGACGTATAAGTTTAACGTGTGTATCTATTTGTCTTTCTGTACCTTCGTAGCTCCCAAACAGCTGAACCATTTTTTTTAATAATAATTGTTCGAGAGCGTTCTTAGCTAGTATGATTTAAAAAAAATCGGTTCAGCCGTTTGAAGATTATCAGCTCTTTACGAGTTGATGAATGGATGTGAGCATCTTCCACAGATCTGATTGAGTCTCTCATAATGTCGATTGTTGTTTATTAGGTAATAACGCAATAGAAAAAAGTACAACGTTAATGGATTTGGACTCTCAATTTTAATGTGTATAGTATACATCCGAGAAAACGGTACAGGTACCTTAAAAGTTCCATTTTCGAAATAGTAGGCAGTCTTATCGTGTCTATTTTTTGTAATAACTTTTGGCAGATTTTTGTAGAAAATACAAATACTTTGTCATTAAAATACTTAAAAAATTAAACGTTTCAGATTTTATTATAATTCTTTCTTGGGCAATTAGTAATACACAACCGTTTTGAATAGACAAACAAACTATCAACACTGACTGATAAATGACAAGAAATAAATACATCTATTGATGACTGTACTTCACATTATTGACGATTTCACATTTTGGACGTTTTACTTGCAAGTTCTTTTGCCACTCTACATTCAACATCAAAGTCAAATCAAAATATATTTAATTCAACTAAATCTTATATAGGAAGCTTTTGAATTATCAAACAAAAAATGAATCTAGTTGCACATTCGCAAGCGTCAGTAATTGTCACCTAATAGACTTTTTAACATGTGGACGTTCTACAAACAATGATTGTTGCCTTTATAGACCTTCTGATTCGGCGTGCCTATATCTATGCCTCATTGAGCACGACAAAACAAGCACAAGACAAACATTTATTAAAACAAATCTCGTGTTCTTATCTCACAGGGCAATCAAAGAAAGTAGCAATCAATAAACGAAATACATCGCCACCAATTTTCCAATTTCCTTAAGCTCCCTACAATAAGACGAATCAACCAAAAGAATAACAATGCACCGACCAATATAGTAAGTGCATTCCAACAATGGCCTCTCACACTCATCGAATCAGCATAATAAGGGTACGTTCACACGAGCCATTGTATTCTAATCGAAAGATTATTGCGTTCATTACTGCTGTAAGATCGTCACAATAGGCTTTAACAACTTGCTCGTTTGTCGAACACGGCTTATGGTAAAAACGTTGCTTTTAAAATATACCATAGACTATGAATGGTCTGAGTGTGATGGCCTTTTAATTTCTTGTCACTGTTACAAGATGGGCTTGATAACTTTTTTTGGAGGGGCAAATATTTATGGTTTATTGTAGTTGTAATAATTGTATAAATTGGTTTTGTTTATAGCAGTGTAGTAATTTGTTGGGAAAATTAAATATCAAACATAGGATAAGTGTGTGGAAGAAGCATATTGTGGATCGATACTTTCGTCATCGGATAGGTGGTAAATATTTTGAAAAATAAAACTTTATTACTTTTAAGTTTAAATACATTACCAGTAGCAGTGCATTTAACAACTTGCGTTTGTCGAACACGGCATAACCATTGCTTGATAGTCGCCCTCGCAAGGGGGCGAGGCGAGCGGTCCCGTAACATGGTTCCCAGCCCGCGGGTGCAGCACCGGGGCTCGCAGCAGCGAACCCGTCGCTGAGTGGTCCACTGGACCCAGCTTCCTGCTATGTTTGACTTGTTGTATGTGTGTAATGTAGGCGCGCCCCGGCGAGCGTTTCTGAACACGGCATATGGTAATATCATAGCTTTTTAAATGTATCTGCCATAGAGTATGAACGATGTGACTTTGATGGGCTTCTGATTTCTTGTCTTTAGTACAAGATGCGTTTGACTTTGAATAACTTCTCTTTTTAGGAGGGAAGTGTTTATGGTTAATTGCATTTGTAGTAATCGTAATAATTTGTTAACTAAAGTGTAGTTTAGTTGAGGAGAAAATAATATCCGTACTAAAATTTTATACATTTCATGCGAATTTAACTCACTCAGTTTGTTTGTTACCTTTTCACGCCTAAACGGCTGAACCGATTTAGAAGATATATATATTTTTTTTTTAATAGGCTCACGCTTGACCACTATCTCACCTGATGGTAAGCGATGATGTGATCGACGGTGAAGCACGCTTGCCTAGAAGATTTCTTTTTTAGATTTGTGATGTCTAATTTGGTATGGGAAGGACATAGGATTCTTTTTATTCCGTAACTATGTTTCCTTGAGATAATTCCTGACTTTGACGCTGGCGAAGCCACTGGCAGCAGTTAGTACCGAATAAAGGTAATGTGTGAGGAACTGGAAGAGGATGGATTTTAGATACATCATCTAAAAATGAGGAAAATAAAATCTGCGTGTATTTCTCAAGATTTTTCGCCATAAATGTGAAGTTTAAATAAATTGACCAGTGGAAGTCCATTTAACGCACATCAGATTAATTGAGAAATAGCTAATTCAAAAGATAATACAACATTAAAGCACCCTTTCACATTTGCATACGACACACGCTATCTAGATCAACGGGTCCGATGTCACGCTTACTTAATTACAAAATTATGCTAATAAATCAAAAGCGGAATGCCCCTTAACCGAAATTAAGTAATTAACTTTACCCGACCAAATTAAACATGCCTCGCAAATGTTTGCACGAGCTAAAGTTGAAAGGTCTTTTTAAAACGGTCGCGTTGCAGTTAAGGAGCATACGATCGCGTTTGTAAACACCATTCGAGCGATATTGCTGTACTTTACAATATACCAGTTAGCTAGAATTATGGTGTTGTTAAATATTGTGATTTTGTAGGTGTGGTTTGTTGTAATCATTGTTGTGAGAAATAGGTTGAAGAAAAATTGTTTCCGCTTTATCAGGTGTGTGTGAAAATGTTTATAAAGCATATTTTCCACGTAAGCTGGTTCACTTTCTTCACCTCATGAAAAAGCTGCTATTTTGCTCCCGCTTCATCATTTACTTCATCTCTTAGGTTATAAGCCTTCATCAACAATATGAAAGAACAATGTTCACCACATTTGTTCACTGATTTCAGTCTGTTGTAAATAATTTTTGAATTGCTCCTAGTGCACCAGAAGGACTGCAATGTTTTTACCCGACTGCCGAAGGAGGGTAATCTGTTTATCAGTCTATGTATGTATGTATGTTTGTTCCTATGTGGCGTTCTAGAGACCAAACGCGTTGGCCGATTTTGATGATTCTCACGTCAATCGATTCGTCTTAGCCCTGCGAGTGTCACTGGCTACATTAAAATTGGAAAATAGAAAAATGGCGGCTTTTGGGCACCATATCGTGGGGGCCCAAATTATTTTTTTCTTCCAATCCCATCGTGTGGGGTCTCAAATAAAGGATTTTAAGAGATGTTTACAAAAATAACGCAGTAACACTTATATCTTTAAAAGTTATTAATCCAAAAAAATAAAATTAACTAAAAATTGTAAATAAAATCTGGTTTTGGTCAGCCAGCTCGCGCATATGTATCCTCCGACTGCACAGCATGATGCGAATGAGAATCCGGAACTATTACTTGTCCTCTCTTACGTAGCTCGGTCTTCGTCAAAGTTATTATATTTAAATTTCTGTTTCATTTAAAATAATAATATGGTATTTATTATAATATTTATTAGTCTATTGTTTTAGAAAATATTTGTGTATTTTATTAGTTAGATAGTTTATTAATATCAGATTTTAATAATTGTTCTTTTTATTTTTTATTTTGTACTCCTAACACTGTTGTGTCCTTTTTAACCCAAAGGTTGACTGGTAGAGAATGCCTTGCTGCATTAAGTCCGCCTATGTATCACCATTGTACATGAAGTTTAAATAAATAAATGATTTTCTTCTTGTTTCCGTCATTTTAGTTCGCTTTTTAAGCAATCGGGTTTTTTGTTATTTTTAAATATTATTTTTTTCTGTCAGCGATAAGGCTGCCATGCACCCACTACCCCTAGAATAAGCAATATTTTGAAAAAAATATTGGTTTACAATAAATTAGTACGCGAGATATACTCGTACGTCTATCTATCTGGCGATTTTTCCATTTTTACTTAGCCAGTAATTGTGTTTTACTTACTACACTAAGAACTAACTTGAACCCAATTCAACTATAATATGCTGCTTGACTAAGTAAAGCAGTCTTTATATCTGATAAACCTCTTAATGGATTTAGTCATGCATTAATCTGATGCTATCCTGGTCACGTCATGTGACTTTAGTCCTGCGTTATCAGAATAAAAAAAACTAGAATTTATTTAAAAGTGACTTTTGAAATGTACTTTCAATTGCCAGACGATTTAGTCATTATTCGTAGTAGTTAATGTTCAACTGCAATAAATGTTAATGTTATTTGCGAATAAATGAATATAACAATGCAAAGTCGTCGTAAGGGTTACTTCACAATAGAAAGGGTAAATTTTATTGTGTGACTAATAAATCATAATATACCTAGCACTTTTCAGGACTATGATAGAGTTAGCTTTCCTACCGTATGCAAATGAAAGCCAGTATTTTACATGGAGTGACTAAATATCCAATCCACGATACCCTTTGCTAAGATTTTTGTTAAAAACCGGTAAAAACCGTAAAGGCCGTGGCATCTCAACGCGAAGAAATACTCGGAACAGTGAGGTCGCTCCGTGAAGCCTGTGAAGCTTCCAGGAAGTTTCTGTGCTTTTGGACGGAGCTAGGCTGGCTATGTTAGGCAGTGCGCCCACGCACAACGTACCAAATAGGAGTCTAAGTGCGGAATAGAGAATCCCTACCACTACCACTACTGCAACTACTTGCTATCAGTAGACAAAATTTAGATTGAACTTTTTGAAATGTACTTTTATTTATTGCCATTAATTTCATAGTACTTTTCATCAGTTTTGATATTTTTTTATCTTCTATAGGCTCGGCTGATGGTAAGCGATGATGTGGCCGACGTGCTTGCCTAAAAGAAACCCATTCACTATTGACTTGAAATACCCCTAATGCAATTAATGTTACTGTTATTTGTGAATAAATGAAAATAACAATGCAAAGTCGTTAGGGTCACATCACAGTTGGAAGGGTGCATTTTATTGTGTGACTACTTAGTTATATCATCTGTCGAATCTTTCCCGAATTTATTGGGTACGGTTTCTATCAGCGGATACAGCAGAACTTCTTCTCGCTAAACTTCTTGGCCGCCCTGAAGTTGGCTGCAATGGCAGCGCTGTAGTAAATCTCATACAAAAACAGCACCGTTTCGTGCCTTGCGCATCGGAAAGCCAACTTCAGGGCGGCCCAGAAGTCTACCGAGAACTATAACAGTATTTTATTTTAAATGGAGTGACCACAGTATCTGTATGAAAACCAAGCGTGCCACTTTTTCACACACAATTTGAAAACAAATTTACTCACCAATGAAAGAAAACATTTCCAATGCCTCGGCCAATTACTATACAGTCTTTACAGCTCAATATGGCATAATCAGGCAATTCTCTAGATTTCTGTGGATTTCCGGTGCCGATAATGCTAAATGAAAGCTCAAAGTACGATCATTGATCGTAATTTTACTCCGTTTTTTGACACGCGAAGTACATGCAATCGCGTCAGCTAGTTAGATATATATCTGTGGGAGCGACTGACTATCTGATCTACACAACCCTGGGCAACAAGATACTTAACAAGACTTAAGTCAGATTTTATGGTTTCTGACTAAACGCAACGACTGGCAATCTACAAATGGCAGCGCATAGCCTATTGCTGTCAGTATATTTTTTTTTTTTAATGTTCTTTTATTTATTTCCAGTCATTTCAAAGTATTTTTTTTTCGTAGTACTCTTCTGCAATGAATGTTAATTTTTATTACAAATAAATGAAAAGAACAATGCAATGTCTTTAGGGTCATATCACCGTAGGTAGGACATACTTTAGTTAGGTTATGACTAAATACACAGATCATAGAAACAACAGACTAAATCTCATTATCGACTCTGTCTGCGATTCTATGAGATCATAAAATAAGGTTTTACTTTTTAAATTGAATGTATAAATATTTCCTTTGGCTACTTTAAATTAATATATATTTATTATATTTGGTGTTATGCATCACTACTGTCTCTCTTCTTCAATCGGTCTCTCATTACTAAGGATCGTGATCATTGGACCCCTTTAATAATCTGCCTCCATCGAATCCGGTCCAAAGTTGCCACCACCACCTGCTGAAATTTGCTTGAGGATGTGGTTTCTTGCACTACTGTACATGAAGCTGAATTACATAAACTGCTACTCTATGCCCCTTGGTATACAGAATCAATGAACAATTATTTCAGACGTAACAACCGCCTTCTAAAAGTGTGCTTTCAGCAAATGTTTGTTAAGAGTATATTGACCGATGACTTTTTCCATACGGAACTTATACCAGGTCCATAATACGTGAGTCCAGATAGATAGCGACAACATTAGGATTAGCAGAACTATAAATTAATCAACATTTCTCGTTATCCTGGACACCAGACATACCTGACTTACTAACACTACTCCCAGCCCGATTTAATTTAAACCGACACCACAAAAAACAGCAACTACATTATTTTGAATATCTGACCCGGTTCGCGATTCATTGAGTATGCTATGCCGGTGTATTTCAGCGCCCGCTCATACAAATGGAGTTGTTACGGCGCGGTCAGTAACAACCTTTACAATAATAAATGAATCATCGCGACACAGGATGCTGTTTTTTCGACACCCGACATTTGTATGAATACAATCGGTTTTATTTGCGTATTCTGTTGGAGTTGTCCGCTAAAAATGTTTTATATTGTGTCAGTGTGAATAATTTTATCTTCAATATCATTTGAGCTGAAAGACGTTCACAGCTGGACATAAAACACTTAGGGAAAGCCTCCTCACATCGACCGGTCCTGTGTTTCTCACATACAGCGGAATCTTGCGACTGTCACCAGTGTGCTTATTCCGAGTTTTTTAACGTACTCATTCGTGATAACGTAAACGATCTCTTATGTCAAAATGTATACAAAAAGAGGTTTCTCCTTACCGTCACCAGGTGGCGCTTGTCCAGTTTCAATACAAATTGACGTTAACGTTAACGCGATTGAGTGTGAGTAAAAACTCGCACTAAGGCCTCAGATCATCTGTCCACCTAGTGAGAGACCTGCCAACGCTGCGTTTTCGGGTATGCAGTCCGCATACCCAATGTAGAACCTTTTGGCCCTATTGGCTATCCGTTCTGCTAGTTTTTGCTACTTCAGTTAAATCTGTATATTTTCCTTAGCTTCTTTATTCAACCTATATTCTCTTTTGTTCTCTAATGGCCATCATTGATTAATGAACATCATTAAAATTGGACAAAAAATATTGACATGACATTACATGTATATTGACATGCCGCCTATTTTTCCCGAACTTTAGAACTTTCCTACTACTTCAGAAAGCAGGGCAGAGATGCATTGTTATTGTTTAGCACCCACAGTGTGTTTGACAGTATCTAGTGTCAACTCTCTTGATGTAGGGGGTTTGCTAGTTATCATAAAAAAATCTGCTAAGTCAAGATTTGTAATCCTTGGTTTTATTTACGTCGTTTATTCCTAGTGAATATAAAATAATGACGAATATACCTTTCCTTTAGTTTGAAATTGCCTACATGATTTTTTATCGAGAACAAGCCGTTGTGTCGGCAATGGAAACAAGCATTCTAACGAATAACTTTTTAATTTCCCATCGCGATGTATTTTCCATGTCCATGAAAAAGTAATTCATAATTTTGAAATTTTAATGAAACGAATAAATAACGTGAATGAGCAGCAATTATTTTATTCGATATCATTTCTTCTCAATGAACATCATTAAAATTGAACAAAAATTATTGAAACAAATTGGAGCCACAGTGGTCCAATCAATCGTGTAATATGAAAATTGATATTCAATATTAAGATACTAATTAATGGTTCTATCATTTTATATAAATTAACAATATTTAATAAATTGCTATTAACTTAATTGACCTAGTGATGGGAATTGGAAGTAATGACAACGAGGGCCACAACAAAGCAAAAAAAAAGCTGTGCTGTAGCATCAAAACTAAAGGATATTTTACTATAGATGAACAAAATAATAACCACACAGAACACAAAACCCTCCACCTACTTATCACTTATGGCGCCGCAAAAGTGTCACAGAACGGAGCACCCCAAAATTATTTATCCAAAAAATAGCGTGAAAAAATCCATGGTATAACCTTGTTCGGCGGTAAATCAGTGTTCCAGCCGACAATACCTCCATACAAGGCTACGGCAGATAATAAGGCTACATCAATATAGCACGCAACAAGCCCGCTTGCCGACGAAATTGCTCCGACACCCGGCAACTTGGCTAATTTCTCATGAAGAGAGGTTCGCTAGGCTTGTTTATGGTGAACGATTGTATCGGGTCGTACTCGTATCGTTTGGTTTCAATGCTTCTCTTATGTGGGGTTCATAATATGAGGACATTACTAATCAACCGACGCCCTTACAAGGCGGAAAATCTGTATAACTAAGATTTATGGCTAATTGTTATAAGATCAGAGAGTTTATCATCGGATGTGAATCAAGAACTAACAGTAGTAACGACATAAATCACCTCAACAAACATATCTGAAACAGCACAATGCTACTTACTGTGTTAAAAATTGTAGCAATACCAATTAAAATATTTAGCAAACAGTAAACACGGGAAGACATAGCAGAAAAAATATTAAATGTTCTACTTCGAAGATCAAATTTCTTGGAAACTCCACAGAAACTGATGAACATTATAATAAGTAAAAACACATTTTAAAAAAGTTACTTGCAGCTTTTCTATCCTAAAATATTACTTGTTACAAAAACGGTGAGGAAAGCTGCAATCATATGGCAGAAAAACACTGTAAGTATCCGATAGAATCGGATCGTACGCAATAAAAGCCCCCAAACTCACCGCCTTGGGCTTAATTTGTTTAAATCAAGCCTTAAGACGCAACATTTTGTTGCTTGCTCGTGAACATAGTAGTAATAACGTTAATATTGTACCATCTTTACGACTTGAATGACTGAACTGTTTCATTTCGTTTAATTTATTTATGTTGCAGTCATTAGTTAGATTGGTAGTGATGTCTTCTTTTGATATTATGTTTTTGTGATTGGGTTTCATGTAAGGAGCAGCCTTAGCGCTTCAGAAAACATTACATGATTGCTGCAATCAATGTGCAGTGTGTTGGTTGACTACGAAGATTTTTATACTTAGGAAGCTCGCTCAGATAAAGTTTCTCTGCATTTTTGCAGATTATTGATGGTCTCGCATTTAACTATCTCACACACATATTGTTTTGGATAAATTCTGGTTTTGCAAGGCAAAATGACAATGGCTTTAATCTGGGGATCTTTGAATGCAGGGACAAAAGTTTACTTTTAAGCAAGCTTGCTCCATCGTGGACTACATTAAACTCTTACCATCAAATGCGATAATCAAAGCTAGCTTATCATCATTATCTCTTTACTGCTTAATCATTCTTAAATTAAACGTAATGTTGTTAAATGCCACGCCTTCCGAAAGACATACTCGGGTTCGATGGTCATTGATTGCACTTATGCGTGGTTTGGATGTCTTTGCAACCAAACCACCATATTTATTTAAACCAGCAGCCGCAATATCTACCAGTAATAAGCTGTAAAAAGACCAACTCCCAAGATATTTTGCAAGGCGACAACTTGTCTGTCTTCAATGATTAATGGCACACACCCTTTGCCGTTTAACGGGAAGAATTCGGAAACTCTCCGAAGGCTACAAGGTCAGCCCAAACATTTTTTTATTCAACTAATTGCTTATATTTTTTGACAATTTAATTTGACGATGAGTTGATCTCTTATAATTAAGGACGGAAGATGGATCTTAATTGGAAGACAACTTTATTGATATTTTATTAGGGTGTTTTTTTTTTGATTAAGTCCAGCGGAATTAATGAAGAGTAACTTCGATGTAAGCTGGTAATAAGCCATTTTTATTTGTAAGCAATGCCTTTTATTTTGACAGTCTAACAACATTCATTGCGTTCTTTACGTTGTCCAGCGGACGAATTTTTCAAACATATGGAGCAATGGATTGGGCATTTCCTCCAAAGATTTATTGAAATGTCATTTCACGGAGGATTCTATCCATTACGTTTTCACGTTACAATCTTTACGTTTTAAAATAAAATATTCTATGAAGCCAATACCTAGAGAACTTTAAAAACTATTCCTCGAATTAGAAATAAAATAACTTTCATTTTTAAAAGTTCGTCTAGCAATTTTAAGGCTAGACCAAGTTGGCACGCTTCACATAGCTTTAGCAAGACCGTTCAACCAAGCGAATGCTATACATACATAGTTACAGTATAAAATCAATTGCCAACTTAAAATAAAGAACGGTGCCGTACTCAAGACTAAGTGTGTTCTTACCTTGGAACGATTCCGCCACGATATATTCCGGCTATTCGGCACTGAATGGAAATTAATGATGGCTGCTGCGGACCACCTGACTTTGCGAAAGTGGGTCGCCATTTTCTATTTTTTTTATACAGGGGCTGTATGGTTTATGGCGTTCTGCCGTAATGCCATATTTGTGTTTATAAACTGTGGCGTATATTGGGAAGGTATGATAAAATAATACTGGCCGGTGTGAATTATTTGTGGTTGCGCTAGAGATTATTTTGAAAAAGGATTTATATTGTCGCTTTTCCGTCACAAAATTGGGTGCTTTTTGCAGAGCACAGGCTGGATAGTGTATTCCAATTGGTACTGGATAAAGGCCTGGGCTGGGTTGGCCTGCTGCTATTGTATTAGTGTCAAAGAAGATTACATAATCTTATCAAGAGACCTGTTAGACTCTGTATCTACCTTCCTTATACGGACACGAACTCGAACAACTTAATAATTTTACTTAACGGAAACAAAGTTCGTATACGACACCGAACTTGTTAGTAGGAAGTCGTTAATTTTTATGTGTAATCGTTAAGGACAATAGTCGATTGTTTGTAAAATTTATGTTAAACACATTCACACCTTTCTATACCGGCATGAACATTCACAAAACAATGATTTTAAAAACAAATGTTGCCATCTAACTCAAAAAAAGTGTTGTCATATTTCACACATATCTTTATCGAGTAGACCTCTTTAGTAACAACCTTTTTAGCCACCTCCCGCTAAGACCCAGGGGATCACTTGATGTATTCACACAGTTCTCATAAAAAATCGTCACGCATTAGTCGTCGTAAGTGATACTTAGGCTATACCTACCCACTCTTACTGTTCAACATGATTTACGCGCAAATATTTGGGAGGTTACTTCTCTGTTGGCAACATTGTTGTGTGAATTAATTTTGCGTGATATTTGTTCGGCACGGTTATGGTATTCAGTTGAATGCATTCAGATTTGAAGCCGTCCCCAATTTAGTTGGTAAAAGGCTTAGGCTATGTGACATTATTTTGAAAGTTTAGATGCAAAACAAGGAACACAAGAGCAACCGGAACCCTCATATATAAATATCGCTTTGAGCAAGTCTTTATCGAAATAAAACCTTCGCTAAAATCCATCAGTTGAATAAAACAACAACCAAAGCGATTCAAAAACATTGCACCTGCCCCGCTTGCAAATCTCGACCCGACATTTAAACTTTTTTCTGCCCCCGATCAACAGGCAAAGGCCATTTATTAAACAGCCATAACTCAGCCGCGACAACATAATTTTAAATTACGAACATTTCAAATCTCCATGTATTTAATTTTTCAACAAACGAATACCACCAACGCAGTGGAATAAATTTTCCATAACGTATACTTAACCCTGCTATGCTCGTAAATAAATAGAGGTATTCAATCGTAGGGTAGTCTAGCTAGACCGTGTGATGGATTTTCGTTCTACCATCAAATTATGGGCTTTGTAATTGGTGTTCAAAACCGTTTAGTCAACAGTTAGATCAAGAATGAATTGATTTTCGAGGGAAACTTTGATGGAATTTCGTTATTTATGAAGGTTGATTTTGTGTTCCTACAGTAACGACTTATCGGGCAGGCACTTCATGTTATGAAATAATTTGAGTGATTATGTACCGTCAAATATGTGGGAGTACACAATAACCTCTAGATATACTGATAGTGATTGTCGAAAAGCCAAAAATGTAAGGAGTTGACATGCGCCACCGAAACGACACCTTGTCAATCCCAAACGTTTTGGAACAGTTTTGGAATATCGACAATCGCCGATAAAATATTACTTTGTCAGCGCAAGCAAGAGCTAGAAGAGATAGCCGAAAAGGTGCAATCTTGATAACTGGTGGAAGAGACGTAAGAAAATAAATGCAAATGTTCTGCATCAAACCTGTTGCAGCTGACGTATGGATTCGACTGGTATTATGATAGGGCCGACGAGCATAATACGAGCTATTGTCTAGCAGTTGGATTGTAAAGGATGAATAATATTGACAATAGCCTGTATCTTAGCACTTTCTGGCTCTGATAAAAGAGATAACTAGTATTCCTGAGGGTGTCTTCTGTTGATCATATGAAGAGACTAGTAAGCCTCGCACCTCCAGCACACCACCACAGAGAGACAGTCGCTCGAACGAAAATTATCGTTTTTAGGGTTCCGTACCCGAAAGGTCCAAATGGATGAATCCTGTTCATCGTCTATCAGACAATTTTGTAACGAAGATTTTTTTAACTTCCCAATGACCTATGAACTTTAAATTTGGTGATAATGTTTATTATAACGTATATTTTACTAATAAATACCGATAAATTGATAAATCAGATTTTTCTTTGGTACGGATCCCTAAATGTGTGAAGTCCGACACGCACTTGGCTGTTTTTTTGTTATTTTACGTGTGTGAACTTACTTTTGATTGGTTTGCTCTTGACTCTAGTCTAGGTCATAGGTGACAGAGACAAAGTCGACGATGGAGCGAGCTTACCCAGAAGAGCTTAGCCTGTTCACTCTAACTTTGAAGAGATTCGGGTTGAATGCGTTCGGAAACACAGACGCAGGTAGCGCTTGAAAATTTGTCACATTCATATTTCGAAAAAGTTTGTTGGAGAAACTAGTGATTAGATTCAGTAGCAGAGATGAGGAAGGAAGTGAAAACCTTTAGACTATAGCAACAACTAACATTTACCAAGCACTTCGCAACGAATAAGGCACACATTGCGATTTTTAACCGCGCGGATTTTATTCGTGCGAATTTTTATTCGCGCACTGAATCAAAACTAGCACGCACTGCCGATACAATGCCGCGCGATTTTTGTTTCTTTCTACCTGTTCATAGATATCAAAATATACGCGCGAATTTAATCCGCTCCGCGGTGCGTTGGATACTGTGGCATAATACGGACTTCTTGCGATATTATTTCCGCGCGATTTTTTTACCGCTATGCGTGCATTTTCATACAATTCCAGATGTGCGGAAAAAAAAGTGCGAATAAAAACCGCAGTGTGATCTAAGACCTCAGAATTTTCTAGAAGATAGACATGTCTAAAAGCACTTACCTAGGTTCTGAAACTAACATAGGGGGTATAAATAGTTGAAATCGCAGCAACCCTTCTTGAGCATCGAATATTAATATTTTCGGCTCGCTGCAGAAACGTGACGGGCGAGCGAGCTAGAATGTAAAGCATTTCTTGACCGTTCATGTGTACAGTCAGGGGCAGAAAAATGAGTGCAATTTGTAAAATTCAATACCGATTTTCTCGAAGAATATCGGTTTCAATATTGAAAAAGATTTTGTCTACTCAACTACTCGTAATAATAAGTAATTTAATTTCAGCTACACTGTTGTATTTTAGTTGAAATCACAATCGTCAGCGATAGCATAAGGCCCTTGCTGTACTCTGGATCAAAAGGCAAAGAAAATGACAAAGTGACATAAGTCGATAAGTTTTGTCGAAACGTCTAAAATGGGATTCTACATAAATGTCAAGTGGTCTACCTGCTAACAGTCAATTTGACTTTTCGATAATTGTTTCGTATCGCTACCTGTTAGAGCAGTGGTGGCACAGTGATAGGTCGTGCGTTCGAACCCTGGCAGCCTCTTTACTTTGTGTAAATTATTTCATCACCACTGCTCCCAAAACAGCGAAACATCGTGAGAAAACCGACATCTCTTAGAACCAAAAATTTTAAGACATGGGACATCCACCAATCCGCACTGGGCTCTCGTGGTCGATTACGGCCCATTTCCTCTCTCAGAGAGAAGGCCTGCATGCAAAACGGACCAAATAGGAGTTTAGGTGCGGAAAAGGTGGGTCCATCTATTAATCCTGATATCGCTGCCTTATAGAATATCACTTTGTCTGGTGTCTAAGGCCCTCTGGCGGTACCATATTATTTTTTTTGTTTATCTTACTAACTCCAAGTTAACCCCGTTTTATGTATGTCATTCATGTATGACATATTTAAATTTAACCTCGTGTTAGCAACTAACTCTGAGTGTTAGCTAGAGGCATTTGGGGGTTAGCTGATATGACCTAATGCAGCTTAAAATAATATGAAAGAAATGTTTACGCTGACTCCGGAGTCAGCGTAAACATGTCTTTGTGATGTCGTCCTACGTCCTCTATAGCTTTTAATAGAATAAGGAGTCTTGGTGTTTGTTGAATATTTTCGTTCTCGACTGTACACTATGCTTATGTCCAGTATTGGATTCTAGGGACTATTTATGTGATAGATATTGATCGGATTCATTGTACAGTTTTATGTGAATGCTCGTTTTATTTCTATCTGGAACGTGGCTACGTGTATCATCAGCGTTGTCGTATTTTCTTTGTTGGGGTAGACTAGCAATACTTTTCAGGATGTGTTTTTCAAGGGGGCGTAGATGACCAAAGCCAACGAATCTATGAGGTATATAGCGGAAAACACTGAAAGGGTTCTCGGGCCCGATTTTAATAAAATAAAATAACAATACACGTAATCAAATAAAATTGGAACCGAGACTCCTTTCAGTGTTTTTCCCTATTTCTCATAGTTTATGTGTAAACAAAGTAATGTAGTTTACATAACTTTACATCACAGTAATTAGTCACCTTAGTATGCAAAGTCCAGGTACCAAGTACTGTAAGTTGTGGTATAATTATATTCGTGAGATGGCTTTCACAAGAAGCTCTCTATTACTTACTAGTCAATTGCTAGGAAATCTCCTTAACAAGTCACCTTGGTGTGAGCCGAGCGGAGTAGTCTCCTTAACAAGTCACCTTGGTGTGAGCCGAGCGAAGTAGTCTCCTTAACAAGTCACCTTGGTGTGAGCCGAGCGGAGTAGTCTCCTTAACAAGTCACCTTGGTGTGAGCCGAATGGAGTAATCACCTTAACAAGTCACCTTGGTGTGAGCCGGGTGGAGTAATCTCCTTAACAGGTCACCTTGGTGTGAGCCGGGTGGAGTGTTGTGGATGCGAGTCGTACTTCTTAGTATAAAACTCTACTAGCTTTACCAAGAAACGTCCTGATAGCTTCTAAAGCGAAACCATCACGAATAATGAAAAATTCTGATACATTAAAAACACGTTGCTAGTACTATACAAACTGAAATTAAAAAATTAGCTGGCTTGCTCAGTCCACATTTTTAGAATTTTAGGCGTATTTAATCTCTTTTGAGGGCAGCCTTCGTGATAATTGTGTCTGCTTAACCCTCAAATTCTAACCTTGCTTTTAACACAGACATTACGTATCATTGTGTCTGCTGTTATAAACTAGACTATACCGCGGGATCACCGAGCCAGCGAAACAGCTATCCTAGGTCGTATCTCACCGATTTATGACTGCATTCATCCAAGTTAATTTCTGTTTATTACGTGTTTCATTCGGAGTTCTGTTGCGGTATCGTGTTACGTAGCAAAATCTAGGTTCTTACTGCTGTGAGTTGTGGTATGATAGTTTTCACAAGAATAATATCTACTTATCCTGCTTGCTATGTACTCTGAGTACGTAGTTCATCTAAATAAATTTCTGTTGATTACGTGTTTCATTAGTTGTTCTGTTGCAGTAACGTGTTACATAGTAAAATCTACGTTCTTACTGCTGCAAGTTGTGGTATTTTTACGAATTACAGATTTTACAACAATTGTATCTGCTAATTCTGCTTAGCATCACTTTATACTCAGTTCATCTGATTTAATTTCTGTTTGCTGCGGATTTCGGTCGCAGTACTGTTGCAGTATCTTTTTGTGTAGCAAAATCTACATCTATAAGTTATGGTATATCTCAGAAAGAGCTAGCGAAATGCTAGGAAAATATCTTTATTCTGCTTGCTTAGCACATCTTTGCACGCAGAAGTCTAACTTAATATTATGAAGAGATAAAATTGCTGTTTGTTTGAAAAAGGTAATCTCGGGAAATACTCTACCGATTTGAACAAAAATCCTTCACTGCTGGAAAGCTACTATCTTGCTGAATGCCATAGGATATATTCAAAGATATAGTTGACGTACACGTGAATGAAGTCGCAGACAGAAGCTATTGGGTTATAAACAGGTAACAAATAACCCTATAGAATGATACAAGTCCGGCTTACTCTGAGCAGACAAGCTTGCTACTGATATTGTAGCCGTGTAAATAAGAGAAAAAGGACCGAACTGGCTTTTAAATAACACTTGTTTAATATTATCTAGAATAATACTATCGAAGGCCTTACCTAAAACCAGTAAATAAACTGCGCAATGACTCCCAAGCTCAAAGTAACGGCCACTAGAATAGGTATTACCATAATAAAATAATGTATTTGTGTAGAGTACCAAGGTGTGTCGTATAAGCGATTCAAAACTGTTCTAACATGCAAGTACCTACGTGGGTGTTGCCAGCGGTTCAGGCATAAAATATTGGCTTTAAACATGGCAATACTGAGTAAACCGACGAGTTGTTGCCGCAAGTTTTAAAGGAAATGATAGGTTACCTAATCTACTTCAATTGATTTTAGTGGATAGTCTGGTTGTAAATTAGTTTTGAATAAGTTCTAGTAAATTATCTGTTGATAGCCCATCGACAGAAAATGCCAATAATTTTCGAGTGGGTTGCGTTTAGTGAGCAATGATTTCGGGATGAGGTGCTAGTGTTAATTTGCGCGATAAATTAATGATGCATCGGTAAGCAGGTAATTTATCTGTAAATTTATGGTTTAATGCTCTCACAAGAAAAGCTTAACTTTACATAGGTACATACACTGAGACAGTAAAGTGTAACAAACGGCCAGAATAGGCATTAACACAACAAAACCTGAAAACAACCGCATAAATATTCCTTCACAGCTGAACATAGTACTAAAGACCTCAGACTCAAAATCCGATACAAAACAGTCCTTGTACCAATATAGACTCACACAAACGACTCCTTTGGATATAAACACTACAATGGATCCATTACCGCATCTAAGAGGCTCGGAAAACGGCTGACCGCCACAAAATCGGCAATAGTTTATGTTAAACGTGTCTCGTTGACGGTCAGGTGACAACTGTGACGGGCGGAACATGGAAAACATTTTAACCCTCTGCCCGGAGCTGTGCGGTCGCATCGACCCGCCCGGCAAATTAAGGGGAAAGAATGAGTGCCAATTGACTGTTTGAACGCTTGCGGTGAATGTTATGATTTTGATTGTTTGGTTTTTGTCGTTGGTTTTTAAGTTTCTATTTAAACAGTAGGTACCTAGAACTTAACACGAGAATGACAAGAAATTTCTAACAAACTTATTACTTATTATTTTTCTTAGGTAAGTATTAAATAAAAGTAGGTAATTTTAAAACTGAAATCCAGTCCAAATTAATACTATCGTAAATTATCAACAAGATTTTCACAAAAAAACAAAGATTCGAAAGTCATATTCTCTTCACACAGGAGTCTCAAATGTCATAACCCATTCATTGGGTCCCATTTTATGTCACTCAAATCCCAAGCAGACAGTAAAATATGCATAATTTTCTAATAATAAATCTGTATGGGAGTTTGTATTTAAAATTTTGAAAATACAGCGGATTATAATGTTTATGCTGAATTTGTGTAAACAAGGAGGGCTCAGAATACGGGATGAATAATTGTTTGCCCAGGGTAGAATATAATTATTTTGTCAACAGTTGAGTATAGCAATTAATTTGGGTATACTCAACCGTTTTGATATCGCAAGATTTGCAAGCTAAAAATAAGTCGGCAGCAGGAAGCGTCAATCTTATTTTATCGTACCCTATCTGACTTCATATTCTTAATGTAGCATGTAGAATACTCAATGTTTCTATTCAGTCTAAATATTTATTATTTACCACTTTCTCTAAACTCTAAATATTTATTTTACCTAACAGTCCCTTTCACCTCTAACAAAAACAACCAAACCCAAATTGACTGTCAAAAATACCCGAACCAAGAAAAGCCGAACCATCTTGTAAACACAAACGAAATAGTTTTAAAATAAATACCACCGAACACGAAACACGACTGTCCGTCTGTTCACTTAAAACCACACGTTGACGTAAACGAATGCACTCGAGAACTCGGATAACTCGGATACAAATCACTTGACGACCCCGAATTAACCGCGAGACAGCTACTGTTTATTTACGCTGACTTCGATTCGGATCAGCTCCTTGAGAGGATTTGAAGACAGCGATACAGGATCGGTTTGAAGAAGCGATTTTGGTGAAGGTATAGGGGCAGAAGTAATGGTATTAGCGAAATGGATTAGTAGTGTTTGGAGAGTGGCGAAAAATCCACTGCAATACATGATTGATAAAACAAGACGACGACTTCGACGACTTTAATTTAGGAAAAATTAAATGACGAAATTGTAAGTAAAGCATAAGATTTTGTTGAATGTAGTTTTTGTTTTATGAAGTTTTTCAGGGGTATACCACAGCATTTCATTTAGTGGAATCCAACTTTAAACTTTTACAGAACGAAGAAAAGAACAAAGTTAATGATGATGATGTATTGATTCTAGTAATTACCCCTAATTTTATTGAAGATTACGATGTCTCATATTCATTACAGAAGCATGCGGTAACAAGCGGAACTGCTAACGGTCTATACCTTTCAAAGCTCTACATGATCCATAAAGGTAAAACCAGTAATCAAGAGCATGCCTAGATAATGTTTTATAAAAAGAGGCCTACACAGTGAACTAGTGGAACTGGTTTGGAACACTTGTTGGTTTCTTTGTTACGATAATTTAAGAGTCACTGCTGAATGAAATTATGGAAGGATGTTACATCAGCCTTATAATATGGACTTACTAATATGGCCTTCTTGATTGAAGCAACAGTGAAGTTTCGTGAAAGCTTAGATAAGACTGATATCAAATTGAGACTTGATGTCATATTTATACAAGCGCTATTTAATTTTTTTGTTGGTTTAAGTAACAGTAGGTTGGTTAACCCACTGTTATCAAAGACTTTAGAAGCAAATCGTAAGAAAAAGAATCGATATTTCTGTTGTTAATCTTGCAGGCATAATCCCATCATTCATTCATTTAAACAAAACCAACGAGAGAACTAAAACCAACTTGCATTAAACTTAACAAGTAAATGACATCATGAACATAAAGACAATCAGTAAAACAAGAAACAAAATGAACAAAAGCACATGTTAAAGTATTAATATAACAAGACGTGTAGTGGTAAAATTAAGATTGACAGTGCCATCTGCGATGAAGCAATTTGCCTGACAGGCAGTGATTATAGTTAAGATTATATGACCCCAGGATTGGTATAACGATCTGCAAGGGGCAATGTTCGCAAGTAATCTTGAAAGATATACTTAAACTTTTTATATATAAAGATTAAGATATCTTGATCCTTGTGCTCCAATTCCAAGAAATGTGTTGGTCAGTAATGACATTGCCTACTACTGTGCATATTTTTTTGTTGACGACCTTTTTTAACTAAAGATTAGGATACCTTGTACTCCAGTTCTCAGAAATGAGATGGCAGTAATAACTGTGACGTTGCTACCGCGCTCTATGTTTTTTTTTTGCGAGTATTTACTCAGAATTTAAAACATTAGCGTTTATCCAAATCTTCTTTTAAATCCACTTACAGTTTGGTCTGACTTACTTGACAACACTGAGTTGTAATCATAAATTTGAAGGATAAAGAATTCTCTGAAAGAATTAACTAGACTCACACTTTTCCAATCCAATATTTCGGTTTATTCTGATTTACTTGTCAACGCTGGGTTTACATTATTTATTTGAAGGATAAAAGAAATTTTCGGAAATAATTTATTCTTTCCTAGTTTTTTACAAATGGCAAAAATAAATTGAAAATTTTTAGCATGGTACGTCCAAGTAGATACAGACAAGCTGCGGCATTTATAGTAATTTTCTTTGTTCTATTTTAATTTTAATTTGACAATGCGTATCGTAACGGTTGCAATCCACACCGCTGTCTCTGAAGCCACATACCAACAGATATAGACTTCCGTAAATACAAAACTATAAACACGTGTAAACGAATCCAAACGCTTTAAGCTTCACGCCATTAACAATAATCCTTTTTATTTTCCTGTGAAAATATTCTGCCCGGGTCAAAAATACCCTACCGTCATCATTTTAGGGTTGATTTTTCTTTGGCTTATTTATCACTGTAAGAAGTGTGTTGTCGTTTATAAAGATCTCAAGTCGGTTAGCCTCTGTGTATTAAAAATAAAATTGCTATTATTCAAGTCATAATCTTAAGGGAAAAAACTAAGTATGGGAAGTGCTTAAGGGTTTGTTATGGTGCTTAATTTTTTGTTGATTTTTAAGGGTTTGTTTTTGACGCTTTGGGTTTTGGTGGTGGGATATTTATAAACATTCATAAATGACTTAGTACCCTGAGATAATTTAACAGTAGTTTATGGTGTTAATACTTGAAAAGCGAAAAAGAATGTTGTTCCCTACATTTTGTCACTGACTTATGCGAACGTAAATGTATCTACTAAACAGCAAATTTTATTTACTGTGTGATTCACAGAGTTAAACGTGGTTTTAAATATTATTAAGTAGGTAATTCAGCCTAATTTGCTTAAACTAATTCGGCAAGACAAAGAAAGGGTGATGAAATAATATAACAAATTCTCTTTAAATAATTAGGTATTGCCAAAAATTATTGGACGCTTTCATTGGTGAAGATACTCTTTTCGAAAGAGTCCAATTTTATTTTGGCATTTTTCATACTCATTCATAGGGTAAAGCCCTTTGCCTTGCCGAATTTCACTTACGTTATTAGGCTGCAGGTATCTTTAGTCACAGAAAACGAAGAATGAACACCCGAGTTTTAACATGCAAAAAAAGCAAGTATTTTTTTGGCATGTTAAAACTACTAAATCAGGTCTAATTTTCACCCAAACTCGCAAACACAACATTCAAGTTACAGCCCATACAGTTTTCTCTAGGTTCAGAAACTCAACCTATATTCGCCCCTTATCAGTAGACTGAAGTTAAATCCGAAGATAAATGAAGTATTAGAAAGAGCACTTTCAACTCTTAATAACTGTGGCACACCGACTCAGCGATTAATTCCTAACAATTAAATGTGTCCCCTTGAAAATATAATGCTTTGAGCTTGAGGATGTAACTAATGTATCGGGGACTATTCTTGTGGAGATCGAGGAATGAAATAAGTGCATTGAAAGTTTTGTTTATTTGTGAAAGGGGAAAGGATTGATTAGTGTTTATGGAACTAACTAAATCACTATGCTTCACATTGTTTATTTTTGACAGCAATTCACTGTAAATTGAATCTTTAATGAGGTTGAAACTATTTGTCCGTCGCATAGACATATACCTAGATCTAATGTTGGTACTATACTTGGCGTATTTGTACAAATATTTGTTCCAAATCTCTATTACAAAATGAACTTTATTTCAATAACGGTGAGAGTCGTTTTGCATTGTCAAAATTTTGCAAATATTTTGGCAAACAGACCAGCGAGTAGGTAAACGTCCGTGCGGTCTTTTACCATCCTCCTTTCGCACCACAACCAGTGTCATCCAACAGCAAAATGGGCACCATGAATTGTACAAAAAGAAAACGTCGTTTATAATTGGGCGTTGCTACCTTTACTCCTATTTTTTGTAGCGAAATTCAATTCGATGCGTCCCTGTAAACTTTCAAATCATTACTCAAGCGTGCATTCTCAATTCTGTTAGTCTCGTTACCCTTATCTCAAATCACGTTAAGTATCTGCCAAATTCGGACATATACAGGAACAATTTCACCACTATATTCCAACACCTGACCCAAGTCTTACCGATTAAAACAGCAAATTTTTACCGCGCAAGTAACAGCTCGCGTGCGAACAAGCTTCGTTCACGAGCGACACGAAATTCTTCGTTCAGTCATGTTCACTCAAATTATTTTCCAAATTTAGGTACCTACTACTTAAGCTTACAAAACTTTGCACCGTAATTGGTTGATGTATGGTGAGATAATTGATTATTGAAGGCTTTTTAAAAGGTTGTTAACTCCAGAAACAGTGGGTTAGTGGAAAAACGCAAGAAATATTTGAAAAAAAAAAGAATTTTCATTTTACTGCATTTGAATAATACGACGTAAAAGCTCTCATTATGTTAATTATTGTACATTAATTTTGCAGATTTCTGGAAAATATTATTGCACTAGCTTCTGCCCGCCTAAAAAGTATTTTCTTATCCGAAGGGAACATTCACCCGGACGAAGATTCACCCGGATATAAAGTAGTCTATGTGCTATTCCAGACTATAATGCATGCTGTGCTTTTCTTTAAGTGATGAGGCGCTTAGACTTAAGTTTTAAATCTACAAATTTTTAAAGTAACAGTGTACTCAGTGTTGAAAAGCCTAATAATAAATAAATAAATAATCTATTTCTGTACCAAATTTCAGATCGGTTAAGCTGTTCTGGCGTTATTGAGTAACAAATATACATCCACACTTCCACACATATCATCATCATCAACATCAGCCTTATAATGTTCCCACTGCTGGGACACAGGTATCCCTTGTAAGAGAGGCCTTAATCCACCACATGGGCCCAGTGCGGGTTGGTAAATGTCACACGTCTTCGAATTTTTGGTTCTAGGACATGCCGGTTTCCTCACGATGTTTTTCTTCACCATTTTAAGAGCAGTGGTGATGAAATAATTTACACAAAGTAAAGCTCCTGCCTGGTTTCGAACTCACGACCTACGATACGTAAGTCGGGGCCGTTACCAATGGGCCACCACTGCGCACACACACATCCATCCAAACTTTCATATTTATAATATTAGGCAAGGCTTCCACGTCGTCTTATTGTTTATGCAGTAACGTGGTAGTTGCATAATTATTCCGTATATTAAGTTAACGATGTCAGAACGAGAACACATCTATGTCACAACAGAAGCAAGCGTTACCCAAACTCTTACTAAGATAGAAGACTCCCAAGTAAAATAAAGACTTAACAAAATATAGTTAGTAATAAAACTTAAACGACTGTTAACATTAAAACTGTCTTTAAAATAAAACAAGTACACAGACACATGCTCACAACTTAATAATGCAGTGAACACGAGTTCAGAAATGGCGCCACTTGTCCACCAAGAAATTAATTCCCTGCCGGAGTTTGCGTTTCCTGATAGCTACAACCTGGGGGTCTTTAAATCTAGAGTGAATTATGTTACTTCTAGGCAAGCGTGCTTCACCGTCGACCACACCAACGCTTACCATCAGGTGAGTTACTGGACAAACGTGAGACTATTAATCATCATCTTCCTGTCCTTGTCCCATGTTACTTGGGGTCAGCGCAACACGTTTTCTTCTTCCATACCGTACTGTCAACCGCCACGCTATCACTGAATCTCTTTTCTTTTATATCGATTCTCACACAGTTCATCCATCTTTTCTTTGGCCGTGGGACCCTCTCCGAGGGAGGGGCCTTCTCCATCCATCTACATTTGAATTCATAACTATTTTAGTAATATGCGTTTCATCCCTCCTCATCACATGACCAGACCAGGACAAACGGTTCGCTTTGAAATTTTTCCCCCACTTTCAAACTTCCTCTAATATACTCATTTCTCACTTTATCCATTCTCGTCACTCCACAAATCCATCTAAAAATTCTCATCTCTGCTGCATGCAATCTCTTTTCATCCATCTTTCTCACAGCCCAACATTCTGATCCATACAGTACGACAGGTCTAATCAAAAACATGTAATTTTTCTGCTTTAACTTGAGGGGTATCCATGGGTAATAAATAATACAAAAAAAAAATGAATTAAGTAAAAGCAGACGATTATAAGGATTAATGAAGGTAAAACCAAAGAAGGTATGAAGGTGGGTGTAAAAACGTGGTGATTTTAGAAAGGTTATATTCCATGATCAGGAAATATTTTATTAAATCCACGAAGCAACAAAGTCGAGAAACGTTTATCATTGAGCTGAAAATCTGCTACCGACGCTCGCTCTAACATTTAGGATGAAATACCAGTTATATAGATTAATGTTAAGATCATTTCTATAGTAACAAATCCATTACAAAGAAAATGTTTGTGAAATGTTTTAATGTTTTTCTTTGATAACACGAAAACTCTAACCTCAATACAGCTGTAATAAGAACAATCGAAATTGGTCTCATATCTTCAACATATTTTCTTTTAATCATCTTTATTAACACCATTGTGTCCACTACAAAAGCTTATCATCTGATTCCGACGAAAGTGACCATAAATTCGCCGATACACAGATATTCCTAATTAAAATTATCTATATTACTGCTAGCGATAAAAGTAACGGCACACTATAGACACGGCACACCATAGCCCGATATCGGTAATATGACGGTCGAATCAAGTTAAAAGAATCATTCATTGTGACTAATTTTATTTATGGACGGCCACCCCTAAAGCATTTATTACCGCGAAACGGTCGAGCCAATAAAACCACTGAATCAAAGAGAAAAAGTGCTCTCAGTTCTATAAATATTTTATTTCGGATAGTGAGAAGTAGGGTGGCCACGAGTAAGTGCCGATGGGAAGTTTACTTTGGGTCCTTCGGGATCGACGACGGCGGGTGAAGTTGGTTTCGCGCTCTTGAACTAGTGATTTGATGTGGCGTTAGATTGCTTTATTCGGTTTGTTCGTTTCAAACATAAATATATTTCTGGTAAACCTGTATCTTAAAACCAACGAATGTGAGTTTAAATCTAGAAAATACTTCCGTATCTAATCCATTTCAGCTTATTATAAATTAAAATCTAGATTAAAATGGAACCTCATTAAAATTATTCAAATATCCTACTACGCAAAACTAAGCTACTTTTCTGATTAATGAGAGCTTCCAACTACCCGCGTTTATTACGCTGCTAGCGTATTTACTTTTCCTACACCAGAAACTAAGAGAGTCCTTGAAATCTCTCCCTCATGGGCACCGTACGCCCGGAGCCCGGGGAACTTTTACTAATGTGTGCTAGTCAAATGGACTCTCGAGAATTCAACCGTCGAATAAAGCACCTTATGCCAATGATATAGAGTGCAAAATATGATAACGAGTCAAATATATAAATAACAGGACTGACTTGTTCCTCTGCCAGTCATGCATATGGAAATGGGGACTTAGGTCATAGAATAAAATGGGTACGTTTCTCTGTTTTGATAGTTTTATTTGCGTACCTTTTCGGATTTGTGGTGTAAAGTGGTCATAAATAGTTGTCTGTGGTCCCTACTGAGTGAGTGTTGGGTGTAAATACTTTATGGATCGTCTGTCATACCGTATGTGTGTTGTTGGGACCCCTTCAAGGGATAAGCCGATTGGAGTGGGTCCGTGTTGTTGATGAATAGCAATCGTGTTTTGAGGTTTAATTGAAATTATGGATGTAACAGTATGGTCTTAGTATGTTGGGCTTTATGTTGTACAAATAGTGATTAGTCCAGTGTTTTAGTTATGTAAATAGAATGTAATTTAAGTAACAATAGAAATTTGAGGTAAAAACAAAATTATGGTTTAGTTTGCAATTTCAATGTTTTAATGTAGGGTTTAACTCTTGACAAATTGCTTTCTACCTCTAATCTCTGTTCACTGTATCTCCAGACACCATGTCCAGTGAATTGAGATTAGCAAAGTCATATTTTTTTATACAGTCATTCACACGTTTTGCATTACCATTGCAGTATTCATGTGAGAGGTTCCAAGCAACACTTAGAGAGTAAAGCTTCAAGTCTTACTGCTTAGTGGTTCTGCATAACTTACCTGAAACAAACAGAATATCAAACATAAATTAACATTCAAAATTCGATTAATCGACATTTTAAACACAGTAGTATAGCAATCCAGAAATGGAAATTCAAGTTACAATATTCTACTACTAACTAGTGATCGGGCATTTTAATTGCTGTAGAGCTATACTAAAATATCTTCGTATTTATTGAAAAATCCTGATCGAAAAATAAGAAAATAAAGGACTTATTTTATATTTTCGTTCATATTTATTAACCGACTTCAGAAAAAAAATAGGCTTCTTCTCTTTACTCAAATAATTTTCTACTTAGACCTAACCCAAACTGTGGGGTTTCACCTTTTCGCACATCAGTCCTCATCAAATTTGACACACATCCCCTGAAAACAATAACATGACCCCAAGCTTTTATTGCTTCACAAAATGATGAACAAGTCTTTGTTATGTTCATAGTACGTATAGATAAATAGGCTAAAACGTCTGACTTCGACCGATAATTACCGACGCGCGTGCAAATTTAATAACTCGCGTGTTCAAACGGGTTAGGGGTGTTTAGTTAGACGTAGCGGTTAGGCAGCGATTTGGGGATGGATACGATGTGTCGTGACTAAAACATGATCCATTGTGCAGCCAGTTGTGGTCTGAATCTAACTAGCTGTTATAACAGTTGGAGTGATTGATTAAATCAGAACTCTTAAAAAATCTTGGTATAATGTAGATATTAAAATATTAAAAGCGGTTTTGCTAGCCTGTTCTGACCCACTCTTGGGCAAAAGCCACCTTCTACTCCTTTCACGAGTCCTCACTTCCTCCTTCCAGTTCTGGCGAAATCTGGAAGGAGTGGAATTACCTGCCGGAGTCTGTATTTTCTGATAGCTACAATCTCGGCGTCTTTATGTCAAGAGTGAATTGGTTACTTCTAGGCAAACGTACCTACCACATCATCGCTTGCCATCAGGTGATACCTAGTGGTCAAATGCCAGCCTACCAATAATACATAAAAAAGCTGTTTAGTTCGTTCTGCCATTTCAAAAGCCTAAGTACAAAACAACTGCAACAACCTTTGTCTTTCTATTATTAGTAAAAAAAAATACATTTTGCCTAATCCATATCTAAAAATTGACATTCAATCGACTCACAAAGAGTACACCCATAGACGAGTATCAACTGCAAAAAAAGAAATTAAAAATTCCATATTTTCCGTACAACGTCCTACAATATTTCCAACCCAGCCGAACATTATTAGTAAAAATCTTGTCATTTTGCCTACACCATATTTAAAAATTGACAATCAATCGACACACAAAGAGTACTCTTGTGTGTCGATTGACACACAAAGAGTACTCTTACACCCATACACTAGTATTAACTACAAAAAAAGGAATTAAAAATTCCATATTTTTCATACACGGTCCTCCAATATTGCCGACCCAGCCGACCACTAACTCAATAACATATCGTTACACAGTCGTGCATTATAAACGCACGCACCGTATTTGCTTACCGCTGCCGCTCGTCAATCACGACGGGCTGACTGTGCATTTCAATTTAAAGTATGTGCTGCACTGACAGATGCTCGTTCGTCATCGCTTCGCTTAGCTTTGTAGATGAATGGGGTATTGGTCTTGTGGTTAAAGAGATCATTAATTTGGTGTAATTTGATCCTGTAGCCGTAGTAGGAAAAGACTGATATAGCAATGTGGCCTAATGACATTCGAAGTAAGGATCTGATTAAGTTCGACTCAAACAGAAAACTACACAATATTCCTTGAGGCTTTCAACATGAGGCTTTAGACCAGTCATATTCTCTCAGCAACGACGATAGTCATAAACTCAAAAATGTATGAGATAAAATAATTGACAAGCGCCATCGAAATGTCACGTGAATCGTGATTAATCACTTACATTTCAGCATTTCGACATTGATGTTGCTGCTTTTGTTTAGAGCCTCTGATGAAACTGGATGTATAATGTAACTGATAGAAAAGATGACTAAGGACCACAAAAATAATATGAAGATGGCTAAATCAGAATAAGCAGAAATAAACAGGCGAAACACGGCTGATTAAGCCAATAAGATCCCTACGTAAGCTCGAGATAGCAAGAGTCTGAACAAGCTATATAGTCAGGCATATCATCGCACACAGTGTGCACGAGCACCAGCCATCAGCCAACTCAAATTAAGACTAACGATTCGGGCCTTAATGCGGCCGGTTTTAATTTTAATTTGAAAACAAAATTCGACTTAACGACAACCAGCGGCTCACCAATGTTTTACTTTTCAACTGAAATTATGATCCAGTTATCGTTACTTTTGGGTAGTATTTACTTTGCCAAATGGTGGAGGATTTGTGAACAGAGGCTAGCATGAATTGAGTCGGTATTACACTAATATTATCCATAAAGGTGAAAGTTTGTGAGTGTGTATGTTTGTTACTTATTTACACTAGAATGGCTGAACGGATCTCAGGAATAGCACAGTTACTTTTTATACCGAGAATATGTTCCCTCGGAATAATTTTCGACTTTCACGCAGGTGAAGCCGCTGGCAGTAGCTAGTTGCCGATATATTTAAGGGAGGATTTAACACTAAATCTATAATACTAGTGTTATAAATGCGAAAGACAATCTTCATTAAAAAATCCGCTCTTGATGCTAATCCCTGAAAAAATATTTAGTAAAGTAATAATTTTTCTTCGAACTTTTGACATGGTGTCAAAATAATTTGGGTTCGAATTATTCGATTTGATTTTTCCGCACCTCTTTTATAAGGATTGACATCGCTGTTCAAAACAACCTGCCAAATTATATACAATAATTCATCTTTTTACCCAAAAATACAATTTTTCTTTTAGCATTTGAAGAAGGTTAAAGGAAATAAACACCACTTGTATTAAAAAAAAATACATTTTTGAAAGTAATGTTCGAAAAACAAAATTTCAGTTTTTCATCAACACTAAAGTTGGAAGTTCCCCAACTTCTTATTACACCGCGTCGCATCAAACATGCTTTCAATGCTCATTATCACTTATCTGTCTATTTCACTATTTATAATACCAACACCTAAAAAGAAAATCTTGCAAATAAACTTACACGAGAACTAAACACAGAGTAGTATATTAAAAGAAAAATAGCAGCTCGTAGTCTCATAAGTGGCGGGATATCAAATAAATAGCCGTTCGGGCCGCGGCGGTAATGAGAACTGGCCTAACAGTTACCGTCATTTAGGATACACTGGAGAAAGTAAACCTACCAACCCTTTTAAGAATGGTGTTGGAAAGGAGGAAGTGTGAGCGGAATTTGAAGTTGAGATTAATGATATATGATTACCGGATAATACCAGGAACTTATAAATATCACCAGTGATAAATCTTTTGAGATTACAAAATCTCGATATATTATGAAAAGGTAATTTCAAATACATTAAACCCTATCGAAATTCGATACTTTACAAATATCCGCGGCTGATTGAGACGAAAAAGTTTACAAACTCTCGCGATTTATAAACTTACGCCCTTTCCCGGTAACATATATACAGATCAGCGTATAATAATGTTTCCACTGCTCGGACACCGGTCTCTTCTCAGTGAGAGCCCATTGCGATTGGTAGGAGCCACATGACTTCGAACTTTTGGTTCCATTAAATACCGATTAATTCATCCCGATAATTGCCGTTTGACAGTGGTGATGAAAAAAGTAAGTTACGCAAAATAAAGCTCCTGACTGGGTTCAAATCGGGCCTACCGTTGTCTGTAATTACAACTAGAAACTATTGTAGAACATTATGATTAATACTGATATATTTACCATACTCAACCCTCATTATTGAACCATCTTCAAGCCCTGCTTCACCATTAATTGTAGTTCTGTTAAACCCGTTACAGATTATGAGTGTTATGTTTGTACGTTTGGGAGAGAAACGGGTCATTTGAGTGTAGGCGTCGGGTTGGCAGTGATCAATGAACATGGCGGGTTTGTATACGTTGTGGCGTCGAGGGATGATGTGAAACACCTTGTGGGACTTAGAAATCTTGTTGGATGGGGAGAGGACCGTGAAATTGATGCTGATTTTGATATTCCTTAGGGTTTTGTTGTGAAGTTCAATGAGAGTTATCTACAATAACTAGAATCTAAATAGATAGAAAATACTTAATTGTACCTACCACAAAAATTGTAACACAGTTTTTATACAATATTAATTAATAATTGAATTAAGCTATTTTTTTCGGCTTCGACCGCCATTGAGGCGGTCTTATTGCTAATAGCGGTATAAACCAGACCAACACTAGGACGGAATGAACGAATTTAAAATAAAAAGTATATAAAATGTTGTTGGGAGTAGCCTTATACTCAATGAAAGTTCTCTAAATGCACAAGTACCTACGCCGAATGAATAGTAAGCATTTATCTAAAAGTTTACTTTTAAGTTCAGGAAAAACCCAGTACCTCTAATTCTTTTTTCGTGACCCAGAAAACAGCGCGCCTAACTCTAATATTAAACACACCAGAGAAATAACAACAAAAGTCTCTAATCATACCGAAAGCTCCCAAATGAAAGTTTTCCAATTTAAAACACGAACGTTGAAATAATTTTTCACAGAAGATACAGGAGACAGGTAGGGAAATAGAAAAGGTACAAAGTAGAAAGGCAACGGAAGCAAAACAGTCCAATCGGGGCTTGCTAATCAAGCAGCTATAACGCAATCACGAGCTAGTCGGCCCACAGAGCACGGAGACGCTATCGGCGGCCAATGTCTCTAACATTGGTACTGTCAAAACTTTCCATAATTCAATTTATTTTTAAAGAGTGTGTGGAGTTTCTTTTGTTTTTCTCCATAACAAGCTACTTTTCCGAATGGACGGTAGAATCAACTATGTTTTTTATTTCTTTCTTTTTTCTTTAATTATTATTACTTTTAAATCTAAATTTTTGACGTTTGAAAGTGCCGCTTAGTGGCCTAGTTGAAATAAAGATAATTTTGACTTTGACATATGGGCCAAGTATTTCAATGAGCGTCACCGCTGATTAACATCGTCATAAAGACATGGACATGACAGCCAAACAGGGAATGCTTTGTTCAAAGTTTCTAGACAAGGTGTAAGGGATTGGGATCACGTGACATTTTGATAGCATTTGGCAGTTCCATACTTTTTGACGTTTTTTCCCATCGCCATCGCGACGCTTTCGTTGATCTTGTCTAGAGCCTCTGGTCTCTAGAATACGCCGCTTACTCACAGGAGTAGACGGCCCGTGACAATTCTCACGAAACATACATATACTCAGCTTAATAAGGCGGTCACGGATACTATTAGCAATGGTGGCTCTAGTCTTTACCGGTGTTCCGAACTCTATGAATCGTACGAACAAACTGGATTATATGAGTAACGGCTTCGACCAACAATGATTAATTCCTTAATGATTACTGTCATTTTAAAATCGATACCAGCGAAAGTTTTGAGGGGAATGTATGGGGCAATTTGTTTGTTTTGTGTATTTTCGGCGGTTGGTCGTTTATAAATTGATTGATGGAAATATGGAATTACGAAAATGGAATATAATGGATAGCTAGCTTCAAACTGAGCGTAAACGTAGACGAGGATTAGAAGGTAATGTTGATATTTCCTTTTATAGTTTTCTTATACAACCCAACGAAAACAGTGAAATTGAATTTGTGTGTATTTATAATTTGGAATATTTTCATAATGTATCGAGACTAATATGGCTAATTGTGATTTAACTTCTGATTTGTACTTTATTATTGTATGCCTCAACGGCGGGACATAGCTGAACTTATTTTAATTATTTAAGACCTGTATTTACGATGTATACCTATAGTCCACAATAAAGATGATTTGATTTGATTTGATTTGAAAGAATTTGATTTCGATTGAGTCATTGCTGCAAAAAAAGTTTATGAAGCAAAAACAATTTGAAAAACGATGTATTAAAATTTAAATATCCTTTCTATACATAATATGAATGCGGTACTCCCGACTTACCCAGACGACGATCATGGCCGAGTTACCCAGTCCAGGTGAAGGGACACTTAGAATACTTAGGAAGACACAAAAACTCGCTTCTGAAGCCGCGTTTACCTTGGCCAGGGCCCGAGCAATTTGAAAAGACATACCATCGGTATGAAAGAAGAAGACGCCATGCAAATCAACAAACAGGATATTCGTAGACGACGCTTAAAGTAACACTTAATAACCAAAGAGACGAAACAATTGAAAGTCAGAAAGACGTCCAGAAACAAGAAGCAATTCTAAAAACTCCTTTCAGTAACATCTTAAGTGAAAAGCTTTTATAAATGACACACGCTACAAGGGTTTTCATTTACAATCAAACATCTCACATGTTGTATAAATAGAAATGGGAGGTATGAATTTGTACCCACTCGTCTCAGTAAATTCAAATAAACTGTTGGCCCATATACAGCCCTTTATTGTTCGTAACCCTTAACGATGACATTTGCTGAAATTCAGAATGACAGCAGGAAGCGGCTGAGGCATGCCAATCGAATTTTACTTACACAAAGCAATATTGTGGTTTAAGGTGTAGGAGAAGAGCGAGATAATTGGCACACTTTATAACCCTCTTTCGGCAGTTGGGTAAAAAGTGGTGAACTTTTATGGTAACTTGGAAGTATCTCTCATCTCCGTGCATCGTGTCTATTTAAGGATTCAAACAATGGGTTCTATAAATTTATCACTTAAGTAACTGGCTGCAATAAGATGACTTTCTATATTTGCGTTTTCGTGAGACGTTTTTACGTTTCCATTTTAACAAAAGTACTAAGGCCAGCGTAAGAAGTGTTGCCTCGATTGATGCCATCGTTATACTGTCGGCAAGTATCCGATTAAAACGCACTGTACGTGTGTGTTTGCAGCTAAAGAGACGCGCTGTGACAGCTCGCGACGAAGTCGTCGTCTGCATACTACAATTTTATGAACGTGTGAATAGGTAAATTGGTTACGATAACATCGCGTTATAGATGCGTGTGACGCGCGTCGACGGCGGCGCCTGAAAAAAACGTGGTGTGTAAGAGCTCTTGTGGCAACCGGTGACATTGAGAGTATTGCCTTTTTCTTACGAAATCACTTTACTAGATCAATGCAAGCGTAGCAAATAATTTGACGCGCTGCATTAAGGTCGTCAAAGTTTGAAAGGCGGAACATGCAAATGATATTGAGTAAACACAATAAAATTTTCTACCTCCTAAAAGATTGTTAGTATCTATATCATGAAGGAATTACGCTATGTCGTGAGGCGCTTTCGCTTATCCCTTGCACCACAACATCAAACGTCTCACGTTGATATGACGGCTTTTATCAGGTATTGTTTGGCTTTTACGATTGATGCCGAGGTGGGGCGGGCAGGGTTGCCTGACAGTCACCGATACATCATATACAGCTATATTTTCCTATATTTATCACACTGTTATGTAAGGGTTTTAAGTTTTTGTTAGAACCACCAGCGACCCGCACTGGATACAACGTAGTGGACTAATGCCCACTCTATCTCACGTAAAAGAGGTCTGAGTCCTAACAATGGGAACGTCAATAGGCTGATAGATACAATTTACTATAATTTTACGATTGATGCCGAGGTGGGGCAGGCAGAGATATCGATACATCATATACAGCTATAAATCGGCCTATATTTATAGCATTTTTTTGTTGTGGTTTTGAAGTTTTAGTAGAAGGTCGTCTAACTCGCATTGGGCACAAGTGGTGGTATACGGCGTTTTTCACTCATAGAGAGGCGGCTCAAGTAACAGCAGTAGGAATTTTACAGCGAGTTTTCCATATGGGCGTGAATGGCCAAATCAGAAACAATAAAGAATAGCGAAAAACACTAAAAGGAGTCACGGGACCGATTTTGATGAAAACTAAAACAGCACGATTGGATTTTTGAAATATCAATATTCCTTGCCAGGAATCCTGTTGATTTTGGAATAAAACCACACGTTGTATTATTGAACCATCCAGTAGTGTCGATCATAAAGACCAAATTCAGGGCAGTACCGTCTTGGTCGTATACGGCAAACTTAAGGAAAGACCAAATTTTTAACAAAATGAATGATCTAAATAGACGTTGCTCTAGTTCAGTTTCAGAAGTAATCTCTAAATCTAGGTAAGACTAAGATTTTAATTGAGTTTTTTCTATCAGATAAGTTTTTTTGTGAAAATTATGAAATAGAATAGATTATCGTATCATGCTTTGAAAGACTTAATTTTTATATCGATTCGATATTTTCATTAATTCCTTTTTGATTGCTTGTGTGGTACCTATCCAAACTATTTAAAGATTAAAATCTTTCATTCATGCTTATGTTTGGCATTACTTAAAGATGGCTGGCAATGATTACTCTCTCAATAGCTGTAAAAAATCCAAAAAATGACAACAATACCGAATAATAATATATTTTATCCATTGAATTCACCTTGCATTATCTCTATTAAGGAAACCATAAAGACTGACAAAAGATTTATGAAAATAATTTTATGAACAGGCCTTTTTAGAAAAAAACATTTTTTGTACAACTTTTTGGCATTTATTTGAAGAGGCCTTTTGCTGCAGTTTTGAATAATCAAGCTTTTGTGTTTATACCTATTAAGTAAAGAGCAGGCTTTTGAATTTACTTTCTGCTCTATTTTCTACAATGCGGCTGTAAAAATGGCATTACACTTAGTAACCGTTTTATTATAATATTAGCTTCTGCTAGCGGCTTCACCAGCGTGAAAAGTGTTTTATAATCGCAAGCCTATGTGCTTTTCGAGACTATAATCTATCTCTGTGTCAAATTTCATCCTGATCCGTAGAGCCATTTTGGCGTTATTGAGTAAAAAACATACATCCATCCAAACTTTCGCATTTATAATATTAGTAAGAATAGTAAGCTTTTTCTCGCGACTTGACTCCTGTGGCTAATTCCGCAGGATCCATGCATTTTCCGGGATAAAAAATACCCTGTGACACTTAGACATAGCAAGAGAATCGCTTTCTATGTGAAACAACGTGATCGGTTCTACTTCCAGACCCTTTACAATCCCTTAAAATTAGAACAAGAAGGAAACTTAATTATCTCTTTATAATATTGGATTAGATTTAGATGATCAGCCCCCGTACATTTTTTTTTGGTTTTTGGATAAAGCGGGAGGGCGTGTCAGACTTTTACCACAGATAATATAATACTAGCATACAGATGCCTCATCCCATACAAAGAAACCGTGCTGACGTAACTAGCGTTTTTCGTCTGATTAATCTGATATTTTTTTGTACATCGAACGCGTTCGGTTCTGTTTCACGGTGATAGATAGATGGTGTTAGCAGCGACTTAAAGTAAAACGGTTTTCTAGGTTCGTGTATATTTTTTCTTTAAATACAGTGAAGGTTCGTTTTATACTTAGTATTTTTTTGCACGTTTTAACAGTTTTTTTTTGCATCAAAATGTGTTATAATGCAAATTTTAACAATCGAGTGGAATGCCTCAGAAATTAGAAAATGCGCCATCTATTGGCATCAACTGTGAATGATTCGTTCAAATAATCTTTGAAATGTGTACTTAGGAGAGTTGATTAAACAAGAACATACAATTTTTATGAGAATTATTAACAGAAAATTTAAATTTTACCCACATTCAATAACAGATAGGTGCATATCGCGCCATCTAGTGAGATTTATTTGAACCAAATTTTCTTTCTTAGCAATGAGACCCCGTGCTTTTACTGACTAAAACCCGCCCGTGTTCCTTCAGTTGCTTGGGCCAGAACCGCGGTAACTCTCTTTCAAATTTATCCACGACCCAAGCCCCCGTACCCTGACGTGTCAAAACTATCATAGTTCGACTGTAAATAAACACATTATCCTCCTTCGGCAGTCGGGTAAAAAGGGACAGATGTAACGTGCATCTGGACTGAGGGCCCATTTTTCAAATCCTTGCGTAACGAAATAAGACTTAAAGGGAAATTAGTTAAAAATAGTAAAAACTTAAAGCAATGGGCCTAAAATTTCTTAAACGTAAATTAAAACTGTTATGATGAAATTACTTGGGCCCTCAATCCAGACGCTTGCATAAACTGGCATACCCTAAATCTCAGAAAGTACTATCTCTGGGTTAATCATTTTAACTTAGGAATTTAGTTAAGAATTTCTTAAATATTTTAAGAAATTCCCAAATCTGTAGAATATGACATTACAGATTTATAGCGATATATGTATGGCCCTCAATCCTTTAATGTCTTTACCAAGGAATCTGCAAAACATGAATTTATCTGAAGAAATACATGAATAGGACTGTAATATACTTTGCTTAGATACCTCTGTGAATTAGTTAAAAAGAAATAATGACACAAAAGTGAATTGTTAAAAAGTAAATGAGAATCGAATTTCACTTAAACGTCTGAACTGAGAGCCCAATATTTTCGGCTTTATTGACTAGGCTCAACCTCATAGATTAAGTCAAATTAAACTAAGTTTTTTTACTATTTTTTAACTAAAATGTCACATATCGTCCGTTCTTCTAAATGCAATACATTAAGAGAAAATTGATTTTTATTTTTTTATAGCAGAAAGTTTTGTAGGGTACACATGATTTTGTTACTTTTTTGGACTGATCAGTATATATCCTCATATAAGCTATTTTTTAAGCGACTAAAGTAAATATTTATGGTTTGAACTGTCGGAAGCGACTGTGTTTTTTGTGGTGCAATATTTTGAAGGGAACACAGTGCAATTGTCAGGCAAAGCTATTATTGCATGGGTCCTTTTTGGGCGAGGATAAAACAAATGAACGTCATTCTTGGTAATGTACCGTAACAGAATAATGTAAAAGTTTATTTTTTTTCTTATACTAGGCACGTATTTTGATGTACACGCACAATCTGTAACTATAACGATGGTAATACTCTTCCAAGTTTTATCATCAATTTACCACTGATCAATGAAAAATAACTTTCTTTTTCGAAGTCGGTGTCCATAACGAAAAAATAGGTACTTACCAAAGACACCGACTTCGAAAAAGAAAGTTATTTTTCACTTTGTAGTGTTTTATTTGGAAGTCGGTAGTATTTATTTGTAAAAAAGTTTTTTTTAGTTGTACCTACCTAATAGGCAAGTTATTTTGTAAGTTACCTTAACGCCAGAATAGATTAGCCGAATATCATGAAATTTGAACGTAAAGGGTGAAATAAGAGAATTGCGTACCCCTCAAGAGCGTACTGGCGTGATGTTATGTTATGAAATGGTATAAACAATAAACAGACATGCGATTGCAGCAATCCCGAGAGATTTCCCGTTAGTTATTGAAGAGTTCTGTTGTATATCTTGGAAGTTCTTCATTAAATCTTCACCAAATTAAAATGGCACCAATTTCGAAAAATAGTCTTTCATATAAAAAAAGAAGTTTCAAAATCAGTCCACAATTGACGGAGATATCGGTGAATATACATAAAAAAAAAAACATACATGAAGTCGAACATAGAACTTCCTCCTTTTTGGTAAGTCGGTTAAAAAGATAGATTGATCTTTGCGACAGCTGTCAGTATCAATTCAGTAACAATAGCGCTTGTGACAGGCTAACAATAACGTATACGTCAGTTTGACATACGTCGCAGACATCAAGCTATCTTTTATGAAGTATAAGTTACTTTTAGGAGTCTAATATTGTCTAGTCCCAATTGCCAAGAAATTGGAGTTTACGCGCAGCCGTAAACTCCAATTTCTTGTCTCTTCTATTAATATGCACTTACTACCGCTAGATGCTACTCACATGGCTCCTCACTCTTCTCCTTCTCTATAAGATCTCATTCTAATTTCCGACCCTAACTAAGTAGGCACACATGGACAGCTACCTTCTCCTTTTTCCTACCATGACCTCATTTATCACATATATTTATATAAAAGGTGAGGGTCAAACACCTTCCTGCACCATGGCTATAACCAGCAATAAAAAACCAGATGGCTAAGCGAACAAAGCCAAGTGCCTGTACAGAAAGTGACTAACTAGGGAAAACTGGGACCTTTATAAAAGGATGCGAAATCGCTGCAGTCATCTGTGTAGGAATGCGAAAAGGCACCACATTCCAACTCAATTAAAAACTTCAACCCAACACAAGTATGGCAATTTTTAAAGACTGTTAGTATTGGTTAAGCCTCTAGCAAGAGCTCTTCTGATAAGAATGAGCCTTAATGCACTTTTCTAAGGCCCCATTACCCTCGATGACCATGTTAAATCTTCCACTCTCAACGATCTCTTTAATCTTCCTTCGCCAGAAAATACTTCTTTCTCTTGCCACCAAATTACTGAACTAGACATTAAGAAATGTATCCTTTCCATATATATAACATAATAGTAACAAATTGTTTGTAATTAAATTGATGTTACGATATCAGACTATTTTTAGATTACATAATATAAGTGAAGTAAATAGTTTTCATAAATTTATATCGATTGTGTTTTATTCATCGAAATGAATTTGATTGATTTGCGTATTGCAACGTCTGTGGTGCTGCATATACTGTCCATAGAAACGATGACATATGATATGATTTTCCGTCCCAAAAAGTAACAAAATCATATCTACCCTACATAATTTTCTCCTACAAAAAATTAAAAATCAATTTTCTCTTAAAGTATTAGAATTAGAAGAACGGACGATATGTTACATTTTAGTTAAAAAATAGTAAAAAAACTTAGTTTAATTTGACTTAATCTATGAGGTTGAGCCTAGACAATAAAGGCGAAAATATTGGGCTCTCAGTTCAGACGTTATAGTAAAATTCGATACCCATTTACTTTTTAACAATTCACTTTTGTGTCATTATTTCTTTTTAACTAATTCACAGAGGTATCTAAGCAAAGTATGTTACAGCCCTATTCATGTATTTCTTCAGATAAATTCATTTTTTGCAGATTCCTCGGTAAAGACATTAAAGGATTGAGGGCCCTTGATATATCGCCATAAATCTGTAATGTCATATTCTACAGATTTGGGAATTTCTTAAAATATTTAAGAAATTCTTAACTAAATTCCTAAGTTAAAATTATTAACCCAGAGATAGTACTTTTTGAGATTTAGGGTATGCCAGTTTATGCAAGCGTCTGGATTGAGGGCCCAAGTAATTTAATCATAACAGTTTTAATTCACGTTTAAGAAATTTTAGACCCATTGCTTTAAGTTTTTACTATTTTTAACTAATTTCCCTTTAAGTCTTATTTCGTTACGCAAGGATTTGAAAAATGGGCCCTCAGTCCAGATGCACATACAGATGTAAACAAGTCATATACATCTGTCCCTTACGCACACTCAAAATAACCTCACTCTAAGAGCACCGCCTTGGTTAGCATAAGACCAGTCTTCAATACTACTAAGTTTGAAATAGTCAACCTATTTAAAACTTGACCTCTTCAATATTTATTTAAGCTCTAGCGATTAAAGTGAAAAGTACCAAAGAAAGTGCTTAGTTATTACTTAGCTCTTTAGCTGAGGTACCTTTATTTATTGCAGACGAGGACGTTTCGGACACAGCTCTCTATCGATAAGATCTAACAAATTAAATTCGTTCTATGCATTCGAAATTGTGACAAGACATGCGCCCGATAGGAATTTAAAACGGCGAACTTATAATAAAACTGTCGTTCTTCATGGAAATGGGGATGAATTTTGAAAAAATATTTCTTAGTGGTCACTAACTTAATGTAAGGTACTCTTTTTCAAAAATTATCTTTCTATACTCCATTTGTTTAGGTAGTTAACTAAATGTAAACAATCTTAACATGTCTTTTATCTAAAAAAATGTCTAAAAATTGAATCTAAAAATGTTTACAATTAGGTATTTACTTAAACCGATGTTAGGTAAGTAACTAAATTTAAATAATATTTGTTGGTCTTTTATACAATTTATTTTATATAAAAAGACATATCAAGATTGTTTACCTTTAGTTAACTACCTAAACAAATGGAGTATAGAATAGTAGTACTTATAGGCTGCATGTCAGTGATATAAGTAGAAGAAGATCCAACTGCTTGTATCTTCTTCGTAATTTGAAAAAAAAAATACACAAATCTTTTTCGACTTTAATGACCCGATCTCGTATCGTACCCGTGTCGTCGCTACTAAAGCGTCAGCCATCTGTTTGCGTCGTTAACGAGCGAGTACTAATTGACGTTGAATCTTTGCTGTCACTGCATGCAGTTCCAACTATCGTCTGCTTTTGAACGCGCTCAGCTTTTCATATTAACATGACACCTTTGATAGGGGAAAATTATTGATTTTATTGATCGGTGTAGAGATGTATTTGCTATCTCTGATTGAGTGTTTAGAAAGCTTGATGACGTGAATGAAGAGATATGACTTGATATTAAGCCTGTGAACATAACTTTAGACTGAAAAGAAAAAACAGAAAACCTCAATCGGCGCAAAGTTATATGTTTGAGCCGTTTGGGGTTGAAACAGTAGTTCCATGGGCTCCGAGTGTGCATCGAGTTTTTCGAAAAATTAGCACAAAGCTCGTCGAATCTTCACGTGACCTTCACCTAGAAAGAACCTTTAGAAAGTTACCATTTTACAGCACTAAAGCGGATGTAGGCCCTTAACATAGGGGAATATAATACGCCTTAAGAACCTAGGTGTTTTTTTTTTTTAATAAAATGGACAATAGTAAGTCGTTTTTAAAACAATATGACAAAAGATCAATCACAATTTGATGAAACAAAACAACGAATGACTAATATAACGATCAACAAAAAAAAAACAAATCTGAATAAGTCCTTTCGCATTCAAAACCGTCCAACTCAGAATTTATAAACTTTTCACTCACCCAAAACCTGGCCATTCAAATATCTCGCGATAGTTATGCAGGTGCGGTGAAATGTAGGGCATCCACGCCAATGACCTGGAAGATCTAAATCTAGGTGGTCAGGTACCGGCCAGTCGGGTGGCTACAGGCTTATGTCAAAATTTGATAGGATATACCGCTGGATGTATGGATATCTGTCGTGGTGGATGTGGTTATTTAGGACCGATTTCACCAATGAAACTAATCGCGATTAGTACAACTAAACTCAGTTTATGCAAATATAGTATTCTGATTGGTTGGAACCAGTGACTAGCTACCAATCGGAAAGCAGTATTTTCATAAACTTTGTTTACTTGTGTGAGTGAAGATTGAAATGTATGAGTCTTTGTGTGTGATTGTTTTTCGTAGTTGCGATAAAGTGCTGGTACATAAATGTGTGATCGGTATGGTTCTTTAATTTTTAGTAACGGCATATATACATAATTAGGTTGCGTTTTTATTAATTAACAATAGTTACCTACTTTAGGGAGTAAAGATGCTCATGAATATGACCAAATTTTAGTATGGCGAAGTTTTATAGACCTCGAAACAGTGAAAATTGAAATCAGCTGTTCTCTGTATTTCCTCGAGTTATGCGAACACAAAATGTAGGAAATGTAGGCGGAGCAGTAACAATTTTTCATATTTAAGAGTTTTTTTTAACCCCAAAAAAATTGCTTATTAGATGAAGCCTGTAGATACAAATATTGAGATACAGCCTTGTAGATACAAATATTCAATATGGGCCAATTTATAGAAGCGGCTGTTAGAACTAACTTGTAAGCCCGTATGATTGGGTACTAAGTTCAGTATTAGTATTGTAGGGTACGATGTAAATGTAATATGAGCATGGCTTACAAAATTAAAACAAGTACATTACTGTTATCAGAAAACAAAAACTAGCGTGTATTCCGTGTATAATACCACTTTCTCAGCAATCAACACCTTCAACCAATTACTTTTTATGATCACAGCTTAATTACTGAACTTAAACGAACAATAACGATCATTTCAGCGAAGTATATTTCTACAAGAACAATAATTTCGGGTGAAAATATTTTTCTTTTACGGCAACTTTTGGGAGGGACCATAGAGCACGGAATCACCACACCCGGCAGCCACATATGAAAGGACTGCTTGGCTTTTTCCCAATTATGCTAGATTCACCATCCAGTGTAATCATGCAGTTAATTATCAGTATTTTACATGGAGCGACAGCATTTGAGTGTCTCAACCCAGTAACTGGGTAACACGATACCCTATGGAAAGACTGGTGTCAAAACTGAGGCTTCTGACTACTTGTAACGACTGACAAAGATCTTTAAATGACAGCTGGGACTTAACGTGCTTTGCGAGGCACTGAGGAAACTCGCTTTGTAAAGATGGTCACCCATCCACGGACAGACCTCGGTAAGGGAGTGACAAGAGACTCCATTATTAAACATATTTGGTCCCTCTCAATGAGCGCTGAGCTCAAGATGCCGCAGTCATAGCCACAGTCAAAATTATCACAAACCATCAATTTATATGAGTAAACGGTGACACATAATGACACGCTTGGTTTATATGGAAAGTTTTGACAACGCCGACTCTAGCAGTGCCCGAAAAGACGTTTCGTTGCTCTGTGGCAGGAATGCTCTTGCAATGTGCTCTTGGCAATCCGAGTTTGCTCCGTTAACGAGCATCGGACTAGTTAATGCTAAATCTTTTCTGTCTATATAATCAAGTGGCCCAGGCTCCCTCGCCTTCACTCTTCAGATTTTTTGGAAAGCTGTTAATTGAGCATTTTTCCAATTTGTAAATTAAAAGCTATTATGTCTAGGAGGGGTCTGCAGGCCTCTGGGTGGAGAATGCTGGATGTTTGAATATGCATTATGTTGTTTTAACGAAGCTTGTTAAATGGACGAAGGATTGTCGAATTATTTTACAAGTTTTTAGGATTAAGCTGTTGTAGCCTTGTAGCCCCTGGTGGCTGTGAAGTGGCTGGATGCATGGTGTGGTGTTCTCCTGTGCAGACACACGTCTTTAGTCTATTTACAGTTTAATAAATACTATACAATCTCACCTTCATATCTTCTGATATTTTATCGACTCATGTCTCATTTTTATATATTCTTTGTTACTGTTAACACCTGAAAAGCATATTTTTAGTTATCTCTGATTGTTTTAATATTCCATAACTTATTTATATCGCTAATTTGTAAAATCTAAGAATATTTTATACTCTGACATTTTCATGTGATCTGACGTCTGTCTGTATTTTATTTTCTTAAGCCATAGACATAACGTACCATGGACTAGACCTTCCTTAAGCTAGTTGTACATTATAATAAGGGCAGCGTAGACTGCCCCCTTTGTAAACCGTTTTTATTTGTTCTGCTCATATAATTGATATTTTGAATTTAAAATTTAGAAGAGATGGCAGAACGAGGAAAAAACGGGCGTCAGCTTTTTTAGTCAGATTCGGGCTGAAAACGACGAAAGTCGGTTGACTGGATAATACTATAATTTTACCAAGGGTACTACAGTATCTGATAACTCTTTAAACTGTATCTTCTGCCTACATGTTTATCATTAATGTTTCTGTGTTTTAATTAAAATATTATTTACTGTGAGTGGAATTTGTGATAAACTTTTCTGACTTTATTAACCTCATCGGTCAACGCTCCATATTAAAGGGCTCGTCGAACGGCGTATGAAGCCACAGCCCGGCCTCCACATCTCTTGTGTGCCTGCCTATTCAGCTGCCTTGACCATCAACCGTTTACCTACCTTCCAGACGTGGTGCATGAGCCGCAGCTACAGCGCGCCCGCCAGCAGTATACGCAGGTTGCGCACGCTGAACACGAGCGCCCACAACTCGCGGTAGCGCTCTTCAAGCCGCCCCATCGCACCGTATCACGCCGCCCTGGTCTGCGGTTGCCCCTTCGCCAAAGAAGAAGACGCGGGCGGCTCGTCTTGTCAAGCTAGCCCCGTTGTATGAAGCCGGCCTTATTTTACCTTTCTCTTATTTTAACTTTTCTTATTTTGTATCTTTTATTTTAATAACGTAGCTTACGTTTAGCTCATCTGAGCTAAACGTAACGTAACAATGGGCATTAAGGGAATGCTTAATTAACTGATTATTTTAAGATATGTTAATGCTTATGTTGGGTTCCCAATCGATGATGGTGCAATTAATTAAATTTGATTTTGGGAGATTGTAATGTTATTACGGTTTACAGGCGACTTTACATAGGTACAGAAAAAATGAATTGCTATAGGTCACCTCTCTCTGTCTATCACATCTGGGAATTAGGCGTGATGTTATTTTGCCGTTTGGATGTACACAAATATTGTTTAACTAATAGAAAACTGACCTACCCAATATTTACACTCTCTCAAATAAAAAACTAACTTCAAAGACAAACAAAACATAATTTAGAACCCATTTAAAAATACAACCTAATAAAAAACTTAACAAACATAATAACTGTCAAACTAACCAGACAGACACGCGAACGGTGTGTTTATATTAGTAATAATAATAAATTCGTGGATATAATCTGTCCTGTTATTGTCTGATCCCCTAATGGCAGAGTCGTGATAGAATGGGCTCTTTCACAGTCATTAATGCTGATACGAAATCTGTAAACACATTAGCGTTTGTGTTTTAAACAATTAATTTTGGAGATTGAGTTTTTTCAATAAAGGAATTTACATTTTCTTTTAAATCTTGTAGAAGCTATATGGAATTTTAGAAGTAGATATTCTCATTTTGTTACTTGATTTATGATTTAATTAACTTCTTATATCTATAGATTTGATATAATAGAAACTCTTATTTGCTTCCTTCGTAGACAGACATACAACGAGAATTCGCGCTAGTACCACCTTAAACTTTCGTGTTAGTTTAATCTTTTGTGTGTGAGAGCTTACTACAAAATGTAGGAAGTGCATTGTTCATTTAAATAAGCAATCTGTGAATAGACACAGTATAAATATGGAAAAACAGTATGGAAACTACCTACAAACGCTCGAAACGGAACACTCACACGGTTGTCGCGATGCTGTCAGTAGTGCGAGCCGCTTGGGGGTCTCGTCGATGCTCATGTTTGTGTGAGTGTGTCGTTTCGAGCTTTTGTAGGTAGTTACCGTACTGTTTGTCCATATTTATACTGTGGAATAGAGTAATTTGTTTCTCTCAATTGAGAGTCTTGTCTTCCGGTGGACAAAAACTTGATAAAGTGACCAAACTCTTTGTTTGCTTTTTTCACATTAACTTGTAAATTATGATTTAAAGCTACAAATTGGGAAATAAAATGGTTTCCATTCAAAGGTCAAAAGAAAGTTTCACACTTCACGATGAACTCATAGACAATGTATTGCGAGCTGTTTGTATAAAAGGTAGTCTTCTATCAACTTTAATCAATAAACAAGGATTTTTGATTTTAGCCTGATGAAGCCTGCTTGCCACAACCACGACAATTGTTACTTTATTCTTATTTATTTTTAAAGTTGTCTCTACTAACATAATTCAAGAACTTCTAACACTATCGGTAAGGGTTTAGTTTAGGCATAATAAAGGTATGTGTGAATGTTGTTTTGTAGCAATTAAATACTTTTCTTTCTATTATTTTTTCAATTATGGCAAGCAGAAATGCGACACTGGCGGACTAAGCAAATACATAACTTCACGTTTGTATTCTCCAAAGAGTCAAATATAGGTACACCATTTTAATCGACTTCATTACTAACGAAATAATAAAGTCGATTCAAAATTTAATACATCCAACTTTTACGCAACCAAACCCATCTTCCATTATTTCTGGTTCACTAAACTCAATAAACTCTCTATCTTATGTATATTAACAGTGCATAGTTTCGTTATAAATGTGTCACATTCCCCGATAGGCTAATGAAATAGCTGGGGCTAAAGATAGGCAGATGTCACTTCTAAAAGAATTTATTACACACGCTTTAACAAGTTGGAATCACTTTTTGGGTTTGTTAATACGACATGTTCGTTAGGAATGGGGTCTTTTACAGTTTACGACTAAGATACCTTCTGCTCGTATCGGTCTCTGAATGAACTTGGACAAAACCCAGGTTATGTTCAATTCACACGTCGTTCCGGGATCGCTTGTGGTAAATGGCGGTGCTCTCAAATTTGTTCGAGAATACGTTTACCTCGAGTGGCAAACTCTGCAGTTTTGGTAAGAACAACTTTGAGAAGGAGGTTAGCAGAAGAATACTGTGTGGCGTTCGGAAAAATTCAGCGAGTCTTCTCGTTTCGAGTTCCACAGAGCCTAAAGACCAAAGTCTTCAACCAGTGCGGCCTACCTGCTATGACCTACGGGGCCGAGACGTGGACACTCACGATACGACTGGTGCATCAATTTAAAGTCGCTCAGCGAGAGATGGAAAGGGCTAAGCTCGGAGTCTTTCTGAGGAATCGAATCCGAAACGAGGTGATCCAGCAAAGAACCTCAGTTGTCCGGCATAGCTTACAGAATAAACCACTTAAGCGAAAATAGGTCAAATTGCATTTCATAAAGTCCATGTGAAGAGCAGTCGTAACGCAGTGGTCATGGCCCCGATTTACGAGTTGTAGGTCTTGGGTTCGAGCTACCCGAGCAGACCTTTTACTTAGTGTAATTTATTTTATAAACACTGCTCTCTCTCAAAACGGTAAAGGCAAACATCGTGAGGAATCCGGCATGTCCTAGAACCAAAAAATCTAAGACATTCGACATCTACCAATCCGTATTGGGCCCGCGTGGTGACCCAATCCCTCACTATGGGAGGTGGCCTGAGTCCCAGCAATGAGAAAATTTAAAAACCTGTTGATGATAATGTTAAAGTTCATGTGAATGTACTTGCAAAAATCGCTTGGTAAAAGTGGCTTATCAATGAGATATAAATCGAATCACGTTGAGCCACCAGCCGGGCGAGCACGGCCTACTGTGATAGGCTTGAGTCACACTTTTTTTTATCACAGTTTGGGAGCAACAACCGTGGTAAAACGCGTGACTCAAGCCTATCACAAAGGCGGTGCTCGCCCGGCAGGAAGGTCACTAAAGAGCCACTAAGGTACTATAGTAATCTGTGCTATGACGCGACACAAACTTTTTCGTTTACGTTTTCTGTTCATGAAAAGATTTAAGTGCAACGGAGTCGACTTTTGCGCTGTTTATGCAATAACCTGCTAAAGATGAATTAGGTATCAAAACTATAATTGGGGAATAGAGTTTTACAAGTAGTTTTATGTAAGTAAGGTATCAATTTATTAGAATTTAAAAAAAATAAAACAATGTGTTAAATATTTATATGCACAGGCATTGATGTGTTAAAAAGAGGTAGATACGGGACTGGTGGCAACGCTTGGTCCTACTAAACTAAGTCATTGACGGCAGTTGGCACTCAGTCGCGCACGGCACATCATTGATCACACAGCTCAACAATTTCAGTGTTGTTATGGTATTTTTGCAATAAATACACATCAAAATGACTTCTTGTGTAGCTTAACAGTGTTTAAATAATATCAAGAAGAAAAATAAGACACACGGGATCACTTACCACTCATAAGTACAGTCAAAAAAGTTAATTTGATGAAAATTACAATAATATTTAATGTTTGCTTCGCCATATTTGTGAGAGCGAGATAGATATTACAAACATGCGTGAGAGACACGACACGCACACAGTGCGCGAATTGCGAGACTCATACGCGACGAGTGCAGGTGTACTAGACCGAGGGTGCATGTAGTCGTGCGCCGAGCCCACGTTTACTGTTTACAATGTTAGCGCGTAACATATCTTCCTTCTTTTAATACATCAATGTGTACAGGTATGGCTTTTGATAAGGGAGATCCATTATCGGATTACAAACCGAACGACGATGCGTCATCGGTATATGATGGACATCCCACCCATACGCACCAAACGTTTTGGGAATACTTTTACTATACTTACAGCAAAAGAAAATTCCCTGCCGGAGTCTGTATTTCTTGATAGCTACAACCTGGGAGGATTAAAGTCAAGAGTGAACATGTTTCTTCTAGGCAAGCGTGTTTCATCGTCGACCAAATCATCGCTTACCATCAGGTGAGATAGTGATCAAGCGCAAGCCTATGATTAAAAAAAGGGACATACATCTAGGGCACACACGCAAAAAAATCTATGCCACAGATTCCAATCGGTAAACTGATCGGTTCATTAGGCATCACATCTGCCATATAATATTCTGCGTCGTATAACGTATTTCAGATTTAAAGTGCTCTTACATCATCCGCAAATTATCTCGGTCAATAGGTAAATAAAATTATCATACCTGCTGTTAGGGAATTGTAGGAAAAGTTTAGCAAATTGACGATCAATCTAATGTTCTGTATACATATGTGAAAACGTAATCTGCCATTCTTAATCATTCGTGTACAATAAATAGCACTCATAGTTCGTAGCACACTTACATGCCCCCGCTCCAACACCGCTCCCACACAACACCGCTTTAAACGGAGATGACTGCTCGCTGCCTAGTCGCCGACAGCTAGCAGGCAACCAGCTGTCCCCACGCTTACAGCTAGCAGTCAACTACACTGTCCACGCACCGACCGCTTTCGTTTAAGCTAGCAACGTGCTTCAAGCGAACAGTGCGTGCGTACACCGCGTGGGCCGCCCGCTTCAAGAGATAAGCATGCGGTAAGCGAGACATCATCTGTCGCGTGGTACTCTGGCGGTAAGCTCGGTAATTTATAATTAGCTGTCTGCCAATGTGTGTTGTCAATGTAAATTATGTATAAAGAGGACCCCCTGCAGCTCACATTTCAATGAAAATGAGTTTGCCGGGTGGGAGCGGTGTCGTTTAGGTCGGCTACGACCTTAACACCGCTTTAAGTATTGTGTCAGTCTTCTAAACAAAACATTGCTCCAACTGTACATTGGTCATCCGACGTAATATTCTGATCGTATCGACGTATCGTATCGGAAGTTGTAAAGAGTCCCTTTACGCGGTCGTCTATCTTTCTTTTCGATCAAACGCAAGAAATGTCGTTAGTTAATGAGCCAATGGCACTTATATTATTTACACTTAGCTGCGCACATTTACAACCTTGTTATCATGGTGTAGAGTTCAATTTTGGTGGTTTTACGATAGTAAATTGGGCATGTGAAATATATTGCTTTATAAACAACTTGTCAGTTTTATTTTACTTCTAAAATGGTCCAACGTTTTTTTGATGGCTGATAAAGAGCGTTTATGCGATGGAAATCTTTTTGTATTAGGGTTACGTAACATTTGATACATAGGTAAGTTGAACGAAGTAAGGAAGAATAAATATTGTTTGGTTGCAGAAGTGAAACAATGCTGCATTCGTGTTTGATATTTTACTACTAATTTAGTATCGATTAACTCCAACTATAGTCACAACCATTCAGATTTTGTCCGAGCAATATGTAGCTACTCGGTCAGCTCTGTCGTCGCTACGTTCAAATCCCGGGCATGAAGGGCAGACTAGGAGTTGGGCCATATCTTACGAGGGGGCCCCACACTGGCACTGTGTTTTGGATGGGTCTAAGATAGTCCATTTGCACAGGTTATTTCTAAAGCGGCCAACCTGGGTCCGAAATCGGTTTAGGGATTTCCAGATTGGCCACTGAAGTTCGTGATGAAAAAAGAGCCTTCCCGAGCGGCGTTCAATATATCGTATTGCGATTCCAAACGCCCGGCGAATTAACTCGTCATCTTATCTGACCGTTTGTGAGGCTAATAATTAAAAGAGCAGTGGTGGTCCAGTGGTAACAGCCGCGACTTTCAAGTTGTAGGTCGTGGGTTCAAACCCGGGCAGGCGCTTTAGTTTGTGTAAATTATTCCATCACCACTGCTCTCAAAACGGTGAAGGAAAACATCGTGAGGAAACCGGCATGTCCTAGAACTAAAAATTCAAAGACATGTGACATTCACCAATCCACACTGGGCGTGGTGGATTCCCTCAACCCATTCCCTCTCTCGCATGAAAAGGCTGATGATGATGAAACCATTGGTTAGTAATGTTATATGTTCTAGATTATTATTAGTTTTTGACCCGCAGTTAATTACGGGTCAAAAACTGAGCCTTAGTTTAACTACATCTCTTTGCTCGCTAAATAGGGATCAACGTAGGCACTATCCTACGAAATTCCTTATGTTAATCCCGATATATAAGAATCGAAACAGATCTAAAAAGGCGTCACAACCTATACGCACCCTTTTTGTTCCAACAGGCATCCTGTTACAGTAGGGGTGGTCCACAGAGCGCAGAGAAGCCTCTGCGGCGGCTGCTAGAGATTGCATCGTCAAAACTTTCCATACAAAACAAACGTGTCAGTCAGTATCACTATTTACTCAAAAAGAAATTGACAGCTTGTGAAAATTCTGATTGTGGTTATGATAACCGATAATTGTGCTCAGCGCATATTGCGCAGGCACGAATATATCCTACTTAATATAATATGGGACAGTTTGTATGTGGGTGGTTGTAACCTTTTCACGCAAATATTATAGATTGGCTTTTGATGAAACTTTACATTAATTAATTTTATTTAATGACACACACAAGTTATTACAAAATCAATATAATTTTTTTTCTGAAATTAAAAGTATAGCTGATACATCAGAATAATATTTATATTTCTAATACGAGTATAATGTGCAATTATTAATTCCAGGAGTCGTGGGGAGCAGTTAGTTATGCGGTACAGACACGACGTTCTATGCTCTGTGGTATTCACTAACATTAGGTACCCCTTATTATCAGAGCTATTTAAGTAAAATTTCCACTTTGTTGTACCTCGGCATGAAAATAGAACAACGCCTTGAACTTGACCTGTTTTGCATCACAATAACCGGATCCCTTCGGCCGTTAACTGGCGCGGGATTAAAAGGAGGCTAGATTATTGTTAGTTATTACAGCGGGGTTTTTTAAACGGGGCTTATTAGCTCTTGTAGAAAGTTTAACTGTGTTCATTTTATGATGAACTGAACTCATAACCATGTTTGGCTTCCGATGACAGTAGATAAAAGAAATACAAAGAAGATAGATGGGTGTAGAAAGAGGGCATTTTTTAGCATTGAGAGGGAGTGGAATAAATAATATTTTAATATTTGAGTATATATGGTTGATACGGCAACAAAAACAGTAAACCAACATTTCAGTAACTCTCTTCTCCTCAGCATGAGATATTTTCTTTTTACGAAATAGCTCATGATGACTAGTAACCAAAAAGATCAAGACATAAATCTCTAGAGCTGATTGTTGTTAGACTTATAGTTCATAGTGATCATTTTAGTTGTCAAATTTGTACACCAGGCCTCTGTTAACAACGCAATTTTGAGCATCTTCTGAGGGTCCTAGTGCTTCTAAATATAATGTATCATCAAAAAGAAAAACATAAGGGCACAGTACATATCTTTATTTTTACGTTCATGGAATATCTTTTAAATTGGTCCAATATTGGAGGAGGAAATAGGCGAGAGCCAAACTTCGATTCTGACTTTTGATTTAGGATATTCAGTCGGATGTCTGCGACCGCATTGCCTCTTCAGCTTAGCTTGCATAACTCAGGTATTTTAAATAGTTATGGCAAGTTTGCCACAAAAGTTACTTCAGATAGTTGAAGCTCTAAGGAAGATAATACTTCTAACAGTTTTATTTCTTCAATGCGTGTAATGTCATCAGCCAGAATAAGAAGATCATGGACAGTTTATATAATGTGAAAGATTGAAAATGCACCAACTTTTTATTTAAAAGCAGATCCTCGCAATATTAACAATATAAAGTAAAATATAATGGAATCCAGTAATTGAATTATCTGATATACCAACGCAACGAGCTCGGACCGCTCCCAACGGTTACATTTTATTATTGTGCTGTATTTAATTTTATATGCGATATACAGAATACATGTTATAAGGAATATTAATAAATTAATATACGAACTACATATTATTAAAAATTTAAGTTCTGGTAATTGGAAATAAGCTGCATAGGAAACTTATTAATAAGTAAGTCAAGTAATAAATGATACTCGTAAATATGTAACTACTATTATAAACGTGAAAGTTTGTGAGGATGGATGGATGTTTGTTACTCTCTCACGCAAAAACTACTGAACGAATTTTGATGCAACTTTACTGAAATATAGCTTATACATCAGAAAAATACATAGGCTATTATTTATAAAGATATTGGGAAAAGTACTATTATCACGTGGGCGGTGCCGCGGGCGGCAACTAGTTTTTAATAAATGTTTTACCCGTCAATGAATTTTTAGTGGTATAGTTAATCAAAAAACTATATTAATCTTTGTAAACTCTGTAAAAGTTTTTTGGCAGGCCAATGGCAGCACCCAAATACTCCGAAATATTTTATTCCGAATTTCGATGTCCCGATATTCAAAAGTCCGAATTTCATAATACCTAAGAATTATAATGTCTATTGTTAAAAATCACGAAATTTATTTTACCGAAAGTCCTAAATGCGATTTTTTTAGTTTGCAAACCAAAGTTGCAGTGGTGAGCGTTAAAACCATCTGCGACGATTAGCTCGCGTGGGGCCGCCCAAACCCCGCCGTGACAGAAACAATGCTTGCTGCATGTGGCATGCCTGCGTGCTTGCTGCTTACCTGCTTGCATGCTGCATGCCTGCTTGCATGTTGGATGCCTGCTTGCAAGTTACATGTCCGCTTGCAAGTTGCATGCTTGCTTGTATGCTGCGTGTCTGCTTGCACGCTGCATGCATTTCGAATTATCATTAAGTCGGACTTTTTGTTATTCGATCTATTGAAACTCGGTATTTTGAGAATAGTAATTATAAACGTTAGGAATATTGAAAATTAGGAATTATAAAAATAGGAGTATTCGTATGTAAGCAGTATTGCTGGACACGGCTCGTATTGTTAGGAGGTTCCTCTCTCTGGGGCCCTGACCGCCAGTAGCTTGGACCCTGTTCCCTCTATTTTTTATATATAGAATATACTTTATTGTACACCAAAAAATTATACGTTATACGTTATTTATGCGTTTTTTATAAAAATATTTGAAAATGTATTGAATAAGAAATTAGTTAAATAAAGGAGTTATGATAAGTCGGAGTTGTTATATTCGGCATTTCAAACCATTTGGAGTTATGAAAATCGGTATTTTGAAATTCGTATTTGTGATTGACGGAATAAAGTTTTTCGTATCTATGTAGTTTACCCATATCCAATAAGCCTGTGTTAAAAAAATATGAGAAACGATGGTGTAAAAAACAGGGTCGTAAATCCCATTATTCATTTGTATTTTACACTTCTGCTAATCGATAACGCTTCTGACAATCAATACACACACAATCACATACGCAAGAACTTTGTAGAATCATCACAGAGTTGATTTATTGGATTCGGTTTCTCAATAACATTATTTGTACCTAAGTATATATTTTTGTTTTTAGAGCAGTGGCCAGTAACATGTGCATTTTCTATTACCTCTTCGTGGAATGCAGGTGTGGTATTGTACGAGTACTAAGACTTCTCTACATTGATGTTTAGATAGATGTCTGGTATGTACTTATGTAGTCTGTATTCAGGCGCGGTTGCATCTGGTCAGATTGCAAGCCTACCTCAATATGCTTAGGGAGTGTGAGGATTATGTGTTGTGGTCAACTTGAAGTACATATCATAAGTATGCAGGCTTAAGATGCAAATAATTTTATTAATTAAAAAACTTTTTTCACAAAAAAATACTACCGACAGTTTTTAGTTGGAAGTCGGTAGTATTTTTTTGTAAAAATGTGTTTTTTATTTTTCAGTTTTTAGTAGTACCTAATAGGCAAGTCTAAAGAAAGGTACTTATAATGCCAGAATAGATTACCCAAATACCATGAAACTTGAACAAAACCGATGAAATGAGAGAGTACCAAGGTGAACTGTATACATCTGCGTACCCCTTTTGATCGTTGTGGCATGACGTTCTGTTATGAAATGGTATAAACAGACATGCGATTGCAAAAATCCCTAGAGATTTCCTAGATTTAGTTACTCATTGAATAGTTCTGTTGTATATCTCCGAAGTTCTTCATCAGATCTTCACCAAATTAAAATGGGATCAATTTCGGAACATACTCTATCAAACAAAAAATTTCAAGTTCAAGAATTTTCAAGATTGGTCCACAATTGTCGGAGATGTCCGTGAACATACAATAAAAAAAAACATGAAGTCGAACATAGAACATTTTCCTTTTTGGAAAGTCGGTTAATAAAAGTGAGAAGTTACTGTATTAGACTACCGACAATAAAAGACAAGCAAAAGTTGAACTTGAAGATAACGCTTTTCCTTGATGCTCGTTTTTTTACTAGTAAAAAAGAGTAGGACGCCCTACTGCCTACCCCCATGGGAAAAAGCGTGAAGATTAAGGTTTTCAACGTTTGAATATGAATGAAAGGCACTAACACCACCACTATGATGTAGCCACTATGATGCCACTATGATGTAGCCACTGAAAAATATAACCTAAAATTCTCATCCCGGAAAATTAACTGAACCAAAAGGGTCTCCCAATAATAAAACTCAAACAAGTAAAAATGGTGATAATTATCATAATGAATATCGCAAAGCAAGGTTGTATGTTAACAGCGGCAATTTCGAATCGATTTAAAAAGTTAGCCTCCTTACGCATCTGCGGGTGGGAAGTTATTTAATAAAAATATATTTCCACGACAATCCCGGGATTTCTGCTCATTCCCGGTCCGGGATTTGATGCCTCTTAGCTGGCTGCTTTAATTTTCTTGCTCATTTTTTATGTAATTTTCGAAAGTGGGTATTTACTTCTATCATAAAGGAGGTCGCAGTGAATGGGTTGTCTGGTTTTGAATTTATTTGTCTGGGTTTTAAAAGGTTACGGTTGTCGATTGACTTTTGGTACCGGGATCGTATATTCGAAGGTGTATGGCCAATTTCTTTTAACAAGGCTTTTTTTCTTTCTTTTCAGCTTGTGGTATGGTAAAAAGATTAACCAGCCTGCAATTTTCGAGTGGGGTTAACTGCTTCAGCCCCGGTTATGGTAATTGCTATTACTAAATAGGTTATTTTAGATAAATACACTTTATTAAAATAATGGTTAAAAGATAACCCAGAAAAACTTATAAGACCTCTAAAATTGAATTCCTTGCAAATGTTTTCCAAGTTTAAAACATCGTCTTTAGATTCTGCCGTCTATTTTTAATGTAAGATCGGATTACAAGCCCTAGACGTGCATAATAAATGGGAATTCTGCTCTGAGGGACGCGCATCAAATGCTTTTAGCTCTCACAGCCTTGTACGTGAATTAGTTTTAAACAAAAGTGTAACATTATACGCTCGTACAAAGTCATGTAACGTTTGTTTCGTAGGAGGTAGCGTCAGCAACGTTTTCATTGTCTGCCAAACTGCTCGCGAATAAGTGCCGTCGTTTTACTGTGAGGGACTAAAATGATGCAAGGTAACAACGATCGAAAGAAAGTAAACAGTTTTATTTTGTTGGTTGTTGTAAGAACATGGCACAGAATAGATTGGTATATTAAAGAAATATTTAGAAATTTGATTCATTTTCTTATGACGCATGATGTTCTGCTTGTGAAGCCTGTGCAGCGTCATTACAACCTTGTTATCAGGGTAAACGTATTTACCAACTACGCTACTCATACTTTTTTCTCAAGACAAAAGAAATATGGGCGTCTATTTATAGCGTTTGTCAGTCAGTCCGTGCTATTAAGTGAAATAAGTAATATCAAAATTATCTAAGTTAATAATATTTGAGAATTTTAACGATTCAAATTTACATGAGTTGATGTAAATTTTTCCAAAAACGCTAACTCCAACACCAAGTTCAACAAAAATTCTTCCTCAAAAACCACCAATTACTTACAAAGACTCAAGCAGCATCTTGCTTCCCCACATCTAACTCATTTTAATAGCTCAACGAGAGGAGCCTCTAATTGATAGATGTGCTACTCCAAATTATTGAGTCTACTCCCCCGGGGCCGTGTAATTTGTGCTAAATAGTTCCCGACGCGTCTGCTAAATGAAGGTGTTTCTGAAAGAGAGGGATCTTTACTTTATGTATGGGAGTCAGGCTGATTAATTACTGGGGCTATTTTCTGAAGGGATACCAAAGTCTTATTGAAATAAAATTTAAAGCTTGCATATTTTAAAGGTGAAGTACCAGGTGGGTATCTAAGATAATTATGTGTAGTTAATGTATGCGTGATCAATGATTTGTGTAAGTTGTAGGTAATATGCTGTCGGACTTCCTAATAAGTATTGGATAGTCCAATAAAGATGATAATATACATCACTTTTAAGGAACACTGTTATTTGGTTGGCTAGAGAGGAACTACGCTATGGGTAATTGCGGTCCTGATGAAACGGTTTGAGTTGGTTTCGTTTAGTTCATTTGAAATTTCACCGTCTCTACATACTTGTATACATATGCATTTGAATTATGATGTACGATATTCACAACACATTTCCAATGAATCTGCCTAAGCTTTATAGCAGTCTATTAACAGTCAAGTCCGAGTCATACCGATGCTCTGACGAACCCATAAAGGTAAAGCGTATAACATCTTCACATTCCAGGAACCAGGTTTAATTAGAGTACCTCAGTCCTCTACCAACTACAAATACACACTATTCATTTTATGACGAACAGTACTGTTGTCTGCTATTTAGATTATTCATGGAAGTTGTAGCTGACCGCATCGCTAGCACGTCTTGGCGCTACCATTTAAGTAACAATGTCTTAGATACTTAGATCATCTAGGTCGCCCCAGATAGGAGATTTGAAGGCTTAAATAGATTCCAGGTTGTCGGCGACGTGATTTGAATATTTGGATGAAGATGGTAGCGAAGATTTTTTGGTTGGAATTTGGGAAGAATTTGAATTTTGGCTTTTAATAATTTAGTTGAAGTTGCTACAGCTGATAGCAGCAGATATTTTTTACAAGTTTTTTATTAACTTGCAATGTATGTATGTATATGGGTTCGGGTCAAATCTTGCGACTGAATTTTAAAGCAGTTATCCTCAACAGATTGTGATGATTTTGATATTTGATGATAATGCAAGGCAAATTGTTTGAAAAATATATTTTTATTGGAAAGTAATATTAAATTAAAAACCTACATGAACGCTGAATATGCCACAGATTTTTTCAAGGTTTTGAATTCTCAGTTAAGGCTCCACAAAATAACTCAATGATAACTACAGATACCCACATAACTATTCTAAAAAAGAACTAAATAAATGTTCTGCATATATCTTAATTACTGATGTAATTATGGTCTATCGTACTTCGCTCAATAGTTTCAATAGAATATGAGGCCAGCTTTTACTGGTTTCAAAACCACTGACTGATCACTTTGGTCGCGGCATCAGTGACATTTTAAGTCTTCTGAAGTCCATGTAGAAGAATAGTAATAGAATTGATATTCAATTCACACAGTCCAACAGATGATACGTCGTTTGAACAGGAGCACCGCATTCGTACCCGGAGTTATTGAGGTCCCCCCCCCTCCCATAATGCTAGATTGAGTTTGCAGCGGCCTTCTTAGGTGCGCAGTTCCTCTAAAAACGACCAACTCTAGTACTCCCTTAATAAAGCCACACCGTATTAGACACGACATTATCAGCGATCATGATATGACCACAATATCCCTCCAACTCAATGATTGTACCGACCATTATAACTTAACTCATTTATCAATACGTCAACGCACTTATGATTGGTTTCACCTTGCGCTCCGTTGTTACTGATCGATCGACTAATGTAGTAAAAATTGCCCCCATTTGTTATATACGTTTGTTATTTTTACTGAATTTGTTTGATTCTCGGTTCGAGATTTATGTTTTAGTGGTAAAAAATGTGTTAAGTTAAGCCACAGAGCTCTAAAACGACTCGGTAGTCACTATATTGTCAAAACTTTCTGTTCGCACCAAGCACGTCAGTTCGTGTAAGGGACCTTCCTGTTTGCAAGGCACAATTTAAAATGCGTCGATAGTAACTGTAACTGTTGTAGAAGAATTTTCTAAGATTTTTAAGAGTACATCGGTAGAATTGCATCGCATTGTTTGTCTTTGATATCATAGCTCCTAAACGGATGAGCCGATTTTGATTTAGTTTTTTGTTTGAAAAGTGACTTTATTGAGATTGTTCTTAGTTATGTTTGATGAAAATCGTGCTTCATCGTCGACCACATCATCGCTTACCATCAGGTGAGATAGTGGTCAAGCGCAAGCCTATCTATACCAATATTATAAAGAGGAATAATTTTTTTGTTTGTTTGTGTGTTTGTTTGTACCGTATAGGCTCCGAAACTACTGGACCGATTTTTAAAATTCTTTCACCTATGGAAAGCTACATTATTCTCGAGTAATATAGGCTATAAACAATTTTCAAAAAAATAGAGGTCGTAATAATTACGTGTTCAATAGATTGTCGATTGCAAAGTGTCTACTACTAAGATAAATTGTGTAACATGAAATAAAAATGAGTTGGCGTTGTTTTAAATTTTACTTGTCGATAAGCTAAGTACTTTGTGACTCAAAAAACATGAAATGGTAAATCTAAAAATGGCATTAAGTTAAGAAAGAAACCCAAGTATAAGAAAAACGAGGAATCTATGTGACATTTCTAAGAGTCTAATTTTCCTAGGGTCCACATTTCATAAGCCTACATAAATAATTATCCGTGATCTGAGCTGGCTGTCAATTACCAAATGGTCAATGTCAATCGTAATTTTAATCGATATTTCAAAAAAAGCACTGTCACGAGCGAAACTATGTATGCTATCTTTTTAATCGCAGAGCTCGAAGTAAAAAAGAAATCCACATACAAATCCTCCTACTACTACTCCTACAGGTACTGTGCATTTTTAACACACGCAAAATTATCACAGGAGAATTTAATATATTATTTAAAAAATTTCGTTTTAAATAGTATGAGTTTTTTGTAGATTATCTCCCACTAACAATGAAAGAGAAAATATCAACTTTTTAACGATTTTGATGTGACTCCACTTCAATATGTCTTTCTATTGCAAGGGTGTGACATAATCATAACTACACGTATGGGTGCCAACATATATGTCTATACATGCTACATGTTCGCGAAAGGTTCCTCATATTGCTTTTATGTATAATTTATGGCTCAAGTCGTCAGTTGGGAGCTGGCCCACTGTAGCTTCATTTAAACGGGGTTAAGAGTTCGATATAATAGCAGTATAAATTGAAACGCTTGTGCTTTTGTTTTGGATTGTTGTAGTTTTGAAGGTATAGCCTTATCCGTCGACAGACGACAGTCTACGACATGGGTCGCCAAAAGGCGGACCGACCTATTTTGTGCGGACCAATCCAAGATAGATTCCATCAACATCATCATCATCTCAGCCGAAAGACGTCGTCTGCTGGATATAAATGCCTACCCCAAGAGTTGCCACATTGACCGGTACCGTGCGTCTCGCTAAATAGTTTCCAAGATAATTTGCCGATGAACTTCTCCATGATTTAATGCCAGTACCCGGCGCCAAATTTAGTCCAAAGTTCGGAGGGATAGTTCACGGCAAATCATTTTTCAAGTTATTATTTGTAAAAATATCTTGGTTTTACTTTTTAGGGTTCCGTACCCAAAGGGTAAAAACGGGACCCTATTACTAAGACTCCGCGGTCCTTCTTTCTGTCTGTCTGTCTGTCACCAGGCTGTACCTCATGAACCGTAAAAGCTAGACAGTTGAAATTTTTACAGATAATGTATTTCTGTTGCCGCTATAACAACAAATACTAAAAACAGAATAAAACAAATGTGTAAGTGGGGCTCCCATACAACAAACTAAGCACTAACCCGCTAAGTCCGAATCGCACTTAGCGGGTTTTTTATAATCAATAATATAATAAAATTGTTATTATTTTTTATTTCGTTATTATAAGAAACGGACTTCAAATAAAAGTCTAGCTGGCTTTCCCCTGGTCTACGACGTCGTCGATGTCAGGGAGTAAGTAGATGCAGTAATGTCCCCTGAACTCCTGGAGTGGATTGACCGAATGGTGACCAAGTTTGGGCTATAGAAACGATTGTAAAAAAGTCACTGGTAACACTTGAATGAGGATCACATGGATCCAGGAAATAGTGCAGAAAGGAAAGGAGGAGGAAGGGAGGCGCCTGTTTAAAGGCGCCTTAAATTTTGGGGAAAAGACCAGGGAGTTTGGGATTTTCACCACACTAAAATCACCCCGGTGATCACGATCAGCGCACAACTCTTGACCTACATAGTAATTGCAGGCTGCTATAAGAAAGTCCAAGCTCTTGGGTTTATTTTTTTACATGCAATTATGCCACGTATTTCTTATTTCCACTGTGTTATTACTAGAACGCATATATAAAACCGCTGTCAAGTACTTTCATCTACTTCCGAAACATTTTTCCCTTCATAATGCCGTGGTTTGTAGCACTCAGGAAATAAAATACGTAAACTTTTTGGTGCCTTGCGGCAAAAGCGACTGGTTACTTTAATGTGAAGTGTTCTTTAGCAAGTAGGATTAAATAGCTTTCAAAATTCTTTTTTTATATTATATTTGTTTTTCTTCAAGCGAGGTAGTTTTGCATGATTTAAACAACAACATTTTTAGTAATACCCACTATAATATATTATTGAGTCCCAATGTCGAAGATTTGTGATTAATTTACCCTAGTTTTTTGTTATTGTTTTCATATATATGAAATGTAAATTTCTTTATAAAAATAAATATCTTTAATCAGAATATACCTACATAAAAAGTGAGAGAAGAAAACGTGCAACGCCGACCTCGAGTATCATGAGATAGTGGCAGGAAGGTGATGATAAAAGATTTTCTACATACCAAATACAGACAATCTAATCCCTTGATTACTAATTAGTAGACACAATAGAAAAACAATTGTTTTTGAGAACCAAGGTTCCCAATTGCACTCAAGGGAACTGTCGCTGTTAAAACAGTAAGGTCACGAAGTTAAATTTGAAGAAAATTATTTCCTGAAGATTTTCTGCGATAAATACAATTAAAGAACTATCATAATAGCAGAAGTTATATTTAATTAACTCTGAATTTTCTTTCTATGAAAAAAGTATCACTAATTCTAGGAAATATGTCTTATATCGGATGAGATGGTTCTCCTTCCTCACAAGCACTGTGTAAAGATCTCACTGAGGCTTTATCAGAGAATCATTATTTAAAGATAGAATAAGTATTGGGAGGTATAGTAGACCAATTAAGATGATTCCTAGTAAAGAATAATAAGGAAATTATCTACAAATTTGCGTAAAGTTAATACTAGCTTCTACCAGCGACTTTACTCGCATGCTTATCGGAAAAAAATCCAAAACAACGTACTCCCGGCGTAAAAAGTATCCTTTGGTTTTTTCAATAACATTCAAATTGGTTCAACGGTTTAGTAAGAAATCGTAAAAAAATGACAGACAGAGTTCCTTAACTTTAATAGTATTATCGTTTTGCGACTTCAGCCTTCGTTGAAGAAAAGCTTCTAAGAATTGTTGGGTTTTTATCTTATTAATATCTATTAATGAAACAGATCGTGTTTCAGGTTATTTAATATAAAACTTATTTTTGCAACCAGGTTGGGTTTTTCCTTAGCTTTTAGTTTACTATTCATCAGTGGAAACTAGTAAAAGACCTTCGATTTTCAATCTGGTATAAGATTCCCAAGTAAAATGAAATAAATAAACTTAGCTTAGTTGATGAATTCATATCTGCATGCAAAATCTTGAGACGATCACAATGCCGATAACAAATCTCTTGAGCATCATAAAGCTCAGGATGGGCCTTCTATTTTCCAAGATCAAACAACAAGATCCATACAGGATAATACCTTATTAACAATGCTTGGTTACCAAAACTGGTAACCATACTATTATTCACTTTTCGAAGTGGGCTAACTTGATTAAATCCTTTGTCGTCTTTCACGGGACCTACATTTAGAAGGCCTGGAGCTCTGAAACCTTAAGCATTTTCAAGATTGGCTTTAGGTTTATGTATAAGCAGGTTATGGTAAATCGACCGAACTGTTGGTTTAGTGGTCGCGTTACTGCTAGTCCTGGATTCGATTCCTGGGTCGAGTAAAGTGTTATTGGGTTTTTCAAACAGAAATTTCTCAGTACCAGCCTGAATTCTGGACTTGTGGGCACAAGTCTGGAATTCAGGCTGCTTGAGGGCGGTTGATGGTAATCGGCTCACCCCATATTACATGTAACCGCTTTTGTATTGTATGTCCGCTGCAAGCAAGACGCAAGGGACCGATCAATGTAGCGACGCTTAGGAGACGTCTATGTCCAGCAGTGGACGTCTTTCGGCTAATATGATGATGATGATATTACATGTAAGCTGAATAAATCAATCTGCCTAGCCTTTTCCCAACTATATTGGGTTCGACTTCCAGTCTAACCGGATTCAGCTGAGTACCAGTGTTTAACATGGAGCGACTGCCTATCTGACCTCCACAACTCAGTAACTGGGTAACACGATACCCCTTGCAAGACTGGTGTCAGATCTTAAGCTTCTAACTACCCGTGCCGTACCCGTTAATGTGCTTTCCGGGGCACGGAGGAATCTTGGTATGTTGAAAGGGTCACCCATTTACGGACCGACCTCGTCAAGCGTTGCTTAACCCGTGCGGCTGTTATTATTTAGCCGAAATGCGGCAGTACTATAGGTGAACGTCTGCCTGACCCTTCGGAGTAGACCGGCGTGATATTATATTATGTAATATGGTAAATTGATTGGACTTTATAGTTAGGTGACTAAGCAGATTATGTTTAATCGAATGTCGATCATGCTCAAAATACATTGCTAAGGCAATTCATGCAGAATGGACTGATTGACGTCACATGCACTTTAGGAAATGAGCAAATACATATCTTAGATTTAATTATTAAAATTATTCATCGTTTCTAAAAATGTTTTAGGTTGTATTATAATAAACGAATATTTATTTTCTTTCACGTATTGTTCAGGTCTTTCGGGAAAAAGGTGAACTTAATTTAATATATGATTTATAGATTTTAATATAACATTTAAATTTTAAGATAATCTCTAATGCTTCATCATCATCAGCTTTTTCATGTTTTACTGTCGTTTCATCTCATAAGTGTCGATTACTACTAGCTGTAGTACCTGTATGTTTGTTCCCTTCGACATATGCCGGGCGAGCACGGCCTCTGTAGGCCTGAGTCACGCATTTTATCACGGTTTTTGCTCCCAAACTGTGGCAAAAATGTGTGACTCAAGCCTATCACAGCAGACCGTGCTCGCCCGGCTGTTCGTGTTACTCTACCGTTACTTACATCTTCATTCTTAAATATATTGGTCAAAATAGTCACCAAGTCAAGGTGTAAGTTGATAAATGTTAAAATTAATTGTATAATTTGTTCGATCCATCTGCTTTGGTCCCTGGAGTGTTCGCGGCCCTAACTTCACAGTTCCAAGTCAGGCTACACTAAGACTGTGGTCTGAGAGGATAGGCTTTAGCGTTTTGTGAAATTCTATAGGTGTTAGCAGTAAAGAAATTATTTAAAATCATCTAGTCTCTGATGGTCGACTTTCACGATATGAAAATGATCGTTTTTCCAATCATTCGTTAGTTTTATTGTGACAGTAATGCTTAATTGCATTTTAAATATGCAAATCTGTACAATATAAAACTTTAGTAACATTCTCTAAAACTGTTAGTGTTATCCTTTTACAATCGGTGTTTTTAACAAATAACAGTTTTACTTCATCACATTTTCCCAGTAGATAGTGTATTTTTTGTTAGTCTGGTTGATTTAAAAAAATATATTAACAAGCTTATTATTGATTTATTAACTAAACCTGGGAACACTCTGCCGAGGTCAACCTGGCAAACCCTAAATAGACTCCGCACTCGGGTTGGCCGCAGCAAGGACAACCTCCACACATAGGGATTCTCTGATGGCACTAGTCTTCAGTGCTTGTGCAGCCTCTCTGCAGACCATGATCCATCTCTCTGAGTGTGCAGCATGACCTGTCACCTGTACTTGCGGAGATGTTATGACTGTGTCACCGTATTGTGTTGCCGTGGCTGAGTTCTGGGCCGAACACAATTTTTTTTATTTGTCATCGACACGTTAAGAAGATGAACCAAACTGTTAAAAAAACATTGTAAAAACTTCGAACAATAGCTAAACAAGATGCAAATACAGAAAACAAACGATTAATAGAAGACTGTAGAGAACCAAAGAAGAATCTATATCTTCCGAATGATCGTAAAGCGTTCATTTTTACGACTAACACTTCATCTTTTTCGAACACATTAGATTAAATAGAGATGGGTTGGTTTACTAGCCTAATTGTTTATTCAAGTGTTGGTACAGCAATTAAATAAAGTTCGACTATTACTTCTGCCTCTACTGTGTATTCTCGACACGTTTTGACCCGATGCTTTTTAATTAATATGTCCCCGATAGCTTCTAAAAGTTTTACTATTTCTAAATAGGACACGTAGAGGTTGACAATTAGGGATATTATTATGTGATTTTGTATTCTGGGCTTGCTTGGTCTGTAACATTATCAAGGTCGATACTTTGAATGGCAATAGTTTACGTAATAGTTTAGTTAAGGGAGATAAAATAATTGTTTGGTTAGTTTAGAATTCGACTCTTTCGGTTTATTTACTTATCACCGATCTATTTGAAAGACTGTTCTTATCGAAAACTCATGTAAACAATATCTTGATTTTAACTACGCTTCGTGATCGCAATTTTACCATACAAGCTTAATTTCCTTACTCCACCATCGCTTTTGCCATGGGCCGTACCTGTCACTACAAACAATAAAGTGACAACAGCTCTAAGGCTTTCTGTAGTAGCAGGACGTAATTGATCGCTCCAACTGATCACTTGAACCACAAACGTCACAGTTGGTATTCGAGCTCCATCCGGGGATCGATTCTACCCGCCACCGGCTTTTATTCCGATCCTTTGTACTTTTTCATCTCGCGGGGATTAACTAAACTTCAGCGGTCCACAGTTCGGTGCCGAGTCGACTTCCATCGATTTCTTATTAGTTTCCTCTTTTGTTTACTCGGCTTTAATTTTTTTTTTATTGATTTTTTTTGGACGGTTGTGGGCGGACTTATGAAGGATCGGGGAGGCGATAACTTTGTTTCTAGGAGCCGCTCGGAATTTGAATTGGTATTTTCTGTGCTGAAGTGTAACTTTGTTGGTCAGCATAAAACGGTTATAAAGTTTAAACAACCAATCAACATGCCTATCCTATTTCCGACTATATTGGGGTCGGTTTCTAGTCTAACCTGATTGTAACCGGAGCGACTGCCTATCTGTCCTTGACAACCCAGTAACTGGGTAACACGACACTCCTCGGCAAGACTGGTGTCAGATTTCCTGGCTTCTGGGCTTCAAATTTAGCCACGAGATTTGCGCTTACAGAAAAGAGTTACAACTTCGGTTTTCTATAGAAAAGTATTCTTAGCAAGCTCGATTTAAATAAGAAATAAAAGACAAATATTAAAACATGATAAAATAGTAACATTACCATATCCTAAAACCCTCTCAAGCATCGAAGACAGAATTCCGATAATGTCCACTAACCGTATAAAATGCAAATGCATCATAGAGGTCAGTCTTTGTATATCGAAATGTTACCATTACTGTATCCCCAGACCAACAGGGATTGAACGAGATTTTGTTATGCAGATGCTCGCAGATATCGACAGCGATCGCCGGACGACGCCAATTGAAGTCATTGTTGCCGTGTGTAACGATGTAAGTGATATTGTTGGTATTTTCGAGGAGTATCGGATTATCGAGTGCTAGGATTGTTAAACTGTTAGTGGTGGTGGTTATGAATAAAGATGTGGCAGGGTGTTTTTGGAATAAGGGGATATAATATGAATAGCAAGGATCATTGTGCATGAAATGATATCGAATTTCTAAGAGTCGAAGAGTAGTTCAAAGTTTAGGAAAGAAAATTAGTATCTTTACTTTTATCGAATCATATTAGATAATGATTTGTGTACTATTCTGACTTTACAGTGTATCGTCAAACAAATTGTAGCTATAAAATGAATGTAAACTAAAATGACGAGTCTTAATCATTACTTCAAGATGCTGTACATAAGGCTTTCAAACATTCACACGTATTCAAACTGCAACTTGCAAGCTCTATATTCGAAATGTGCAGTGGAACTTACTGCCAGTTATTATTGTGTTAAATTCTAATAGCCGTCGAAACAAACTTCAGACGACTCGCAGTAGTGCCGTCAAAAGTGATGTCTAGAGGCTGTTCGGGAGTTTCGACTAAATACTGACGAAAAGAGGGAATGCCGAGGGAATATGGAAAATAATAAAGGTAAAGTATAGTTTCAAGCAAAAAAGTAAGTAATAGTATAATTATAATACTTATAGGAGTTTTCAATGAGAACACGGAATTGAAATGAATAATGTCCTTGGTAAATATAATAATGGAAGTAATGTAGATATAGGCTAAAACTATACCTAAACCAAAAATGTTTCTACTCAGAAAAAGAATATTTAGAATTTAGCTTAAAATAACGATTTTTCTCAAGTGGCGATCTGTCCTATACAAACAATAAGAGTCTATCCTATTTAACTTCATACAAAATTATAATTATAATTTGCACTGCTTGACAAAATGTCATCCACATTAATATTGCTGAATAAATGTATCTAATTCTATATTATTGCCAATTAATTTTGACATAACTATATTTTTCTCAATTTAATTATATTAATGTAAAATAAAAACTGCGGCAAAAAACTGGGCATCCTAAACAGAGTGAAGCGATACTTTATGCCTGGACAGCTTATAACTCTTTACAAGGCGCAAGTCCGATCCTGCATGGAGTATTGCAGCCAACTCTGGGATGGCTCATCTAAATATCAGCTTGCCGCGCTTGACTCGGTGGAATGCAGAGCCAAGAGACCAATTGGCGACGTCAAACTGGTGGGTGCCAAGCTTCACAGCTTAGCTCATCGCCGCAAGGTTGCTTGCTTGTCAGTGTTCTACAGACTGTACTTCGGTGAGTGTGCTCAAGAAATTCACGACCTCATCCCACCAGCCCCTTTCTACCATCGGACATCTATAATAGACGCACTGCAAGTTACCATCCTTACCTTGTTGCCATTCCACTAATTCGCACCAAGCGCTTCCAAACATCCTTCATAATGCGCACAGCAAGAAATGGGGAATTCACTGCCTGCGTCTGCGTTTCCGAAAGCATACAACCCGAATCTCTTCAAAGTTAGAGTTAATAGGCTTTTTCTGGGTAAGCTCACTCCATCGTCGACTTTGTCTCTGTCACCTCTGACCTAGACTAGAGTCAAGAGCAAACCCATTATATATATAAATAAAATAAATAAGTAATTATAATGTTTGATGCATGCTTATATAGGATAATTAAGACAGGAGAATGATAACTGCAATTTTTTATTTTATTTTATTTTATTTGGGAAAATAAACGGTTACACATTACAGTATGGTTAAGAACTTAAAACTAAAATGGTATTATAAATGTATAACCAACAACATTTTCCACATAATACAAAAAAAAAATTAAACTAACATGAACATCGTGCGATGTAAGGTAGACTTTAAGGTATGAATAAATGTTAAAATAAAACTAAACTGAAAGTTATACATGCAAAAAAAAAAAAAAAAAAAACAGAGAAAGAATTGAACTATGATTTTAAATTATTATGTACTTAAGTCTGCTATGGTTTTAAGAGCAATACTTCTAAATTTCCCAGCCGAGACAGCAAAGAACTCAATATCCTGGAAAATTTTATTGAACTGAGTGGTAAGACGACGTAGGGGTGCTCGCGAGCCCGCGTTTGATCGACAAGAGGTTACAGCAAACAGTGGTCGCGCGCGCACACCCCGACATATAGTTTTTCTGGGTACTACATAACTAATTCTATTGTTCATATCTATACAATCAAATTTATTGTTACATAAATCAAACAAAAACATCGATTCCAACATTATACGTCTAGATTTAAGATCTTGAAGTTTAAATTTATTTAGCAAGTCGCTATAAGATGCATACTTGCGAAAACAACGGTAATGCATGGCCTTTAAAAATTTACGTTGTACTCTTTCTATCATGTTAGAATATTTTTCATAGAAGGGATTCCACACCGGGACCCCATATTCCAACTGAGACCTGACCAGAGTTTTATATAGGTATAAATAAGTACTAGGACGCCTAAATTCCAGAGCCGATCTCATTACAAACCCGTACATACGAAAAGCATTGTTCACAATTTTAGTAACGTGAGCATCTAGATGGAGTTTGTCATCCAGCAAAACACCAAGGTCACGAACCACTGTTTCTCTTGCTAGATCTGTATTGTGCAAGGTATATGCATGCTTTATTAAGTTTTTATTTTTAGTAAAACTAATGCAATGGCATTTGGATATGCTCAATTTTAGCTTGTTTTTTACACAATATGCAGAGAATCTATCTAAGTCTTCCTGCAGCAATAAACAGTCGCGTAAATTAGTTATTGGTCTAAAAAATTTTAAATCGTCTGCATATAGTAATAATTTAGAATTTAGAAAACACGTACCTATATCATTAACAAACATAACAAACAAAAGAGGACCCAGTATAGAGCCCTGAGGAACACCGGAAGTAACATTTAGGGTCGCAGAATTAAAACCGTTTATCACAACTCTCTGAGATCTGTTAAAAACGTAAGAAGAGAACCATCTCAGTAGGTCGCCACGTATGCCATTAAAGGCAATTTTACTCAAAAGCAGTTGATGGTCCACTTTGTCAAACGCCTTTTGGAAGTCCGTGTATATAGTGTCAACTTGAATACGAGAGTCCATACTATTAAATAAATAGTCAACAAAAGATATCAGGTTAGTGGTAGTTGATCTTTTTTTGACAAATCCATGTTGTTGCGGAATTATGCTATTATGCAGTAAAGGATAAACTTTATCATGAACAAGTCTCTCAAATAACTTGGAAAAAACCGATAATATCGAAATAGGTCGATAATTTTCGATGTCCTGTTTAGGTCCCGACTTGTGAACAGGAGTTATATTTGCGAGTTTCCAAGCTTGGGGAAAGACTCCTTTTGAAATGGATAGATTAAAAATAATTTGTAATGGCACACACAGATTAACAGCGGTCTTTTTAATGAACACGACTGGTAAGCCATCTGGTCCCGGACCTTTTGACGGATCTAATGCTTCTAGCGCACTTAATATTTCATCGGCAGTAAACTGAATGCTACTAAGGAGAGAACAGGTTTCCGAGTAATCTCCGTACTGCGACGAAGCACTGTGACTTGAAGTGGATGGCTCATATACCGAATTGAAAAAGCTTGAGAACAAATTACAGATGTCTTCAGGGTTGTTGGCTGAATGATTACTATAGTGCATGATAGAGGGGAAGCTTGTAGAGGATTTGCGGGAAGAAATGAACGTCCAAAAATGCTTAACATTAATTCGGATGCCGTCTTCTACAGAGGCAATGTACTTTCTGTAACAATTTTTGCTCTCAACTTGGAATCTGGAGCGGTAAATGGAAAACTGTTCGTAGTCTGAGATATTTTGATACATCTTCCATTTTACCCAAGCTTTGGCTTTATTTTTGTAAATATGAATAAATGCAATGCTTGTAATAGGCTGCTAAATCATAAGTACTAACATAACATAACACCAACATTATACACTTAGTTCGCAATAAACGTTTTGACTAGATATTGTTTTATTTATTACATCCATTACTGAAATGTACCGTAATGGGCCATTTTATTTATTCCTGTTTGCCATGGTTAATCCAATAGTCGAGAGTAAGTTCATAAAAATAATGGATGTTGAAAATATACCAAAATATAAAGTGATGAGTTGATGACTTTGGGACCGTGTTACGCAAATGTCAAAAATATCATTTAATACGCTAGACATTTACCCAATGACATTTTACTCGCACATAAATTCTATTTCTGTATAGGTCATGGCTGTGAATGGTATTGTTTAAAATTTGTAATATATTTCGCTGTATTTCACTGCATGAAAAAGGTAATATAGGTCAGTACTTTTTAAGTTTTGAATTGGTTATTCCTAGTATCACTTTGAGAATGAATAACAAAATGTTTCAATGTTGTCTATTTGATATTCTAAGTCATATTTTTATCATCTATCATCACTATTATCTGCTGCGATATTGCTTTTGCATATGTCTATATCTGTATGTTAGACTATTGTAATGTCAAAGTCTCTAAAGTTAGTTTTATTTCTAGCTTCACTGATATTATATGTAATCCGTTCAACGCATTGACACAAAAAAACTGCAGTCGCCCGTCCACCAACCAATCTTCTACATCAAATACCTCAACCCTTGTTCCCACATCGTAAACGCGACACAAACTTCAGTCAAAAGGATTACACCGAATGCTGCCATTGTTCCCAAAGCTATGTGGATTCTGACACCAGATCCTAAGCTGTTAGCATTGTTTTAGTGCAGGGAAATTTACTTAGCTAGCTATGTGGGGCTTGAGTTTCTAGCACGTATTCTAGTAGAGCGTTTAAAAATTCAAGAGGACATGAACTGGATATATTTCGTAAAAGTGCTGCTGGGTATACTTATGAACGTAAGTAAATAAAAGATAACTTGGGTACAACAAATGATCCGCCCGCTGAGTATATTGTAATTGGGAACGATCATAATATCACTATAGATAATAATCAGGTCAAAAAGAAAAATGATCCTGAGTTTAAATGTCAGGTCATGAGCAACTTATACCGTATTATAAAATTATTAAGTGCTCAAACATAAATTTGATGATTATGTTTTTATCCTTAATCTAAAAATGATCGATCATTATCTCTGCGTCATCGTTATCACGCAAGACTATAAGTTGTAACACTTTGTTTGGGGTGCCAAACTTTTGAAAGGCTTGCCTGGGGTCAAAGCCAACTTGCAGAAAATGTACACTATATTAGTACACCCAAGGACAACACTAAGTTGGTGAAGTATTTTTTTAAATATTTATAACCAGCTAGTGTTGGTTATGAAAACATTATAAAATATTATTATAAGCCTGTTGTGTCCCACTGCAGAGCAAAGACCTTCTTTCCGTTTTTAAGTTATCTATAGTCATTATATTAGGTACTATAGCTGAGCTGATAAAAAGCCGAGAGTAAATTTTCATTTAAGCGTAGAATCCGGGACTATTATTTGTATTCTCATACATAGCTCGGTCTTCGTCATAGTTATTATATTTTAAACTGTCTTATTTAGAATTCGGTATTTATTATCATATTCATTAGTCTATTGATTTAGAAATTATTTATGTTTTTTTATTAGTTAAGTAGTTAGTTTATGAATATCCGACTTTAATTATTGTAAATATTTTTTATTTTGTTACACTTACCACTGTTGTGTCTTTTTTAACCCAAAGCTTGACTGGTAGAGAATGCCTTGCTGCATTAAGTCCACCTGTGTATTAGCATTGTACATGACGTTTAAATAAACTAACACCTACTCTCTCGATTATGTAAACTTCGCCATCCTGAGTTTGTTGACCTACGTTGTCTTAGCCTGCAAAAGTTTGCTTTGGGAGGAGATTGAGGGCTAAAACAAAGTGTGGTTGGCTCTGTTCTAGTTTTGGTTTTGGGTCGCCAGTCTTATCTATCAGTTTTAAATCTAGATACTGAAATAGCCTACTTTGAGCAGGAAAAAAAAACATTTAAGTTCAAAGTTTAAATTCGCGTCGATGAGTGGGTTTAAAAAGGGTATGAAAAATTGTGCTATAAATATTTTAATTATAAACGAGGACGGTTATAAGAATAGAAAAAGGCAAACGAAACAATACATTATTTGGGAGATGCTGAAAATAATAAGGCTATAAAAGCTGGGATGGTGGCTTATGAGATATAGGGATGGGAGAGAATAGATGCTGATCTAAATTATAGACCTATCCTTAGATTTATTCCGTGACAAAGTACTTGATAATAAAAATAATTAACGAAGAATTATACAGCTGAAAAATTACCAAAAGCCGTTGTACATCCAATATTTAACAAAGCATTTATCCCTACCCTCTTGAACCGCAAAATGCTCAAGAAGTATACGGAGAATAAATATAAAATAATCAACAACCTGAAATCCCTCTTCACGGATAAGAGCATCGGTTGAGTCACGTTCACCCCGTTAGGACTTGTTCCCTCGTATATAAGACATTGGTGTGGGCGCTAGAAAGCAAAATTGTCCGGGAGAGGCCTTTAAGAGTTGATTACCTGTTCTCGATTGGTTGGGAGGGCTGAGCGAAGTACGTGTAATGGAATATATAGATCAGTCTGTGCTGGTAGCGGATATTGTTGTAGATATAGTTCTAATGATCAAATATTAGATCGTTGTTCATCAACTATTATTATCGTTATTATTTTCACAGGTCCCGTATTTTTTATGTAAAAAAATGATTTTGTCAAGTCTTGTTATCGTCCTAAACAGATTGTGTTTTCATAAGCTTTATTCACATATAACGTAGGTAAAGTGACAAGATTGCAAAGCGAAGATTACAAACAAGCGAACAAAGCTACGAAAGGTTACAAGTGTAATACAAATGTCACGTCTGTAAGCCGCAGAGGATCTCGCCAAAAAGTAGGGCAAGGTATACCTCCCTTACATCACAAGAGTAATTGGTCCAAAAGCTTATAGCGGTAAGCCTTTCATCGTTAATAAGAAATAGTTTGAACCACATAGAGTTCCGATCGCTTCTTTACTTGACTTGAGTACGTAAGAAGTGTTAGCACCAGAACTTTTACTAACAAGGCTTCAGCTAGACCGCGTTGGAGAAAAATTGCTTAAAAGTAAGTACCGACCTATAAAGTTCAAGTTGTTGGTCCAAATAGAAGAAATATCTTGGCTTTTTGGAATTCAAGTGAAAATTCTGAGAGTAAAACGAGTTCTAGTATTTTTGAAAACTTTGGAATATTCAACGTAAAATATTAGGAATTTAATTTGGAAAATGTTTTGGATTAATTATGCCTGAAAATTAATTGAACTAAAACAACGCTTGGTTACAAGTATTAATTAATTAAATAGATTAACAGATATTCCATTCGATATTATTTTGTATATTATTCCAAGTACTATTAACTTAGTAACTGTGGTTTATGTTTAATTTTAAGGTGTTTTTGTTTTTAAAGCCAATAAACTATTTTTTCTATCTTTCTTCCTTAGTATTATTTACTATAATTATGTCCATCATGGTGAATGCTAAAAAAAAATCAAATGAAGGATTACTAAAAATATTTTAGTAATGCAATAAGAATGCTCGATTTCAAACCTAATAGTAACTAACCTAGTGTGAAATTTAACTGTTACATCCAAAAATGCTTATCAAACAATACAGTTGTATCGTAACTGTTCAGCAAATCTGAATTCCTACACAATGAGAGAAAAAACAAAAATCTTTTTATAACGCGCCGTTGAATCATTTGAAATGAAATTCCATTCTAATTTCACAGTATCTAATAAAAGTAGCAAAAAAACTTGGTCGCTCTTAGCTGGTCCATAGATTCTTAATAATGACAAAGATTAAGAAAATTTCACCATATAAATAATTGTCTTGCTAGCACAGTCAGAGAGAGGTACATAAACTCAAGCCTTTTTCCCATGGGGGGTAGGCAGAAACTACAGAACGCCACCTGCTACGATCCTTACTTACTTATTTTGCTTCACTCACATTCATACATCTAGTCATAAATAGACGCCGGTTATTAGTACTGCGCACCTGGCCTTTCTGAAGAACATCACCTATAAGGTCTATGTATGTCTTTCTAGGGAGAGGTGTGTTCAGAGAGAGGTGTGCCCAGCAAACAGGTGTAGTCGATCTTGAGATAATGATGATATTGGTGGAACATGTAATATGAGTGAAGATACAATGTTGACTAGGTTGAACACATATTACGCAATAGGAATTTAAGAGAAACAAGAATTTCAGACACAGGCTCGAAATTTTATGCATAGAGAAAACAGATTTCTTAGTCAAACTGTGAACATAGTAACAAAATTAGTATCGACACTCGACAGCGTACCTACACTGTATGGGTGTCACAAGAGTGTACCCATTAGAGTTTCTTTTCTGTACTGCCATATTCTATGACCATGGAGATCGGGACTCGATAGCCAAGGAACCGGTCGGTCCCTTCCCGCTCCGATATTAGTTCAGACACCTACGCGCACAGACAGCGTCGCGGTTCCGTTGATATACGATATCTTTATTACTATGAGAGATTCTCATGGATGATTGGATATAAGTATTGTTGGGATACAATGCAAGTTAGACAATCTGCTTTTTTTTTGTTATGGTTTTTGGAAGATAAGATGTTGAGGAATGGTCGTATCGAAGTAAATGTGGTTGTGGTAGAAGTGGTTTTACTAGATGTTATAATAGTCATGCAGCGATGATTGCACTTGATTCCAGCCAACAACCAACCAGCTTGGTTGTATAGCTAACGGCTTTAAATCTAAAACAATGAAAGGAAGCACAACAATAAAAATATCGTTATAAAAATCTAATTTCATCGTCTTCGTCAGCAGGAAGAATGGAAACACGCCATTTACTCGTAAGCCCCAGTACCGCTCTCGTCAAATGTTTTCTTGCGTTCGCCGCCTCGTGTTATTGTTTTTCTGACTAATTATTATATGAAAATTTCAAATATAAACAGAAAATTAATTTAGTAAGATGTTATTTATCTTTTGACCTTGTTAGTATGTAAGTTTATTTGTTCGATTAACGATTACATCAAAACTGAAGTCTGTTAAGGCTTGATAAACAATTTCAGCTTCGATAAAATAATGTGGTAGTGAATTGAAATTAAATTACTCTTGTACGGTCTTGCTAATGAACTTAATTACAGTAATGATCTGAGAACGAATGAAAAACGTAATGATTCGATGATTCTCACGTATGTCTCGGCGATTGAAATTGATCGATCAGAAAGCGAGCGGTAAACACAAAAGCAAAAGACTTACACTACAGCAATGCTTTGTTTTGTATATTTTGAGTGCAAACAAATTGTTCATAGAATATTGACCACACAAAGAATAGAAAACGCTATATCTTTTAATACCAATTTAATCTTCTCGTTTACGCCTCATATCGGAACTCGACTACATAATCTCTATGTAGAAGTGTAGTAAAATTCAAAATCACCCAGAATCTCCTCGCAAATAACTCGTAGGGCCGTCATCAAACAGTATTGGGATATGGTGGCCGCCTCGGGCTGCTTCGGAACGATAACTTAATCCCGGGCTTTTTATCTTGGCATTGGTGTCCCTAGTAGGGTTACTTGGCCCCGATGTGCCTGTTTGTAATGCATTGATTAGAATTTCTGCGCCATTGTGTTGGGAGAGTTAAGAGGGTTGTACAGAGAGGGTATTATGAATGTAAATATTGCTTATACCTACTTACATTGTCTGTCAAACAATCCTTATTTCACTATAAAAGAACCAATTTCATTTGAACAGGTTTCTGTGTTACATGGTTAGATGGTTAAAGCCACACAGGATTAACACTTTGGGGTTAATTTACCAATCCAACGCCCACGAATGTCGCAGTAATTCATTTCTCTTAGTTAACTCTAATGAAATACGAAGCGTCCCGTAGCGAGGTAAGCAACTGATGTGTTATTTCCATCTATAAATCGGTTACAGACCAAAATTTTAATCATATTTTGGTGCAAACTTGACATTTATGAGAAACTAATTGCCACCCGCGGATCCACCCGCGTGAAAATAAAAAACTATCCTAAAAAATCCTACTAAGTACTAGATAAAAATAATCCTATGGGTGTATCCAGATCCCGGTTATAATCTATTTGTGTGCAAAAATTCATTCAAATCCGGTCAGTCGTTTTTGGGTCATTGAAATACAAAAAAATAAATTCTCGCATTTGTAATGTTAGAAGGTTGGCAATTTATGAGAAATGGCAATGCTTTCAAAGTAAATGAGTTAAAGTAAATCATGTAATTTCGGATTAAGATAAACAAAAAAGACGTCATTCGATTGATGGCCGGAATGAGGGAAACAAAGCATTTGTAATCCAGTCATGGAGTTGGCTATGGAATATCTCCAATTACCCGTGTAGAAGAAAAAGTGTATTTTTCTTTCTTAAGAACATCATTTACTTTATTCGAGGATCGTTATCCTTAAAAAGGCTATACATTTACCTATTTAAAGAATTTTAGAATTAGTAATAGCGTAAACGTCTTTTACAAAGTTTTGAATATTTCATATCGATGATATCGCCAAAAATTTAAAAAAAAATCTCTCGAAAGTGCTCAACTAATACAGAGGAAAATGTACTACAATTATTATTATGATGTAAGTATAGATCATTGGAGCGGACATGAAAAGCGTATCATGACAACACTCCTTCGTCGTGGGGATGAAAAGGAAAAAAATGAGAAAATATTCCGGAGTGACCCATATCGTAGGAGGAAAAATAAAGCAAAGCAGGAAAGAAGCATTCCAGATTTCAAATTGATTGGGCCAAAAATTGGTACAATAAAAAGCAAATATCTGTACAACTTTTCCAACAAATTGGTATGAGATTTCTTGTGACAGGAATGCGTAAGTACTTCTAATATCTCTCTATCTGCTGTTGTATAAAAATCTTGTGACAGGAACGCGTAAGTAGTTCTAATATCTCTCTATCTGCTGTTGTATGAAAATGTTGGGTAAAGATCTTGAATTACTCAATACACTTTATTCAAATGGTCTTTCACAGGCTACTTCTCCCTAAAGATCATTTCATAATTTTCCCAAGTATATAGAAAGAGTAATAAAAGCGAAAGGAATGAACAAGCCACTGAGATACAGACCATTTATTTCTGCCTAAGGAACCCTTATCCAAAAGTCCTGAGTTTAAATATTACAAAACTTTCTGAACATAAAAGAATTTTAAGGCATTCGAGAGTCCAGTTTCCACTCCCAGTAGAAACAGCGAGCATTACCCCAAAAGCTTTAGAAATAAAAAGAAAGCTTTATAACCAAATAGAAGCAACTACGTTTTCAATTTACCTATTTTGCACTACTTTCCTTAGTCTTAAGGAAAGTCAAATACAATTTCACAGACGGTCAACTCTCCTGTTTATAGGAGTGTAGGTTGAGTCGGGACATGTCCGATACAGGTTTCTCGTTTAATTATCACCGGGTTCCGTCCGTTAGTCACTAGTGAACGCGATTAAACCAATCAATTTGTCACGGCACTTTCGACTGACAATTTGGGACATTTAGCTTCAAGATACGGATTCGATGCGATTCCGATTTTAGAGTTTGTTTGTGTCATCATTGTGTATTATCATCATCATCGGCCTTTTAATGTTCCCACTACTGGGACGCAGGTCTTCTCTCTGTGAGAGGGAATGTGCATGTACAGTTTGGTAGATGTCACAAATGTCTTCGAATTTTTGTTTTGTGAATCAGTTTATGAGTATTTGTGAAGCTAATTTTCATCATGATTGTTAGTGCAATTTTTTTAGCACATAACGTTAAATGCAGTGTTCTCTTGAATGGGTTTTCATTTGTAAACTGTAATCTATCTTCTCAGAAATATTTCTGTGGAGGTAAGAATTAAGCTCCGTCAAGTGGTTGTTGCGTGATATGAGTAGATGAACAGACTTACTCTTTCTATTAGCTGTTTTATTACGTAGGAGGATTTTCATTTTTCTTTTTGTTCTTTTCGGTTTAAAAACCACAACAACACTTGAATTTCGAGATATTTTACCACACAAAGGCTGTAGGTATCAGGTAAAGACTGAGTGGATATTTATTATATCTGGGAACCATATATTCAAAAAAAATAGTCAGTATTTCAAATTATGCTGCGTCAGTTGCTATATCAGATGAACATGACAGCAAAATAATTTAAACAAAAAGTAACGTTAGTTGAATGGACAGCTTCATTACATACGAAACACAATCTATGCTTGACAATCATAAAATTTATTTCAATGAAATTGATCCCCTGCAGAAGACTAACAATATTTACGATCACAATAAAACTATTAAGAGCGGGCATAAATCATACCGTGGTTTGGTCAACTACAAATTGTTGCTGAAAGCAAACCCCAATAATTGGAAAGGTCTTAGCTGGACAGGTACGAATGTGTACGGGTGATGCGGTTTCTAATTTATTGCAAAAATAAGGGGTCTGCCCCGGGGGCGATCCGGATATAAGCAGGTGTTACTTCACCCTCAGTTTTAAACCCTCTGAGGCTCATTGTGTTCACTGAAATATTATAAAACGGGTCTCTTTGGTTTTTTGGAAAAGGGTGAGATTGGAATCTTGTATGACATGTGATATGGGACTTAGTGGGGGCAGAGGTTATACCTTTGTTTCTGCTAATAATTTTACTTTCGATGTGTTATCGATCCTGCTCAGTTGGGGAGTGAGGGAATTTCAGAAAGGCGAAGTCGTTTTGAGAGCGAATGTTGGAGGAGTGTAGTAAAATATCGTGCATTTGGCTTTTAATTATGGAAGTATAAAACTTAGAATAAATTTTAAATCAGACTGTTAAAACAATAGCTCAGCTTATAACGATATCAACAGGAAGTATATGAAATATGGGCCATTAATCAAACAAAAAGCTAAACTAACTAAAATCCTATGATTCAGCGGGCACTTAAGGAATATTGAAACTTGTGATGAAATCATCTTTGGACAGATTCCCAAATCAAGTGAATCATATTTGCCCTTTGTGAATTTGGCACCAGTTTGATCTCGTTCATTTCCGTTATATTTGGGATGGTTTGTGCGTCGTGCCAAAGGATCGTGGTAAGATCGTCTGGAAGAAGCGATACATTGTTCTATCTAGTGGGAAGTTCCGGAGTGACGTCATGAAAAAGAATGAAAATGCTCGAATATCGGATTTTAAGCGTAATTATCACCGGTTCGAAAGTCCGCTACATTTTGACGAACATTTTTAAGGGTGGCATCAAAGCATCGCATAACATTTTCATTTTTATTAAAAACCTTTTCAATATATTGAGTTTCGTTACAATGAACTCATAAAAATATTTGAAAAGGACCCTAAACTCAAGAAGGTTTCAGATACTCATTTCAAGAGTTAGGCAAGACAGAACGCACGAACAAAACGTAACACACAAATCAGTGGGACAACAATTTGGAGACAAAAAATCAGCCGATTCTGAGCTTTACCGCGAACATTTTAAAAGCAAACACTCGTAACCAATCTGCAAATATAACCTTGCATTGTCAAAATTTGTGTTGGAGTTGAGATGTTGGATTTTTGTTCAGATTTGGATCTTATGTTCTTGGTGATAAGATATAGAGCTGTTGTTTTGGGTGGGCAGATGTGGCGTGGTGTGGGTAAACACTCGAACCGCCAGAGACGCCCTAGAGCAGACGTCAAAAAAGTGCCGTGGAGTTTGCTAACGAGGGAGGGAAACAATGTGTTTTCCGCTTACAACTTTTGTGTACGCCTTCTTTAGGCTTTAATAGAAATTGATCACGGGATTTGTCTCAATGAAAGTTGGGCTAAGATTGATTGCTTTGTTAACACTCATTAATTGTTTCTACTTTTAAGAAACAATTAATGAGTGTTGAATTGTAATTTGATGATAAAATGTCACGAAATGATAAATTTTCGAACATTCTCTTCCTCAGATCTGTTTACCTAATGGTGGAAACACCATCGTTTAGGCACATGTATTAAAACATAAAATTAGGTAAACCAATAATTCACCCACAGCCCTTACTAAATTTAACTAACATCCATTCACTATATCCCTACCATACTGTTGTTCCACCCCACCATGTTCAGCTATCAGACAAATCACCAATTCGCACCACCGGCAAACGCGATCCAATCAGCACACACCATCTATTCGGTGCTATTCCAAGTACCAAAACGGAGCACAGCAAAGCGATAACAATCCGCGCCACATTCGACCCGGAGCTCGAATACTAATGCGAACACTCCATACAACAGCACTCGTTATACAACCAACTTTATTCAAGATTCGTTTACTTCAGCGACAAAATAATTTTCAAGTAATATAAGGATTCATAATGTGTGACGTAAACACTTGCAGAGTTTCATAATGGGAGAAGTTCTTAGTTCGAAGTAGACTTATTTGGAGAGAGAAATTAACAAGGCAATACTTTTGTTACGTACTCCGTAGATGTTCAACAAGGTACGTTGAGTTAATGAGTGGCAATTGGTTTAAGTTAAACAGGGAATTGTCTGTAGCTGGAGTTTGAGTAAATTCACACGTATGCTTTTGATAAAGTAACATGATCAGCAAGTTCTTGTCACAGTGTAATTGGCTCTGCAGTTGTTTAAGCGTATGTTGGAAACGATTCTCTTGTTCGTTCAGTGCAGAGTGCGGTAGGTATTGTTTTTTTAAGTAGGTCAACGTGAGAGCTTTGATCGTGCTTGTTTCAACAAGGGTGCATATTAGGGCCAACAAATGCTTTGCCATGAGATATTGCTGTTTTTGTTCACTATTCATTTGTGCTGTGGTGGTTTTTATTGAAGCTATTTTTGAGTTCTAATCTTTCATATGGTGGCAGTGGGCAGAGCACATTGCTTGTAGAACGGATGGCCGATGGGGCAGAAAAGTTCTGGAGTGACGACCGCGAACCAGAAGACGTTGCCTTGGAAGGCCTCCCACCAGGTGGACCGATGACCTGGTAAAAGTTGCGGAGATCCGCTGGATGCGGGACACGCGGGACCGGTCAATGTGGCGACGCTTGGGGCAGGCCTATGTCCAAAAGTGGACGTCTTTCGGCTGATATGATGGTGATTTATCTTTCATATTAAGAGGAGCGATTAATTTTCCCTTCTCTTCGATATCTCTCTAAATAATGCCCTCACATATCTCACTCTGGATTACACAACGATTTTAAAAGAATTCTTTTGTTCTCTATTAATAATCCTCAAAAAAATATAGTCCATTAAAATGTAGCGATATCTCATCCTCAAGAAGCTGTCAAACTGATAATAACAGAAAGGGAGGGAGCTATGTGCGAGCGAGCAAACAAAACGCGATCCGTCTTAATATTAATGTAGTTGTTAGGTCGGATGATGAATGGTGACACAGCAAAGCACTTTGCGGTAAACTGGCCCATTATTATTCTTAGCGGGGTGTTTAGTTACCAATTTAGTTAATTTAGATACATTTCCATAAGGTCTCAGCAAAATTTTTGGCTCACAAATTTGAAAATTTGTTGAAAACTCCAGGAGTACTACATATACCGTGTTTATTTTAGCTTAGCATAATGGTCATAGCTTCAACTTCAATTATGTTAGCACCCAAGAACAATAACCTGGTCTATATAGCTATATACCAGGTTATTGTTCTCAAACAATGTAAGATATTATGAAACACGCAAGCCTGCTCACACGAGTCAAAAGAAGTGGAGGAGAAAATTTGATGTCAGAAGCTACTGATCGCGACCACTGGTCATCCCTGGAGGAGGCCTTTACTCACAGATGAGAGGTTCATGCATGCCATCATAATAGTTTTTTAATAGTTTTAATTGTACAATCATCGTTATTTTATTTTTAGACTACGCAATCAATCATTTTAATTTATTTATCAATCATATTTTAGTGATCAATACTATTATATTATTACATTCATTTATCCAATTGATATATATAATAATCAATTAATTTAATTAAATAATAAAATCAATTAATATTGACCATGATAATTCTATTGGAAAAATTTAACAATTTTGTTTATTTAAAAAAAAAATTGATATAGTTTTCGATTCTGATTGGAATTTAATTTACTTAAAAATGTGATAAACTTAATTTAAACAATCTAAATAATATTTGCAATTATTAGGTAAATCTTTATTATTTTATGTTTACCTATGTTTTTTCATTATAAATTTTCATTTCAAAGATTTAAAATTGTAATGCATGAAATAAAAGGCTTTTTATTTTATTTAGATACATTTACATTTTGTCTTAGCAAAATTTTTGGCGCATGTATTTAAAAAAGTGTTGAAGAAACCAAGAGTATTTCATAATATACCATTTACATTGCCAAACAAATTTTTTTTTGCATTCTTAATTTCAAAACGAAAAATAAAAAATCGTCTTATTAAATTAAGAGTGCCGTCGTTCATCAAAATCAAAATCATTTTTTTTTTCACATAAGTCTACATGGGCACTTGTAAAACGTCGACAAAAGGGCATCGTAATGCTCAACACTTTTCAAAAATCGATAAATGGTTTTCTGGAACTAACAATTATGGTACACTATTAATTTATTCTCCTTTCTTATACCAATATATTGGGAATCGGCGCAAGATATCCTATTCTTCCATACAACTCTATTTGCTATCGGCTCAATATTCATCTCCCTTCTAGCAATATCACATTTCGAACAATCCATTTATCGTTTCTTTGAACTTTTACCACTCTCTAATACATAACTTTCATAGGATTTAACACTATTCTCGCAAACCGATGTGAAAATTGACTGTAAAATGTTGTCACAGAAATGGTAATTATAGCTTCGTAATTTTCACGCACGGTATGTAGGTCAAGTGAAATGACACAGGATAGAAATAGTACCCAATTAGTCATATTATTCGCATTGGATGCCTCTATAAAAACAAAATACACATCCTACGGGCAGACTGATGGTTCTTGTATGCTTCCGTTTTAAAAACTGCGTGAATGTCATTGAGTTGCTGTGCTCGGGTTTGAATTCAAAACTCGGTGTAGCTGTTGCATTTTAACATAGTAAGAGCAGACATTTCCCTTTCCCTAAAATCTCTTCGAAGGAACCCAAACTGGTGGACAATTAATTATTATGTATCGCTTTTTGAAAAGTGTTGAGGATTAAGATGTTCGATGAGGATTGCGTGAACTATTATTTTTACCCAGTTTATTCTCCAAAATCAATGGTTCAACATTTTACTGGTCAGCAACTTATCATTCGTTTTCCAATTTCCGAAATGCCAATTTTATATGAACGTAATTTTCCTTTAACAAAAGAAGTGCAGAAACGTTTTCCAATGCAGGAATAACGTGTTTTTTAAAAACCTTCTGACTTCGATTGTAGGTATGTACCCCAGGAGTGTGCTAACTTAATCTATCGAACTTTTAGTCGGCAGTCTAGGTTCTGCAGGCGGTTTCACACTTGGGTTAACTTTGCTTACTTTAGGCTCCCGGTAAATTCTAGATTTGCTTTGGTTAACGATTTGTGAAGCCGTTTAGGAGCATGCTAGGTGACTTAACACTCTTGTTCTTTATCTTTATATTGATATAAAACTGGTTTAGCGTGGGTATTACTAGATTGATCCGAGACATACCCTTTGACGTGATTCAATCAATGTTTTCTATCATGCGTCAATTTTTGCTTTGAGCAGTTTAGGAACAAATTTTAGACAATAGGGTTGGACCTTTATTTTTAGGGTTCCATACCCGAGGGTCCAAATGGAGCCTTATTGCTGTCACTCACGTGTCTGTCTGTCTGTCCGTCGTCTGTCACACAATTTTGTTCCGAAGAGTTTTAACTTCCCATTGACCTGTGAACTTGAAATTTGGTAATAATGTTCAAATGTTAGTAACTAATGCCAATATAATGAAAAGTCTGATATTTTTTGGTACGGAATCTTAAATGTGCTATGTCCGACATACACATGGCCGGTTTTTTATAAAAATATAATTTTTATAATAATAACAAGGCAAAATACAAAGATTCTGTAGGCTTCTAACTTCATGATAAACCTTACCTAAAATCTCATAATGGTTTTGCCAGGACAAAAAATGTCTACCTACAATGTTTAATGCCAATTCCCGTTTTAATCAGATTAGCATCACCGTCACTAGAAAGAAATCTTTTACATTTATAGCTTAGGAACCCCATATTGACGCAAAAGTAGACTCTTATTTTAAATTAATCTTCCTCATTCAGATTTTGTTTCATATACTTCTATTACAAAATTAATTTTGTCCATGTCTCTCATTTCATTTATCTTGTATACTGAATTCTCTGATTCATTTGTATCTACGGCTACATTAATACAAGTATTTACTCTCACAACAATGGCGTTGCTTTCTTGCCGATCTATCTTCGCTCACATTTCTTAGATAAAACATGCAATAGTTCCCCGTACATTGTCGAGCACCATTAAGGGCCCCTCTGAAAACTTCCCGACAAAAACCAAGTTGCACCTGACATTGGTAATTGATATACGATACCATTAATCACTTTGTATTTTGCTGTATAAACTTTATGTGGCGGTTTTGTAGCTTCAACGGAGGTTGGTATGGTATGGTAATTTTGTACAATTTTGGCGTGGTTTTAGAAATTATGACTTTAAAGCAAAATAACAATTTTGTCAATACTTTTATCTAATTTTCGACTAACAAGACAGGTCCACTCAGATCTATGTAGTTCTTTCTTCAAGATACCATCTTAGACAATAATCTGCATTTATACGTGTAGTCGTGACAATCTAAGAAGTTGGATTTAGCAGCTATAAAAATACTTAATAATAATTAAACGTGATGCTTACGAATGATACTCGTTATTATAGATACTATGGGTAACATAGTAATTAATTAGGATTATGAATTTGGTTTTTTCAATTGCTTACGTACAAAGTTATCAGACTTCAGATAGATCTGACCAAGAAAATGTGTGGACAAGTTTGTTTCGGTGTTTTTGCTCAGGGTATTCGGATATGAACATCGACATATTCTAGTTTTTAAATACAAGCATTGTGTTCTTGGCTTAAAAGTATTTGTTAAAACCAATCAACAGAAAGAAATATAATATAATCACTGCCTGATATAAGTGGTTCGTTCTTAAATCTGAATCAAGAATTATTTAATAATTCAGAGTTCAAGTCAACCTACCTATTTCATTTTCTGCGTACCAAGGTTTTAATAATATAAATGTATCGTCCGTGGTTTCGTTCACGTGACATTTTTGATACTCCCTACCAGAAATGGGTAAAGGTTTATACCGCAAAGGTTACGAAAGGGTCTAAGCTCCCTTTGATTTGCCTCGTATACTGTATATTTAGTATTATTGTTTTCCTTCTTTGTAGTCTAAAGTAAATGACACTTTTGGAATACCAAATAGAAAATGATTTTTAAAAAGTCTTGTAATTTTTTGCCTGTATTTTTTTTATAAAGTAGCAAAAAATTCAAAGCAAATCTTACAACAATCTTAGTCCCAATACAGAAACCAAACATAGATTTCTTTCCATAGAAACTGCGTATTCTCATAACAAATATCAACTAGAACTTGAACAACATAATACAGTTATGATATAGTGAGTTTCGACTGCTAATATCAATGAATGGTGCCCCGGGGAGGCGAGCTCACTTAGAAATATCATTGAAGTTAGAGTTGGGATAGGCATGCCGAATCCCTGATGTATTTAGTATAGATGTAGAGGAATTTGATGGAGGTAAATAAATCTGTTCTGGTAAATAGGCAGTTGGGGTACATTTTTATGTTGAATTAGGAATTAAGGATAAATGGTTTGAATATGTTGCTATATTTGAAGCTATACAAAAAATATTCTTTGATGAATTATATGAACAAAGTAAAGTTGATAAAAGAAAGGAAGTATGTCCAATATATTTGACTTTCACTATAAAAGATACAAGCTGATACGCCAGCCTATCCAATGAAAAAATTCAAATTAATTTGCGGCAGTAAATGAAACAACGATAATTTTGGCCAGTTTAATGTCTTCCAATCCACAACGTTTCCTTCAACTTAAAACCATCAATAGCTACGGTTTAAAGTTCCTTATTACCAATTCTGCTAACCCACATAGAGAGGAAAGCATGAATGATACATATTAACAATTTGGGGTCATAGTTTAAATCTGCCTGTCCGTAATTGTGGTTAGTAATTAGAAGATGGTCCTCGTTTGATATTTGACCCTTCCTCTGGGCTTGTTAAGATTACTGCTAAAGTTACTACACATTGTCCTCCAGAAGATTCTCAGCGTGTATCGTTAACCCTACTTACTTGTAAGGTAAATAGGCCTGCCTAAGTAAACGACTTATATCAGAACTTAACTTGCGTTATGGTGCAGCGAGATCATTTTATTTTAAGCTTGTAATATAATTAAATGCCATTTTTTAAACCAGCCCAAAATAAGTTCAATTTATTCTTGAATGGAAAATTGTGATGCTTGTTGACTTGACCAGCTTGATTTTTTTAACATATTGTAGCGTCAGTGATATGATAGAGAAATAAGAAATAGAACACATATATTCGACACGGACACATCACTACAGCTGAACAAACAAACAAAGTAAAAGAAAAATGTAGAAACATGTGTCAAACTAATCATTGGTGGTTGAAATACTCGAAAGCTTTGGTGGATTCTATACATTCATTCAAGTGTTTGAAAGCAGTGATACAGATATTTTTTCAGAAATTCGTTCTACGAACCGGCAGAGTATTCGCCCTTTTAGAATTTGCAAACAACTGGGACATTGATTGCGACAGTTGAGGTACAAAGACCTGCAAAAGCAAGTACTGGTGTTGTTCAATCATTTGAACCGAAATACCTGCCGAGGTTGAGTCCTTTGTGGCCGAATACAGATGTGGGCGTTCAGAGATATTGACTGACAAATGCTTTGAGAGTTCACTGCAGATTTTTGGGACGAAAAATGCGTTTGTATTTATGTATAGTTTTTAACTGGCGAATGTGGTGTACTATAGGTGCAACACTGCTTATCCTTTCGGGAAATACGGGTGTGATAGTTTGTGTATATTTTTCCTGCACCTAACTGAATATGGTTAGTTTAAATTCGGGGATGAAAATAACGTCCCGTGTTTACAATCATTAGTGGAAGATGATCTATATTTAAAATGTTGTTTTAAATATAGATCACCCAATTAGATCCATTGTCGAGCAACGGTGTTTAACGGATTCTTTATCTATTTCTCCATCTTTACTATCATCCTGTTTCCATGATATATATTTTTTTATCAAGGTTTAAAATCTAAACAAACCCGAGCCACATCTGCGATACTTCGGCAAAGAAAATTGTAAGATGTTTCGGCAATAACTCAAATGTTAGCGATTGTACAGAACACAAGTTAGGAGAACAAAGAATAAAGTTTGCTTAGATACTCTGTTCCTTTTGCTTTAACTGTGATACGCGCTTCTAGCTTTTATTTTTTACAGTGTCTGAATATATTTGAATACACGTGAGTGATTTTCCGTGTAGAAACAAGTTGAAACGGAAATTAAAGATGAGACTAGCAGGTTTTTTTTTGGTAGCATTCAGCTGTGTTACATGGGCAAAAAAAAGGATAAGCATAAATGCTAAAAAATTAATATAGGTACCTTAATACTACGACTATACTTACAAAAACATAGAAATATTACCACATTTTTATTGCTATGCATATGCATATAACTTTGTGCGTCGCCATCCTCGCCATTTCAGCCAAAAGTCATCCATATCTAAGTATTTCATTGCCCATAGTGTCGCCAAATCGGGAATCCCCCTCTAAGCATACAACTTTTAGGCTATATTGTTTGGCATAAAATTTTCGCAAAACTTTTATTACCATAATAATACTGCGGCATAATTAAACTTTAGCATAATGCTAAGGTTAGCAATTTGGAGTTGCATACATTTTTAAGGCATAACATTTATTCGTCATAATAATTGTATGTTGAATGTTCCTAGAAATAGGAACCAATTAATCCAGCCAGGTTTCAGGCTGGCTAAAGTAGCATCATCTTTTATGGGGTACTGTATAAAATGTTACAATAAAATACCTCCCCACATTCTAGAACTGAATGAGACGAAATTTAAAACTTGTATAAAACGCACACTATGCAGGCAAGCATATTATAAGTTGGGGGATTACATCGCTGATAAAAATGCTTGGCTAAATGCTGGTCCCGCTCCGCAGCCATTAGGGCGCAATAACAATTAGTGATGGGCAGAAAAGTGTTGCAGTATTGTTGGAGCTGCTGAAGACTGTATGAATATATTTGTATTGTATAAACTCAATTTCTTTTAGTATTATATAACTGCACAGCACATGTGTGAGTACTATGTTCCGACTGTAAATCTACCTATGTGTCGTTGGTTGACTTCTGTGTGCCCTGGCATTTGAGTGTGTCATGCTCTCTCTAATTTCTCTCTGATGGTGGCACATGTGTTGGATCATTCGGTTCCCTCCATAATGGTTGAGCTGAGTGGTGCCGATCCATGCGTCATGTTCGTGAACGGGCGCCATCAGTTGGGATTGGTCATAACTTAGCTGCCTCGGCCTGTCATTGCATTTTTATGTTGAAATTGTTTGTTACTCTAGACGCTTTTACGTGCACGTCTTTTTATATAATAATGAAAATATATAATGAAAGACTCCAATCAGTCGACTGACACATGCCGACATTGCAACAGCGCCTCTGAGACCATACAGCACATAACAGGGGCCTGTAAATCTCTCGCACAGACAGATTACAAACACCGACATGACCAAGTTGCCGCAATCATACACCAACACCTCGCATACAAATATCATTTCATAGGTGAGATGATACCGTATTATAAATATAAACCAGAAATTATTTTAGAAAATAGGCATCAAAAACTCTATTGGGACCGAACAATAATTACAGACAAAACAATACATTATAATAGACCTGATATAACTGTACACGACAAAATTAATAAAACAGTGTACCTAATCGATATAGCTATACCTAATTCACACAACATCCAAACTACAATATCCGAAAAACTTAGTAAGTACCAAGAACTCGCCATAGAAATAAAAACCCAGTGGAAAGCGCAAACTGTTCAAATCGTCCCTATAGTACTTTCATCTACCGGTGTAGTGCCAAAGGCTCTCACGCAAAGTCTTGACACTCTACACATGCCTTCTCACACACTGTACATGCTCCAAAAAGCCACAATACTCAATACCTGTCGCATAACGCGAAAATTTCTGAGTTCCTCTACATTATCATCCACCTTTTCAATTTAAATGCCCCCCTACACACTTGGCTCTGGCCCGTGTGTATGGTTTTATACTCTCTTAAAAGAGAAGCAAAATAAAGAACTCGAAAATAATAATAATAATAATAATAAAAAAGTCCTTCACGGCCGGCATCCTCATGACTTAGAACAATCCCACATAAATAAATTAGCGTCCAATAAATGGCTCAAAATAGGTAACTTATTCCCAGAAACTGAGGGATTTATTATAGCTATCCAAGATCAGATCATTAACACAAAAAATTACAGAAAATACATAATAAAAGATCCTACAGTAACAAATGATAAATGTCGAAGATGCCACATCCAGCCAGAAACCATTCAACATATTACTGGCGCTTGCACAACACTCACACAGACTGACTACACTCACAGGCATAACCAGGTAGCAAACGTAATCCATCAAAAACTGGCTCTCAAATACACTCTCATACAAAGCACTAATATTCCTTACTATAACTATACACCACAAACTATTTTAGAAAATACCACACATAGGCTCTACTATGACCGCGCCATTCGCACCGACAAGACCATTCACTATAATAGACCGGACATAACCTTGCAAGATAAAGTAAATAAAGTAACTTTCCTGATAGACATCGCAGTCCCCAATACGCACAACATTCAGAAGACAATCACTGAAAAAATAAGTAAATACGCAGAGCTCAAGGACGAAATAGTTAGAATATGGCGGCAAGAAAAAGTTTATGTGGTCCCCATAGTCCTTTCTACAACGGGCGTTATTCCGAACCACCTTCTCCATAGTCTGAAGTTACTTGACCTAAACGAAAATCTTTATATCACCCTTCAAAAAGCTGCCATCTTAAACACATGCCGAATTGTCAGAAAGTTCATGCAAATAGATGAAAACGAAATAGGTCCACATCATTTATCCCCAACATAATACAACACACGCTGCATTTACTTGGTCTCGGCCCGTAAATGTAGCTTAAACCAGCCTAAAAGCTGAGAATTTGAAACACTTGTAAATAATAATAATAATGGCCTGACCTGTCAAGTGTGACACATAAAATTTTTATCTCCAAATTTTCCTATATATTTAAAAATCATATTAACACAGAAGAATACAATAAAATTATGTACAAACTCACAAAAACAACAAGAAAAAAAAAACGAAAATGAAAAAAAGCTGTAATGTGTACATAACCCAATAAAAACAACAAGATGAAAATATTTTTGACATGCTGAGGTGAAAACAATATGATCACAAGAAGCCAGGCCCGAACATTAGCCACACACCCAACATCTTCGGGTTCGTCGCTCAGCTCCGCCTCGCAGCCGCCGGGACCACCTACAATCGTGAGTCAAGCTTTCCCGGATGCTGCAGTTGCGTCGAGCTCGAGCGACGAATACTTCTCTCCGCCGACGACACCACCACCTGCGCGTCGACGGGGAGGACGCCGGCCGCCGGACAGCCTGGGACCTCGAGGCCCATCGGCCTCTGACAAGGTCCCCGCTCCCGGTGGAAGTGTGCAACGCATGCGATGGACGCAATCGATTAATGAAAACGTCATGCGTGCATACTTTGGGGCTACTGAGGGGGGAAGTAACCTGACTGCGTACCGTGGTCGAATGCTCTCTCTGTTTCAGGTGCTTGAGCCAGCTGTCAACGTTTCGGCCCAACGTCTATCGGATCAGGTGCGGGTCATCCAACGTAACCGTATGTTGGATGACGCCGTACTTGATAGACTGCGTGAGGAATCACGGAGTAGCCGTGTCTCGCCTGCCTTGCCACCGGCCGCGGTGCAACCCAGTGTTTCACCGCGACCCGACGGTGTTGGAGAGGATGACGACGACGGGGCTATATCCGTGAGTACCCAATGCAATGCACGACTGAGGAGCGCTTTGGAGTGTGCATTCCGAGAGTATCGGTCCACACCGCCTGAGCTTAGACCTCGATTACCTCGTCTGCCTATGCATAGAAAAAATAGGGCGCTGGTGTGTGCTCTAGATTCGCAGCTATCAAATGTTTTTGATAGCAGCAAAGACCTTACCGATACCCATTCGATCTTGTACTGTGCGGCTGCAGCGGCATGTCGTGTAGCTAACGTCAAGTTTCCCAAAACTGACAGAGCTACACGACCAGCTATACCAGCTTGGCAGTGCAGGATTGAGCGTCGTATCGGTGAGGCTAGAGCACTCATCGGCAAGCTTATCTGCTTCAGGGAGGGCAACACTCGCCCTAGAGTGATGCGCTTTGTGAAGCGGGCGTTCTTGGGGACTGATATCAGTTCCCGAGATTATATGTCCCGCGTCGCAGAGCGTATCGACTTCCTGAAGCAGAAGATCTATGCATGGGCAAACCGTATTCGTCGGTACAAGCGGCGAGTGGAGCGATACACTCAGAATCGCACATTCCAGAGCAACGAAAGGTGGGTTTATAGGGATTGGGAGCGACCCGACCAAGGTGTGACTGATACGCGCCTACCGGATAATGACGCCATGTGTTCGTTCTGGCGCGATATCTGGTCGGTGCCTGTCAGTCACACCGAGGGTGACTGGATTCGGGAGGTCGAACAAGCGTGCGATCCGATACCACAAATGGGGGCAATTACCATCAGCCCCCAAGATGTAGCTCGTGCAGTCCGCCCGTTGCCTAACTGGAAATCTCCAGGGCCGGACGGACTGCACAACTTTTGGATTAAATGGTTCCAAAGGTCGCACGCTCGTTTGGCTATTCAGTTCCAGTCTTCCTTAGAGTCAGGATCGCTGCCCCAGTTCCTAACGACAGGAATAACCCACCTGCTCCACAAATCAGGTAGTACTACGGAACCTAAAAATTATAGACCGATTACATGTTTACCGACGGTCTATAAAGTTTTTACATCCATTCTGAGAGCTAAAATTAATCATCATATTGATACGAATTCAATCATGTCTGCTTCTCAGAATGGATGTAAGAACGGGTCCCGTGGTACTAAGGAGCTGCTCCTTATAGACATTGCCATAAGCCAGCAGGTTCGCCGTTCCCGAAGGGATCTGGCGACATGTTGGATAGACTACAAGAAGGCCTATGACTCAGTGCCACATACATGGCTCATGAGGGTGCTAGAGTTGTATAAAATTGATGCAACTCTGCGCACCTTCCTGATGTCGTGTATGGGGCAGTGGAGGACGGTCCTTCGCTATCCAGGATGTCGACAGATTCAAAATGACAGCGAACCTATAAGGATCGAGCGTGGAATATTTCAGGGCGATAGTCTGAGTCCACTGTGGTTTTGTTTAGCCCTGAACCCTCTTAGTACACTGCTGGAGGGTTCGGGCCTGGGCTATCGGTTGAGATGAGGAGGTCAGGTCATATCTCACCTCCTTTACATGGATGATCTGAAGCTCTTTGCCCCCAACAACTTGCAATTGATGAAGTTACTGAAGGTGACAGAAACCTTCAGTGACGCCATCAGGATGGAATTTGGTGTGGACAAATGTGCAGTCATGCAAGTAAAGCGAGGAGAGATTATGGAATCCGAGGGAATACAACTCTCGGATTCCATACACCTTCGATCCCTTTCCTCAACCGAAACTTACAAGTATTTGGGTATGTCGGAAGCATTAGGCATCAATGCTAGTGACGTGAAACAGTCGTTGAGGGAACGCTTCTTTGGCCGCCTGAAAAAAGTACTAAATAGTCTTTTATCAGGCGGAAACAAGGTGCGTGCCTTCAACGGTTGGGTCATGCCGGTGTTGATGTACTCTTTCGGCATACTCAAATGGACTCAGACAGAACTTGACGCCCTGGATAGGAGGGTCCGCGCGCTGCTTACCGCAAATCGTATGCATCACCCACGATCATCGGTTATGAGACTGTATATCCCGCGGAAGTGCGGCGGTCGTGGCTTTTTAAATGCTAGGACCCTGCACAACCGTGAGGTATGCAGTCTTAGGGAATACTTCCAGGCCGCCGACGTGGGTATGCATCGAGATGTGGTAGCGGTGGACAAGGGCCTTACCCCGCTCTCTTTGGCTAACGAGAACTGGCGCAAACCTATAGTATTAGATACTAATGACCGCAGGGAGGTATGGCAGAGCAAGGAGCTTCACGGACGCTTCTACCGGGTCCTACATGGGCCCGATGTAGATCTTTTAGCGTCCGTGGCCTGGCTGCGATTTGGTGACCTTTTCGGGGAAACCGAAGGTTTTGTCTTTGCGATTATGGACGAAGTTATGATGACGAACAACTACCGGAAATACATTGTGAAGGACGGCACGGTTGACATCTGTCGGGCATGTCACCGACCGGGGGAATCAATCCGTCACATTATCTCCGGTTGTTCTAGTCTGGCTAACGGAGACTATTTGCATAGACACAACCTTGTAGCCAGGATTATCCATCAGCAACTTGCTCTAAAATACAATCTTGTGGAATCGGAAGTGCCTTACTATAGGTATGTGCCCGACCCAGTTCTCGAAAATGGCAATGTCACGTTGTATTGGGATCGGTCTATCATCACTGACAGGACTATTGTTGCCAATAAGCCTGACATAGTGGTGATAGACCGACTAGAGCGTCGCGCAATGATTGTTGATATAGCGGTCCCCCATGACGAGAACCTCGTGAAGGCTGAGAGAGATAAGAAAAGCAAGTATCTTGATCTGGCTCGCGAGGTTGTCGACATGTGGGATGTGAATACAGCAGTCATTGTGCCGATAGTCGTGACGGCCAATGGCATAATAGCCAAGAGCCTCGACGATCATCTGAGGAGGCTCTCGTTGGGCAGCTGGATCAAGGGCTTGATCCAGAAAGCGGTACTCTTGGACACGGCGCGCATAGTCAGGAGATTCCTCTCTCAGGAGCCCTGACCACCGGTAGCTTGGACCCTGTCCCGATACCGGTGGGCTACTATTTTTGTATTTTTAAATGTTTTTTATTTTATTTTTATAGAATAATATTTAAAAATATAAAAGTATGTTTATAAAATAAATAAATGGAATAATAATAATAATAATCTTTATTCAAACTTGAAATTGGTAAAATATACTAATAGGTCTTATATATAAAGTGGGTACAACAATGTTAGGTGCCTGTACTAGGTAATCCTGTATCACAGGCGGCGGGGCTCAAACAATGTAATTGGAAGGACAAGGAATTTTTACAATATTTTCTTAACATTAGAATAGTGACAGAGATATTTTGATTTATTGATAATCTTAATTACTAAAACAGATTAAAATGAAATTCTATTAATAATGATAAACATATGATTCCTAACTTAGCTTAGATAACGTTAAATTGATTGTACTTAATTATTTACACACACGGACAACGAACTTTGAGCGTCAGCAGATATTTGAGCTGGGTTAACCACTATTGCAAAATGTTTTCAAGCCAAAGTACGAACGGCGGCAAATTTCCTAAGACAGCAACAAATCCAGGCGAAGTAGGTCAGTGCAGTGGCTTGTTCTTGTTGAGTCGGCATCACGTGTTAAACACGGAAGTCTGGCCTTGAGTGTGACGCTCTAGGCGCCCTCGTAATCGACAGAGTTGATGTATCTGAATTCCGCTATCTTCCTTGCAGGACACTCAGGATCTCCTGTTTTATGGCTGCTGAGCTTTTTAAAGCGTGAGCAAGTTGCACATTTTGGTACATCAGCTTTCTTCGCGCATTCTGTCATCGAGTGCCCTGTTTCACCACAATGCCCACACGTCGAGTTGACCTCTCTGCACGTTTTTGCTGCATGACCATACTGATGGCACTTGTAGCACCGAGTGACCAGTGTAAAATCCCTGACAGGGCAGGACGTCCAATTAATAAAAAGTCTCGATTGAGCGATTAGGGCTTTACGTAAATCAGCTGGTACTTCAATGACGTAGTTGCAGGTCGACGCATCTCTCTTCCCAGATTTGTGGCTTAATTTTACCAAGGCCAGGAAGGATTCTAAGGACATTTCTTCAAACTTGTCGGCTACATTTTGTTCAAAAATGCATCTGAAGACCTCATTTTCAGACATGGAAGTCGGCACTCCTAAGACCACGATCCGGGGTTTGCGCTTGCTGGGTTCGTCGGCGATAAGTCCTGAAGTAGAGAGCTGGACTGCTTGCTTTACTTTATCAGCGTCATGTTTGGTCTCGGTGCTGATAATTACGCCTCCGTTTTTTGTTTTCCGGACACCACGAACATGCAGTTTCATTTGCTCCGGGCGTATGATCTTTCTCACGAGGTCTTTTGTTTCGTCACTCGATTTCAATTTATCTTGGGGATAAATTGCTACTGAGCTTAAATTATTGGGGCGAATAAAGTTATTTGCTCCCTTTTTTACCATTTCGGCAAAAGAAACATTTTCCGCAGTACCTGATTCCTGTATCGTCTTCTTTAGGTCCATAATGTGGTCTGACAGGTCACACTTTTCAGTAAGGGATTCAACCGCATTGTGCATTAAAAGAGATCTAGCCTTCAGTGACTGGTATAGTACTGCCATTTGTGAGGTACCGGATCCTATTTTACGGCAAAGGTTTGCGATTTTCATTTTCTGCATCGTTCTCACATATATGTATTTTTTTTTTTTTTTAACTAGAATGATGTAACCAAAAACTTGTAATTGAAACTGATGGAAAAGAGTGTCCGTGGAGTTTCTTGCAAATTCTTCTCCATTGAGATCTACTGACGTTTGCGAATTTGCAACTAGAGTCATATTTTTTTGTTGTTTGACAATTCAAAAGTACCTTTAAGGTTTATTTGAAATAAACTATTTTGATTTTGATTTTTGATTTTGTTCGGTTAGGAGTCAAATCAAACCGGGAGGGGTTCCCGGTGGGATCCCGCGTTTTTGAGATGGGGGGACTCGGTAGCTGTTGCGATTTGGGTGACATCGCAACTGGGGCGGGCCTGGATGTCGTATGGGAGGCATCACGGCTGAGGTTTGGAGGCCGCAGCGGGAGAGGAGTCGTTGGCATTGCGGTGCGCCATTCTCCCTACTTTCCGCAGCCTGAACGGGGTTGCCACCGTCTGATGGCGGACGCGGTTTGGCTGCAGGGGAGGAGGAGTGTCTGTATAGCGTTGGCCTCCCAATCTCATGCGGCCGAAAAGTGGTAGGCGGTGGGGCCACTGTCCTGAAACATCACACAGGGACCAAGGGTGTTATTCCAGGGGTCGTCTGGCGCCCATGAGTTGTTTTGGTCCCTGGTGTAGCCACGGCGTGCAATGTGTTCCGGTGATGGGGGGTAGCCCCAGAGGAGGATCCAGTGTTGAACAGCCGTGGCGGATTTGCGGATGACTGCTTACGCGTGCCCGTGTTCCCGCCATACGTGGCACAGGAGGACACCGTAGAATTTTAGTGGGTTGGAGTCCCACATAACTGCACTATCTCCCCGTAGTAGCGAAGTTTGCCTGAGCATTTCATCAAGCAAAAAACAAAAGATTAGGACTTAATTTAGGATTTTGGATTAGGTTGAGGTGCCTGTGCCTTGAGCCGCGAATATGATTATTTTATTCCAAAGAACATTATGTGTTAATATCATAATGCGTTCACAAGATTATGCTTTTTTTTAAATTATGCTTAATTATTATTATGTTAACAGTATCTATGGCAATATTATACACATTATGGCAAAACATTTATGCCTAATAACATTATGCGTAATGATCATTGTGCTGAATTTCGTTATGCCAATATAAATTATGGCAATATGTTCTATGCTTATCATTAGTAAACCCGCCACACCAACCGGTCCTATGTTCCGCATCCAGCGACTTTGTGAACTTCGTGCATTTTCTGCATATTCCCTAATGTAGTAGGTTTCCCTAATTTGTGAACTTATTTAAACATATTATTGTATACTTATCTGTTTTTTAGAAATAATAAACTTTCCTGCACAAAATCTTTATTGAGTACCAAGTGTAGACACTCAGTCTAGTATCATTATCATCTAGTATGAAATCTTCAGTCTGTGTACAACTTAGTACCTAAAGTTCACAATCCCTTATAATAATATTCATAGCCTCACAGTATATTACATAAAATCTTCATAAAGATTATTCTTAAGGGAGGCTACATACAATAAAGAAACATAATTGTAGACATCTTCGCAATAAAACCGCCTAAATCTTAACTAAGGCAGACGTCTGCAAAATACTGAAGTTTATTTGGATTTGAATAAAAATGTTCGAGTTTAAAACTTTTATTTCGTATGAGATATGTAAATAAGAAATGCTTTGGGTCTCATGTCTACTAAAGTTTATTGTTTGCATCTATTTCTTGAAGAACTGTAAAGGCTAATTATTCCCTGTGCAATTTTTAATGAATGTTTTTTATTAATGAATATATCGGTACTTTAAAAAAAACCCATTGATGGATTTTCTTTCATTCTTTTCTTTTCTGTATAAGGCAATATTAACACGAGCACCGGCAGCTAACTAAATCAATTTTTTAATTATAACATCCCTATTATAGACCATGCCACAAAAAAAGCAAACTCATTCATACATCACAGGGCACAAATATTAACAGAGTCATCAAAGCAGATGCACCACAAAAAAAGTAAAAAAAAACACACAAAAACTTCATTAGTTCACAATTACAAGCACGAGCCAACGGAAATGATAATGAAACGGGGCGTGCATCACAATTAAAAATAAATTTCCTCTGTTTTTAACAACAATATCCGAACTATCCAATTTTGGGGTTCCGCTCGGCGGCAGGTGGAAACCACACTCGTTACGTCTCTATCAGCTAGTACAATGGCGGACAGAAGAAACTTTAAATGCAAAATTAAAGGTGAAATTTATTAAAATTTTGAAGCGTGGCTAATCTAAAGAACCAGTGAAGTAAATGAGGTTGAAGGGAAAAATTAAGATTAGTGACATGGCAGAGTTCAAACGAAATTAAGAGCTAGTGAAGTTGACAAAATATGATTACAGAACCATCCACAAATGCAATGAAGTGGAAAACGAAGAAACTAAATTAGAAACGGAGAGGTAGCTTTCGAACATGTTTTAATAACATACTTATGCATGTTTTCACTAAGGGTCTTAATGGGTTTAGTAATTACTTAGCACATTATTCATTAAAATATTTTACAGAGACTTTCTTAAATAAGGGTGTAAAAGCTCACTTCTGCTAAGAAAATTTCACTATTAAATTAACCCTTAGTTTCTTGCGCTAATTAGTTTTGCTATAGATCCTCTGTATTAAAAACAAGATTTATGAGGTAACTCGTACGGTATCTTAATTGCGGCTTTAAAGTAATATTTCACACACGGGATTAATAGTTCACACTTTTTATTTACTTAAGGAAGCTGTGTGTGGTGATAAAGATTTTGAAGAGTTCTCTTCTAAGTTTTATAAGATCTCTCTTTTGGACATAAGTACTAGAATTATGCGCACTCCTATGCATAAACTGATGAGGCTCGTGATTCTGGATGAGGTGCAAGGAAAACGCGCTTAAGGAAGAGCACCGGCAAGAAGGTCGCAATCAAGGAGGACGCAACTAAGTGTTTGCGATCCTCAGTGAAGAAACCAAGACTAAGAGATCTAAGTTACATCAATTGATATCTCTTCTGATAAAATACAAACTTAAACTGAGATCATGAAGTTGTAGATTGATATAATAATTGGGCTTACTAATAGTAGAAAATTGTATGAATGACTCATGCTGCAGTATACTGTTATCATCCAAAAATATTTGCATTGGATATCTTGCTCAACATCATGATAGTTCCAGCTGAAAATATTATGTCCACTACTGAATATAGGGCTCGCCCAAGCGTCGCTTCATCAACCAGTCCTGTGCATCTCGTATCCAGCGGACTCGCACAGTCTTTGCTTATGTAACAATAACATTTCAAGTAACCCACGCATTATCGTTAAACTCATGGATACGTTTTGTTTTATATGTCAAGTGAACTCAACTGCAAGGTAAACATACATGCATACCGTAACGGTTCAAACAATCTTAGAAATCATTGTTTGTTATGCTGAGTGCATAATAATGCAAGTAACTGTAAGTAAACAAAGTGAAAAATTCATTAAAGTTCCCTCTACTATCGGACAAGCTGCAAGCTGACGTCATTATAATGTGAGAGACGGAGACTATCGGTGTATTCATGTGGTCTTTATTTTGTTAAATATATCCGGCCTAATACGGCTGTACTTTTTTTGCTCGACTTCTTGGGTACACTACCGTCACTAAAGTGCCCGTAGATTATTCTAAGTCCCATGTAATAGGAGACGAGCCTGTTGCCAGCAAATGGACACATATGCAGACTCCAGGCTGCCACTGAATGACCGTGGCTTGATTACCCACGGTGAAGCGAAGAGGAAAGCGAGGAGGGGCCACTGTTAAGGATTTTGCCGATAAGGCTGAGGGTAGGAGGCCGTGGCGGGAGAAAAGTGTACTGTAACCGGTATTGCGGTGCACTGCTTTCATTACCTTCCATGGCCTGGACGGGGTCGCCACATTCTGATGGGGGACGCGTTGGGGCCGCAGGGGAGGAGGACTGTGGGTATAGCGTTGGCCGCTCTTCCTATCTTCTGTGGCGGAAAAATGGTGGGTGGCGGGGCCACTGACCTGACCCTTCAAAGGGGAACCAAAGGTGCCAACACGGGTTCGTCTGGCGCCCATGTGCTGGTTTGGTCCATGGGGTGGTCACGGCGTACAATGTGTTCTGGTGCGCCGGTGATGGGAAGTACTCACCAGAAGAAAGTCCGATGACGGACAGCCGCGGTGGGTTCGCGGTGAGTGCTAACGCGTGCCCGTGTTCCCGCTGCGGCACAGGAGGACACCGTGGAGTTTTAGTGGGTTGGAGTCCTACATAACTGCACTATCTCCACGTGGTAGTGCAATATGCTTGAGCAATAAAATTCTCCACGCCCAAAAAAAGCCATTGAGAAATTCCAGATGAAAAAGTCCAATAACATTTGGCCCGACCCGAGAATCAAACTCAGCAGTAGCGGTTGCGATCATTAGAGAAACGAGGCAGTTAGTGCGGCGGTTCATGTAGTGCTTTTCCGTTAAATATATTAATCCAAATTATTTGACTACAAATTCTTAGGCCGTTAACTACTTCGACATTTCACCCCCAATTTGCACTACAAAGAGTGACCTTCCTAATAAATTATTTATTGAATTTAATTGATTGTCGGCAACACCACACGTCGCGGTTCCATTAAACCGCGCTGTTTCGTATATTCCGTTGCTCGACAGTGTACAAAGGTGAAATAAAACATTAATTGCTGTCAGGCGGCGAGGGGCGAGACAAAAGATTCGTTTTTTCGTAACTATTGTACGTACGGGACCCTCCGTTACGGTTGGAAAGCAACCCTGTTTCGGCGCAATGAAAAAGCAATGTTGATCGATATTTTTCTTTTTTTCTACGGTTTTGCGGCACTGAAAAATTGTGGTGTTTTTGTCGTGTTATGGAATTTCTTTAGTAAAAACTCAATTTTAGCTAAACCTATGTTTAGCGTAATAGCCGCATTGCCTTCATACAAATGTAAAACCCAGGTTACACGCTAAAGGTCGTATGCATGTTGGCTTTACATAAAACAGCATGTAAGCTGGTATAATGGCTTAAAAGCTTAGCTGTTTTAATAGTGTAAACGAGGCTTTATTGATATATTCCCTTTATGTCGAGTCCCGTTATGTCGAGCCTGGAAGTCTATTGTTCTCCAAAGTTGATATTTTATTTTTTTATTGATATTTTACGCTTTCTATTACCTTTATGTCGAGTTTGGTGAACAGGTACAGTCAGGGATGTAAATTAAAAGCCAATGGCATAAAAACATTGTTTTATTATTTGTTCTATTACTTGTTTTCATATATATATCTAATCTTTCATAATCTAAACATATAAATCACAGTATAATCATCACGTATATAAATAATTCTTCTAAAAAATAACTTTCTTCATCTAAATAAATCACAGTATAATGATCACTATTGTTGCAAATGTTAAACAGCATAGTTTTACAGTAAAAAATAATTCTTCTTATAAAAGTAACTTTCTTAATCTAAATAAATCACAGTATAATCCACACGTACATAAATAATTCTTCTAAAAAATAACTTTCTTAATCTAAATAAATCACAGTATAATCATCACTATTGTTGCAAATGTTAAACAGCATAGTTTTACAGTAAAAAATAATTCTTCTTATAAAAGTAACTTTCGTAATCTAAATAAATCACAGTATAAAAACCACTATTAGTGAAAATGTAAAAAAAGATATAGCTTTATAATAAGTAAATAATTCTTTTAAATTAGCGTTATTGATTTACGCTATATCGTTGTATCAACCTAGGTAACATGTATATTTTAAATAATTAAAAGATAATCACTTAACAACTCTTACAGTTGATAGGCGTTTAAGATTTTTATACTGTGATTTATTTAGATTAAGAAAGTTACTTTTTTAAGAAGAATTATTTTTTACTGTAAAACTATACTGTAAAAAAGATAAAAAAAGATTAAGAAATATTAGATATATATATGAAAATAAGTAATAGAACAAATAATAAAACAATGTTTTTATGCCATTGGCTTTTAATTTACATCCCTGACTGTACCTGTTCACCAAACTCGACATAAAGGTAATAGAAAGCGTAAAATATCAATACTTTGGAGAACAATAGACTTCCAGGCTCGACATAACGGGACTCGACATAAAGGGAATATATCGCTTTATTGTTGTTAAAAGAACAGTATGACAGCACTCTATTTAAATCCAAGGAAATAAGATTATTTATAAATAGATGCATTTAAATAAAGGTCAAGCAGATGCAATAATTGTTTTGACTTCTTTAAAGTTCCCCTACAAAGTGAGGAAATACAAGACACAAGCGGTATTAGTTAGTATCCATGAATCACGTCTTCATTGATTGACTTCTATTACAATTATGAACCTCTTCTTACTTCATTAAGAGTAAGTTATCGACGCAATCACGCGAGTTCATTAAGTCAGCCGACACAAAGATTTATGGTATAAAACATAATATTTATAGACGGTTTTATATCAGTAAGTGCTGTTTAATTAGTGAGAATCATAAAATGTAAATTTTGCTATCTCAAAAACCAATTAAAGTTTTTTTAAACCGTTTTTTATAGTGGCCTAGTAAAAGTTCTATACAGTGTACATTGCTGGGTACCTTGTTGTAGTGATGTGAATACAATGAGAAAGTTGAGTGATTTGAACCAAGATGAGTGTTTGAAGTTTGCATTTTAGTTTACTTTACAGTACGTATTAGTTTGCGTTCATGGCATACTGACACCAAATTGCTGACTTCAATGTGCTCTGACGAAAATAGGTCATACTGTTTTCTGTCGGTTTCCTGTTCTCGATGTTGCAAGAAACCGAAGATTGCTGATGTAAATAATGACACAATGTTACTGTGTTATTGTTAATGGTAATTCTTTCATATTAGTAAAAAATGTAATGAGAATAGCTCATGCTATGGTAGATTCTCCATCAGCCAGTTACAAGCAGCCAGCCAGCGGCATTGACTATATATCAAGACGAAGGTCCAGAGAATAACTTTTATAATTTTAGAAAATGGTAACGATATTCCTTGACTGACAGAATATTAAGTACACAATTAATGAATTAATATTTAGAATGTAATAAAATAAATGCATAGATGAGTTTTTCTAGAGATAAAGAGAATCAAAAACCAGTTAAGTGCGAGTCGGACTCGCGCACGAAAGGTTCCGTACCATTATCGCAAAAAAACGACAAAAAAACCACGTTTTGCTGTATGGGAGCCCCACTTAAATATTTATTCTACTGTGTTTTTAGTTATTTGTTGTTATAGTGGCAACAGAAATACATCTCCTGTGAAAATTTCAACTGCCTAGATATCACGGTTCATGAGATACAGCTTGGTGACATACGGACAGATAGACGGACCGCGGAGTCTTAGTAAAAAAGTAAAGATTGATAAAATTGGTAAATTCGTTCAGTAATCACTGAATGATAGCATATTATAATAATATAAAAAGTAATAATATACTAGCGCGATGTGTTTGTAATGTTAAAGAGAGATAAGAGAAATCACACAGAACTAGCGTGCTTGTTATTGTAATGTTCGAGCTTCCGAACTAGTAACCTGTTGCTAACAACGAACTCTGTTCGTATGTAATCTTTTAATCCTTCCAGTTTTACCTACATACCTATGTGGATCGAGGTCAGGTAGCAGAGGTGATATGCCAGATAGTTTATGTCTTACTGCAGGGCCAAGGCCTCTTCTCGTACAGAGAAGACAAGAGCTTTAATCACCAGACTTTCTAAAGGGTTCACAATTTAGAATTGATGTATTATCGAAAAACATCATGAATACCTGATGTATCAAGATTGTCTTCTTCTGATATTTGTATTAAAAAAAAATATTATAGTATTCTCAACTATGCTGAGTACCAGCATTTTACAAGGAGCTACTGCTCATCTGACCTCCACAGGCCATTAATTGGGTATCATGGTATCCTTTGGCAAGGCTCTTGTCTGATTTTCTGACAATCCGTATTTATATTTCAATGGCCTGCCCATTTCCACTTCAGTCAGTGTGTTACGTCTATAATTTTGGTATGTTTCCTTATTATTGTTAATCTTATTTTTGTCTTTTTGTTTCATGATGTATTGGGCCATTTAATAAGAAGTGAGACAGAGAAATGGGCCAAAGAAGTGACAGAAAGGTGTCCTGAATACTCAGATGAAGTCTGAGCCTAGATATAAAACAAGAAGGATAGGCAGGCAGTATTGTAGCTGGAGAGATGACATCAAAAGGGTGGCAGGAACAATTTGGACTTTAGAAGCAAGAGATCGATGCATGTGGAGAGCACTTGGAGAGGCCTATGCTGATAACAAAGACAATCGAGTAATCGGTGTCGAATAAAAAAAAGTAAAAATTGCTGTAGTATAAATAAGATAAAATGTAACTGTAACTGTAAAATTGTTAATAAAGGCTGTTTAATATTTCAATAGAAGCGAGAGCATAAGAATAAATTCAACTGTTCTATGAAATAAGCCCACGCGTAGAAAAAGTGAACCTCTATCTGTATTCTTAGTCACAAATAAGACATCAAAAATAACGTAACGTATACTCCCACGGAATTCCAGAACGCTGTAGTAAAAATACTCGAACTAATACGTTAAATCCCATCACTAGAACTTTGACAGCGGCAGCGCTAGCGTTGTTCTTGACGTGTTTACGACTGCTAGTGAATTTACAACCTTTTTGTGACTGTCAGATTGGCCGTCCGATACTTTTACTATAAGTATTTCTATTTACTTATGGTTTTATGTATTTGGTAAGTATAATGCGTGAAATATGGCTTCCCGGCGTAGTCTTTTGGGATTGTGGTAAATGAAAAAATGGAATGGCACACTCTTTTCATCAAATAAATGCTCGCAAATTCACTCACGTTTTAGACCTCGTGAGTGAACTTGCGAGCAAAAAGTAGCCGTTTATTTTTGCGGTATCAAAATAGCCAATGACACTCAGCAATAACATTAAAATAATACTTAAGAATAGTGCTATTATTTGAACGATATAGTTAAAGTAAGTGCAATAAGTAATATTGAAGTGCAAACAATACAAATTATAACAGAACAGTATCTAAAAGCAATCACAATCAAGCAGCAAAGTTATTACTCTGACTTCTGAGATAAAAATAAGTAAGGCAAAGTGATAAAAAAATATAATAATTATGCAGAAAGTAAAGTAAATTGCATAAACACAATTTTTTTGATTAAGTTGCTATTAATAAGCAGCTTCTCTTAACTTAATGTCCAGCTCGGTTAAAATAAATGAGCACCCAAAATTTCAAAAACTCCACACCTTGGTTTGCCCGCGTTCGCCTCGTGAGCCAATAGCGAGAGTCAAACATCCGTGTGACATTGACATTTCGGGTGCTCAGTTATCTTGACCGTGTCATCATCATCATCAAACTTTTTATCCTGGAAAACTTCACAGTTCCTGTGGGAGAAGTAAAAATAAAATCATTACGAGTTTGACGCTGACAAAGTTATTGGGTTTTACCATCTTGAATTCCTCAGTAGCAGAACGGTGTTTGGACTTGTGGCTGGTTGATGGCAATATGCTCACTCCTATTACTTTGGATTTAAAAATAACTGCATGGTGAATGCCCATGTAGCACGCACTCCTATCAAGATCGGAGACTCTACGCTCGAAGTTGTAGACGATTATGTCTATCTGGGACAAACGGTCCAGTTAGGTAAGTCCAACTTCGAGAAAGAGGTCAACCGTCGAATCCGACTTGGCTGGGTGGCGGTCCAGCAGTCTAGCAGTGGACATCTTTCGGCTGAAATGATGATGAAACATAACTGGTGAAATGTGGGTGCACTATATGTGCAACTCTGCCTGACCCCTCGAATAATACAAGCGTGATGTTGTGGTATGGTGTGAAGTTCTTATTAATAAGAAAGACCTTCTCTTATCTTTATTACAAAGCTAGCTGTCCCCCGTGCTTCGCTACCGTCAAGTGGCTACCTACCTACCCTATCCTACCTACTTACCTATCTACCTACACTACCTATCCTACATACCCTACCCTACCTACTCAACCCTACCTATATCATACCCTACCTTATAAAATAAAATTTTATCTTTATTTATTTTCTTACTTAATCTTTCCTATGTCCTTTCTTAGGATGCCATCTATCTCCTTGCCAAATTTCATTGAATTCCGTTCAGTGGTTTAGGAGTGAAAATGTAACAGACAGACAGAGTTACTTTCGAATGTATAATATTAGTATGGATATGCAGCATACAATTATTCTGCACTTAATTGATACCCTCGGTGTATTATAATAAATTATTATCTGAATTCCCGATATGATTATGGTATATTGCCCTCCTGGAGTACCGTTATCTAACAATTAGCCGATTTTAGTTTTTTGATGCCGTCGTAATCAGCACAAAATTCTGTATGGATCTGTCTAAGCAATATTTTTCACAAACAATAGATTACGGATAGTAATTAAAAACACCCAAAATTGCTATTTTTACAATTCTATGTTTGATAGAATGTGCCTATTCAAAAGTGCACAATTAGACCTCAGCCTTGTTGCGTAATGAATTCGGCAAGGCAAAGGGCAAAGAATATGAACAATCGTCCAATCATATAGACGGAAATCCACATCGCGTCTTTTATCTCGCCATGAGGCTATGAGGCCTAGGAAATATGTCAAGTTTTGCAAAAAAGTATATTAAATGGTATGTATTTTTATTCTGATCAATAATTTTGTCACGTGACTATTAAACATTCAAACTGTCTGTTGTCTCGATTAAAATAGCTTTTTAACGGTTGCAATCAGGCAAAAGCCTTGAAGGATTTTTACCTGATTCCAAAAACGAAAAAAAACGAAAAGCCTTCACGTTACAAAAACGACGCACTATGGGAAAGCCCCATACAAGGCCGTCTCAAAACCGTTTCACGTGAAAGTCGTTGTTATGGAGTAAAACTAATTAATTAATTTAGTCCTATAAATAATCTTTCTTTTCTATATTTTTTAATTATTTTTGCTAACCATAATGTATATAAAAAGGCATCAAAGCTAACTCATGTTCAATGATGTGATTTTGGCACAATACATTACTACAATTCAACGCCACATTTCTCGAAAGTTTTTGATATAAATGTATAAGTATTATACATTTTTGAAATGCTTATAATCTCCTCATAACGTTTTTTAAATAATATTATGTATAATAAATAAATAAATTAAAATTAACCAATATAGTTTAAGATGGTATAATTTTCGGGTTACTTTTTTTTTAACGAGACTGTTACCCGTTGCCGCTGTTTGCCGATGTCGAGATATTTGTTGTATTACGATCTTTATACATTATTTTACACAAGGAGAAAAAAAAAGTTGCGCATACTTGCGCCTTTTCTGACACGGTGCCAAAATATATCGCGAGATAAATAAATTTTTTTTTTTTTCCAATATCTTTTTACTTCTCACATATCATCTGTTATCTATTAAGGTCAAATTGATAAAATGGTCATTACAGTGATGAGTATTATTAATAGTTATTTGTGGTTTTGATATAGTTTTGACCACCTTATTTGATAAAATATGGTCACTTTATCTATTAGGGTCAAATTAAAAACAGGTTGATTATGGGAAGAGTGCAAATATTAGTTTCTTATCTTTTTGCACACAGCACTATTTCATTGGCCTACAAAAGAAAGGCGAACCCTGAAACATCCACAGTTGTTCGTCAGAAATTCAGTTGCCTTAAAAAAGCATACCTATTTTCAAATATTCACAGAAGTTATCTGATTTGAAAATAATGGGTGAATTTGTTTGTAGTAAACGAGAGTTGTGCATTTTGTTGATAAATGGGAATAATATAGAAGACTACTTGCAAGAAAATTTCAATTTGTCACCAAAGGATATGGCTACTGCGGTCTCCTACATTCAAAGAAACTTGGTATCTAAATGTAACGAACGCTGGAGAAATGCATCCCAGAAAAAAAAAGAACGCTTTGAAAGTAAGAACGTCGACTGGTTAAATGGTGAATTTCGTGTTCCACTGGAGTGTCGAGTCACAGTTAATGGACCCTAATACGTCTGGAAGCAGTGCAGGTGGCAGACCATCGAAACCATACGAAGCATCTTCAGAAAAAACAAAGAAACGAAAAAACATGGAATTAATACAAGAGTACGGATTGGACTGTGTGCTCAATGCATATGCTCAGGAGTTGCGGTCTATGGGTGAGACGGAGGAGGCCACAATTGTTAATATTATACGAACTGCGTCAAAAAATGATAAGAAAAAGTTTCTTAAATTCATAACTGAGAACCCTGAAGACGTTACACCTTTTACAAAGGAAGAAGCACTACGGATATTTATTGACTTAGACCTTAACAAAGAACAGTATGGGAAACTTCGAATTTGTTTGGCGGACAAAAACTGCTCAGTGTTTCCTTCTTATCCAACTTAAGCCGAAGCGAAGAAGATGTGTTACCCACCAGATTCGAGCATAACCATTACTAACATAAGTGCAAAAGTCAATCTGCAGGACTTATTGGATCATACTGTGGCACGTATATTACTAATTGGTTCAGTTTACAAAAACGGTTTAAGACAGTTGAAACTATTCTGCAAATGGGGTTGTGACGGGTCATCAGGGCAAAGTGAATACAAGCAAGTTTTGCCCGAAGAAAGCGATTTCATATCAGATGCGAACCTTTTTATTGCTTCACTTGTACCCATTAAACTCATAGATGAGACAACTAATATTGTTATTTAGAAAAATGAAACTTGCTCATCCGTAAGATATTGCAGACCTATATTGATAGAATTTGCCAAAGAAACTCCTGAAAAACCGCGTCTGTTGTGGCTTATATCAAAAATCAAATTAAAAACCTGTCTCCTTCCGTGATAAATAAGAATGGTGAAGTAATTGAAATTACTCATAACCTTTTTTTAACCATGATTGATGGTAAATTAGCACAAGTTTTAAAAGAAACTCCTTCGAGCGCTTCTTGTACAATTTGTGGTGCTACTCCTCGGCAAATGAATAACTTAGAGGCAGTTAGGACACGAGATGTGAATGAAAGTTCATTTCAATATGGACTGTCAACACTACACGCTTGGATTAGAAGTATGGAGATGATTTTACACATTTCCTATAATTCGTCTTTCCAAAAGTGGTCAGCCACTACACCAGAAAATAAAAAAAACAAAGACGAAAAGAAAAAACTGGTACAAAAACGGTTTAGGGAGGAAATGGGACTGCATATCGATAAACCTCGACAAGGCACTGGAAATAGTAATGACGGAAACACAGCTCGGAGATTTTTTCAGAATTACTCTTGCTCTGCAGACATTACAGGTGTAGACGTAGAACTTATAAAACGGATGTACATTATACTACAAACTATGTCGTCTGGAATGGCTATTGATTCAAAAAAGTTCGGTGAATACGCATATAGTACCGCCCAACTGTACGTAAATATTTATAATTGGTATTATATGCTTTCCTCCGTACATAAAATACTTATTCACGGAGAAAAATCATTGAGTACTATGCTATTTTACCTATCGGACAATTGTCCGAAGACGCTCAAGAATCCCGCAACAAGGATTACAAAAAGTTTAGACTTCATCATTCTAGAAAGTGTTCAAGAGCGGCTACCAATACAGACGTGTTCCATACCTTATTGTACACTTCTGATCCATATATATCAAGTTTGAGAAATACCTCAGAAACAATATCGAAAGAACTTTTCGATAAAGCCAAGTCCCTACTTGCTGTCAACGAAAATCTGTAGGAGCTTGTTGAATTTTGTACATCATTTTTTTCCCGTTAGACGCTGTTTACACAATGATATTAAATTCTATGTTATGTAAGTAAATTACAAAAAAAAAGTATTTTTTCTTATAAATGCATGTATTTTTTTATGTTTTAAATAAAATAATAAACATAATTTTCAAAATTATTATTTTTTCTATTAAACCTTATACTTTCACGTATATGTGTGCAAAATTACAGATCATTTAGTTTTGAAATAACTGAGATACGGAGTTTTGAGACGAAATATACGCGATTTTCCCATAGTGCGACGTAGCGGCTTATTTACAGTCGGTCTTCTACCGAATTCTTCCTACTGGCCTAGTGAGTGTGCCATACGCAAAGATCATGAAATATAACAGTACCATAAGTTATGTCTTGAGCGACTCTATTGACCCAAACACAAACCACCACTGAGAAATGACAAACGAAATTTCTGATCCGGGGACCAAACCTAGGACCTCTCACTCAGCAGCCGTGTTTGTCACCACTAGATCAACGATACAGTCGAATAGAAAACAATCCTCTCAATTCACAAATAGTCGAAGCTGCAAGCTGCCCGAAATTAGGATAGTAGCCGTTAACAGCCGAACATCGCTGCAGGGCTGTCAAATAAATGTCGAATGGTTCTCAACATTTTTACAGCGGCGGACATAAACGCTAAACGCCATTTTACGGCCCGATTATGTCTCTTGCGAAAGCCCTGCAACATCGATGTGAAAAAGGGATAGTGCTATTTGTCCTGCATAGCTCTGTCTCTCTCACACAAGGGAATAATGATGGCTTTGGCACGTCATCCCGATACGTGCTTTTAAATATTTTGATTAGCTTTTTATTATGGGAAGTCGTTTTATTTCGTGCTGTGTGTCTGGATGTGTTCGTTAATTTATGTCAGTTTGTATTTTAGTTTTTTATGTTAGCGATTATGTGATTGAGAGCTTACGGATGGCTGTTTCTTTTAGTCGGTTTATTGTTTTGTTAACTCTTTTGGAATGAATTGGCGTCCTCATTCTTTGAATAATCTGAAAAGCACTCCATTAAACTACTACTGAACGTGAGTGTTTAATTCTACGGTTGTCTTTCCATCTAGTCTCTTTTTGACTTCCCAAAAGCGGATTTTGTATATTTTCTAGTGCATTCGCAACCAAGATCAGGGACTGTCACAAAAATCTTTATAGACCACGTGACATGTCGGTAACTTACCTATATCAATATCACACACTTTGATTTTTTTACAACCGTTATTGCTGAGTGTCTCTTGTTCAGACCGTTCAGTTGAAAGGAGATATTTAATTTTGGGCCACCTCTATGTACACTACATAGGTAAATAGGAAAAAATTAGGGGAATTCCATAAAAATACTAACAAATTAATTTGAAACAGGGTACAGGCGTACAAAAAAAAACCATTTGAAAAGTTTGTTAATAAGATAATAATATACATTTTTAGGGCAGCCATGATAGTTGTGTTTGACATGACGTTTGAAGTTTCTTTTTGAGTCTTTGAGTCTTTCTTTGTCTTGACTTTGAATTGGATATACTTTGGAGTTTTTAGTGATTGTTTTAGTTTTGCAACTCAGTATACTACTACGGACATTGATTGATTGCTTCTGCATTGCTGTTGAATTCGTGTTGTTTTTTTTTGCGCAGATATTACGATGATCAGCGATATGCGAAAAATGTCAAAATGACATTTTTCGCATACCGCTGATCTGATTCACCATGTTTAATTTTATGTTGTGTTGCTCTACATGACAAAGTTAACGTGAGTTTACATTGAAACGAATTGAAATTAAAGAAATTTAACAGTAAAAAACGGTCGGCCCAAGCGCCATATATTTCCGGAACATCTCCTTTCCACTGAAGGGTTTTCATCTCAAAAGCACCAAAACTGTCACAAAAATCTTCTCCAACATTCTCCGATTCAATTCCTCCATCAGCAACACTCCGCTTCTATTCAACAGATAAAACAGCACTGCGGACCTACCTCGGTTATAAGGCGCAGGTCACATGTCCGCCTAATCGCGGCCGCACGTTTGCCTAACAAGACCGCAACTAATGGTTGGTTTGTACTGAAAGTGGACGTATCTGTAATGTCGTTACTTGTTTTCGGATTCGTCGGATCTGTGGGACTGCAGGTAGGACTGTGGTGAGGTTGGGGACAAAACCTGGATTGATAAATGTAGATGCGGTATGAATTGACAAGTTGGAGTAAATAAATTTGGATAAACACGGTGCCATCAATTTGGCCGAAGGTTTGGCTAGCGGACGTCTTGTCTTACAGCAGTTATAGAATTGGTTTCCAAGTCAGTTTCTGTAAGTGTAAACCGAAGGGAAACATCCGCTGAAAATAGTACCAGGAAGGTTTAATTCTCAAGAACACGAAGGAAGACTAGTACATTGTCCTAGAAGGCAATGCTCCATTTGAAGGTTTCTCCCTCAAAGGATTAAGAAACTAAAGATTCTTTGAAAAAATCCTCTTCTTATCATGAATTCATTGATAGTCTTCTAATAAGCTTATGCTTTGTATTAGTCATTTACATGATAAAATGCTTTTATGTCTTTTTGTGTACCACACAGTGTAGCACTCCTATTTGTGGTTGTGATTGTCATCGCCATGGCGTAAAAGCTTTTTGATTGTAGCAACTGCAAATATGGATCGTGAACGAGATTCCGGGTTTAAATGCATTTTCGTGTGCCCCACTATTTTGGACCGGAGCGAAAGTGTGTCAATTGTTTGTTTTGCAGATTGTCAGCGAGGCAAATGATGGAAATATTGGACAGATGGTTTATCCTGTGTTTTATCACAAATTGTTTAAGCTGAGTTGAAGTTTGTGCATTTAATTACATTCTGCTGCATATAAGTTACAAGTTTCCCAGAAATATCTCATCGGATCAATGAGTGGTAAAAAGGTTTTCGTGTATAATAGCAATTTGAGACGCTTCTTCGAACTCTCTTGTACATACAAAAAAGCATTATTCAAAAGATAATTTACGTTATGCACCATACATATTTTATAAGTGTGGTAATTACAACACAGGTCAATTTTGTACGCTAACTTATTAACCTGGATATAGTATGCGGCAGATAATGTGGCATTGTCAATCGTAATTGTATCTCAGACCCTTTCAATAAATCGATGCGCTTATTATTAACACCTTAATACTGTATTATCCCTTAATAGTCTCGAGACACAAAACACTGAAAAAAAAATTTGTTTGCTGGTAACAGAATTATTGGGACTTGCGAACTTTGTCTTACTGGCAAAAAACAGAATTTTCCTATTTGCTGACTAGATTTGTATTATTTTATGGATGGTATTTAAAAGTACTTCAATTCATTCCCATCCCAAATTTGTAAAAATAGTAATACACCTAATTTTAAAAACAAGCATTTATTTTTTTAGTTTTACTTCAGATAATGCACTGCAAAATGTATAGTACTTTGGCAACATAGTCGACGGAGCCCCGCTGCGGGGCTCCTATTTCCGTCCGCAGGGTCTAAAGTAACCTAACACGAACGAGATGACGGGAGCTCACGTCATCTCGTTCGAACCTAACCTGTCCGTGTCGGGGTGCCCTAAGCTCCCGAGCAGGAATATTTGGTGCACGATCAGTATTTTTCGGGGAAGAATAAAATAGTTATTGTTACAATAGAATATTTGCAGCGCACTACAATAAAAAAGTGTTATATCTTGGTGTTAATTTGTTTGATGTAACATATTTTGTTGGCCGAGTAGTTTAATTATAGTAAAACAATTAAACGGGTTTAAGATCAATATTTTAGAAATGCATACATAGATGTACCTTTAGATTTTTGGTGAACACAAAAAGGTTATCCTTATTTTATTAAAGTTTATTTTCTAATAAGTAAAGTTTGCTTTATAAAGTTACATAACTTTTCGGTTGTCCCTTTTATTCAATTCAGTACAAAACCGTCGAGAAACAATTTTCAAAACACAGAAGAGAATATCAAATCAAAACTCACCATCTTGCTTTACAGTGTTACCCAGAGGACCGCAGCTTGCGACCCACACGAGCAGTATCCACCGCAGCATGAGCCCCACCCTGCTTCTCTGCAGTTCCGGCTGATTGTGGAAGTGACGCGCCGTCGGCCTAGCCTGCCCTGCCATGGTCGCATCAAACGAGGGACCATTGGTGAAGGGGAGTCACATTGTTTGGGGACCTGGGGGAGATAAAAATAAATTAATATTTGAGTTGAAAAAAAGAATGGATATGACCGCATGTGGAGGTGAAAAGTTCATCTTGAAAACTTTGCAAATCTATAGAAAATGCTTTCAACAGGTTTTTAGACCAGCACACAGCCCTGTCGAAGTGCCCACAGCCACTTAAGTTTGCAAATTTTTCGTGCTCCGTATAGCGTTGGTAGCCCTTCTCCAAGGTAGACAGATGACCTTGTGAAGGCCGCGGAAATCCGCAGGATGCGAGAAACACAGGATCCGTCGATGTGTATAGGCTTAGAGGAGGCCTGTGTTCTTGTCCACCGGACTGATGTCGACTTTTGGCTTTGTTGTAACTTGACACTCGCCGGTCAATACGAACTTGTGTTATTAACGCTTCAAATCGACAGCATGGTAACCCTAAAAATACGCATAGCAAATAAAAGTTCATAACCATTTCAGCTTCGCTTATTAAACTACTACATTTCTCCAAGGTCAAACTTAAAAGGCCAATCCGTATTTTTATTGGACAGCTATAATTTCTCGTCACCCTAAAACTAATAAGTGTGGCTACGCATTAGCGTTTAATAGCAAAATTATCTGACCTTAAACAAATGGCTGAGTCGACCTAAACGTGCGCTATCGAGCCTCTGGCCTTCATAAATCACAAAGCTACAAGAGATGTAGGATAAGCGAGCTTTTATGTCATCATTGGAGAGCCTTCGATTGGTAGTTAACTTAGTGGGAAAATTAGAATGAGTAGAAATAGGATGTTGTGTACTTTGAAGACAAGAAAGACCACGGTGATATAACGCAACTACAAGCAGTAAACGAAGCGGATGCAAATGGAATGGCTAAAGTTTTGAGGGCAGCAAGGTCATCAGAGAATATTATAGAACCTGGCGAATACTAACGAAAGAAAATACACAATAATCTATAATATATCATACTGCACACTAATTTTTTTTTTAATATGGTATTGTTTACATAAAATATTGGTACCTATTGAGCTTATCCGATGATACTGATAGCCGACCCTAACAAGGTTGAGATATGAACGATAGTTTCATGTTGTTACCAGTAAAATCGATTAAACCAAGGATTCTAGTCAAGCATACTGACGACAGCTATCTTTACCATCACTTTGTAAAGTATAAGTCAAAGAATCTAGTTAATAAATCCAGCAGAATTTCTGCGCGATCTTGATATAGTTTATAGCGCCACACTTTCATTTTTGATGTTTTCACGCCGATCTTATCTTGTGAGATAAGAATCTCTCTCGTAGGCTTACCGGCAGTAGCTAGGCAACTTGCCAAATACTTGTGTATTGCAGTTTTTTGGTTCCGCTTACTCGGTAAAAAGAGAGGCTATATCATTTCCATGAGTTTTTCGACTGGATTGTTTTATTTGAAGATTGTTGTCAATATTCGGTCATTCTTTTGGTATATTGATATAAAATTTGGAAATTATTAACAAAATATTTTTTTATGCCTTTGCCTTTGGTTTCGCCAGAGAGAAATGTAGATAATAATATAAAGCTTTATTTATTCCATACACATAGTTTACATTAATTCTAAACAATTTTTGTAGTGTTAGTATTATACTTATTCTAGTTTGTTAGTAAATGTTATTAAACTGCGTTAACGCGTTTTGTGTTTCGCTCTGGCGGTGAAAGCCTCTTCCATTTCGCTCTGTCTCTTGCCAGTCTGCTCCAGGTATTTCCCACCGTGGCAACTATGTCATCACTCCATCTTTTGGATGGCTTTCCTTTCCATCTTTTCTTGTGATTAGTGACAATTCTGGACCATTTGTTCCCTGGTGATCTTTGGTCATGCCCAGCCCATTTCCATTTTTGGGTCATTATGATTTTTGCTATGTCTTTTACCTCGGTAATTTTCCTGACGTCTTCATTTCTCACTTTATCGCTTAGCTTAAGGCCCAGGAGACTCCTTTTCAAGCTATTTTGGCACACTTTGACCTTATGAGTTGAGAGTAATGTAGATAGCCTAGTCATAATTTAGGTCATGGTATATTCGTGTACTATTCTAAATCCGTTTAGCTTTTGATGCTTGACTTGCAAACATTCGAACCAAGTCTGTACTTGCACATTGATAAAAGTATAGTATTAGATCCGTGTATTTAAGAAATCTTAACTCAACCTGTCTGAAATACAAATACAACTTTGTCTTCAGATTATCTACCTAGTAACTCATTTATAATCCTACGAGTACCTCCAGTTTTCTTAAGCCAAACATTAATCTCAAAATTAGGTGATAGTAATGAACTTATATTACAGTAGCGAACTATCTTATCACTATCGCACAAGAGCAAGGAAACCGAAGAGCACTCCGCGAATACTGGTGTTACGCCAAACGAACAATGATGAGACAAAGAAGAATTTAACAAACTATTACAGTACTTGCAAATAGCCGAGAACACCGAACTTAAAAGAATAAAGATTGTTAACATACATAAGAAAGATTTGAAGACCTGCGAAGAAAATCTCCTCAGAACAGGATGATCATGGGTTATAAAGACCTATATTCTAAGTCCTTTTGAAAGAAACTAACTCTACTGCAAACGATTTAGACGCCATGAAAGCGGAATATTTTTCGATTATTTTCAATAAATCGATTTGTTGATTCAAGGTGGAGTCGAGTTGGAAGACGTGGCTTGGAATATGGGAGTAAATATCTGATACACGAATTATCATGTGGTACGCAAATGATCAGATAATTTCAAATTACATAAACACATAATAACACCATGTCTGTATTTTCCGAAGGGTACAGGGTTAGAGGCGTACATATTTTACGCATATTTCGCCATTTTTGTTTAAATCACAGTTGCCTGGCGAGCCTATTGCAATCAATCTTTCTTAAGCAACTGCTTGGAAACATGCTGGCCCTGCTCCATAGGGCAATCTTTAGCGTGGACAAAATCAAATTTGTTAATTTATATTCCTATTCATAGTTATTGCTTTTTTTTTTTTTGTATTTTTGACTCACACACGGTTCCGTTGGTGTTGAATTAGGTATTTTACCTATGTTTGCAATATTTTTAAGTATGTGAGAACCATGTTCCTATTTATCACATTAATAAATTTACCTGTTAATGCTTTTAATACTTTATACCTGTACGTAGTATAGTGTATAGTGCTATTCTGGGTGCATCGTCCTCACATATATTAATTTATTAATGTATGTACTTATGTAAATATTGTAAAACACTTTTTTTTTAAAAGAGTAAGTATGGAGTTTCTTGTGCATTCTTCTCCATAACAAGCTACTTTTCCGAATGCACGGTAGAATCAATTTTTATTTTATGATTTGTTACTTTTAATTCTGACGTTCAAAAGTGCCGCTTTTTGGCCCAGTTGAATAAATATATTTGACTTTTGACTTTTGAAAAACTGAGAAATTCCAGACAACCTAATAACCCCTATCCGGAGATCGAACCCAGGTCTTTATGCTCATCAGTAGCGACAAATAAACCAACGTAGCAACGACCAAATGAAAGCCTGCGAATTGCTAATATCGCAGCAGATAATGATGATATCAATGAGTTTCGGAACCAAAATGACCCTTAGGTTTTTTAAATCAATTTAAATATAAAAAAATTAATAAGAAATTTAAATCTATCGGCCTGGAACTTAACCCCTCAAAGTGCGAAATTTATCTCTCTGACGTTACCGACAGACAATCATCTTTAGAAAAAATTAATGCAATAGCCCCGCAAATTAAAATCTTAGAAAAAAGTTCCCTGCACCTCCTAGGTTCCCCTATTTTGGAAGAAAGTTTTTCATCTTTCATCGAAGACAAAATCAAACATTTTAATGATATTTCGGATAGACTCTCCAAAATTAATTTACATTCGGCATTCACCCTTATTAGGTTTTTGTTTCGGTCCAAATTTTATGTATTTTCTCCGTTCTTCTCCACTTTGGAAGAAACCATAACTTTTGGACAAAATTGACCAAATTATTCGTAACACATTAACATCCATTCTAAATGTGGCCTTGGATGACCGAGCGTGGCTGCAAGCCACCCTACCAATTCGTTTTGGTGGCCTCGGCGTCCGCAAAATTTCTAGTGTAAGCTTACCAGCGTTTCTGTCTTCTATCCACAGCACTGAAAAGCTAACCAGGAGAATTTTAGCTCTTTCCCTGGTTGACTCGGAAGTGCCGTGCTTGACAGATGCAAAGGGCTCTTGGAAAGTGGCTTGCCCGGATACGGATCGGCCCGAGAACCCATTCTCCCAGAGACAGTGGGATGAGCCGCTCTGCAGGTTGGTACGGAATAACCTTATTGATACGTCTACTAATACTGCTGAGCGTGCCCGCCTGCTGGCTGTGGGTGAGTGGGAGTCAGGACTCTGGCTTCAGGCACTACCGTCACCTAACATAGGCACTATGCTAGGTGACACAACCTTCCGACTCGCTACATGCCTGCGATTGGGCGCTCCTTGTGGTGCTCCACATCGCTGTCAATGCGGTGAAGCAGTCGACTGCCTCGGACACCATGGTCTTTCATTCAGTAAGAGTGCAGGTCGGATTGCACGGCATGCTAGCATTAATGATCTCATCTGTCGTGCTTTTGCCACCGCCGGTGTGCCAGCTGTCTTAGAACCCAATGGCCTGGCACGCGTTGATGGAAAGAGACCTGATGGTATGACCATAATGCCATGGAAGTTGGGTAGGTCTTTGGTGTGGGATGCAACTTGTGTCGACACCCTTGCACCATCCCATCTTCCTAGTACGGTGGGCTGCGCTGGGGCGGCTGCTGCAGGTGCTGAAAACCTCAAACGGCGCAAGTACAACAACTTAATTGGTAATTATGTGTTTGAGCCGTTTGGGGTTGAAACATTAGGGCCATGGGGTCCGAGTGCACACCTATTATTTCGGGATATCGCCAAACGGTTGGTCGACTCGTAACGAGACCAGAGGGCTGGCCTTTTTTTTGCCCAAAGAATCAGTATTGCCATCCAACGTGGCAATGCTGCCAGCCTTCTGGGCACTTTTCCTGTTGACAGCGATGTGGATGAATTTTTTGACGCCCCGTAATTTTAGTCCTAACTCTAGTTTACAAATAATGTACATATGGAAACAAATAGAGAGTTTAATCATCTCTGTCTTTATTACATGTTCTGTGTGTCGTAACCAATCATCTGCCTGGCTTTTGCCTAGTTATGTTGTGCTCGGTGTCCAGTCTAAGTGGATACCGCTGTTTCACATAAAGTGACCGTCTATCTGACATCCAAAATCCTGGGCAACACGACATCACTTGGCAAAATTTGTATCAGGTTTTTGATTTCTGACTGTCCGTAACGTTGTCAAAAATCTGTTTAGAAATGAGACTTTCTGAGGTACGATTCTCGATGTGGAATTTAGGTGATCTTTGGAGCGACCTCTGCAAGCGGATAGGGTGGGGTGGCGTTGGCGGTAAGTCTAGATATTGTGAACGCATTTAACTCCCTGCCCTGGGCTGCGATAAGGGCAGCACTAGTACATCACGAAGTGCATTGCAAGTTACCTGCAGTGCATCGTCGGGGCTTACCTAAGCGACTGGCACATTTGATATGTAGGTCGGAATGGTAGCGTACGTTGAAGGAGGATCACGTGTGGGGTTCCACAGGTGTTGGTTTTAGGACCTCTCTTGAGATCTCACATACGATGTGGTCCTGCGTGTTGACCTCCCGGTTGACGTTAGTATCGTTTGCTATGTTTTGGTCGGCGGGGACACTGTTGACGAGACTATTTAAGCTTGCCGAGCTCAGGGTGGCAAAAGTAGTGGGTTTAGAGATAAATGGAACCATAGCGCCTCATAAAACTGAGGCACTATGGTTCCATAGATTGCCGAGCAGCAGACAACCGCACAGCTTGTCAGTAACTGTTAGAGATGCGCAGGTTCAGGTGGGTCAATACATAAGTTTCTTGGCCTAGCCCTGGACGGTGGGTGGGATTTCGAAGAGCATTTCCAGCGCCTGGTCCCTCGCGTTGGAAGGGCAGTGGGTGCTTTGTATAGATTGCCTCGGGAAGAAGTTTGCCGCCTCTACGCGGGTGTCATGCGATCGATGGACATCTGTTTGGTCGAACAGACTGTCAGGTGTCCAACGCTGCAGCATTAAAATCAATAGCCTGCAGCGGCAAATGGCCATTTGAATCGCACAAGGCGGCACCTTTTGAGGCGGCAACACTCCTGGATGGACATCTTGAAACTGTGGAGGCGACCTTGACTCTGCATAGCACACGCTCGAGGAGTGCCCTGCGTGGGCCTCTGAGTGGCCGTTCTTGGTCTTGGTCAGTGGTTATGAGAGCCATGCTGGCAGAGACAGATGACTGGGAGAAATGGCCTCCTTCTGTGAGAACGTGATGGTGCAGGAGACTGCCGAGCGGGATCGTGAGAAGGCCGATCTCGCTCAGAGAAGGTGTCGTATAGGAAACCACCTTGACGCCTAAAATGCCGAAGCCCTGCCTGAATCATGGGCAGGTGGGACTCCAGGGTCACGGGTGGTCAGACTGGGGATTCTGTTCACCTACCAATTGACTCCAGGAAAGACGGTGGCACAGTGATCACGTGCTGTCGTGCACAGCGAGGCTTATGAAAGACGCTTTTCAGTCTCAGGCATTGCACAGAGGGTGTTCCGGAGTGGTATTTTAAGAGGTAACGGGGTTTCAATGCTGATGGTGATCACCGGTGTGATTTAGTGAGGTAAAAATCCCACAATCCCCGGTATTTTCCGTAAATGTTCAAGCGCCTTTTGAAAGTAGCCGTCCGACAAAAAAGAAAGTTAGCTCTTCTTCCTCTGTGTTTTGTAACCATGGCAACTATACAAACGTTTAGTTTGTTTTACAACAGAAACGGAACAACAGTTTTCTGTGCGGAAATCGAGCTGCAGATTTTGTTTCCGCACCGTTCTGTGTTTCTTTGTTCAGGTAGAAGAATGTTTTGTAGTATCTTGATTATTATTATTATTTATTTTGCACTTGCCAGGATAAGCTGGTGTTATGTATGTACGTCTGTTTTTATTATATTCTCCTACTATTAAGTATTATGAGTGAAAGTATGTATCATCTGTGTGTTTGGATATTTATTAATCAATTATCTAACTGGCTGTACGAATGTGGAAAAATAGGCACACGGGTAAAGCATAACCTATTTTAAGACATAAATAGGATACTTTTTACCCTGATAGAAGGTTCTCGTAAGATAATTTCCGACTGCGACGGCGAAGTCCCTGACAGAAGTTATGTAATTTGTAGGGCTTTGTACATAGAAAATACTTTTTGATATTTTTGAATTTTCGGTATTAAAAGATTTTGATTGTTTGAATAAGATTAAACATAATCATTTATTCATTTGCGAATATGGGTATAAAAGAAAAGATCTCATATAAACAAAAGTGTCCTTAAGTTGATACAAATGGTTGGTTCAGCCTATTTACATACTAATATTGTCTGACACATGCACCAAAATCACTACATGAATAAATCCAATGATGACTGCGCTCACGTTTTCCAGCACTTTCCATTGTTATCTTGACTTCGCGGAAATGTGAGCTTTTTAGCGGATTTACTGCCATTTATGCAATTATCTCTCTGTGACTAATTGTCACAGAGCTTATCAAGTCAGGGATCATTAAAATTTAAACGGATTCTTGTGTTCGAACTCATAAATGGTTCATTTATACTGACTGCGTAGTTTCACAAGAAAAATCTATAATACGAAATTATTTTTACATTATGTATAAGCAGATGTAAAAGATAGGGGATAGGGGCCCTCATCGGGCATAAAAATCAATGGGAAAAGTGCCCAAAACGTGGGGACCATTACCATGTCAAATGGCAATGCTGACTCTATAGCCGACAAAAAGTCCAACCCTCGCGTCACAGGTCGCGTGACGCGTCGACTAACTCTCGGTCTATTCTGTAAACAACTAAAGTAGCTAGTTAGTTGGAGTGAGCTTGTACTGAACTGTCATTCCACATTTCCGCCTTATTTGGATAGATTGATAGATCACTTCATGTTCTCTTCACCTAAGTTTTTTTATTGCTTGCCGATATACCAAAATAATCGATGAGCACTCAGACCCCAAAACCTTAGTGACCCAATCATAACTGGCTGGTTATTTGACTAACAGTAGCAACATGCGCCATAGCTGTCATATACGAATGTATATGACAGCTGCTGTGGTATTATTTAAAAAGGAAAGATCCTTTAACAGAAAAACAGGCCACTTATAAACAATAAGTGGCCTGTATTTCTATGTATTGTAAGACTTACAACTTGTAATTTACTTGAAAGGACTTATAAAATGAGAAGTGTTATGTCGCTATGTTTACGTCCTCAATAATTAGGCCGTTTTATATGTAATTATGGACTAAAATGTGTATTAAATGGGATGTATTTCTGAGTTCTGTGGTAAGAATATGTCAGACTTTATCGCAGTATGGAAACTGACAGTTCTTTCCACAAAAATACTTACTTAAAATTGTAATGAGAGTGGTTCAATGAAAATAAATCGATACGCCAGATATTAAACCGGTGCATTGTGTATTTTAAATGAAAATGGGGCAATCAACTGTTAGGTAATATTGCCTCATGATTATTACAGGAGCTTTCAGTTCAGAACTAGTAAACTTAGGCGTGCTTGCGCCACCTTAGGTTATTTTACTAACTTGCGAGTTAGCAGCTAACCCGGACCCATTATCTATGACATAATAGTGTCAATTTAACCTCGATTTAGCGACTAACTCAGATAAAAAAATTGGGAGTGTTCTTTGGCAGAATGAATGCAATATTATGTTGAATAATGTACAGGCTGCATCAGGAGTTGTTTACACTACGGATCTTGTGGAAAGTAGAACAAATTTCCGTGCGTTCAAGCGTTTTTGCCATTTCTACTATTGGAATCAAATATAACAGCTCACAATGTTAGGACCCATTAATATTAATTTTTATCCGTGGTGCTAGGCAACTGGGCTCATCCCAGTTGTAAACGACCATTTGTGCCTATTGGCCTTGTTTGTTCTGTCTTCTGCTTGGTATGGAGGGAAGTGTAAATCTATATTTTTTCCTACTCCTCCGTTATTCTTTTCTGATTAATTTCGTTGCGGGATCCAAGACAGTTAAATTCATTCGCCGGGACTTCGTCGAGCTTCATTGCCTCGGCGCTTTTCTGGTGGTCGCCACTGTTGATTCTGGCTTTCAGGAGTTGCAGTGGTTTGGGAATAGTGCGGTGGGATTGCCCCAAAAAAAAAACTCTGATGAGTTTTTGATACAAGTGGGCCTTAGTTAGATACCAATAAATTATGGAAATTCTTTAATTACTTAAAATGCATAAATAATCAGATAGTTATTAAATAATATAATAGCTCCGAGCTCGAAGAACTTCGTAATTAGTATTAAATTGAGCACCGTAAAAGCTACTACCCACTACAGTTTTAATGATAAACTTTGTAAACGGAAAAGTTCTTAAATGCAGCAATTGAGACATTAAAAAAGATAAAAATATTCCTGTCTTGTCAAAAAGTGAATTGAAAACTTTAACTTAAAAAATTAAAACCAAGCCTCATGTGATAAACCCACGCTCGTGTTTTCATAACCCCTATTATATGACCATTGTATAAACTACTATTTTATTATTCATTTTTTATTTCATACCATATAGTGATAAAACCATATTTTTGCAAACGCACGCAATTTTTTTATAAGTTTTTCTATGGGATATTGAATAGTACCTACTGTATATATATTTTTGTTATTGGTACTAAGCAAGCGCTAGATGATGATAGTATAAATGGTCAAATTTTTATTAAAACTTGTTTCCGTTTTTTTTTTAATTTAAATAATTTTTAATTTTCACAAGCCTTTGTTGCCTGGGATAACATTGTGTTATCCCAGGCAACATAGCTTCTAACGATACCACATACATAGAAGTTATGGTGGAATAGACAAACTCACAAACATACATGAACCCTGAAAACATAACACACCTTTTTTGGGCAGTCGAGTAAAAATATGAATTCAGTACCTATTCTACAGTTCCGCAAGGGCCACTGCTGAGCAAGAAGTCCTGGGTTTGATACCCGGTTTAGGAAAAGGAATTTTACAGTCACACTTTGGAGTCTGGATTACCTATTGCATGGAACTTTAACACGAATGGTAAAACAGGTAATATCCTGCATAACCCTTTTGCGAACCAGCCGTGAGGTTATATGCTTCACCGTTACCACACATTTTGATGTCATATCCTCACATCAACCCATCCCCATCAGGATTAAAAAAATAACTACGGGACCCATTATTCTCCAGAGCCTCCAGAATGACCTACAAACGCTCACGCACACCCTAAAATTTATTATCCTAATAGTAATATGATTGAACACATCGTGATCGTAATTTCGAGCGTGGTTCCATGTCTAATAATGTTATTTTTGTTCCACCAATCAGGTGATCGCGTGCCAGGGGAATAATCCTCACCACTTTTAGTTTACAGTTGCTATACACCTTATCTCGTTCCCACTAGGTCGTAATTTAAATGATTCGTGGATACAGAAATGTGTTATTTTATCACAAAACTTGGTAGTATAGTGAGTTATCGTGTTGCCATTGTCTCGAAATGTCGCACTGATCGAGTGTTTTATTCTTTACTGGAATTTTAGTGGATCGAAATAGATGTCGTTTAGCTGCTCGTAGTGGGAGCAACAAAAACGTGATGCGGAATATGTTGCACTTGAACTTAAAATATCTTTGTTTTTGTTAATTCTAGCCTTTGTAGTTTTACGGATATTATCGAACTTCTTCTTTTCGTTTTGGTACTTTAGAACTATAGACTCTATAATTCTCTCCTCTAGAGCTAAATAATGTTGGTCGGGTTACTCCTAGCCGTTAGGGTCCAACGGTTTCTCATTGTTTCGTGGCTGTATTTTGTTTCGTCTCTATAACTATTCATCAATCAACAAACGCTTCATCACTATTGACTTCGAAAGAGGACTGGTTAAGCATTATACTACTTTGGTCGAGTAGAATGTTTTTTTTTGCGGAAGACATCTAGATCAGACTGAATTTTCTATGTAAAAAGTCATAATTTGAGCTTTGGCTCTCGCCTATTCCCTCCCCCAATATTATTTTATATATGATGATCTGTAGAAGCCCTCAAAGTATGCTCAAAATTGCGATGTCAACAGAGGCCTAGTGTAAATTTGACAACTATAAATGAAAAAAAGAAAGAATACGGGCACAGTATATATCTTTATTTTTCAGTTTATGGAATATATTTTAAATTGGTCCAGTATTGGAGTAGGAAATAGGCGATAGCAACCTCGAATTATGACGTTTTACTTAGGATATTCAATCGGATATCTGCGACCGCATTTCCTGTTAAGGTGATGTTCAAGACCACCTATTTTTGGGATTTATAATCCAAGTGAACTCTTCAAAGGGCAAGTAATGGCCACGAGTGGGAAGAGGAACGATAAGTTCTATAAGCTGCAGTGGGCGACCTTAATGGATGAATAATATTGCTTGAAGAAATTTTTATTCTCATTTTACAGGTACGGGAGGAAAATAAAATGTCGTAAAATATTTATTTAATACGATCTTATAAATTTTAATGCGTAAGTTGATGGATTAGTAGCTCGTTACCAAGTACTTTACGATTTTCGTTTCAACTTAACAGATTTTTAAAGGTATCAAAGTACTTAAAATTGTTATTGCCTCGTAAAATAATATTAACTTCGATACGGTATTAGGATTTTAAGGTAAACTTTTTTGTTGTATAACAGATACAAAAAAAAATTAAAAGGTTGTTGCTACCGATAATCTGTAAGTTCTTCAATTTGAACCAAAAGATCATTGCGTTTTTGCCACCTTTAACCACCGAACCAAGCATGATTGTTTAAAATCGATATCCAAAAAAAAAACCTAAAAAAAATCAGACCACATTTCTATACACTTCGAAACACCTTCACAATATAATTGGTTTTTAAATCATGCCTGTACCTCTTAATAAAAGGTGCAATCACACACCGAAAAAAACAAGTGCATAGAGCACGCCAACATTTTCCAAACATCCGTTGCTGCATTCACAAACAAGATGTCTTTAGTACTACTCACAAAACCATCAATGTAGATCACAAATATACCAATATTGGTGATGGGATTCCATCCATTGAAGTTGAAGGCAGGTAGTTGGCCCTACTTTACAATAGTTCATCCAAAGAGGTTGCATATCTTCCCATGGCTATTGACACGTCAAAATATTCGAGTGGCGATGATTCGAAGTACTGCTTTCCTTTTGAGATTGTTTAGTGGGCTTTGTTACTTGGAATTTATGTGGGAGCATAAGTACAAACTTATCTTCTAAAAGATTTTTTGAAGCTTGAAATTCTTTATTTATTTTTATAGATCAACTAATATTTCTTTATTTATATCAAGCTTCGTTACTGCTAGTTTATTTTCCATAGTTAATGTTTTGATTTTGATATGGCTTAGTATTTCTTCGATAAAGGGCGTAACGATGTCCGGGATATCTATTTTTATTTCAGACTTGTTATCTATTTCTGAATTAATATCAGTGTTCCTGTTTTCTATATCAATGCCTGAGTAGTTTTACTATGTATACATTTTCATTCATTTCTTGTTGCGTTAATTCTTGGGAATAAATAATCAGTATGTCTGTGGTTGCGTTGTCAACAACAGGTATTATAAACAGGTAAAAAAAAACATTTATTTGTAATAAGTAATTTTTAAAAGTACTGATCCCATTATGAAAATTCTAATAAAAAGCGACACTATCGTTAAGTGTCATATACTACTTTAAATATCCTGAAATATTGGCTCCTGTGACTTCGAGAGTCGCAGGAAAAAGCGAGTCTTCTAATAGCACAAAGAATCGCATTCAGAACGAGTCTGAGGGTGTAATCCACATTTACGATGACTATCATGTTATGATGTCATGTCGAACGGTGATAAATATTCCCGTCACGATTATTGCTGGCTAATTTTATTGATCAATAGCTTCCGGCGTTATGTGAAAAAACTTGGGTGTAGTTTTATTAGTGCTGTATAACTTTGTTAGGTAGAAACGTTTCGAAGTCATAAATATATTTTTGATGTTATTGATCGTCCAGTCTGCATCAACACATTTATATTCTCAATTGTTTTTTTTTAATATAACTTCAATAAATTGGGCAAACAAACTTTTGTGGAAGCCAATACAAAAGGGTCTCAGATAAAAAAAAAAGAAACTCCTTTAACGCCACGCAAATCATGCAATGATTACTATGTAGATAAGTTTACATGAGCTCTTAAGAAATATTAAAATTTAGGATTTAACGTACTGCCCAATATTTTGTCATCCAACAAACAATTTTATTTACATACAGTGTAAGTTATCATTCGTGTAAGTTACCATACTTGTCTTCATTCATTTTTGACTTGAACATGTAGATAGATTTTCCTTCTTATTAAACCTACACCTTTTCAATAATCAACTTATCAACCGTATGTCATTCTTAATCAGCTTACAAATTACCATACAAACTGTTAATAATAAACAGAATGAATATAAATAAACAATAAAGCCGTCTGCCCACTAAACCGAGTGATTCATGTCGGACCGGTTCAAATGCACCTTTAGTTACAGCATTAGTTAAAGTTAGACAGGTGTTTGTGTCTAACCGGGGGTTTTTGGCTTTTTTGGTTATTGATTTATGGTTAAATTATTTATTGACGTTTTGTTTATGTTTGGGTTTAAATGTTTCGACTGTTTATGGTAGAAAGTTTTGTGTATTTTGGTAGTAAATATTAGAAAACTAGCAAGCAGTTACTGAACAAATATATGAGGATAAATATTAGTGTTGGTATATAACACCGAAAGAAATGGAAGGCATGGGGGAGACCCTTGCCCCATGAGTGAGACAAAAAAACTATAAAATCGTTATAAAATTGACAATAAGTTGATGATGCACCGCAGAGAACCGATGGATAGATTTAGTGAAAGACGATATGGCTACTGATATGAAAACTAATAGAGAAGTATAAAACAGGGTTGTTGCTGATGTAAATTTTTTTCACATCCGCTGATGTATTTTGTCATTGACATCAGTAGATTCAGATGCTGATTTAAATTATTTTAGAAAGAAAATAAGTTTTATCGTTTCATCTTTAATTTAAAAAAAAACAAAAGGTCAAGCATGTTGTTTTTAGTTTTCATCGGTTAAAATATGTTCTCATCAGGATGTTTGCTCATAAAGTGATTTTTAAGTGAAGTAGTAGTAGATACGCCCTTTGCGTGAATAATCCTTTTTAAGTTACATATAACATTTACAAGAGAGTCTAACTCAAAACAAAAGGACAGCTAAAGTTACTCGTACCTTAAGCCATGTCTATGAATACTTCGTTACACGAACCACCTACCTACACATACGCCACAAAGGCTAGCACGACTGTACTACTTGTAGTACATACTACCTATAGTACATTCTACCTATGTCCTATTACTATTCCCAAGACATGGCCCACGTTTGAATATCAAACAAGATACAAATCTCGTCACGACAGTTTGCCGTCAAGTCAGTATTTTTAGCTGACAATAAATTAAAAAGATTAACATATAGAGTATGTAGTATTGGCGAGGATCCAAATCAGATAGCTAATGAGCAAGCAAAGGTTGTGGGAGGAATGCTTATAAGTACATGGGACAAGAGACAGAAAAAAGGAAGGTCAGGTATGGATCAAACAACAACATACAAATGTAGCGGTTTCTATATTGTTGAATGTTACAATAAGTTTAGTAGTTAAAGCTTCAGAAGATCTTAAGCTATCTAAATCCGTCGCCGGATGAAAGTCTTCGACGTCGGGGATAGGGCGGTATACCTCAAGAGTAGCTGCGCAAGATCTGGCTAGACGTTGAGATGGCCGATAGAGTAGGTAAATTTTTAACCAAATGAAGACCAAGGTTGGATGAAAGAAACCATGGCTGACCAAAACCGATTTGCCAATTGACGGTATCGTCAAATTCACCGGAAACACTTGGATGAGGGTCGCAAGGAACTCGAGAAGTGTCGCAGAAGAAAGAAGAGGATTATGCCCAGCAGAAGGTCATTACGGGCTGAAGTGTTGTTGATAAAAAGCCGAAGGACTAACAAACAATATTTCAATTTAGGAGTTTATAAGACTCTATTTGGTAGAGACTAATGAACCACTAACCATAAAGTTAGGTATATTCGAGGAGCATTGAAAATGATTTAATAGATTCTTAACTGCAGTCTAACCAATGGTAAGTATCTGAGATAAATTAGTACACATAAATACAGAAAATAGGTAATTATTATCACCCTCACCCACAGCAGTGACCCTCAACTGACTACTTAATATACGTGGGAAGATACACAAGTGACACCAACTATTTCATCTTAAGTAGCCTTTACCCGAAGATACGCTATTGTGGGGAGCGGTGATGAGAATAGTAATTATCTTGTAAATAAGTACACAAAACCTTAGTTGAACACAAGCTCGATGAAAGCTATTTGGCTAAGCTTTTTAATTTAAAAGGAGGTAAGCTATTTTAATAATGAAGGCGAAGAACATAGAAAGAAAGAAATAGAAAAATGGCACAGGGACGTGCATATAAATGATTGAAAATGTACTTACAACAAAGTTAAAGGTAATGCGTGTTAAATAAACAATGATAGATATGCACAATTATAATTATTATGAGCCTGAAAGCTTATGAAACCAATTAATTTGTAATCAATAGTCACTGTAAAACATTAGTTGATTACTGTCTCTTTCCTTGAATTTGATTATATAATCGATACAAACCCAATTTAAAACGAAATCGATCTCCAACTTATACTAAATTAAAATATTATTGATAAAAGTTATCTTATTTCTTATCCTCACTTCCACCCGGCCCTGTGACGTTTCAGTCAAATAGTTTTTACAAGATCGAAGCTTACGACGTGTGGACCGTAGAAGGTCAAAATGTTCATTGTTGAACGTAAGACTTCTATAAATTTGTGACTACTTCCAGAATATCAAGCTGCTTTAACACTCGAAATAAAGTCAACGATACCTTCGTATGGTGAACACAAAATGAAAAGTGGCACTATAAGGTATCCGCTAGTCTTGGTATATTTAGTGAATATGCGAGAGTATCATTATTATTTTATTTAAATACATACGTCCAATACTAGGGAAACACTTTCCCAAGCGTGGTCATATCAACTAGTCCTGAGCTTCTCGCATGCAACAGATTATTATTATTTCTCGTGGCCTTTACCAGATAACGATTTGTCATGTTCGAAAAATACGCTTTCCGATACGAGTTTAGGCTGTGACAGTGAGAAGTAGTTATAGAATTCATTCTAACATAATAATAACCGTATCATCCATATAATCAATTTACAACTCTTCTATAATCCCCATAAGTCCCACATTTCAATTCAAAAGCCATAACATTTAAATAAAAAGCCACAGTATCCAGCGCGCCTATAGCCACATCTCCCTAAGCTAGTCATGCGTTACACGTCCCTTGCATTTCCCATGCAGCCAGTGGTCGTCTGACCGACTTATTTCCAAACGGATTGAGACCCCTCTATGCGCTCCGATGTGCAATAAAACGTTCTTTTTTACTCTGTAATGAATTCCTTTATTGGCCTTTTTGTGTGGATGCGTTTTCGATTTAGTTGTGGCTGTTAGACTTAGAAGACAACATGTGTGGCATTTTATTTTGAATTCTAGTTTAATTGATATTATAGGGTGTTTTCAACAATCTGGGATCTATTTAATAAAACTGACAGGTGACAGACACAATCTAACAAACCGATTATTTTTCAGACAATTTTCATTCATCATTCTACTTTAATATTTTACTTAACTGCAACTGTCACGAAAATGAGACCATTACGTCAGTTTTTGACAAATATGCCGCGTTGTCGGTTATATTATATAGGGTCCTGGTATTTTACGTTTTGTCTTTTTTTAGGGTTCCTTACCCAAAGGATAAAAACGGACAGTGGAGTCTTAGTAATAGGGTCCCCTATTACTAAGACTCCACTGTCCGTCTGTCTATCTGTCTGTCACCAGACTGCATCAAATGAACCGTAATAGCTAGACAGTTGAAATTTTCACAGATGTTGTATTTCTGTTGTACCAAAAACAGAATAATATAAATATTAACATCCCATACAACAAACGTGATTTTTTTGCCGTTTTTTGCGATAATGGTACGGAACCCTACGTGCGCGAATCCGACTCTCACTAGGCCTATTTTTTTGTATTGATCAAGTTTGGTTGGCATTGCATAAAACCAAGGTTCGCAATTTTGCCAGGAAAATCGAAAACTGTGATAAGACGTCCAATCGTAAAATTGACGGGAACATACACTTTGATCTTCCATGAATACTTAATACCGCACTATTATGTCATAGCGTTCAAAGTATTACGAGACTCTTCATAAATAGACCAATTCCAAACAGAAAAAAACAACAGAATTTCTTATATATCATATTTTTTTCATTGGCCACGCCATTGCTCAACAAGTCAATAACCGAGGAATCAAGTAGTGATTCCTCCAATCGATTTGTTACGAATACTCGATTCTTTTAACTAGAACCACGACTAAATAGAACATGCGATTCGAATGTTGTTTTCAAAATACCAACGGTTAAAGGTCATATTTTGGAAACGTGGTAGAGCTGGTATAGGATTTCTCGATTGCAGTTATGGTTTATATATTTATATCATCATCATCATCATTTCAGCCGAAAGACGTCCTCTGCTGGACATAGGTCTCCCCCAAGCGTCGCCACACTGATCGGACCTGTTCGTTTCGCATCCACCGGACGCCTGCAGCCTTGACTAGGTCATCGCTCCACCTAGAGGGAGGCCTTCCAACGCTGCGTCTTCCGGTACGCGGTCGCCACTCCAGAACTTTTCGGTCCCAACGGCCATCCGTTCTGCGAGCAATGTGCCCTGCCCACTGCCACATATTTATGTGAAATGGGTGAATGAGTCTCGAATGTGATTTCGTTTTGTTTATTTATTTTTCCAACAACCTTGAGAGTTTGTGTTTTTTTTCAACAGATATATTTTTGAAGATAGCCAGCGACTGCCGTACAAGCTGAAGTAGGGGAGATGCAATAAAACCTGAAGCAAGACAGGGATTTTTATTTGATGGGTATATTTTCTACGTATGTTCTTTTATCAAGAAAGTAAATACAGAAATCAGCCCTGTAACCAGACTACTAAATAGGGATGTTTCCTGGGCAACAAAATGATAATTCTATTTAGTCCGTCAGTGAGATTATCAAATAATATTGGACACGTATTTTTTGCTTTACCAAATCAATTAATATTGACAAAGATAAAGCGCATCAAATTTCAAGAGTGGGGGCTTGTGACGTCACTATGTTATTATAAAGTGAACTAACGGCGTGACGTATTTCAACGCACTATATCACCGACACTTTATGTTTACGTCCCAAAAGAACAATACGTGTCCATATTATTTTATTAATCTATTTAAAAAAAACTTATTTTCAGTTAACATCCCTTCCTTTGACTTAAGAACTCTTTTGAGCTACCAATATAGTCTTTGACGACAGAGACACCACATCATTCACGCAAAACCGGTACGAAAAGCCAAAAACCCAATACTTCGAACATATTAAAACCAAAACTATGTAAACGTCGGGTAGCGTTTAATTTTAGAAAATGAAACGCACATTGTAGTGGCGGGCATGACGTCATGCGGCCGTGACAGCTCAGCTTAGACGCAACTGGGACCGCATCCGCACTCCGCACGTCAATCAAGAGGGACGGAGGGACAAATAAGAGGAATTGTATTGAAAGAGACGTTCTGCGGAATTATTAAAGGCTTCAGGCCTAAAAATTGCTGGTGGTTAGAGAGTTTTTTATTATTACAGAGTTGGTGGTAGGGCTGTGTTTATTGGTACAACAGATTTTAGCTAAAGTCAGAGGATCATTATGATTGTTAATCTTCACTATGAACTAGTGACTTAGTTTGTTCGCAAATCTAAACCACAACTATTGTTCTTATTTATTTATTATATGCTTTATTACACCTTAAAATACAATTGTAAAAAGAACCTTAAAACTAATACACATACAATGGGCGGCCTTATCGCATTCCGCGATCTCTTCCAGGCAACCTGGAATTTTGTTAGTATTAGGAAATGCCGCAAATTAACGTAGTGTGTCTCAATCTCAACCTTAGGCCCTAGACAAGAAACATTCTATCATCGAAAGTGTGGCGACAGCGATAGTCAAAAAGGCAAAATTATATGGGATTGACAAGAGATATCGAAAAATCACGTGATCAATCCCTTACATTTTAACGTTTCGACCACCGCCGTCGCCAACATCGGATGACATTTGTCCAGAGCCTCTTCACAAAAATCAAGGTTCTCACAGTAACAGTAGTTGCACTATTCACACCTTTCCCAACTTTCCAAAAAGGAGGAGGTTCTTTGTTCGACTTTATGATGGTATATATTCTTTCTTTTTTTTTTGTGTATGTTTACCTATTTCTCCGCCAATTGTGGACCGAATTTGAAATATATTTTTTTGTTCGATAGATTATGTTCCCAAATTGGTGAAGATCTGATGACGAACTGCGGAGATATACAACAAAACTCTTCAATAAATGACAGCAAATCTCTCGGAATTGCTGCAATAGCATGTCCCCTTATTGTTTATACCATTTCGTAACATAATATCACGCCAGTACCCTGTAAAGGGGTACGCAGATTTCTACAGTTCACCTCTGTACTCTCATTTCACCGGTTATGTTCAAGTTTCCTGATATTCGGGTAATCTATTCTGGCATTTTCGGTACCTTACTATAGAACATGCCTATTAGCCCCTAGAGTGTGTTAGAATTTGAAGCATGTGTGACGTCATTAAATCGTTAATTTTAATTTTTCAAGTTCAATGACTTGCTACATAATACACACCTGTCATATTTATTTAGCACCAACCGAAAGATGTCGAAGTACCTACATAAATTATTATTGATTTGTCAACTACCTACAAATGTAAAAGATTACCCACCTAAGTATAAGTAAGTAAGTAATGATCATTGTGATATATCCTGGATTTGATATTCCTATTTTAATATTATAAGTCCTTTGAAACAATTAGTACAATACTGTCTGTTAGCATCAATATTCTTTCGAATAGTGATTAAGAATGACTAAAGAGGCAATATTAAATTCCTTGATTTTCTCGTTACGTTTTAAAACTATTTCATTACATGAGAATTGATTATTGTTCACCTAATTTATTTAAAGCAAAATAGAAAATGGTGGGATACCGTGCCATTTTCTCAAATTGGACGTATTGAGACACAGATAGACCTGTTATATTATAATATTGTTTAATTGATAATCTGACTTACTTTTTTGTGAGCCAGTACATGGGGGTGACCATAGAGTGGTGGGTCTTAGAGTAAGGTTATTTTGAGATCGCGTAAGTGACAGATGTATACAAGTCATATATATCTGTCCCTTATACACACTCAAAATAACCTTACTCTAAGAGCTTATGGTCAGACCCCTGGTCAGATATTGTTTTTTAGAAGTCTTAATAATTGGTGTGAGATCGACTACACAAGACTAACATAAGTTATTTGATATTATAGTTAACGATTGTGTTGAAACTGTATCTATATCATATTACGGCCTTTATTCCTAATATGTTAAATTGATTTAAGGGCTAGTCTATGTTCTTTGCCTTATCCTTGTTATTTTGATTATAAAATATTGTTAACACTGTATATGATTGTAAAAGATATCGGTTAATACTATAAAAGAACCTCCGTGGAGTTTGTTGCCCTTCTTTTCCACGAGAACTAGTCTAGCAATTGGGTGGTAAGCTCATTGAGCCTTCTCAATATGAATTAATTGACAAGCCCTATTTGTATAAATACCTAGTCTTGTCTTTCTGTGCTTTTATTCATAAAACCCTTCCCTTACACACCACATACATTGGACTCTGATACACAGTAAAAAACCAACAACCATCTTGGCATTCAAAGCTTGCTATATTGTTAGATATCAATACTTTAATGTAGAGATTCATTCATGATTCTAACAAGTGCAATTGGGAACTTTGATTCCCAGAAACAATTGTTTTTCAATTATGTCTGCTAATAGCACTCAAGGCCATAATTAAAAAGTGAAAATAAAAATCTTGTATACAAAAATACAACCGACGAAAGTTAAAAATTACTTCGTTTTCGGAAGTCGGTGTCAAAACACGAAGAAAAGAAATTAGGAACACCTGCCCATCTTCCGGAATAGAAGTAATTTTTCACTTTATAGTGTTTTTATTTGGAAGACGGTTGTAATTTTTTGTGAAATAGTTTTTTTTTGTTATATGGTATAGTTCGGCTCGTCTGAGCCAGCCCCTTAACATGGGCGTTTTTATCGTCCATCAGGGAATATAACTATCATTTCCCAGTAGTCGTAATAATAGCGTTTCAACACGAGTAATTTTCCACCATCGTGAGAATTATTCCACCGAAAGCTTTCATAGATCCCGTATAGACCTAATTAAGACTTAGGATCCTCCCTTTAGAAATAAGACCACTATAACAACCTAAGCCAACTATAACAAGATTAACAAGCAACAACAGAAAATCTCCCAAAGAAATACAGATCGATCTAGCAATACAATAACAGGAGCCGAAAAGCTTTTTACAGAAAAAAATGTTAATAGTCTCCCTAGAACATTTATCCACTCCTAATGTATGTTGAAAAAAATACTGTATTAAGATAGATAAGTTATTTTGCTATTTATTTGTAAGGAGAGTACTTTATTGACTCCGTATCGTATCGACATTGTATCAAAAGATATTTTACTTGGCTATTACAAAAGGAAATAGACTTTATGTGTACGTAATAAGGATGTTGAGTGGGGGCTTAATCTTGGCTTAAAAACTGAGGTACATACATAAGCTATGGTGATTGGGGTTTTCGGAAAAGCTGAATAGGGCTTAATCTAGAGTGCAAAACCGATATTGGAAGATTCTTGAATTTTTCACGTCAACGGCCTCTGACGATGGAAAGTACAGTTACTATGTTCAGACACCTGAAATATCAAGAGTTTGCCGATGCATTGCAAAGTTCAAATTCCTTTGCGAAGCCGGTGAAACCAAGGGTAATGTAATTCAGCCAGTGTTCCATATGCTTCATGTGGTATAACTAATAACTTCAGAACTTAGTAAAAATGTTTTTTTTTGATGGAGAATCAGGTAAAGGACGCCTTTTCTCATGCTTTGAAATGACGACTATAAGTTGAAGTAGGTTCTAAAAATATTATCTGACTAGCTCTTCGCCCGCGACTTCGTTCGCGTGATCCATGTTTTATCATACAGAAGATGACTTTTAGTTTTATCCCGTTAAAGGTTGAATTGCCAAAAATCCGTTCTTAGTGGTAACCTACATTATAAAAAGAAGCCCTGTACCTACAGTTAAATTCATCAAAAATCTTAAAAGCTCCCTAAATCGTCGTTTAGGAGTTTTGAAAAACTAATAATGAAAACCTTCACTATTTACTTAGTTAAGTATTAAGTCCAACAAATTTCCACCTTTTCACCTCCTTAGTGGTAGAATTTCCAAAAACCAATAAATACATGAATTCTTTTTACTAACCAAAAGCGTAAATCTTTAATTTCACGTGTCACACTTTAAAGCGTAGAAGTTTCACACAAAATTTCAACAGACTTTTTGCTCCCTTAGGGGTAGAACCTCCGAAAAAAAAACTCGTTGTTGTTTTATTAACCAAGAGCGTAAACCAACAATTTCAGATATTTTACTTTCCAAACCGAAGAAATTTAAAAAAAAATTCAACCCCTAATTTATCCCCTTAGGGGTACAATTTCCAAAAACCAATAAATAAACATGAATCCTTTTTATCAACCAAGAGTGTAAATCAAAAATTTCATGTGTCCTATTTACAAACTATTAAAATTTCATTCATACTTTCAAGGCGATTTTTACCCCTCCACAGGCAGAATTTCCAAAAACCAATAAATGCATAAATATTGGTAAGGTTTTGAAGCAGTCTTGAATATGAAGTAATATTTATTTTGATAAGGATTAATACCAAGATACAAATAAAGAGCCTTTTCTAGCGGCGGCATTTCAATTATTTTAAAATAAAAGAACACTTATTGTGGCATAACTATAATATTTAGACATATGCTGCCCCGACCTTTTTTGTAAATAATGATGTGTTCTGCAAAGTCGTAGTACATTAGTAAGATCAGTCGAAGTACAGAAGTAAATTATATAAATAAATAACTAAATTATTTTATTATATCATCAATAGTTTTCGCAGCGCACGCGATGTAATGAATATTTTAGGTAATTTTTATACTTTTTGTCGTATTGAATTAAGAATGTCAATAAATGTAGGCGGGTCAACGACCGTTTTTGCCAAGCTTAATCGCAACGGCTATAGTGCGGTTTCCATCAAACTAATGGTGTAGTAACAATAGTTAAACACATCTATTGTGCCGCAGTATCAGTGTTTATGTTTGTTTGTCGTCTATTTGTTTAAGGGATCTCTTCTGAATGTTTGGTTTTATTGCCACTAAATACCCTTGCTAAGGGGAACTTGTAACTTATGGGGTAAGCGTTGCTTGCTTTGTGGTTTTTCTCACATTACTTCCCCATGATATTTTTTTTGTTTCATGCTGTAAAGAATATCGCCGTTTGCACATGTCATGGACAGTGCTCTTCGATCAGTGTCTTAGACATAATGAAAGAGCTTTACTCAGATTTGTAACATTTTGAACTTGAGTTGAAGCTTTCATATATGTAATAAATTATACTTAAAAAAAAACTGCTTTCTACGTATTCTCCTCAGCAAACCCTTTCATTTGATACGCATATTATCATGGCAGTGCACAAAAATAACTAAACCGCCATCTTGCGCTTACCGCCATATTGGATTTAGAATGACGTCACTTAGCTAACCATGCATTGTCATCCAAACTAAACGTGTTTGCAAAATTTCATCTTAATTGGTGGAGGATAACTGCTTTAAATTCAGTTGCAAGATTTGACCCGAATACACTTGCATATATACATAGCAAGTTAATTAAAAGCTTGTAAAAATGAGAGATTTTTCATCATTCGGTAACTATACCATTGCCTTTCTATTTCATTTCTTCTAGCAGTTCTCAAATCTGGGGGTGACCATAAGCTCTTAGAGTAAGGTTATTTTGAGATCGCGTAAGTGACAAATGTATACAAGTCATATACATCTGTCCCTTACATACACTCAAAATAACCTTACTCTAAGAGCTTATGGTCAGTTCCCCCCAGTTGTAATTTGTCAATGTTTTGTGTGTTTATGATATTGCTATTACCGTTATTACACCACGCTGAGCGCAATGATTGGAAAGTATACCTACTCTATACATGGACAGGGTTAAAACTGTTCATTATTATGATGATAGTGGTTGCATTCAAGGTGGCTGGTTATTTCATGTTTTTTTTTTCAAGAAAGAAACTTTTTTTTCGGTGTCCTTATGACAGGTGGTACTGCGTAAAACGGTTTTGTATTATAAGTACAGGTTATTGTGAACAGCAACAGCTGACTTATCTCGGTTAACTATTTTATTTATAAATATCATTACCCTCCTCCTGGGTTAAAAGACACAACAGAGTTTTTTAGGACACTAACTATATCTTGGTTATCATTATATATCAGGTGAGAAGTAATATTCCTGCCAGGCTAGTTAGTAATGTCCGAAACAGGTGTAAATAGCTGTTAAAATAGCTTTTGACCATTTTTTGACAGAGAACTAAGTAAAATACAAGATTCGAAAGAAACAATAAACATTAGGGTGGGTGCACCAATGCCGCACCACGTACCGGTAGTAAACCATTTTAAAAACCAACCGTAAATATTAAGCTTCTTCTAAATTTCTTACCACTTTATGGCTCTTCGTGTATGAGTAGATTGTGTTCTGTAGAGTCTGCTTTTGCCGATAAACCCAGACAATATGTGTGACTAGAATTTTAAATATATCATGCCCACTTCCTGTAAAGTTCTTGTTTTCTTACGGTATCTGAATATATTTTCCTGTATCTTTATTATCTCTACAAACTTTGACCGTCCTGTATTAAATCAGTGTGTTTCCTTTTCTTATCCTTCAATTGCAGTAAATATAGGCCTTCCTAAAATGTAACATATTACGGTGTCCCATCAAAATACTATTTCCTGTAACATTTTTAGAGGCGGTACTATGAGTAACCGATATTTATTGCATATCTCCCATGGCGCGCGGTGTTATAAATTTTTATTGTTAGTGTAATACCCCATATAATTATCATGGGAAGCTGGTATCAAATGATTTGATGGTGGAATACATTTATATTGTGGTTGTAAATCTCAATTGCGTGAGATGCAATAAATTTTGTATCTGTATTATTTGTTACGTAATTTTTTTATTTTGTACCAGCTTTGCTTAAGCTGTTTCTAATAAATAGTCTTGTATAGAAACATTTTACGAGTAGTATAGTTTTAGCTAATTCTTAATTTATATATTCTATTGTGATTTTTTTTACTTAGAATCTGCTAAGCAGTAACGATATTTTCATAAATAAGTGTGTTGGAATAAGTTTTTTTTTTATTAATGTATACAGTTATAACATTATAAATCTAACAGACTAAAATAATTTACGTTCAAACACATTCTAACTTTAAACAACACATTCCAAAATGATTTAAAGGTTCGAAACAAGAATCATTCTCATACGTTCTATCAACCTACAAGTAAAAACGCTTATTGATTATGAAAGTGTTCTTACACCCCAAACCAGTGAAGAGCATAGGGATCAATGTATAGCCCATTCATTGTGACAATGTATGAGACAGAAACCCCATAGAGCAACGACGCGACTCGGTGGTCTGCTAGACACAGCATTGTCAAAATTGTCAGTACTTAAAATAAGAGTTGATATCTAAATTGGATTATTTTGAGTTAAGAAAGTATCAAACCTTACTTTATTGCCAAAATGTAACAGCTTTTAATTACGGCTAAAGTCTATAATAACTAAAAATTCACTCCAAATTCTTGGTTCAAGAGTCGGAATTATCTACACTGTAGTTATGTTAGGTCCTACAATCTACACAATCATTCGCTGGCTGTTTGTCAAAAGCATTTATTTAAAAAAAAAACGCCAAAATATCTAAAACTTCTGTATTAAGAGCAATTACTGCGCAAAAATCACTGTCGTTTTGCTTTTGCACGATAAACCGATTGTGATAAACCTACCGATCGGGGGTAGGTATATTTTATTTGTATAAAACATCTTAGGGCATTTAAAGGTATTTTTAAAAAACTATACTTTTTTTACACGACGCGTCAGTGAGCGTCACTGTACTCATAAATATTGTCAACTCACTTACTTTAGAATCGTCAACTCACGGGCCGTCAATGGCTATCCATAACAGCAGTAACTAGTAATCAGCGTACATTGCGGGGCGCGGGCACGAATTATAAGCCCACGGCTCCACCCCTGTAAAATATCTGTACAAATTATAGTCTATGTATTATTCCGATATATATGCTAAGTTACTGTAAACTTTCACCACAATCCGTTTAGTATATTTTGCGTGAGAGATGAACAAACATCGATACTCCAAACATTCACATATATAATATTGGTAGTATGGCATCTCTAGTCGCTGCCGGCACGACGGTTCCGTGTTCTAAAGGAAAAGCCCATGTTCAAGACAGTACTCAGTCCAGCCACATATATTTTATGAGTAAAACCCATGGTAACAACTTTAAACAACACTAAGAGAAAACTGGGGAGCAACCATTATTGCTAATTAATTCGCCAATAGAAAGGAAGGCAATTAGCAACAAAGATTATTTCGTTGTTTATCGAAGTTTTTATGTTTACAGATGTTTCTGTGGTGCTGGTTGGTGGTGTTGAGGAAACTGTTTTACAAAAGAGGGATAATTTATGTGTTCAATACCATTAATAGAATATTAGAGCTATTTAAGTACTTTACTAATCTTTCTCAATTATTTAGATATAGATATCTGCATGATAGCAGTTACATAGATTACGTTATCGACAAATAAGTAGTGCTGCATTTTTGATTGCTGATTTGCTGATTTCAACCGTTTAGATACAGAGGAAAGTTTTGGCAAAAATTATCCCACTCCGAGGACAACTTATTAAATCTAAAAATACACTATAAATCCCAGATGTTCTTTTATTTCACACGCTATTTCTAGCTAATAGGAATAATGACATCACTAATTGAATACATCGCTACGCGCATCGTTTGCCCAAACATTTTTTTTATCTTTAAGGGTTTGACGTGACACGTGCTGTGTTAGTTCATCTGTGTCCCCACTAACACATTTAAAACAACCCTTATAATTATAGCAATAAAGTCAAAAATAAACAGCTCGATACATTAACCGTTTAGCAAGGAAATGACTACCAGACGTAGGTCGTTTTTTCGCATGATTGGGTTATTTTTAGGGTTAAACATTTGGCTATGAATGATTGATTTCGGGCCCCAAATTTTGGGGTGCAGAATATTCGTATAGTGAGCTTGCATGTTTCGATAGAAAATAAATACATACATAAGTACACAATACCTATGTATCTAACCGGCCCTGGGCCCCCGCGGTGTATAATGACCTCTCAGAAATAGGTCCCTTATCACCATTATAGCCTGATTGTGATTATGCTATGCTCTGCTATATAAACGTAAAGGTAGCTTACTTACCATTAACCATTAATAGAGACAACAATACACTGCGTAAGAATAAAATTCCAATCGTTATTTCACACAAAAATAAAAGCAATGTCCAAATTCCCGCTACACAAAACCTCAACTCAATGGGGTTTACTCGATAGCTTGTTGATCGAGACCAAACAAATGGTAACCTGAATTAAAAAAATACACCGGCAGATTCGAGCAGACTCATCGACCATCGGGCTCTCAATCAACTCGTACGCATACACGAGATACGATTGATTGTAAAGAACTTGTTTTATTGTTGTAGAGGCAAATTGTTAAATCGTTGATGGATATTAAAATTCATATCATGAAGAAGGTGGTAGTTGATGCTTGGAACTCATGTCGGATTGAAATAATTTGTACTGAAGACATGCTATGTATGTGCGTGATGAATTAATGATAAATAAATGTAAACAAATAAAAAAATATGATGATATTGTTGAAGATATAAATAGAAAGAAATTAATAGAAAAGGAGGAGGTAAGGAAATAAATAGATACCATAAAAGAATAACGGCAAAAAAATACTAAGAGCCCACTACACTAAATCACGAAGTAAATACAATAATCCAAGACTATAAACAACTTCTTACTCCAATTTCAAACAACACAAAACCAACCGATAAATAAATAAACATTGCTCCAATAAAAACGCCACAACATCGCCGCATACGCATACACGATCCAAATGAAGATAGGAATGAAACAAATAATATCAGAACATCCAATACTCTACAATATAAACATGTAACATAAAATTAATGCGCAGTTCAAAGGCTGAAAAAAAATGACAATCACTACAAGGGCAATTAGATTGGACGAGGCCTTGGCAAATTCTTTGCTTTGTTAGAGTGTATGGTGCTTACTCCTTGTTTTTAAGTTTTATGAGAAGTGTATCTTCTGCATTTTTATATTGCTTGGTACGTATAAGAACTGGCCTCATTGTTGTAGAATAACCAGTCGTTCTGATAACTTCCGGTCGAGAAATAAGTCGTTGGGATAGCTGCTCTCTTATGCTTTTATTTTTAAGCTCTCGTGTTTTATTCTATTTTGGAACCGAAGATGTATTGTTCTTCCTTTTTTCTACGTACTCAAGCTTCCTTTTTTCATCTTATTCTAGTTTTGGACTCTAGTTCGATATATATGGAATCTTTGTTTCCTCTCTATTGAGCTAAAAATATGTAATTTGATTTATACGGAGAGTCAAATTCCGAATTGTCTCTCTGGGATCCTATTATTTCAGAATCTGAAAGGTTATCTGTTCATTTGTCAAAGGTTGATAAGGTTAATATTGTGTCATTTAAATTAGTATCGATATAAACGTTCCAATTATTGTCTGTATATGGATGATAAAAGTGATATCTGGCCTACCTCCATTCATTTGTTTTGTTAGTTGCATCGCTGTTAATGTTAAAATACGCACCAATAGATTTTCAGTTTTATGTATACTCTTCAAGTGCTCACATTCAATGTTGCAGTTTTCATTCACAGCTTGCTTTAACAACATAAATGGCACTCAAACGGTGTCAATGTGAGTTTCGTGAGAATCTTTGAAGCCATACATGACAATAACAAAGCCGTTCTACACAAAGGTTACAGTAATAGCCGTATAATAATAGGAAGGAGGATAGTAGTTATTGTTAGGGCTACATAAGTACACCTATGTCGGTCGTAGACTAATACGTGGTTTCTTAGGTCGTCGATAGACCCGCAGTAAGAATTTGCAGTAAGTTGTGTTCAATTTCATTTGTTTCTATAAATGGATTTAACAAGAAACGATGTTTAATAAAACTTAGAAACCGCGCGTTTGTGAATTTAGCATAAGTCCTTGTGGAAGCCCTCGCGAATCTAGACAAAATATCAAATTGTCTATAAAGCTCTCAAATAAATATTTCACAGAGATTGCCATGACAACAATAGACTGGCCTTACGTTAAGAAGAATAGAAAACCGATTTGTATATATTTAGCGAATAAAAACCTTTAGAAATGCAAAGCTGTGATGGTTTGCTGTTTTCTATGATCGTATTGGCAGATTTCAGTGTGATTTTTGGATAGTTATTACTAAAGTACATGAAAAGTAAGTTATATGAAGAAGAAAGAATAGTCCTTGTATCTTTTTCAAAATTATATTTATTATTTTCTTAATCTTTCTACATAAATTATTTTATTACAACATGTCAAAAGCGATGACATCCGGCCTCTTACGGTGCCAGCTTTTACTTTAAAATCATTTGGCTGTTTCCAATAAAAAACTCTAACAATTGTAGGAAAACTATTCGTAATCCAATATTTTATGACTACTCATCTAAAGACGTAAAACATCGTTAAATGCCGTATGTTATATTGAAATATTTCTGAAATCCAATTTAAATACCCGCTCGGATTCCACTTGGTTATCAATTTCGTATCGATTTGGTTTTACTGCTGAGGTCTAGGTCACGGAGTATGTAATGGTTTCAACGGACTTTTGATCTTCATTCTTTATTTTCTTGTAGTTAGCTTTATCATCTATACTTATCTTTTATAACAGTAATTGTTTTGTTCTTATGTGACATGGCATAATGATGAAAAGTATAATGATATACTTTTTCGTCATTTCGGCCTAAATATGTTATACAGTTTTATCTTTCCTAACATTACTTTAGTACTACTTATGTTATCGTTAAGGATTTTAGTTTAAATTTAGCTAATTTATAGGCATTTCAGTTTATGTTGCAATAAATACTTTTCTTTCTTTCTGCTCGACATAATCATTTACTATGAGGCATAATGAAAGTCCAAACCCTTTTTTTATAAGTAACTCCTCTTAATTGAATCCAGGATTTCAAGGTCCTTGCTCGTGTACCAGAACAGTCGAAGATTGCTTTATATCAAATGCAATCTACTCAAACTATTTTATCCCATAAACAGGTTGTGGTTTTTAGTACGGAGTATAGTAAGCTGTATGTAGTCTTTATTCTTAGTACGTTACGTAGACAAGTAGCCATTGTTTTAGGATTGTAGTTTTTATTTCCACTACAACAGTAATGTAAATTGTTAGCAGTAATGTCATCTTTATTTTACAAAGGCTTACGTCTCAAATCTACATAATTTCCATGCTAGTCAAATATTTAACCAACGGTACCGGCTTTTTGCTTCATAGCCTTTTGTGTGACGTCATCTGAATAAAATTGCTACCCTTACGACAAAAAACTCAAGTAACCTCGCATTTCATTCTGTCAGCTATTGATGTTACTGCTCTATTGATCAATTCCATTAAAACAGAAAAGTTATTCACCGCCTTTTAGAAAAATCACGGCGTGTTTACTAAAAGACAATCAATTTATGGAAGCAAAACAAATAACCGATTGATTTTAATTTCAAATTGAATTGTGAGTCAATACAATCTAATAGACTGGTGGAGCTCGACACATCTAAACCTAGATCTGATGATGCAGACACGTTAATAACTAGCAAAGCAGGAAATTAGAGCAAATAGACTATTGGCACAAAGGAAATGACACTACCCGTTCCTATTATGAAGTGAAAATTGCTTGTAATCGAATTTTTCAATGCAAATTCGTCTTCTGTGTAGAATTTGTTTCAAAATTCGATGAAACAATTAATTGAAACACAGTTGTAACAAAATTGGTTTGATTATAACAGAGTTCGATACAAAAAATCCAAAATTGGATTAGTAACCTCTGTAAATAAGTCACAGAAACAGTACAAAACTCCGAGTTTGTTAATGAAAATAGATAAAACAGTATGTACAGACGGAAAAGATATAAATTCTGTTAAATTTGCAACACAAATCGCACTGCAGTGTCTAGTGCAGAGCTTTTTGTGCGCGAGTTAAAAGAAACCAACTTATTAGCATATTCCATAGATTTCCACCCCTACACTGCGGTCGGCGAACATAATACATTAATATAGAACGTAAGCAATCCTCAAAGACGGCACATTACCGATTAAAACACAGTAACAAGCGATTTATCGTAGAAAATGTTTTATATCATTATGGTTGGACGCTGAGCGATGTTCTGTTTCGATTTCCACCGAGTCACTGTTTGTTATCACTTTGATTGTTAACAAATAACACTTATTGTTACACTATAGCACTATTGTTATTCACGTTGGGTTGACTGTTAAGGTTTTGTGGTTTTTGTTATGTGTGTGAGGGGAGCGGGGACGCGGCGCGCGTGCGTGCGCGGCAACAACGCGCACTCGACTAAGTTAAGGTACCTATCCTACCCCTGGCTAGGGTTTTCGTCCCGGCCGGCGAACTGGCGTTCCGTTTTACGGGATATATTGATTGCTTGGTTGAAAGGCTCGCTCTAGTAGAGCGCTTATGACAAAATAAATGTTTCAGGGTTCCTGGGTCCTCATATTTTTGCTAATTTGAGCGTAGCTATCATCATGATAGGACAAAACATATATTGGTAAATGTACAATTATCGTGTGATAAATGTAAATTGAATACGTCACAAATAACAGACTTCAAATTGTTAATACCACTTGGTTTATGTCAGTTTTATTTATTTTTTTGTTTTATTTATTTACTTACTTATTTAATTTTTTAATCGCTTTAAGTAATTAACTATTAAACATTGCGTGAAATATTCACTCGTATGTATTTTTTATTAGAATTAAACCCAATATTAGTTAAAATCTATGTATATTTTATAGGTAGAATATTTTTTTTTAGCAATAGCAATGATGAACTAAATTGAATTAATTATGAGACTACGGGCTATTATTAGTTTATGAACATCACTGTTACTATTATTAAATCTATAAAATCCATTTAATGTGTTTAAATACTCAAAATTATTTTTAGAACTATACATTTATTTTTAGAACTCAAACGTCAAAACAACCCTCTAGCTCCGTGAAACGTAACGTAGAAAAACAAGGACAGAGCTATTTCTGTCTCTCTCCCTACATCATTTACAAAAGGTGACAGAGTAGTGCGTGTCTCAACCCCGTATCTACCCTTCTCAATACACGTTACATTACCAGCGAATAAAGATCTATATAGCGTAAAAGTTTATGGGATTTTAAAGGTCTGCCTATACTGGTTGAGTAGGCTTACGATTTTAGGGCTAACAAATTAGAAAGGGGAAGAAAAAATGTTCCAATGTCAGGTTTATTGACATTTTGCAGGCCTATAATTAAGGTTTAGCGAGGGTCCAAGTTGTTATCGACACACCGTTAAATTTTAAATGCTCGATTTTCTTTGCAATTAATTCAATCAATTGGGTATTAAAGGTAATGTGTGTTTTGTTATTTTTAGGGTAATTATCCTTTTTTCGGGTGATTAAAAATGCTGTTGTAAATAATTAAAGTATCCATTATTTTAAAGCTTTTTTTTCATGTATACTTATTTCTTACAGACTGTAACCGCAAAGTGCTACAAAAAAGACTAATATTTGCTGGCTATAAGTAGTTATTTACCAACGTAACGGTAATTCAGGCTGAAATAGGTAAGGTATCTATAACAATAATACAGAACCAGTAAACTTAAAATCCCCACAGATAACTACTTATATTTTGAGCAGGAATTCTTATCATACAATTCACCATTCTACTTGAAATCATAACAATAATAATCACAACAAAACAACAATAATCTGAACCATTAAATCAAGAGAAAGGAAAAAGTTAACATACCAGTAGCGACATCTGTATCTAACACTAAATAACTCACGAAACGCAGCGAAAGTGAGCGTACAACTTGTTCAAAAGCGTAGCGTAGCATAAGAATTACTGCAGCATTCAGAGGGTTAACTTTGCACTTAGCTGTTTCTAAGTTAAGACACCAGATGTCTCTGTTAGCAGTAAATTCGTAGTATGTATCATTCCACAAGAGATGGCCTGGTGGGAAACGTATCGAGAGAGTACTGAGATTTAAAGCTGTTAAGTAATCATTATCAGCTTTTAAATGTTCCCACTGGCCTGGGACATAAGCCTTTTCTCTGTGAGAGAGGTAATCGCGGGCCAAATGCGGGTTGGTGGATGTTACATGTCTTCGAATTTGTGTTTCTTGTCCATGCCGGTTTCTTCACGACGTTTGCCGTCACCACCAGCATAAAATATTGATTTATTTACTACATGCTTAAATATGTAAAATCACGGCTTTTTTACCCGGCTGCAAGGAAAGGGTAATTTTTTTCGCGCGTATCTTGTATGTATGTATGTAATATTCTTTACTAGCTGACCCGGCGAACTACGTTCCGCCTAACAAATTTGTAAAATAAAATAATTTTTCTAAAATAAACGTAGCTTAAGTTACTCCTTATTACATCAGTTACCTGCCAATAAAAGTCTCGTCAAAATCGGAGCAGTCATTTCAGAGATTAGCCGGAACAAACAGGCAGACAGACAAAAATTGTAAAAAATGTTATTTTGGTGTATGTACCGTATATATATTCATATACATGTAGTAAAAACGGTTATTTCAATATTACAAACAGACACTCCAATTTTATTTATATGTATAGATTAACTGGTATCTTTCAAACCACTTGACGGATTTTAATAATTAAGACATCGTTAGATAGGTCTTGGCCGCCCAAGTGTTCTTAGATAAGTGCTGTTAAAAAAAAAAAAAACATGGCGGATTTTGGGCACCATATTGTAGAGGATACAATTTTTTTTTGTCTTCGAGCTCCATCGAGTGGGGAAACAAAACGAAGGGTTTTTAGAGGTGATTACAAAAATATATTCGCGAGCTCGCTATCTGAATTCAAAATAACTTAACAGACGGACAGGGTTCGAATTTAGTGTACAACTACTACTCTTCAAGTAGCAATTAAGCTAAGTCCCAATACGATAATTAAGAGAATTCTAATGGGACGGCGCGTACGCAGTCCTCACTACCAAAAAATACGTATCCAAGTTATCCACATTAGGGATAATCGCAGGGGTCAACCTAACCGCAGTGCAATGGCAGATCTCGCCCTGGTGGAACCGCCTTTATGATCATGGTATCCCCTATAAAATAAATATTTATGTATTTTATTAGTTAGATAGTTTATTAATATCAGATTTTAATAATTGTTCTTTTTTATTTTTTACGTTGTACTCCTACCACTGTTGTGTCCTTTTTAACCCAAAGGTTGACTGGTAGAGAATGCCTTGCTGCATTAAGTCCGCCTATGTATCACCATTGTACATGAAGTTTAAATAAATAAATATACCAGGTAAGTATGAATTTTCTATAGAAACGCCCGAGCGTAGTTCAACGGCGGAGAATCTTAATACTGCGACTCAGAAACGTGACGTGAATGTAAAGCAACATCTAACGAGAATATTGAAAACTAAACTTGTTGCAGCTTTTTCATAACATGATGAAATTTCAAATTTCAAAGCAATGGGTGGCGGCCAAATAACCCACATCGACTACCATGAGCCTTGGGGAATTAAATCCCACCTAAAATAGTGGAGTATAGGACCTTGGGCAAGCCCTATTGATTATTATTCCCAACTTGTACCTCCAGCGTCCTCTGGTGCACGGGCCGAGAGTGTGAAATGGACTACCAAAGACCCCGCAGGCGTAGGCGACCAGGCTCCTGTAATGGTAAATACTACTGGCAGCAAAAAACTAATTCGACAAGCTTTCCACCCCGGCCTGTTTGTTTCCAGGTGTAACGCTTTTTTTTTAGAGAAGAATCTTTGTTGAGGGAAATGTTAGTTACCAATTTTCGTGACCGAGATAAACGTATCTCATTCCTTTTGACGCTTTTCTGTTTCCACCTCGTTGGTAGGTTGTGAGGCCGATTGGGAGCTGCACTTTAAAGTAATAATTTCACCCTGGGACTCATTTATTAAACTAAAATAACTTGTAATCACTTAATACTTAACCTGTAAAAGTATGATTGTTTTGTCTGTTAGACAGCTGATGTTTGCGTGCGTTCCGTATTCTACAATTCTGCGCGATTAGTGTGTTGGTCAGCGATTGTCTACAGTTTCAATTTCGTTTCAGGATTATAGAAAGATATCATTTCGATTTAATTTGTGTGCCAATCAGTTTACAGTCACTCAAAGGGCAATGGAGAGGGCTATGCTCGGAGTTGTCTTGCGTGATCGAATCAGAAATGTAGAGATCCGCTAGAGAAACAGGGTAACTGACATAGCCCGAAGAATTGACAAACTTAAGTGGCAGTGGACAGGGCACATTACTTGCAGAACGGATGGCTGATGAGGCAGAAAGTTCTGGAGTGGCGACCGCGAATCGGAAGACGTTGCGTTGGTAGGCCTCCCACTAGGAGGACCGATGACCTGGTGAAGGTTGCGGTGATACGCTGGATGCGAGGCGCACGGGACCGGTCAATGACGTGAAGCTTGGGGGAGGCTTATGTTCAGCAGTGGACCTCTTTTGGTTGATATGATTATGAGGAATCAAATAAAGGAAATAAAGTTATTTTTTTCAATGAAGTTAATATCTTAAACATCTGTTCTGTCTCAACGTTAGATGATGTCGATACTACTAGATACTACTATACTTGAAACTATTTCGTTTCACTATATCTAAATATTATAATAAATAGTAAAAATAATACCTGTTCTTGTCCCAGAGCAGAGCAAAAGCCTCATCTCATACTGAGAAGGCACGAACATTACTCACTATGCTCAAGGCGGGTTGATGTTGATAAAAAATAATGTCTAGTAAATCCTAAAACATAATTATGTAAAAACGTATCTATCTATACAACTCCAATCCCACTAATATTATAAAGGCGAAAGTTTGTGTGTGTGTTTGTGTTTATATGTTTGTTACTTCTTCACGCTCAAACGGCTGGACAGATCTGGATGAAATATTGACACAGAGATAAATCATATTCTGGAATAGCACACGTGCGAAAGTAACTCTGTCAGTCTGTTACCTTTTCAGGCTTAAACCACTGAACCAATTTAGATGAAAGTTTGAGTTCCTGGGAAGGACATAAGGCGGTGTGGGTGAGGGTGGAGGTTTGTATGGAATACCTACAATAAATAAACAAAAATACCAATAAAAATAGGCTATTCGTAGTACTAATGCTATGTAGACGAAGTCGGAAGAAGGCAACCGGCTAGTATAAGTATAAAAAACTAAAACCCGACTATAGTAAAATCGCACTCCGAAAAGTATGAATCAAAATAATATTCTTGGGGGATAGCCGTGGTAACGAATATTTAATTTAGTGTGGCGTTACATATACCTATAGCCCATACCCAGCGAAAGATCAAGACACTTCTAAGGACGTCAAACCCATTTATCATTAATTATACGCAGTTTAGAAGCTATGAGGCAACAGATTAACATTCATACAAACTCGTCAAATCATAACACTCCTTTTGGTTCCGTCGTAGTTGGGTAAAAGTCAGTCTTGCATCCGTCGTTGTCTTTTAGAATCGTGGGCAAAAAAGGTGCCGAGTACGCGCATCTTTGCTTTAGAGCAAATTGTTTGATCTTCGTGTTGGCGCGCTACGCATTTGATCCTAAGAACGGCAGTTTGCCAGAATCGGTCGGTATCGTGCTTTTGGCACGACCGCTCGGCTCGGATGGCAAGATCGGCAAGGTCATTGGCGAATGTATACTCCTTAAGAATATGGTTGATTTTGTTAATTATTTATCGATTACAGGAAAGAAGCACAAGTTTATTTTATAGGTAATGGAATGAGTAAAATACGTAATTTCAAAGATTTTATTTTTGAAACTTATCGTGTAAAAGGGTATACAAGTTTTACCACATATCACTTATAATAATTAAGTCTATGTATGTATAAAACACCTATTTATATAATCATTAAAATTTCGCTAAAACTGACTGGTTTTCTTAGTTTACTTAGCAATTATATAAAATACATTTTTAAGGGAGTTTTCTCCCATTCACCCACCGAGAATCATAATATACAAAAATATAATAAACAATAGTTATTATTTTGTAAAAATATTCAAAAATCACTCCCATCACGCATAAATTGTTATTGTAATTAATCTCAATCAATTTAATTATATTTACATTTTTTATAATACTTATTTTAGCAATCACTGTACTTGATTTTATAATTTTTCGGAATAAAAACAAAACAATCATCAAAAAAATAAATAAAAAATGACTTTATATTTTATGAACTTGTGAAAAGTACGCGTATCTAAAAGTTTACTTGTATTTCCATAAACAAAAAATAATTTAAAACTTTATTTACAGCTATTGTTACTTATAACTAAATAAAGCTTAGTATGGACGGAAGTACTGGAACTAATGCCTTGTAAAGGCAAGTCCTTTAGTATAAAGTATTTTTAGTGAGCAAAAATGTCGTAAAAAAGATAAAATGTATAAAATTTTATATTATTTGAGCAGCACTGGCCTCATTATGCGGATTATATTTTAGCAAATTCAAGGCTATAATCTTATAAGTAAATATGAATAAGTCCACTCATGAGGTAGTTTTAACGTAAAATTGTTAATAGGAAGGAAAAAAAGAAAATTGTTTAACAATTTTCAAAATCAGGACAATCGTTGCCAATTATTATTATTTACATGAAATGAGAAATTTTAAATTTAGACGCACCGTATTATAGTTAAGGATAGCTCACATGAAATAATTGTTTATACACTGGTTCTAACTGTACAATATTTGTATAGAGCGCAGGAGTGTAGTGGATTCTTCTTAGGAAGATGATTTAGTTGTATTTCTATGTCAATTTTCAAAAGTGTTACCTCCGTGACAACTACCAGCCATTGCACATTATGTTTTAAATAATTATTATTTATCATCAATCAATTCGCAAAAATGACAGTGTCGACCAAATTATAATAACGTAAAACGTGACGTTGATTTGCTTGGTTGAAAGCTTCACGCCGCGCCAACCCATAGAAATTACACTTTCTACAGACATCTAGTTCCTTTTTTCTTCAATTAGTAAGAAGGGACCAACAAAAACTCATGTACCTCCAACTCTCTATACAAATGGAATTTAATAAAAAAGTATACAATCTAACCTAACAATACATTGTAGGCTATTGCACTTTTTCTTTATCTGTTATGTCATGTATCACTTGACCGTTCGTGTAGCCATTTTGTAAATGGCCGTTGGTTATCACATGACCATTAGCTTCATGTCTTAGAAAACCGTTTAGGTCCCCGTTTTGAGCATATCCATTAAGGTTTCCATTTTTGATATGGCCGTTTAAATCACCATTTTTGATATATCCATTCAGGTCGCCATTTTTGATAATATGTCCGTTTAAGTCACCATTTCTAAGGTGTCCATTCAAATCACCATTTCTCAGATGTCCATTGAGATCTCCATTTTTAGGGTGTCCATTGAGATCACCATTTTTATAGTATCCAATGAGATCACCATTCTGGATATGTCCGTTAGCCTCACTCTTGATCATTCCATTGGTCTTATGCGTTTCATCATTGTTGTTATTGTTGGTGGGTACTGGTAAAGCCCTCTTCTTTGGCTTATCTTTGTAAGCTTGCAAGTAGAAGTTCATGAACAGAACGATGAAGATGGTTGAATGCAGGATCAAACCAGCGGCGATAAATCTGAGAGAAAAATTATCATTTAAGACGTTTTCAGTAAAGATGTGAATATTGATGGCAGTGAAATATAATGCTCTGATAAAAGAAACAAAACTATGTGATCTAAATTCAATTCGTGACATATTGTTCTGTAATGGTAGAATCATATGGCATCCAAACATTACCGTGTATTTCCAAATCCGAGTACATTTGCTATTGCACTTCGTGCAACATGATTTGAAACAACAGAAACATGTCTAGCAAAAACACTATATCAGCATCTAAGTTACCGACATGCACTTAGATGACTAAACCAGGGGGTATGGTGATAGAATGAAACAGATATGAGTCCACCATTCCTGTTGATTGCGCACAATTCGATGTAGCGTGGCTAGTTACTAACACATCAGGGACTGTTAGGGCTTTACTTAGGCTTTTGTCTCGGCCATATTACGCAAGATTAAGCATTACCAATTTTAACATATGCTGTTACATTATCGAAGATTTTCATTTCTTGATCTAAGTTGTAACTAATGAACCCTTGTCAGTTTATTATTCCTGCTCAATTGCAGCTTGTTGATCACATCTAAGATGAAAAAGTGATAGTAGACCAACATAAAATATTAATTAAAAGATTATGTTGAAAAATACTTACTTGGGATATCCACAGTCATAGACCAAGGCGCTCATCGAATGGAAGAGCACCATGAAGAATTGGACCTGGAAATAAGATACAATGTTTTGAGTGTTCATACGAATAATAAAGTATTTTTACATTTATCAACAGTATTAAAAGATTATATACAGGGTATTATGTGAGTGTATGTTCCTTTAAAGCTGAGGTTTTAATAAATTGTTCGCCCATAAGTTAATTGTGTGGCTATTTTTATTGGTAGTACGTTACTTTTTGATAAAGATGTACTTTAGTTCCTTATCATTTTTATGATAATTAAACCATTTTCCCTTTCTTCCAGTAGCTTTACTGAGAGAAGTTTGCTTGAAACTACTATTTTAAGAAAAGCCAAAAATGTTATCGTCACGGTCTTGCCCTTACTAGTCCAGTAGCACTCTAGAGCGCATTATGTTAATAGACTTATTAAATTAACTATATAGTACAACAGGTCTTTAATTAGTTTAAAAGAATGGAGAAAGTTCACGAACTTTCTCTGTTAAAACCTCGAATGATTTCATGATTCACAAGCGGATTGATGTAACAACAAATTTTGTATTAAGGGCTTCCAAGAAAATGAAGATGCCAAATGTATTTCCGTTTCACAATCAGCATAATTTGGGGGTTTGAATAAAGAAATTGGAATCTGTGAAAATTTAAATCCATTAAAAATTGTATGACTACAAATCGTACGTAATATTCAATTAAACGCCAAAGGTGTCATTAATTTTTTTTATTGCAAATTACTTTTTGTGATAAATCCAAGATGAGCATAAGCAAGTATATTGTCGTGAGAGGAAAATATATTGCTGTCAAGAATGGAAATCTGATATATTCATTAATCTTTTTTTTGTTTTTTTTTTTTAATTTGTTATTGGCTCGCGCTTGACCACTATCTCACCTGATGGTAAGCGATGATGTGGTCGACGGTGGAGCACGCTTGCCTAGAAGTAACCTATTCACTCTTGACTTAAAGACCCCTAGATTGTAGCTATCGGGAAACAGACGCTGCTGGCAGGAAATTCCTCTCCTTAGCTGTACGTATAATAAAAGTATTCTCAAAACGTTTAGTGCGTATGGGTGGGATGTCCACCATGTATCGATGGCGCATCGCCGTACGTCTGGTAGTTCGATGATGAAACGGGCTGGACGGAATTAGATCATGCAATTCCATCGCACACTCCCCAAAATGTAACCGATAAAAAACCGACAAGCTGGCAACTCGGCGACGGTGTTCAAGGCTCTGGAGCTTTGACTTAACCAGTGCCTCATCGCCGATGAGCCTCTTGGCCCGCTTTTCGATCGACTCTAGTGCATCAAGCTGGTATTTGCCAGATCCGTCCCAGAGATGAGAACAGTACTCCATGCATGATCGAACTTGCGCTTGATACAAGCTGAGCAGCTGTTCTGGCGTGAAGTACCTTCCCACCTTTGCAAGGATCCCCAGCTTTTTGGCAGCCAGCTGAGCCTTTGCCTCAATGTATGGGCCAAAATTGAGAGTCGATGTCAACGTAACGCCAAGAAGCTCAAGATGGTCAGTTATTGGCACGGTCGCATCTCGGAAAGTTGGAGCCGGTGAAATTGGCTCTTTTTAGCGGAAAAAGACACGCCTGGGTTTTAGCAGCATTAAACCTGACCAGATTGGCATCGCCCCATTCGGAGACTGCCTGCAAGGACAGGTTCAAGCGCTCCATCATGGCCTCCCGGAGAGACCGAATCTGAGGCCCGGTAGCACGAGCTTTGGACAAGTATCTCTCAGCAACAGTGCTGTCGTCAGCATACCCAAAGGTACTGGATTTTAGCAGATCGTTAATGTGCAGCAAGAATAAAGTTGCTGAGAGAACCGACCCCTGAGGGACCCCGGCATTTATATCCAATTATCTTTTAACTATTTCGTTATCAACTTGATGCAAGGTTGACGTCGTTGGTTAGTCTGTATGAATATCTAATACTATGTACATATTAATACTATCAATCGTGACACTGGTTAACAACTCAATAATCCAACCACGAACGCCGCAGGTGAGAATTAGCAGAAGAATAAGGAATTTAGCATCTGCAGCCGTCACGCAAGCTTACAAGATCCTGTTCCAAAAATACTTCAAATGATTTTATTTACATAGAAAAATGTAGCCTTAATCTTTGTCCGTGATAGGTGGTTTAGAAGACATGAACGTGTTATATGTGTCATGAAGGATCAATGTGATTGATATCGATTTTCTAAATGTCCAAAACGTGGTCGATCCCAAATATTTTCGGCAATAGTTTTAGCTAATATAATGTCTCTCCGTCTCCCTTTGATAACCTTGGCTCAGACTAAAATATATTGAATATGGGTGGTTATGGCTTATTTATACCCAAAAATGATTCAGTATTTGGGCTTCAGCTAATGATGATGATGGTGGCCAATAACACTTATAACAGATCACTTTTATAATGTAGTAGTGGAACACGAAGTATTGCGCCAACGACCAAGAAAATGGGAAGAGAATGTGGAATATTGCTAAATTTTTATTTAAAATTTCCTGGACACCGCTGATAACGGTGAAGGAAAACATCAAGAGGAAACCTGGAGCTATAGTTAATATAAGTTTACGTTTAGACCTATAGCGAATGAGTCTCCTATGGGTTGGATATCCAAAACCACAAGACTATAGGCTCATATCTCCTAGTCTCGTTGTAAAACTCATGAAAATAGTTTTCAACGAGATTGGGGAGGAGTAGGTTATCTAGGGGACCTCAATAGATCGTAATAGGTCGAAATGTCCGAGTTTTTCTCGGCCCCTCCACGTCACCTTCCATCGAGTAAAGCTGGTGATTGATGCTCGTACCTTCTCAATATGATAAGAGGCTTTTACAGATATAATTGTTATTAAGTCTGCATGTATACTTTACCTACCTCGTGAGGCAACCTAGACTTATAGACAACTATCATTTACCCGCGGCTTCGCTCGCAGTGAAAACATTTTTTTTTTTAATGACAAGTATCCTATGTTAGTTCTAATACCTCCAAGAATATATGTACAAAGTTTCATTATGATCGGTTCAGTAGTTTTTGCGTACAAGCGTAACAAACAAACTTACATTCACATTTATAATATTTCTAGCTTTTACCCGCGGCTTCGCACGCAGTGAAGCCATTATTATTTTTTTTAGTAAATAGTGTCCTATGTTACTTCTAATACCTCCACGAATATATGTACAAAGTTTCATGATGATCGGTTTAGTAGTTTTTGCGTGAAAGCGTAACAAACAAACTTACATTCACATTTATAATATTAGTATGATATATGTTTTATATCGCCAACCTCCATAGAGCAAGCCTGGTGATTAGTGCTCGTGCCTTCTCACTATCAGAAGAGGCCTTTGCCTTCCAGTAGGTCAGGGTAATATTATTGTTATTAAGTTTACATGACCTCAACTGACTAACAAGATGCCTCGTAATGATAGTGAGGAAGCAACTTCAATACCCCTTTGTATAACGTACGAGAATATCTACGATTGACCCAATATTATATCTATAGGTGATTTTATTAAACACTTAACCAAGATGGCCGGCAGTACAAGTACCCACGTTAATTTAAGTTTAAAACATTTTATAGAACGTGTGTTTGCTAACGGAGAAAGGATACGCGTTCCGCTGGCGCGTGTTGCAACTGTGGCTAAATGTTGCCCCCGCACGACTAGGACTGCGCTTGTGGAAATAGTTAGCTACTTGAAATGGTCATAGATTTATGTATATTTCTATCTGTGTCCAGATAACTAGGTACTATTTTGATTGAAGAAGATTATTATTATATTGATAGTTACGACATGACACGCAAAGCAAATAGTCCTTATACCTCAGTCTGCTTTGTCGAATTAACTGCTGATAAAAATAACCAAATAATTTGTGATTTTATTCAGAATTAGTGGTTTAATTGTTAAAACTGTTATCTTTATACTGGTTTTGTTTGTTGATATTTGATATAAGATGTTATTATTAGGTGCAGGATAATCTGGCATCTCGAAAGCGTTATCTATCGATCGTAAATCGCGTGCTCTAATTATTAAAAATCTCTTTAAGTAAGTATTTGCTCAAACACGAGTACAGCACCCACTACAAATAATTGTCAACATGTAAGATACGTTAATTTAAAAAAAATACAGCACCTCATGTTTGCCTTAGATGCAAATATTAATAATATAATACAAATCAAAATAAGTAATTAAATTTAAAACACAATAATGAAATAAGAATGTCATGTCATTACCAAATTATTTAAAAATGTCTTGTAAATGTTAAAATTATTATTCTATAATGTCAAGATTGAAATATTAAAAATGTCAATTAGTTTTTTTATTTATTAGTTTATCCTCGCACTGGAACGCCTTGCAGCAATTACACCAATGGAGCACAATCTTATAATAAACTCACTACGCTATGCTTAGGTTTCCTCACGATGTTTTCCTTCAACTTTGTCAGCAATGTCCAAGATAAACTTGGAAAGTACATATGAGTTTTGAAAAAGTCACATTGGTTCTTGCCCGGATTCGAACCCACGACCTCAAGTACGAAAGGCGAGGTCTTAGCCACTGGGCCATCACGACATGCAAAATGTCAAAATATTAAATCATAATAATAAATGCAAGTTTGTAAGAAACGAACATAATATGCATTTTATTCTACTCGTATCTACAACCGCAGTATAACCGTGCGCGGTAAATCCTACCCGTTTGCGCAAGAGCAGCTCCGACTCAAGGAATGCTAGGCGAGGCGAGCTATCCTTATTGGTGGTTCCACGTTGGTGACGGAAGTATTCGCGGCAACACATTTGCTGTATTATTGGATTTAATGAGACTAACATACTTTTTATCCGACTACGGCGAAGGCATAATGGGTTATGATTTTTTACTTTTTATAATATTCTTGCGATCATACAAATGCAAAATATTGGTTTTTGAAACTGGTATTTTGGAGTTTCTTAATATTTTGTATATCCGTTTCCGAGCTGGTAAAAGCCTTCACCAACCTACTCTTAGTCTCATTTTTTAATTAACCTCGTAGAAATGGACGCTTTGCTTTTTTGAATAGATAAGTATGTTTAACTGGTTTTTCTTTTTAAACTTGTTCTTAGTCATTTAAATTGAATTAATTTTGTATAATGTCATCATCATCGGCCTATTAATGTTCCCACTGCTGGGACATAGGCCTTCTCTCTGTGGGAGGGAATGGGCCGTAATCCACCACGCGGGCCCAGTGCGGTTTGGTGGATGTCACATGTCATCGAATTTTTGGTTCCAGCGAAACTGGTCGGTATAGTATGTAGCCGGTTTCCTCAAGATGTTTTCCTTCACCGTTTTTGAGAGCAGTGGTGATGAAATAATTTACACAAAGTAAAGCGCCTGCCTGGGTTCGAACCCACGATCTACAACTTGTAAGTCGCGGCCAATACCACTGGGCCACCACTGCTCCAAAGCAGAAAAAAAATATAATGTTGGATATATCTAATAATAATTACTACAAATGTGTAATATGCAATCAAGATTTTATTTTAGTAGATCAACAAGCTACTTATTTCATAATCCGAGATATAAGTACACAATAATATACCATTACTAGTTACTTTAGTAAATGAATATTCGGTAATATGTCGATTAGGGTGCTCATTAATTAATTTTATGGCTGCTATAAAAAGTTACACACTCACATATTTAATGTTTACTAGCATAAAAAAACATCTCTCAGAGGTTATCGGTTCAAGAATGTTGTCAAACAATATTTTTGAGTAAAAATCCTCAAAATTATTGTTTTACATTATTATGAGTAATTTAATTCCAAGTAGTCCAGAATAGTGTTGGGTAAATAGCCGGATGCTTTGAGTTATTATCGATTATAATCCATAAGTGTCCATTAATAGCCTTGCAATGGATGATAACCCTGCTATTAATGTATTGTTAAAAAAATAAATGCTTTTTTTTTGTTTATTGTGAAATCTGTGGGTGTGAACATAAATTGGGTGCGTGTACGCAGTGTGATTCAATGTATTGTAATTCTTTATATTTATTTTCACTTTTTGTATGTGAAAAGTGTTAATAATAAAATAAATACACATTTTTTGGGAAATTCAGTTTTGTTAATTTAGAGATTCAACACTATAAAAACCATAATTACTATTGACACTTCGCTTTGTGATTTAACCATATACCTAATTAATTACTTGATTTAACAAAGCGAGCTAAATATGTAAGTGTATGTATAGCTACAAATAAATTTAACCGATAGGTACGTAAAAATGTAAGGTACAATAAGTAAGTTACTTATTAGCTCTTTTCTGTGAATACGACATAGGTAAATTATAAACAATGGAAAATACCCGAGCCATCGAAATCCATTAGCGTCCGATCCAATCGATGTAACAAACTTAGGAGATTTTGAAGATTCCAGTGTTTCTAGCAATAATTAGGCTGAAAATTATTTTTGAGCAACAAATATAAAAAAAAAACTAAAAAAAAAAAAAAAAAAAAACCCAAAAAAATATCCCAAATAAATGACTGATTAAGAATAAAAAAAAAACTAAGTAGGTACATAAAAATCTAATTATCAAAAATCAATGTAAATAGCTGATTAAAAATTTTTAAATGGGCTAGATTAGTTTTAAATAACACATTTATTTACAACAAAGAAAGATGATGAAAATGAAGTCTAATCTGACAGTCCTAAGCCTGAAAACCATGAAGGGAAATTTTCAATCACTAAAATAATTGCTATTAATGGCTACTAACTGACTTTTATTCGATTATTAGCCAAATGATATTAACCGGATTATTATCATTGCCCAACACTAGTCCAGAAGTTTCACCCGCGTAGTTCCCGTTCCCGTGGCAAGGCAAAGATAAAAAGTACTTAAGCTTCCCAACGGTGAAAGAATTTTTGAAATCGGTCCAGTAGTTTTTAATTTTATTCGTTGCATACAAAAATACAAATCTTTCCTCTTTATAATATCATTATTAGTATTATAATATTTGTATTATAACATAGTAAATGATATATTCTTCCATGTTCCGATGTCAAAACCCATAGAAACTAATTAACAATTTCATCTAAGCAATAATTAAATAGCTCAATAGTTAGTTTGTGAAATATTCTAAGAGAGTTCTGTTCGTGTCGGTAATCGTTGAGGTAACCGCTAAGTAGACCGTGCTTGTCGACGGTTTATCTAGATAACTGACTGTCGGTCTGTACGTCGAGTTGTCGGAATTAAGTGTTGGGTCTAGTGATGTTTCGAAATTAAAGGAAAATAGACGTTCTAGTGTAAATACTAGTTAGGAAGTACTTTTGTCATTTTGGATACGGAAATGTGAGAATTTTTCGTTTAGATGAAACACTCAATTGCCTCAAACACCTAAAATGAATACAGTAGTTGTATGTCCTTAAGTTCGTTTGATCTTTCAATTTCACATCATCATCATCATCCTCTCTGTCAAGAAGGAGTGGGTCATAACCTACCACGCGAGCCCAGTGTAATTTCAATTGTATGATCTAATTTAGCCCAAAGACAAAGTAAGGGATATCGTTGAATAGGCCATTCAAAAATATTGTGGGCTTGTGACATCCGTTTGTTGAACCAGGTATCCGTATGCGTAAAATTTAGCTTTAAATAGCTAATTTTTGTTAGATTGAAGTGTACCCCCCTGCCAGCTAAATTTGCTTTTGGATATGAGGAAAAAATCACGGCAGTAGTATATAAGGAAAACCATCACAGCTAAGTAGGCTTTACAAGTTTACGATAATAGTCGATAAATTTATAAAATGTATTTGTGAGCCGCCATAACCCTTTAAATGTTCATGAAACAACAAAAAACCCTCTTCATAGTGCGCATTATTGTGCAACTACGGAACCCTATTACTGCGCGTGGCCCGACACGCACTCGGCCGGTTTTTTTCATTAGTTCGCTATCGTCTAAACCCTATTTTCAGCCTGAGCTGTCCCATTTCAGGGCAAAGACCTCTCTTTCTTCCATCCATTCCTCCCGGTTTTGGATAATCGTGGACCCATCCTGTCGACAGGCGTCGAGCTTTATAATTATTATAATTTCTAGCAATACTTACTAGTTGCAGAGTTGTGAGGTGCTTCTTCCACCACAAGTACTTCTGGTACTGAGGTCCCATCGCCGCCAGCATGTAGTAGCTGTACATGATGACATGCACCAGATTGTTCACGATGTTCGAGAAGGTTCCATGACCGCCTAGAAATTGAAAAAATGGGGTATTTAGTTTTGGCACTAATTCACAAAATTTTTACTTCTGAAAAGAGTTTTAAAGACCATCTAAACAGTAAATCGAGGTACGAATCAGGGTTGGATAATATTGAACCAAGAGTCCTACCATGACATATTAAAACCATCATGATTCCGATGTGCGAGAGAGAAAGAGCCATACCAGACAATATCACTATCTCTTTTTTCCAAAGCGTAATCATGATGCAAGACAAATAACTTTTTGCCGAAAACATCTTTATTAGGTCACTAGTTTACCGCAAAAAATGGCAATAAGATTGACAGACAGATTCACTTCCTCATTCATTCATATTTTTGCGATCTGGGGTTCAGGGATAAATTATTTAAACAGCAGGCTTCGAGAATCTTCCAGAACAATCGACTTTCGAACTCACTGTTCCCGAAGCGACTAGAAACTGAAAACTCCATTCGACAAGAAAAATTAGTCCCGCTGTTCGATACTAGATGGCGCTAATAGTTACTATTAATTCTTCCCCTCGTCACTAGATGGCGTTGCGCTATCTTGTGACAATATTATTAATATCAGTGTGAGTTTATTTTAAGAAATGTTTTTTAATACGGGAAGACTTAAATGCTATGTAACCTAATTTAAAAATGATTTAGTTGTTGCCAAAACTTTAAAATGTATTGTAAAGTTTTTGTAAATTTGGGAAACTAAAAAAAGTCGGTGGTGGAACCGTGGGAAGCGATAGTATAGAAATAAAGAAAACAATCTCCGATCATTAACATGGCTCTTACTGAATGCTACAATATAATTCTTTGCAGTCTTTTCCTGTAAACTTTGCTATGCAAACACTGAACGCAACTCATCATCTTCCTGCTCTTGTCCGATGTTACTTGGGGTCGGCGCAACAAGTTTTCTTCTTCCATGCCGTCCTGTCACCCGTCACGCTATCACTGACTCCCGTTTCTTTCATATCACTCCTCACACAGTCCAACCATCTTTTTTTAGCCGTCCCCTCCCTCTCCATCCATTAACATTTTGATTCAACAACACTGTACTATACTATCAATTAATTATGACAGTAGAATCGTGAATTTTACAGCATAGCGAAAATTTAACATAGAATAAATACATCCCACGCCGATTTCACTACGGTGACTATTTTTTGTTTTTGTAAGATTATGGGTTACAAGTGTGCGCTCCGATATAGCTAAATGTTACCTACCTTGACTGTGACAAAGAGTAACACGTAAGAGTCGACAGTTAACATAAAAAAATGGTAATGGCTAATTTTACAAATACTACGGACTGCTGGATGTTTTCATTTCTCTTGTTGTCATTGGCTACAAATGTCCATATTGCATGACTAAATCTAATGATGTGCTTCATCATAGAAAGAAGGAGAGGCCTTTTCGGAGAAACCACTCACCTACAGACAATATCTATTCATCAACTCATGACCTTTCCTATCGGTAATTAGTTGTAGTAGGCACGGCCATGGTTGATTTTTATTTATTGGTCACTGGCCCTCAGATGTTTTCACTTTCAATTTGTAACGGTCTTATTCTTTTGTTCGTAACTATTTAACGCATTCGTGCAAATAGAAATTTTTTTTAGGTTACAATGATTCATATTTATTTGGAATTTCTTTTGTTTTTAATTTTCTCATAGACGCGTTAAATAGAAGCCTGGTTATCTTTGCTAAGATTAGGTACTCTAGACTAGAAAGTTTTTTTATATTTTTTTATTTTCAGTATGCTTGCGCTTGACCATATCTCATCTATCTAAGTGATATTCTACCAGTTAAAAGTCCAAATGTTTGGGATGGACCACGTGACAAAGAATGTCACTGGTCTCGAGCCCCAGATCACCGGATGCCGAAATCCGGCAGAGAACAAAAGTCACTGACGCTAGAAAACGGAACTATGATGAGTCTATAGTTCCGTTTCTTGTAGCGCTGGACCGGTTGTATTTCTACGCATTGGCGTTTAATCAATCTGTGCCCAGCCGTGGTCAGCCAATGTCATGTTTGACTGTTCATTGAATCATTTTTAGAAGTGAAGCATCCGAGACTGCAACTTGCTGATTGGCACTTTTATAATGTTTTTGTTTCTGGAATCCGGGCGGATAATGATCAACAATCTACAATCCAATATCTGGCCGAATAGTGATCTACTGTCTAATATCCGGGACAACATTGATTTACTATCAGATACCCAAATCACCTCTTATTATAATAACACCATCAATCAATAGTAAACTTACCAGCAATGAACTTCACAAGCAGCCACGCCTCGAACGGAGTCAAGGAGTGGTGATACAGATGCAGCCAGGTGATCTGGCTCTTTTTCTTACGCAGCACAAAGAACACGGTGTCTGCGAACTCCGATAGCTTCGAGAAGTAGTACACCCAGCATAGGTGTAACATCTGGGTAATAAATAGAATGGATAAGTTGGAGGATTACGGAGAAATATTTTTATGTCATAATTTGGAAGGAAGCTGACATGAATGCGTGATGACATAAAATTTAAAAATGTGACATCCCTCTTTAATATCAATTGTTCTACCGAAATTATATTAACCATAGAATAATTTCTATGAAAACGCGTTGTCGCATCGTTATTGCATTGTCTCGTAGTGCCTGTCTTCATGAATAAGTTCCGCGGCATCTATTCGTGCTCTCATTCTATTGAATTTAGAAATACTGTAATACTAGTACAATTTTTTTGTAGATCTGGCAGGTAAGTATATTAACAAATACTTAATGGGCGATCGATTTGGACAGCTTTGAATTTAAATATATTTTAGTAAAGCTCTTACAAATTCTTTATAATTCTGTCAGTTACATTCCAAGTCTAATGTTTCTGTAATGAACTTACATGCAACAAGATCTCCAATCATATTGTTTTCTGTTTCGTTACAATAAGCAGGCAACTTAAATTCTGAAATACAGGCTGTACTTAGTTTGGCCTCAAATGCTAATAATTTTGTGAATTTTAACTTTAGTTACTATTATTATTTTTCATAACAGTCACATTTGGAACTAATAATTCGAAGATATCCGCCCGAACCGGAACTTCTTATTCATTGATTGCTTACACAAGCTTTCTTTTTTAAAATTACGAGATGTTATGCATATATAGTTCAAATACATAAGGCTTTTGGGTAACAGATTGTAAGGCTATATATTGCTGGCCAGATTATTTGGTATTCCTGTCATTAAAACAAGATTGAATTGTTTACTTCTAGGCAAGCGTGCTCTGTCGTCGATCACACCATCGGTTACCATCAGATAAGATGGTGGTATTGGAGTTCAAACGCAAGTCATTCAAAAGTAAAGATAATAAAACGGTGGTCGTTTGTGTTACCTAACTTGTTTCACGGTCAACTTATCTTAATTGGTATCGAGTCTAGAATTTGTCTAGACATTTTAAGGTCATAGTCTAAAAGAAAGTAATACATAAGTTAGAGTAGAATAATATTAATTTTTATCTATAATCTAAGGTTTCAGTACTGGTTCAAATGCCAAAGCCAGATGCTTTGTAATGAGTTGAAAAGGTGGCACTTATTGGAATGCGGTTCTCTTGGCCTATGGTTATGTTACAAGCTTTTTAGATAAAGTTTATCAGACTCATGAATATTGATAAACCGTAGAAGAAATAGTTTTTGATGGGAAAGCTCCGGACGAATTTTTCGATAGTAATTTTACTACCAGCAGAGACCACTATCAAAGTTCTTAAACATGTTCCTAGCCAAGGATCCGCAAAAAGTAATCTTTTATTTTCTATTCTAGAGCACAATATTTCAGTAATTGTATCTACCATGATTTTGATGATTACTGGCTTCGTCAACCTTTTCAGTAGTCAGTACTCAAAATGATAAATTCACTACCATATCCTCATCACCAGATCTTGTTATATTCACTGCAACAGTTCTCAGAGCCCTATTTCACCTGTCTTCATTCCATGGTTAAGGTACAAGACCAACAACGCTTACACCACCATCGCACTTGACCGTTGGAATGAACTTGCTTCCGCACAACGGCAGTGAAAGCCTACCGCTCAGCTGAGATTACGTCATCGACTCCGCTTGAAAGTGAAACTGACATTGCGACTTGAGCCCGTTTTTTATAGATTTTATTGATGGCAAAGTTGTTTGGCGAAAATGTGTGTGTTGTACGGTCTTGATGTTATTTGGGAATGCCAATTTGGAGGTTTTTGGTTGACTTCAGTGGTGAATGTCTTGGCTTGTGATTTCTATTCTAAGAGGTGGTGTGAGCAAAATTAAGGAGGAAATCAGAGAACTAGATGTTTTAGTGGGGAGGGCCCATAACTAGCAGTGGATTTGTACAGCCGGCTAAAACTAGTCTATAATATACCAAGTTGAAGTTTTGTCTACTCATTAAGATATGCGCGATGCTGTTTAGTAACAGATTCAATGTCCAATCTTTTTACATTGAAATTCCATCGTGTTAAAGCATAATTAAACATTTAAGAGACATTGAAAGTATAAAGGAGTCTGCTAAAGTCGTTATCGCAAAGTATTGTGATGCAGAACTTATTTGTATTTTGTTTGAAACATGTTACAGTTGGAAATAATATTTTTACCCGACTACGGTGAAGCCAAAATGAAGGGTTATGATTTTAGCAGTCTATGTATGTATGTTTGTATTTACGCATATTCTTCCGCAGCGCCTAAACTATTCATCTGATTTTGATGAATAAGGTATCAATGGATTGTTATTATGGCCCGGGTAACGGCTAAAAAAGCCGTAGTCGGGTTACTGTTTTCAAAATTTTTCTGTCTTTGTTTCTTTTTTGACAGCATGAATGTAAGCCAGTTGATATTATATTATATTGCCATATATTATTATTGTTACATCTGCTTGCTGAATAACTTCGATACACCCGCCATTCGATTCATCTTAGCATTAAACCTCACCCTTTTCCTCTCCTGCGCAATAGGTCACTCGCATATGAAGAAGGTACATAGAAGGTTTTATTATTTCCTAACAAATAGTGGTAAACACCAAGATTTCTGAATAAGGAAAATGTTCAGTTTTTGCTTTGTCTTGTTATCAGACGGGAGGATGCTGCGGTCACAAAAACAAACTGAATAAGAAGATTATCGGTTCACTGACGTCAGAAGACGCAACAAAAGATTTGAGATATCCGTTCAGTCTTAAAAGGTTCTATGAATGGTATTTTTTTGTCAGAAATATAAGTTTACGTTTGTGACTCAGACATGACTCTTCACATAGCTAGGCTAGACTGGAATTCAAGAAAAGGCTGCGATAAATACAATTGTTTATAGAAGACAAACTGAGCAACTACAATGTTTTTACTTCGGCCATGCACAAATGGGAATTATTGGTGCATAGTAGAATAGGCAGTTCTCCTTACGTCTAGAGTTCAAGAAAATCAGCCGAATTTTATTAAGAAGAATAACAATTAATTTATTTTGATAAGATTACATTCAAATGGATTGAATTCCTTAACCTCATACTAGGATTCCCTGTGTTGCTATTGCTTGTGCTTTTAAGAAAAAAGTATGATTACCATAGGTATTCTATTAAGCCACCCAAACGAAATTTATCATGATAGTTGCCCAATTTAACGATCAGAGTACGCACAACATTTATGAGGCTTATAATTTTTTTCCGGAGTGGTCCTCTAAGAAGTCACGGGACCCTTTCCATGTGCTTATTTATTTATTTAATACTTCATGCACAAAACCGTACAGAGGCGGACTTAATGCCTTAGGCATTTTCTACCAGTCAACCTTTGGGTGATGCAGAGACAAATAGTGGTAGGTGCAATATGGGAAGTAAATCACGACAAGGTGGGTTTATTCAAATACAAAGATATACATACATACTATAAAATACAGCATATATATTTAAACAAATAAACTAATTATACGAATATACTTAAACAGTTAGTAGTAGCAGATATTTGTAAAACATCTAACGCTGTGGGGATACTACTGCCAACTTCTTACGAACGTGCTCGTGAGCTTATGGTGATCGCCGGGGTGGTTTTAGTGAGTTAAAATCCCACATATATTTGTGGTTTTCCCAAAAGCCCAGAGGCCTTTTGAAGGTTTCACCCCGACAGTAAAAAAGGCGTATAAATTTTAAGTAGTGCAAACAAGTTGCACAAACGCAAACTGGATTAAAAAAAAGCCTTTTTTAATATGATGATCATATATCATTGATTAAAGATAAAAGGAAGACTTTTAAAGACATATTAGCCACTTAGCGAAAGTGTTTCAAAAAACACATTAACATTTTTGAAACGCGCTTTTCACTTTCAAATTAACCGCAGACAATCGTTTTTGATTGTTCGTCTTGAAAATATTTATGTGGGATTGTACCCACTTTCTATACTTTGATAGTTTTTTCACACTTGATAATGTGAGAGTTTGAAGAAACTAGACAATAGCACATGGATCAACAATTTTCGGTTCAGCCATTAGCTACTTAGGAATTATTATAAGAGATTCCAATAGGTAGAGTATTTTTGACCTGAAGTTCAAGGAAGTTAGTAAAATAGAGTTAATAATCATCATCAGCCGTTTATCCCACTGCTGGACACAGGTCTCCTCTCTTCGAGAGGGAATGGGCCAACCCAGTGCGGGTTGGTGGATGACACATCTCTTCGAATTTTTGATTCTAGTACATGCCGGTTTTCTCACGATGTTTTCCTTCACTGTTTTGAAAGCAATGGTGATGAAATAATTTACACAAAGTAAAGCGCCTGCCTGGGTTCGAACCCACGACCTATGACAGGTAATCGCGGCTGTTACCACTGGACCACCACTGCTCTCAGAGTTGATAATACCTCCTCCTCCAAAATTCCGGAATCATAAACATGACAATTAAATCCCGGGATTTAAGAAATTGCAAATTACTTATTGCGCTTTCAATACATTTGTACTAAATTATTATATTGAAGAATCTTATTGTGTTTTGAGAGTTCAGAGGAATTAATTTTGTATTTGAAACAAAGCTCTTTACGTACCTAACAGTTGTAGAACGTAGAGAGAAGTTTATGGCAAATACTGCCAGTATTATAGGCACTTTTCCCATTGGAATCGATGCGGATGTTTTTTTTTTATGTCCAAAGAGTTCTTCCCCTCCTCCATTTGATCCTGCTTGTAAGCACATAATTATTTTTATTAGCTTGTATAAACTATTTATTCTGTTAGTCTGTATATCTGTAAATAAATTGCTCCCTTTTAAAGTTTATAATTTCAGGGTTCGTTAGGTTTCCTGTCTAATTCAGATTAGTGTTCTATTTCCGCATTTAAAGACTTCCAAGCTTACCTACCTATTACGTCACTTCATAATCTATTAGGAAGGAAGTATAGTTTATTTAAGTATTTGATAAGATTAATAACACATTTCAATTTTTGTTTTCTATTATTTGTTAGCTTAGATTACGAGTTGTATTTTGGAGCTGCATTTCAAGTGACAAATTTGTCACTTTTTGAATGTAATGCAAGGTCTTTTCCTATGTAATTAGCGACTCTGATAGTTACAAAATGAGGGTTAAATAATCTGAGTGTAAAACATGTAGGTTTTAATCAGTTGTTTAGCTTCCAGATGTATACTTCTGTTGCAGAGCTAACTGTTGTAAAAATGTTAGGTTCTCTCTCTCTATTTTTTTTCTAAGTAGCAGTATTTGAACGCTAGGAAACTACATTCATTTTGTCTTTTTTATTTTTGGTTTCTTTCTTTGTTCTGACAACACAGTATATGGATTTTACTTTTTACAAGCGATGTATATATAACTAGCTTTTACCCGCGCCTTCGCTCGCAGTGAAGCCATTTTTTTTTAAGTAATATTTTTCGTATGTTACTTCTAATACCTCCAAGAATATATGTACAAAGTTTCATGATGATCGGTTCAATGGTTTTTACGTGAAAGCGTAACAAACAAACTTACATTCACATTTATAATATTACTAGCTTTTACCCGCGGCTTTGCTCGCAGTGACGACATTAAACTTTTTTTATTTATAATAAAAAGTATCCTATGTTACTTCTAATATCTCCAAGAATATATGTACAAAGTTTCATGATGATCAGTTCAGTAGTTTTTGCGTGAACGTAACAAACTTACATTTACATTTATAATATTAAGTATAGATACATCTTAATACATATATTATACATCGCCTGTGCCGGTGTCTTTGAGTATGTAATCAAAGCTTGCATATAAAATTTGATCTATTTCCCGAAAATTTTTTGATTGATCAGAAATTTTGCCATACATTGGTTTCTCGTGATTATGCAATTTCCGACTACGGCGAAAGAAGGATGTATATATCGGAGGAAGGTATTTGATTAACAATCAGGAACAAAGAAATATCGCTTGTAAACTTATTAATTCAGTTTTGTTTAATTGGCAACATTTAGCTTCTGATTCAAATCTCAATTCGATTTTATTCGATTGACAACACTTTATTTTCTTTATGTCAAAATACTTGATTTCGTTTGGATGTTATAAGCGATACTTTGTCAGAGTGAGTTTTTGAATCAATGTAAAAGCGGGGGCGTCTATACTGGCGCCCTGAGTGGAATCTCTCGCCTGGTTCGCGGAGATAGAAAAGAAGCGCGCGGACGCGCATTTCGGAGTTGAAAAGAGTTGTGAGAAAAAAGAGTTGAGAAGTAGCCTAAAGGGGCGTGTATAAACTGGCAAAAGTGTGTTTTTGTGGAGAGAAGGCGAAACGATTGGTGAACGAATCCGCTGCTTTTATAAAATTGGAACAAGGACTATCTCTGAAACGGCATAAGTCATCGCTTTGCGCATGCATTACGCCCACAAGACCGAGGGTATATTGAAGGTAGCCCTCCTGTTTCCGATATATATATGTTTGTTTTTACGTTTGTTCCTCCATAGCACAATATCCGATTTTGATGAATGTCAATAGATTCGTTATTATGGCCCGGGAAAAATAGGCAAAAAAAACCTTAGATAGTTTTTAATTAAACCTTTTGCTTGTTTTATATATTTTTAACATAAAGCTTGTCAAAAGCTTTGTTTCTGGCTTCATCTACACTCTAAAATCAGCAGTTTGATTAATTGGTACATTGGTTTAGTCAACATCGGCAATTGAATAGAATATAAACACTATTACATCTTCAAAACCAATATTTTGACTGCACTTGAGTCTGATTCAAACAGTATTATTCTCGAATCCACTATTTACCTAATACAACATGTGATCCTCGAAATCAATTGAGTGGACTATGTAAGCATGATCACTAATCTTCAGAAATCATATTTTTCTAAGACTTGAAAAGTATTTTATACACATTAAAAATCGTTTCCCTTTTTTACGTTTCATTAGCTATACGTGTATTATTATTTATGAAAACATTTGCTACACTAACAGTGTAGACAAATCAATCGATATCGCATTTGTCAAAATCTCATCAGTAGGTTTTGAGTTAGAATTGAACATTCATACTGTCAAACTTATTACCCTTCCTTTTTCGTAGTCGGGTAAAAAAGGTCAAGGAACCGACATAGAATATCTATAAATGAAATTTATTCTAATTTAAATCTATAGACGTCCTTGACATTGGTATTGAATTTATGTAAACAAATTATGAAATAGCCGGTGCGAAACTTGTTATATTATGTAATATATGTATATATTTGCCATAGCTGAGGTCATTGATATGAGAATTAGCATATAAGTGTAGAAAAAATGCTGATTATTTTTTACAATTTTGATAATTTGATGCCTAATAAGCGTGTGAAGGTTAAGTTTTATTAGATTTTCATTCTTCTTAAAGTCTCTTTCCGGTTATTGACATAGACCATATGTTTGTTTAAAGTTTTCCTGCAGTGACATTGAATTTGAATCGAGGAATTTTAGTTTTTTTTATATTATTTTGTTGTACCCATTTTTGTAATAAATATTTTTAAAATATAATTATATAATAATAAAATATATTTTATAAGCTCAGCTTTCAGAAATATTTATGAAATGTAAAGTAACCTGATCTATTTCTTGTCAATACTCATATTTTAAGTCACTGCGTACTAAGACTTCGATTATATTTTACTATGGAAGAACTAAGGAAAATCATGCACAAAAATTATATAATATGAATTATTCAAAAATCTTAATTCATTCCAAATATGACTGTTGAAGACATAATAGTGAATTTAAATAAACGATACATGGCCAAAGGCTATGACAGACGAGGAAAATTAATCGTTTGATTTCGCTTCGGAATTCGATGTTTTGGATCTGGATCTACCATTTTTGGAAAAACTATAAGGTATCCGTTTTGTCTAAATTGATTTTATCATCTATTAAAGTTATTAAGGAAAATCTGCTTAGCAAAAACATACTAAATGTATGGGAAAATTAATATTGTGTTATTCAAGCTAGTTAGGCATTATTGATTTAAGAATGAAATTAAATGGTCTTTGCAAATCAGTATTATGGGTTTTATGATTAATGTCTGATTCGATTAGATGCTTTAAAATTCTTCAGGCTCTAATGTATGTTTCCTAATCTGTTCTGTAAACTGAATTTACTTACACTTAGAAAGCATAAACTAGGTAATATTATTAAAAGCCTGGCAAAAACCTAGGCATATTTTTTACACCAGACAAACACTCAAGATATTTTGTTTCTATTGTAGAAAACTAGTAAAACGGCTTTGACAAACCCAACCCATCAGCGTGACATCTTCGCATATCCAAAGCCTTTTCCTTTTCACTAAATAAATTCAATAAAGAGCGTTTGCAATTTCACTTTTGTATATAAACAAAATATTCGAAAGCCATGTGTCGAGAAGTTGGTACCGTTGGACGATCTTGTCGCCTCTAGGCATAGACTAATCTATAAGGCAGAACTGACAAATGACAAGGTAAGGTGCCTAGCGACTCCAGGAAAGACGGTGATACGGCACGTGCTGCCGTGCACGGTGAGTCTCAGTGGTAATGCTTTTTCTAGCTCCCCAGGCCCCTAGCTACACAGGGGGTTTTTTATTTGAATTAAATTACATTTGAAAAATCTCATTTTTCTGGTATTTTTCCTAAAAGTTTGTTACTTCATTTCTATTGACTATAAAGGGTATTAATTGTTAAATCCCACACTCTAGACCCTTTGCCCCAAAAGTTCATTTCGTTTTATTGAAAAAAAGTTTTATCTACTTGAAAATGGAATGCATTACTACTCTATTATCGTCACATAACATATTGCAAATAGTTAAGTCACCTATAAAATTGCATTATAGTAAGACTGCTATTTATCGTCCAAATCATGAGCAGGCTTGTTTTCAATTTGTTATTAGCGTGTTCAAAAAATTGTTTATTCGAATGTAATTTAACGCATGTTTAATAATTGATCTAACTTTAAAAATAAAAACCTATAAAAAAGTGCGAAGAACGCATGCAAATTACATAAACTTTATGTAACTTTTTGACATTATCATAATCAGTGCCTTACTTAACATATTATATATGGTGAATGTAGAGTAAAAAACAAAAAGATACCATCATTAAAAACGACTTAGGCTTAGGAACCATCTTAGCAGAACTGTTTGTAATTGTAACACGGCATTATCATCAGATAAATCATCAAAATTACTGGTATGTAGTAATTAATGTTAGAAATGTACCTTATATAATATCACGCCTGTTGTCTTTGAAAGTTTAGGCAGAGGGAGGTATACTTGTAATGTGTGTTTTCACGTTTTCTTTTATAGGAGTCGAGCTTACTGCACTTGCAGACTCCGGTTTGTTAATGAGATAAGCCTAAAATAAATATGCAATAATAGTTTGTCCGAACTGGTAATCGGCACCAGGACCTTCTGTTTAGCAGTAGCGTTTGACAACCAGAATAATGAGTCTTTTACTTTTTCGCGGGAGCTTTTTTTATTATCAGTAGGCTCGCGCTTGACCACTATCTCACCTGATGTAAGCGATGATATGGTCGACGGTGAAACACGCTTGCCTAGAAGTAACCTAATCACTCTTGACTTAAAGACCCCTAGATTGTAGCTATCGGGAAACACAGACTCCGGCAGGGAATTCCACTCCAGCTTCCGCAATTACTGACACTCAGCAATTTATCTTTGTAAATACGAAAAAAAAACTGTTATTGGACGATGACAACTGAAATCCTTACATTATAATTTTACCTCATTATAATATTAGTGTCAAATGTACCTTCGGCTTGATAATTCATAGTCTACGCTAAGTTATAATGGTAGTTGTACTTTCTACACCTTGAGACGCGTGGAGAGTCTCGTTAGGCGTTGATACTTTAATAAAATACGTATAAGTAGAAAGTTCATAGATTTGCGTAACTGGTGACGTTTTTCTGCGAATATTTTTACCATCAAATTTTGTGGTCAAGTGGCACACCTGGCTAGGTGATACTCGTAAATCATAAGAGGTTTGAATTTGTGAATGGCTTTGATTTCTCTATTTATTTGTTATGTGAGTTAACGACATTTTAGTACGAATCATTTCAATTCAAAATGGACTAAACATAATCAAGTTGCATTGAGGCAATATAACATACTAGCTTTTACCTGCGGCCTCGCTCGCAGTGAAGCCATTTTTTTTTTTTTATAAAAGTTATCCTATGTTACTTCTAATATCTCCAAGAATATATGTACTAAGTTTCATGATGGTCGATTCAGTAGTTTTTGCGTGAAAGCGTAACAAACAAACTTACATTCACATTTATAATATTAATATAGATAAAAGTAAGGATTTACAAATGATGTCTGGGCTCGCTTGCTTGATGGTGCTCTACAATGGTGAGAGTGGGTCCAGATGTCATTGCCATGGTGACTGCGGTGTGCGTTCACCTTTAAGGTTTATTATTACTCACCCGTCTGGCTTTCTCACTGTCGCTGTAGTCCACAGGCTGGCACGATAAACTGTAGTCGCCCCACCATCCTGACGCCAAGTGCTGAGGACAAAGATAAAACTTATATTAGAATAATAATAACGATATAATCGAGTGAAATATTATAGAGGAGCTAAATAATAACAGCCGCACGGATCGACCTTCAAGGTTAAGCAACGCTTGCCAAAGTCGGTCCGTGGATGGGTGACAATCTTTACATAACGAGATTTCTCTGTGCCTCGGCAAGCACGTTAAGCTTTAGGTCCCGGCTGCCATTTCTAGATCTTTAACAGTCGTTACAGATAGGTAGTCAGCAGCCAGGCAATCTGACACTCGTCTTGCCTAGGGGAATCGTGTTATCCAGTTACTGGGTAGTGGAGGTCAGATAGGCAGTAACTCCATGTACTCCACTGGTACTCAGCTGAATCCGATTAGACTGGAAGCCAGCCCCATAATATTGGGAAAAGGGTGGGTATATGAGTCCAATCTAACGCCCCAAATGGGTACGGCTGCCCACCAAGTGACTTCAGCAAAGACGGCAGTACAGGCATCACGTGCTGCCGTGTACAGCGAGGCTGAGGAAAAGCGCTCTTTTAGTCTCCCCAGGGACGTGCCCACACATGTTGCAAAGATGGGGTTTCGGGGTGGTCTTTTAAGAGGTGACGGGGCCCCTTCGAGGTGCTGATGGTGATCACCGGGGTGGTTTTAGTGAGGTAAAAATCCCACACTCCCTGGTCTTTGCCCCAAAAGTCCAGGCGCCTTTTAAAGATTGCCACCAGTTTCCACCAAAAATAATGATGGCATAAGGGTTCCACCAAAAATAACATTTCTGGAGAAGCAACCTCGTTATGGAAGGGAGTGAGGCATAGCGTGAGTTTAATACTATTTGTGACCTCGTGAAGTTCGAAGAAATCACTGGTAGCGAGAAGTTTATGTCAGATCGGGGCGTTGCAGCTGTGTTTTGACGAAGCTTAGCTGTGGTTGTAATTTGAAGGGTAATACAACGGCAAGAGCTTCAGTATCCAAACTAATTTATATTCGAATTTATTATAGGACTTATAATATGGATGTTTCCTGGGTAGACAAAATTATAATTCTATTTAGTCCGTCATGAGGTTATCAAATAATATTGGACACGTATTTTTTTGCTCTACCAAATCAATAAAAAATACAAAGTTAAAGCGCATCAAAGTTCAGGAGTGGGGGCTTGGGACGTCACTAAGACAGTATAAAGTGTACTAATAGCGTGACGTCACACGATATTTCATCGCATTATATGATCATAACTTTATGTTTACGTGTCAAAAGAAAATATAAGTGTTTGAATATTTTTTACTAATCTACCTGACGGACAGAAAACAATTTTTCAGTAAACTATCCTATTGGCGAAACATGGCTGTACCTGCTATTTATCCCGAATTATCTAAGAAAATACTGAGTCAAATTAAATTTGCTAAAGAAACTCCGCAGACGTGATGTATATCGATATCAAATGACGACCAAACAAAGGATAAAAAAATTGATAGACGAGAAATAGGCATGGAGTGCATCCATATTATATAAATCTATTATATATATATATATATATATGGATCTATAACATATAATTTAACTGTCATATAGCGTGTTTAACTCCAAGATAACCTAGACCACGTTTAAACTCGATCTAGCATTAGAATGTTAACGAGCCATAACACGATTAAGTTACCGATAGCAATTATTCGGTAACTTTTATTTCTCGTTATGTCTATTGTATATTGTAAACTTATATCGCCTTGACCGCTATTGCTGGCATTCTGCACTATCTATTCGTACCGACTAAGATTTCGCAAATTTTGTAATGAATATACCTCCTGGCGTTTGATGTGGTACATGGCTGATAGACAGGATATATTGTTGCTTGAATCTTTGAAACGAATTCAGATTATTATTAACCTCATTATTTTGTTTCGCTGTTTAAATTTTTGAAAAGCCAACTATCCAAATCATTCTTTGGACAAGATATTTCAAAAGGACTTCATGTGTGAGAAGCAAGGATTTTGTATACCGGTCAGTAAGACAGTTTAACGACCACACTAAAAATCGCACCTATAATTGTTTACGCTATTCTAAGTAGGTTATTTCTAGTCCTAAAGAAAAGATGAGATATGCCTGTGATTTAACTGAACTTTTATCTGCATAGTTTGCATACCAACTGGCCGAATACAGTTAGTACTACTTCTATCTAGCAAACATCGTTTACAAGAAAATGGCTTTTCTGAATCAGAATTAAAAACTCTTCATCTTCTTCTTGGTCTTGACCCATGCTACTTGGTACCGGTGCAACACGTTTTCTTCTTCCATACCTACTCTCTTGCCAACCGTCACGCTTCAAAACTTTAGATTCAAAGCTATCTACTACAACAGCTTACGTATCACTAAAGAGTTGCAATAGTGCCAAAGAACATGCAATTTCGCACAAAAAGAAAGACACGAGAATTTCTAGATCAGCAACCTGCAATCGCCTTGACCTTATTACTGAGTGACCAGCACTAGTGATACTGCCACACTGTCAGATGGTTGCGCCAACCTGACCAATGGACCGTGGTCTTCACGCGGCGTGGAGCCGTGTGCTCATAGGTACGATCTTATTTGACTATTATTTTGGCGAAATACCACGACCTAACTAAGCTAATGCTCCATGTGGAGCTGCGCGTGGGCTTAGCATCTTCAAAATTCAGTGATAGTTTATGCATAAATTTCGTTGAATTTTATGACGGTTGACAAAATAGGAATCTTGAGGGTTGACAAAGCAGCAAATTTGTTCATTAGTAAAATTCATTTTACAAATCTGCTGCTAGTTTTTTTTATTGTTTTTAAAAAAAAAAAAAACAATAAAAATGGGTTGGTAGTTCAATCGTTGAGTTCGTAGCCTTATGATAAATTGGTGTATAATTACTGACTGTCCTTGGTAGCTTTAAAAATCATGGAATGTTGATCTATACATTACCGTACAATTTAACTTTACAGAAACGGCCTTCTTTTAAAGCTATTGAAGTATCATTAAAATCAGTTACTTTGCAAAAAACACGCCAAAGCATCGGAGCATCAATGCGATGCTGTAGTTAGTTGCTTTCTCTGGCGACTCCGCCAGAGATTATTATTTTAATTTGTACCTACATGCTGTCAATATGGCCACATTAACAGTGACACACCGTTAAAACATACTATTAAGATTGTCTGTTCGTAAGATTACAGATAGCATAGTTTATTGAATTCACATCTATCAAGTCTTCGTTAGCTGTGTGATCTTATCTTGCCGTGCAGAACTGGGCTTATTTGATTCTTAATCTTATTTCAACTGTTTCCAATTATTGATTTCTATGAAATAAAAAATAAATTAGTACAAATAAGAATTGGAATCAGTTTAGATAATAATTAGGATTACGTAATCTTTAAGTAATTATACAATTGTATCGTTAACAAGGTTTGTAAACTAAATCATCTACAACTAACTGAAAAGCCATTTTCGACACTGTTAAACACCGTAAAGTTACACTTTCAAACATTCCTCTTAGCTTTTCTTATCCAATCTAACTTGAATTCTAAGTTCCTGCAAATAAGAGCCAAGGTTGCATGTACTACATCGTCATGGGCTAATGAAATTGTCCAGTTAAAACTCCTTGACATGTCATGTTGCCAAACCATGCAATTCATATGCGATTGTATGGATCAATCAATAAGTTAATTATTTCGCTTTGTTTGTATAGGAGCGAAGTTGGAGTATGAATAAGATAAGAAATCGAACTTTCAAATCTGATATGAAATATGTTTGGTCTTTTGTTGTGCTTTAAATTATTATTTTCAGAATAGGTACCTAATAGCTGAAGTAGAGCAGTGGTGGCCCAGTGGTATCGGCCGCGACTTACAAGTTGTAGGTCGTGGGTTCGAGCCCAGACAGGCGCTTTACATTGTGTAAATTATTTCATCACCACTGCCCTCAAAACGGTGAAGGTAAACATCGTGAGGAAACCAGCATGTCCCAGACCCAAAAAAAACGAAGACATGTGACATCCACCAACCCGCACTGGGCCTGCGTGGTGGATTACGGCCCATTCCCTCTCACAGAGAGGAGGCCTGTGTCCCAGCAGGTTGGTGCAGTTTAGCTTTCAAAAAAATAACTAATTATGAAAAAAACGGTTCTTCATTATTTTTGACGAAGACATCTGCAATAACCACTCCGTTTGTTAGTATTAATATTGCCTTCAGTTCCTAGAACATCCTTGGTTATAAAATTAAGGTATTTGGTAAGTGCATTAGTATTGGCAAGTATACCATAAAAGTGACATTTGCAAAAATTTATAGCTAACCACTTAATTGTTCTTTAAATGAACCAACGAAATCGATATATTCGAATTCAACGTCTAAAATTGTAACCAGCTTAAATACCAAGCTAAGCGCTCTGTAACCAATTTATACTTCACAAACGAGACCTTTTTTATGAATGCGAACGATCATATTGTTCAAGCTTAATTGTTTTTTTAATTAATATGCGTAATTTTAATTGAGCAGTTAACGCGAATAAAAAGCTTGCATAAATTTAATTTATTGGTTGTTATGTATGGTAGTTAATATCTTTATTTTTTTTCTGGTTTTAATTTAATTATTCGGTGTATAAACGGTACAACGCATAAATTATTGTTTAAAGTCTAGCCAGCGTTCATTTCTTTCTGCTGCACTACTTCCTCAATTACTACCGATTTATACAAAGTGATCGTTCGTGGGTTGGTAAACTGACCGCAAATATATTAGGATTGAACAAAAAAAACTATTTAGCAAAAAAATTAAATCGACTCGACTTCTAAAACAATCACTATAAAGTGAAAAATGACTTTCTTTTCGGATGTCGGTGTCTACAGTTAATGTTTTTTCTTTTTTGACACCGACTTCCGAAAAGAAAGTTACTTTTCGCTTTTTAGTGTTTGGTTTTGAAATTCGGTTTTTCTTTTTTGGTTAAATGTTTTTTTATTTTCCTCTTTTTAGTTAAGGTTCCTTATATTACTTAAAATACGCATAATTGAGGATAACTTAAAAGTTACTCGACAGATATTGATCAAATTACCACATTACTAACACCAGCTATCAAATAAAAAAAGAATCATCAAAATCGGTTCACCTCGTAAAAAGTTCTGAGGAATCTTTTTGAATATATAAAAAAATACAGTCAAATTGAGAACCTCCTTTTTTAAGTCGGTTAAAAAAATACTGCTTAGCCTTTTCCCAACTATCTTAGGCTCCGTTTGCAGTCTAACAAAATGTAGCCGAGTAACAGTATTTTGCCTCTGTCCTTAATATTTACTTAACGGAGATAGAAAATAAAACTTTGAAAACATACCAAGTAAAATTTAAAAATTGAATGAACACATTTTTATTTCATGCTATATAATTTATCTAGTAGAAGACACGCTTCGATCGACTATCTTTAGAACACGTAATTCTGACACGGTATCTTGCCAGTAAAACGCCCATAAACCCTTTTGAAAGGCTAAACTGTGAATGTTCACCAAAATAGCTAAGAATACTTTCGATAAAGTCTCCTTTCGAACAAAAAAAACCTGAATCAAAATCGGTTCATCTGTTAATGAGCTATGATGCCACAGACAGAAACACAAATACACAGAAACACACGTCAAACTTAACACGGGGTTAAAAATGGGAATGTTTATAAGGAAGATAGAATATGCCGTTAGTTGCGATCTTTGCGTGATATTGGACCATGATCCACCAAGTTCAATAACAAACAATACTGTGTTCCCGTATATAAGTCTACATATAATTGTATACCAGAGAAACTACACGTACATGAGAATATTCAAGTTGGTCTGAGGGTGACGGTCACAGTGCAATGTTACAAAGAGCACGTCTTATTTGAACGTGACCGAGCTGTTGCAGTATAGCCAGCTGTAGGTTCCTTTGTATAAAAACTTCACGCTTGCTCATCGAAGGGGTATGAAGCGGTGTTAAAATCCAGATCGGTGTGTAGACTCAAGGCAGGATAAGTTGACATAAAAAAGCTGAGACTAAATTTTCATTTAAGCGTAGAATCCGGAACTATTACTTGTACTCTCTTACATAGCTCGGTCTTCGTCATAGTTATTATACTTAAATTTCTGTTTCATTTAAAATAATAGTATAGTATTTATTATAATATTTATAAGTCTATTGTTTTAGAAAATATTTATATATTTTATTAGTTAGATAGTTTATTAATATCCGATTTTAATATTTGTTCATTTTTTATTTTTATTTTGTACTCCTACCACTGTTGTGTCCTTTTTAACCCAAAGGTTGACTGGTAGAGAATGCCTTGCTGCATTAAGTCCGCCTATGTATCATCATTGTACATGAAGTTTAAATAAATAAGTAAATAGATAAGATTCATATTTTTCTAGATATATCAAACAGCATAAGCCTATTCAAATGATTGGACACAGATCCAGAATCTAGGAAAATACAAGCGAATAGGTACAAGAGTTGTCAGAAAAAATCTTAAAAGCACCTTGCCTTGCTAGAATAAAATCCAAAGTCGGTATTTGCACACCACCACATATATTTACTGTCGACGCAGTATCGTTTTCATCAGCCTTTTAATGTTCCCACTGCTGGGACACAGGCCTCCTCTCTTTGAGACAGGGAATGGGCCTTAATCCACCACGCGGGCCCAGTGCGGATTAGTGAATGTCACATGTTTTCGAATTTTTGGTTCTAGGACATGCCGATTTCCTCACGATGTTTTCCTTCACCGTTTTGAGAGCAGTGGTGATGAAATAATTTACACAAAGTAAAGCGCCTACCTGAGTTCGAACCCACGTAAGTCGGGGTCATGACCACTGGGCGACCACTGCTCTACGCAGTATAAATTTTCTATATTCATACATCTTGAAATAATAGATCTTAAAGTAATAGAAATCGTCGTCTTAACATAATCAATCCATAGTTTCCTTTGTACGTAGTACTCAAGATCTTCTCGCAAAAACCGAAACCGCGAACAAAGTAAACAAACGAAGTAACAAAATACATAAAGATCACTCACCTCATAAAACATATAAGAAGACAGTAACACCTGTAGCGCGTTGTACCCCACTAACGTGTTTTGAATCTGGAACGCTTTCCTATTGGCCATCCACAGTGGGCCAGCCACCATCACAAAGGCCAGGTAGACGCACACCATTGCCACGGTGGGCAGTGGCGTGTCGAAGAGGAACCATCCTTGTACTCGAGGATCTGGAATCGAAGGACAAGTTGTAAATAGGAGATTTTTAAATAATTAACTTCGAAAAACATACTAAAAATATCTATACTAAAAATATTAGTCAATAAAATGTTTATTTTTATTTCCTGATGAGCACTCTCTTTTACCTGGATCTCGCCTGTTGGTAAGCGATGGAGTGAGCGAACCCTAAAGATGCCTGTTCACCTTCGGGCATTATGTTTTCCTCCTAACAATTTAAATGTTTTAAATCATTGGCAACATTACAACGTAAGGGATTGACCACGTGATTTTTCGATATCGCTTAAGCAAAATTGACCTTTTTGACAATCGCCATGGCCACGGCTTACGGTGATAGATTGTCACTTGTGTAGGGCCTAAGAGGTATTTTTTATTAATGGTTGAAGAGAAAGAAACCAAATCACTACTATTATTTCTTATTGTTCCTTAGTAATGAAACATACCTTAATATATTCTTGAAACAAGGAAAATAGAAAAAATATAAGTCTGTCTATGATGACTACTTTCAAAATAAATTACGACAGTCACCGTTTTGATGAAGAGGTAGAGCGAACTATCTAAATAAAAGTTTCACACACGGGTAAAGCCCGACACAGGCACATAGATTTTCCTCATTTCACATCTGACGTTTCTTGACACCCAAAACAATCAAAAAGTTTGCTATCATTTTATAATTATGAAGCAGCACCTTGTATGGTTAATGGTTATCGCAATAACACAATCCATTCATATTAAATTTTCATTCATATCTTCAAACTGGTTTCACGCTTGTGCGTTCATTCACTCTTTCTTTGGTATTTTAATATCTTCATTGCTTACTATATTCCCCTTATTCATTATCATCATCATCAGCCTTTTTAATGTTCCCACTGCTGGGACACAGGCCTACCCCCTTATTATGTATGTCAATTATAGGTGGATCTCTGCCCAATGGTTCTGAGAATACAGGCGTTATGTTATGTAATTATATTTTTAATAAAAAATATTTTAGTAGTACCTTTGTTGTAATCATTTGTCATGTTGTCATTTCCCTTAGTGCTATATTGTATCTAAATAAATTATGAAATAATTATAACTATATTTTTCTTATTCTTATTTATTTATTTATTTATTTAATACTTCATGCACAAAAACGTACAGAGGCGGACTTAATGCCTTAGGCATTTTCTACCAGTCAACCTTTGGGTGATGCAGAGACAAATAGTGGTAGGTGCAAGTAGTGGTGTAGTGTAGGTGGTGGTTTTCTACCAGTCAGCGAAACACGACGCCGACACTTCGTGTGCATTAGTTTAGATAATTATGTTATATATATTTATAGTATTTTTAAGTTTTTTATGTAAATATAGTATTGGATTTGATTGACTGGCAACACTGGTAGCCGGTTGTCAAGAAAAACGACTCGATAGATTTTATTTAAAATAAATTCATAAAAGTGTTTTAGTTAGGCTTAATTAGTGTTAAATAGTCAAAACTCAATAGTGACTGCAATATCCAGTAGTTGGACTGTGTTTCTCTTACGGAAAACTATTAAAAACAAGAAAACAAGCTCAGCTGTCAACTGATCGCATCAACGGTGACGGATTTGAAAATAAATCATTATTCCCGGGGAGTATTTCTGTCTTAATTAATGGTATCTAATTCTACAAACTGCACAACATCACAGAATACTGCTCAGTTATCTGAGCTACGTCCATCATACACTGGCACGGTTTATGTCTCCTTTTGCTTGACAATTTGTGGAAGCAAAATCGACGACAATAACATTAGTCCAGACATTAAATAAACACTACATAATTTACTGCACAAAATATATCTTTGTAGGTTTCTATTAAAATCTTACCCAGAAAGAGTTACAGATCTAAAAAATAAAATTTAATTGTAGCCTATAGTTTAGTAAACTCAAAGCAGTGTTTTCCATAGTTCTTTCTATTGTTTTTACTCATTTAACTTACCTACCCAATCCTACCCTGGTAAGATTATTTGAATAAGAATTAATACTACTCGTACAATACGAATGCGACCAACTTTTGTTTCTACATGATCTTATTACATTTTAGAACACAAAAGCTGTTATTGTGACTTAACTATGATAGTGAGATATATTGTCTCCCAGACAATTTTTAGTTAATAATGACTACTTTAAACATGTAGTACATACTTTTTATGTATCATCAATAGTTTCTCAGCACACGCCAAATAATGAATTTTATAGGCAAAAATTTGCCACTTTTGATTACATTATTGCAATTTTCAAAAGGATCTCTAATTTTTTTGAAAATAAATTACAGCTTATGTTACTTGGGTATAATGTAGCTTTCCATAGGTGACAGAATTTCAAAATCGGTCCAGTAGTTTCGGAACCTATTCGGTACAAACAAACAAAAAAATCTTTCCTCTTTGTAATATTGGTATAGATTGTGAGGAACATGTTTCTACTGATTTAGTAGTAGTAGTAGTTGATTTTTTATTCTGTATTACATTTTCTTAGTTTCTTTCTGTGTCAATCCGTCTATCTGTCGTCTGTCACAAAACTTTTGTTCGGAATAAATTTTAACTTCCCATTGACCTATGCAATAGAAATTTGGTGATAATTTTTACTGTAACGTATATTTTACTAACAAATACTAATAAATTCTACATATGGTACGGTACCCTAAATGTGCGAAGGCCGCACACGCACTTGGCTGGTTTTTGTATTTATTTTAGAAACCCACATAATAATATTATAACAATTAATCCAAAGTAGAAAGTATCTGGCGTTGTGTGAATACCCAAGTAAAGAGAGAATGCAATTACGGTAAGTAATGGCGTAGTGGTTAAAGAAATTACATTTATATTATACAATTTACAAGTTTACTAAGGCAAAGCCCTTGAGAAGGTGAAAGTACTTAATCGGACGATGCACTGTTCACTCGAAAATGTTAACAATTTTTTTTCACCGGCAATGTTAAATAAGATACTAACAGGAAAAGAAAAAATAATAATTGACATGTCAAAACTGTTTAAAAGAATTTGGTGTGTAAAATTTTACCCTTTAATTTAAGCGAGACTCCATTCTTTTCTGTTGTGATATTTTATCATGATGATTTAATAGGACTGTGAATAAAATGTTAAGAGGTGATTATTATGATACTCAAAGCCTCTGCACAAGCCATAAACTAAAGTGATAATTGATTGAAACGAATCTAGCCAGAAATATGAATAAAGTATCGAACTAATTGTAATTACCAAGTAATTTGCAGATAGTATCGTATTATTATGAAATACGATAATAATTTATTGTTATTCCATTGATTCTATTTTATAGTTGAATTTATTATATTTATTTACTGTTATAGTAATGTGTTATCAAAATAATAACTAGATTCAAACATCTAAATTTTATAGCTGACATTTTCAATAAGAAAATCTTCAACGCGTGGTTTAAAAGCTCGTCACAGTTGATAGCTCCACATTATCATATTTGTGATTATTATTATTCAATGATTAATTATTCAAATAATAATTTATTTAAAATAAATTAAAGATGTTTATATTTTCATCATCATTTCAGCCAAAAGACATCCACTGCTGGCAATAGGCATGTTTGTTGTTTTAGTATTTATGTATTATTCCAAGTGTTTGTTAGTTATCATAGACACATGAGAAAGAAGGTTTCATATAAAAGTTGCTTTTTTCTACTCAATTTTCGTGCAACCATATATGTTATGTGAGGTAAATAAATTACGATAACAGCCATAATAATGATCGAGTTTAACCTGTGGTCATGGCAGCGTGGTCAGCGTAGCTTACTGCGTGAAATCAGAATGAGAAAGTGGCGTATCATTGTCCCGTAGATGTTCTAAGATGATGTATTGCTTTCTATTGTTTAGGCTACCTAAACATTTATTTTTAATCTATACATTATTAACTAAATAGACATTTAATTAACTACCTATTATTACAAAATTATTATTGTTTTGCTTCTTATCTTTGTAATTATTTTTTTAATCAGAACTGAAAGCTTCTTTGTTCCTTGTATGAAGGTTAATATATTATATTAGTTTGTAACATTTGATTCGCATTTCAGTGCCCGTGTTTAACTTGTTAAAATATAATTATTTTATTGATTTAGTCCTTGACATCAATACTAAAATACTATTGCGCACATGTTGCACAATCACTCTTTAGAATTAATTTATATAAGTTTGTTTGTACTTATAACGGAAGGACATAAGTATTATTATCATGAGTCTCTTTATATTTTAATAGTAGCTGTCCCACGCGGCTTCGCTCCCGTCAACTGGCTACCTATCTACCCTACCCTATCTACCCTACATACATGAATGTTGCGTAACTTTAACCGCTTACGCACCGCACGCAAAACAACATTTTTCAACATTTTTCATTTATGCTCCGCTCCTATTGGTCGTAGCGTGATGTTATATGGCCTATAACCTTCTTCAATAAATGGACTATACAAAAAAAAAAAGGAATTCCATTCAGTAGTTCCTGAGATTAGTGCGTTCAAACAAACAAACAAACTCTTCAGCTTTATAATATGTATTAGTATAGATAATGTACATATATAATAAAAAACAATCATAAATATAATTCAGGATTATATTTAATATTTTCAATGATTGGCGCTAATTCATACGACCATCTAATTAAATAAAACCGTCTCCCTCTAGGTGGAGCGACGACCTGGTCAAGACTGCGGAGTGCGGGAGTCCGGTGGATGCGAAACGCACAGGACCGATCCGTGTGGTGACGCTTGGGGGAGGTTTATGTCCAGCAGTGGACGTCTTTCTGCGGCAATGATGATGATGAATTAAATAAAAAAGTAAGATCATTCTATGTTATTTGCAATAAGCTGTTTTACGAGAATTCTGATTCTCATTTTCTTAGAGAAATTCCTGCCATTAAATTGTAGCCCCGACACAAAAACCTCAAAAAAGCAAAAAATAAGCCTCGTACTCCCGTCAGGGAACCGCTGAGTAAATAAAACTGCTGTTAACGTTGGCATTTCCCCAATGCGAGTACGAGGCTTATTTTTTGCTTTTTAGAGGTTTTTGTGTCGGGAGTTTTTTGAAATTTCATCATCATCATCGTCATTTCAGCCGAAAGACGTCCACTGCTGGACATAGGTCTCCCCCAGGCGTCACCACATTGGCCGATCCCGTGCATCTCGCATCAAGCGCCTCCCCGCAACATTAAAAAAAATTAAATTTTATTATTCTGAAATTATGACACTTATTAATATGTTGATTTGTATGAATAAATTATTGAAACACTGAAAAAAATATCTCGACTCTATTTGTTTACCTATTCACATGCATCGCAATATTTTATTCGCAAACAAGTTTTTCTAACGCGTGAGGCAATGACATTGAAAACAAAAACTATGAAGTCTGACATTGACACGAATACCTAGATTTTTTTAATGTTAAGTTTATTTTATGGTTTTAGTTTTGTTGCTCTTTTCACGATTTTATTTATAGAATTGAATTTTTATGCAATATATTTTGCATAAGTGAATATTATTGGTCATTGAAGAACCGCAAGGTTTTGTAAAATTAGATTAATATTAATTCAATGTTAGTTGTTGCAACATTTTTTTATAATGTGGTCTATTTTATTACCTACTTAATTATTCATTCAAATTTTCTTTTGTTGTAACAGAGGGCAACAAAAATGGCGCCTCATTTATTGATCAACCCTTTCTCCTTAGATTACTTTCAGAGGAGCAAGCACAAAATGAGATTGCGACTTAAATTTGTAATTTTTTTTTAACTACGAGAAATGCATCTTCAGATTACTTCTTACTGTATTAAAATATGATATCCCAATTAAATATTAATACATATTAATTTAGAGATCTTACGGTACCTGTTAAACCAGTAGTTATTTTAACTGTCTTGTTAACCCATCGTAGAGACCGTACTACGACTAACACACTTTGACTAGTTACTAGTTATTCCGGTTTCGAGGGAAGTCGTTCTTTAATACTGCATTTTCTTTCACTCTCAATTTGCATAGCATAGATATTATATTTAACTAGCTTCTGCAAGCAGTTTCACCCGAGTGAATGTCGAAAATTATCCCGAGGAAACATATTCCCGGGATAAAGTATCATACGTGCTGTTTCTGACTATAATCTATCTCTGTGACGAATTCAATCCTGATCCGTTTAGCCGTTCTGGCGTGATTGAGTAACAAACACACACACATCCAAACATTCGCTTTTATAATATTAGTTATTATTAGTAAGATAACTAGCTTTTGCCCTTGCTTTCGCTCTCGGAGCTATCTCATAGGAACTGTGAATTTTGCCGGGATCAAAATTTTAAAGTCGGTTTAGCTTTCTACCTGTCAAAGAATTATCGAAATCGGATCTGTAATTCTAGAGATTGCTGCAACATTTTTTCCTGTTAACTAATTTATACAAATGCGATTTTTATTCATTTCATCGTTACAAGGTTGATTTTAATTAAGTTATTTTAAATTTTGATTTATTCGTCTATTCAATTTGAATTTATTACATATCTATAATTATAAGCCTTTCTTTCATATTTTTAGCTACGGTTTCCTTATATTCTTTAGCCTTCGGAAACATTTGCACTTTCTATTATTTTTATTTATAATTAAATTCATGAAATAATCTCCACAAGTGGCTTTGAAAAACGTATGAGGTTCACACCTTGATTCAGTCGCTACCACTTTTTTGACTGGCTTACAAATTTTTCTGCCACTGCAACTCATGCAGTTTATGAATGGGATAAGGTCAGGCAAGAGAGAAATCTTAAGTAGTAATACAAAAACGCAAGAGTTCTATAATTCCTTGAAAGTCTATGTCCTTAGCAAGAATCTAGGTTAGTTCACCATGCCCTAAATAACCCCATTTTATTATTTTACCACTAACACCTCTAAGCTAAAACAAATAATAATAGCAGGTTTTTATGATACAATAAAACCTGTCGGAAGCAATTTACCATTGTTCCACCATTATATAACTTAACAGGTTTAAAATATATCGCGTGACAGTTACAGGTATTGTAGATAATATTCTTTGTTGGTACTGAGACCTTGTCTAGTGCTTATGGAAGATGGGTTGACGTGTTGTTGACTCTCTTGAGTAGTGAAAGGGCTTAGATTGTTTAATACCTTTTAAGTTGGTGTGAATCGTTTCTTCTTATATATTCTAATTGAAAATAATATATATGAAGAAACGATTCACTCCAACTATTATAGAAAAGGGAGTCAGTGATAGCATGATGGTTGACAGGACGGAATGGAAGATGAAAACGTGTTGCGCAGACCCGAAGTAATACGGACAGGAAAATTATGATAATATTTTAGTAAAAAGTTCAATATTAGGATTATTAATAATTCAGAAATTTATTTATTAATAATTAGATTCATAAATTGTTTTTAATAAGTAAGAAACGCTTGGAGTGTTTTTGTGTGTTTTGTTGGAGCCATTTTTTTTTTCTTTTATATAATACCAGACGCATTTTAATTTATCTTCTAGTTAGATCGACAAGCAATAAATCTAGAAAGTGAACCCAGTGCTTGCTTAGAAATGCTATAAACTTTCTTCGATGACTATTGTGATTTGCAGTTGATCTCAGATAAAACGTTTTAGGCAATGTATCATCTTATTGTTAGTGCTGTCAATATCATTGAATGGTATTGTGTTTTTAAGAGATATGTTTAGTTGTATCTGCTTATAGTGTGTGAGTTTAGGTGTGAGAAAAAGTTTGTATATTTTTTTCTTTTGTTTATAAGTGAGTGGTTTGGCGTTAGTATTATTTCACATGTTCTTTGTGTCTCAACTTCTCAAGTTGTAATAAAAATGGCAAAATAAGATCTTTAATAGTACAGCAATGGAGCATCAGAGTGTGATTATGAGAAGAAATATATATCTGGTAAAAATAAAATTTAAAAAAAATATTTACCTGAAACTCTTTCTGCTAGCATCCAATATTTATTAATGATCGTCGTCCAATTGCTGTCCGAATAGTAATCGTCTATGGCAATTTTCACAAAACCCGTCATTTTTGCTAATTATTTTTTTGGTCACAGAACTATTATTAAGTATTTAATAATTATTGTTTCAGTCTCACTTTTCACTTGTCACTGCCACTTCACTAAAATGAAGTCTTTTCTTTGTCTCGTTAACAGTCCTGGTAACAATTTGCGCTGAGCAAGCTGTCACCTGAAATAAAAAAAGCATGAGTTAAATAATGAAAGTAAGTGAAAGCATAATAATTAAATGAGCTGTAAATTAAAGTGGTTGGCAGAAAATTTTATTAAGGGTTTTGGAATATTTTTTTACAAAAATTGTTAGTCGTTTACTTGAGTTTTTATTTACTATTAACCAGCATAAACATATTTTTTTCAATGGCAATAAAATTTAGAAGTACGATTATTAACTCAATTTGAATGCATTTTATTTTAATCTTCACTAAACATTATTTTAAATATTAATTTAAATAAATATTTTCACAAAATATTATTATTAAATAATAAAATTGCAATATTTATTATGAAATAAAATATTTTAAAATTATTTAAGCATTATATTAATTTATAAAAAGAAACGTTTGAATTAATGTTACCGATGGTATTTCGTAGCCAGCATTTTTCGTCAATAGATTTATTAATGGCCCCAATACTCAAACACGTGCGCATATCATCTCAGCGGATGAAAGCGAAAACTTAACTGAAGTTTTGCGAAAGTGTGCGCACGCCGATATCCGAGCCACAATTGAATAGCCCGCGCTTACTCCACCAATCACAAGCCTTCGTACTCCCACGCGAACACAAGGACACAAGTCAGAAATCCCCACCAAAGAATATTAAACCTTCTGACGTGCACAAAAAGCCGGTTTTACCTTGTCTTTGAGTGCGGCCAGATTTCTTGTGGAGTTCAAAGTGCGTTAGTATTTTCCGACTACGTAGCGTATAGTGTTTTAATTTTATTTTTTTGTCAATTAGCTGAAATAACTTAATACAAAGACCTTATAACTATGTTTTTCCCACATTAAATAATGATTTTTCATATAAATATCAAGGCGTCCATTTTTGTGTTTAGACAAGATTTTTTGTTGAATTTAAATTTGTATCAAAACATATTATTCCCTGGTCTGTAAGAAAGACAAACATAATGTTTGCCTGTAATGTTCCCAATACTAAAAAAAGAACTAGGCATACATTTTATTAAATCCATTAATTTTGATTACAATATTATTTTATTTTTGTTCAAATCAAAATATACAAATTCTTGTGCGTCTAATACATACATAGCCTTCACGAAAATCTAGGTTAATTAGACAAGAATTACGCGTAAAAACGTGAGAAATTGTCGCCTAAACAAAAAACGAAATATGCCCATGACACAACACTATTATGTATTTGGTGACAAAAATAATTGTTGTCTTAATTGTCTGCTTGGATATAGGCCTTTTCTCTGTGGAGGGGACCGGCCTTAGGAAGGGTTTCTCACCGCTAAATTATCGCAGAAATAATGTGACAAATTTTCAAGCACGCGTTATCTGCTGTGACAGTTTGAATGAATTTTCAACAGCCAATCACTGCAGATAACCGGCGATTATTCGTTGATTACGTTAACAGCCCGATAATCGAGGGCTGAGAAACCGTGGGTTAATCAAGCACACGGGCAGTGCAGTGCGAAGGATCACATAGCCTTTGAAGGAGTGTGTGTAAATTCATTCTAGAACATGTAAGTTTCCTTACGATTTTCCTTCTCCGTTTTGAGATAAATCAGGTATTGTAATAGATAATAAACACAAGTAAAGCTGTTGTCTTTTTTGGAACCCTTAATTTATAATTTGTATTTTGTCCGAGTAAACACAGGTTTTTTTTTTGTTAACCTCGCGTTGACCACTATCTCGCCTGATGGTAAGCGATGATGTGGTCGACGGTGAAGCACGCTTACCGAGAAGTAACCTATTCACTATTGACTTAAAGACTCCGGCAGGGAATTTCACTCCTTAGCCACGGCGATAAATAGATCACCATCTTTATCTGTGGAACGGAACCGAACGCGATCGATTTACAAAAAACAATCAGTGTAATCAGATGAAAACGCTAGTTACGTCGGCACGGTTTCTTTGTATGGGATGAGGCATCTGTATGCTAGTATTATATTATCTGTGGCTATACGCATAATGAGAGTATTTCCAAAACTGTCGTTTTGGAAATACAAAACTGTCGGTTGACGTAGTGGTTGTGCGATCGGCTGCTGCGCTGCGAGTCGCGGGTTTTATTCCCGCACGGAACAAATATTTCTATGGCTTGCATATAGTTGTTCCGGATCTAGGTGTCTTGTGTATGTGATTTTGAATGTTTGTAAACACACCCACGATACAGGAAGAAATGCCTAGTGTGGGGCAAACACCATTGAAAAATAAAAAATAAAGTTTAGTGCGTATGGGAGGGATGTCCACCATGTACCGATGGCGCATCACCGTACGTCTGATAGTCCGATGATGAAACGGGCTGGGCGGAATTAGATCATGCAATTCCATCGCACACTTCCCGAAATGCAACCGAGGTACCTAGAAGTCCTAATACCTCCTGAGCACAGAAATATATTTTGCGGGGTGCTTTGATATGGTATTCACAGTGTTATTAGGTTCCACATGTCTAACTGGCATATAAATCTTCCACGGCAACACGATAGCTATATGAGGAAGGATGGGTGCCATAGACGGTTTCATCATGATTATAAACCTTTTAATGTTCCCACTGCTGGGACACAGGCCTCCTCTCTGAAAGAGAGACCACGCGTGCCCAGTGCGGGTTGGTGAATGTCACATGTCTTCGATATTTTGGTTATAGGACACGCCGGTTTCCTGACGATGTTTTCCTTCACCGTTTTTAGAGCAGTTGTAATGAAATAATTTACAAAAAGTAAACCGCCTACCTGGGTTCGAACCGAAGTACGTATACGTATGTTGGGGTCGTTACCAGTCACTTTACTATATCTTTAAAGAAAGTCAAGGGGTGGATATATGTGTTAGTAACTGTGCATATTAAACAATAACTTATGGAAAGTTCCTAAGCGTAAATTTTGTTCATTACTCAGCGAATTATTTGTAGCTGTGCATTGGGTTATTATAAGCTTGCATTAAAAAAATATCAAAAGATCTTTGCAAAACGTACGGGTGAAATACAGATAAAAATCCAGCAAAAGCACAAAGCCTTTGAAAAACACGTTTAGATCTAATTTTAAAGTCATCGAACCTTGCAATCCAAAATTAATTTGGGCATATTTAAGGGGCAGAATACGATTTAAAATAGTATAGTTTTACAGAAATTCACATCATACTTATAAAGTCCTATTTGATAACGTGTGCGTAATCGATACTCATTCTCGGTGTTTTTCGCCAGTAACCCAACGTAAGGGTTACATAAATAATTTGTATTTTTCATCATTGAACTTCAAACGTTTTTAGTGCAGACGTAGCCGCGGGCTAAGCTAGTGAAAATATAAAATAACCGGTCGTAAATCTGCGCTCGCTTCACATCAGACGTCAAATATTGTGCAACTTACACTTGGACGCACAAGTGATTGCGATTTAGCAATATATCGTCGGACCGACCTTCGGATATCGAAATGTTTACCCGTTACAATAATTAGTTTATCCTCGCACTGGAACGCCTTGCAGCTATTACAACAATGGAGCACAATCTTATAATAAACTCACTTTATGTCCAGGATTCCTGTTTGTAAAACAGTGTGTTGTGAAACATTGTTTGTTTTCCTTCACTGTTGTCAGCGATGTCCGTAAGATAAACTTAGAAAGTACATATGAATTGAAAAAGTCACATTGGTACTTGACCGGATTCGAACCCACGAACTCAAGCACGAAAGGCGAGGTCCTAGCCACTGGGCCACCACGACATATAAATAATGTGAAATAATGTGGAGTTGTGGATAATAATTACGTTTATGTTCTTTTTTTTTGAGATTATGTACTGTGTATTGTATAGTTTAGCTAGTAGGCTTGTGTTTCAACAATAAATTTATGGGAATCGTGAAAGCCGTGGATTATCTAATGTTTTCAAATTTTTCTATCTAAGATGGGTTTACCGACTTGTAACTTTCGAGCAAAAACCTTAATTCATACTCAAACTAGTATATCTTAATCGTCAATTTTATGAAAGACTCAATGATTGTATTAAGATTACGTTTTTTATATACGTCTGTCACTTATACGTCAATAAATTAATTGTATTGTTGTTTGTTTGTTACATTTAATAATTAAGTAATCGTGGGCAAAGGGTAAAGAATCTTTAGACGGAACATACAAAGTTGAATCTGTGCTTGCGTCTTTGGAAAACGTATTGTTCTATTTTAATTATAATTAAGTACATCTACGTGTAAGAAATAGTTCTGCTCTTTCAGCGTTAATTGCATACAACAATTTAATGGAGTGCATTAATAACAATGATTTGTATAATATTTATCTAATGATATTGCCATTTTAACTAAATGAAAAAAAAAATACAGTACATATACAATAAGGTTAAGACATTATTGTATAAATACGGAAAAACTCAAATTCATAAAAAAATTCTATACATAACTGTTTTTGTATGTGTCCATTATAGTAATTAGCGATTATTCAATTGATAAGCAAGCAATTTAAGTTCCTGACAAATAAACGTAAACCTTGAGCATATACAGTGAAAAAATATTGTTCGTCTCTATTTAAAAAAATACCCATGGGGTTTTAAAAGTTAATTCTCGTTAATTGGACAATTAGTTTGAAAAAACAATGTATTGACGTCAATAATATTACAAAAATAATAAAAGTATGTACACAAACAATCAAACAGCCCTAAAGTATTTTTTATTGCTAATTTGTGCCATTTTTTAAATAATCGAAAACATTTATTACGATCACAGCAATGACGTGGTTGAATATTTTTATTTATAACTTTGCACATTTTAGGCCGGACTAAAGTCATAAATATCATCATGTTTAAAACAACATTATGTTTCCATATTTTAATATTTATTTCCATGGCTATGAATTTCAAAACTTGTACACAACATTTACAACTTTCGCAATTTACTACCAACTACGTAATTTTTACTACTTTTTTTATTTTTCTACCGATTTATCTTCAGACGTATCCTATGATATGAACCCATGATGTAAACAATTTATAGTTCGGCAAAGCTCAGCATGAAGGCGCCACTAGTCGCTTTCACTACAACTATACATATTTGTGTGAACTTGTAACACTTTTTCTCACAGTCAATGTCAGTCGGCTCTGTTTTGTAATAGAAAACGTACTCTCATGTGTAGTCTGAGTTTAAATATTATTATTTTATAGAACTATAGCTGAACGTTGGTGTTTTAAGACACCGTGTAAAAATAAAAATCAAAACGGGAATGACCTATTAACATCAGAATGAAATAAAAAAAAAATTGTTTTTAGTTTTTTTATAAAAATATAAAAAATTCCAGGGTCCGCGCTACTTCAATATTTGGTCTTGCAATCGATGTAAAGGATATTTTACAGAAATCATTTAGTAATGTCACTGTATCTCCGAAGTATCTCACGATACTAAACCAATTTCAAAATTTCCACTGTCTTTAGAACATTAAACATAAGTACCTGGACGACCAAACTCTGCTCGGGTGAAAAAAACGACGTTTTCTAAAAATGAAATCTAGCTAGATCGATTTATCGCCCCCAAAACCCCCTGCATACTAAATTTCCTGCATAAAAATTGCTCGTTTAAAGGTTTTACATAGATTTATGAATGGCTCAACGTGCTTTAAGAGTCAGTTATACCCGTACCTCACTTAAAAAAAAGCATGCCTAAGGCATTAAGTCCGCCTCTGTACTTGTGTGCATGAAGTATTAAATAAATAAATAAATAAAAAGCACGTTAAGCCATTTCTGGCATTTAAACTAGGTCAGAAGGCAGGCAATCTCGCACCAGTCTTGTAAAGGGGTATAACCCATGAAACGTGTTGTGGAGGACAGATAGGTAGTCAGTTAGGCTGTGAGCCGACCCAAAACATAGTCGGGAAAATGATTTGCAGATTGATGGATGTATTGTATTCTACCGTAAATTACTTATCCACTCGGGTACCATTTGGTCGCAGTTTTTGTGATAAGCAATATAAAGTACAACATAAAAAAATATATAAAAAAATAACAATAATTAATAATAATAACTGATTAATCGCTCCGATGAAATTAGTTTATCAATATCATCATCAGAAATTTACCCCATCTATTAATTTTTAACTTAACACGTTTTTTCCTTTGCTTCGATTATTGTTAACAATAATAATTAATCGCTTCGATGAAATTAATTAATCAACATCATCATATTTACCCCATCCATTCATTTTTTAATTAACAAGTTTCTTCCTTTGCTTAATTTCCTTCCAAAACATTATTTGAATGATTTATTCTTAATTATTCTTGTTACGATTTCATTTAATTTGCATAACGAGCGTTAGATCAAGGATTCAATAACATTTTATTGCATGTTCTATTTTGAACTCTATTTCTATATTGGTTTTTAGATATCATATTGAGAAATTGAATCAACTTTTGAGATTTTTTATGACAAATTAAAAAATATAATTTTTGAATAGGAAACTTTAGGAATATAATTATGTTAACCATAAACATTTATGCATGCATAGTGTTAATTTAATTTCGAGTGTGACGTCCACAGATATATTTTCTCATGACCTAATAAAAACTGAGGTTTTTAAATAAAATTATCATGATTATGATTTTGTTAATGGCCTGTGTTTAAATAATTGTTATTTGAAATGTAAATGAACTTTGTGTTTATTTTGTCGTTTTATTAATAATGTTGTGGCAGGGCAGAAAATTATTTGTTATACATACATAAATTCACGCTTTTTTCCCATGGGGAACAAAGCGTGAATTTATGTATGCAGAAACTACAGAACGCCACCTGCTACGATCATTACATACTTCATATTTACAGCTAATGACGTGTTTGAAAACTGTAGACTAAGATAAGGTTTGTGAATCCATACTTATCTATACTAATATTATAAAGCTGAAGGGTTTGTTTGTTTGTTTGAACGCGCTAGTCTCAGGAAAATTTATTTTTGTTTTGGATAGACCATTCATCGAGGAAGGTTATAGGCTATATAGCATCACGCTAAGATCAATAGGAGAGCTTCCGTTGCGTGCACTGCGTAAGCGATTAAAGTTACGCAACAATCATGTATGTAGTATAGGTAGCGTAGTGTAGGCGTGGACACAGATAACAGCTAGTGGAGTAGGTAGATAGAGTTAAGATCGAGATTTTTCAGGTTAAAGTAACGTTTCATAAATACTTAAATTCAAATTCTTAATTCAGAAATGGGGATGAGTAATGGGTCTATGTTAGTGAAATATGCTTTTTGTACTATACTAGCTTTTACCCGCGGCTTCGCTCGCAGTGAAGTCATTTCTTTTTTTTTTATTAAATGTATCCTATGTTCCTTCTAATACCTCCAAGAATATATGTACAAAGTTTCATGATGATCGGTTCAGTAGTTTTTGCGTGAAAGCGTAACAAACAAACTTACATTCACATTTATAATACGAGTATTAGTATGATGATGTTTCATCCAGAGATTTTTAGCTAAGTGATAAAGAGATAATCGAAATCCAAATAGTGTAGCTCAAATATAAATAAACAAACCATTTATCTATGACGATTAATCCAATACATCCATCAAAAAAGTTGGAATCATTCCAGTAACATTTATAATGGTCGCAATTAATCTTTTTAACAAGATATTAATCTTTTGCAGCAGAACAAAGAGTTGCATGCTAATGCATATGTGTAGTACTTACGTTTTGTACATAATGGTATGATATTTATGTTTTAACTTATCTAGGCAGGAAGTACAATTTAAGGGAAGCTCGAGTATAACATTATTTTAAAAGATCCATCGCTATATAGAGGTTTGAAACAATATATAATAATTCGAAATCAAATCAAATAATTTATTAGAAAATCCCTAGTCTATTGAATAAATATATCAATGAATGAATATTTCACTACACATCATTCAGTGATTGAAATTCTGAATAGACATTTGAGGCTCGCACACAGGGCGAAAAACGCATTGTCGCAAAGACAATAATGCATTTTATTCATAAAATATTATACGTACCTAGAAAAAAATCCACAAAATGGGTTCTCGCAACGAAGTCACTTCGCGCCTGTTTGCGAGTCTTAAACGAAACTACAACACAGTCAAGTTTACCAACCCCAAGGTTATTACCGCTCAACTATCGACGGATGAAGAAATTATTTGTCTTCAGTAAAACCACGCCATTCAACAGAACGTGATGCGTATCAGCGCAGAGCCTTCACCCACTTGACCAGCTAAACAGTATGACATTCAAATTGTTTGTCATTTCATAATTGTATAGGAAAATGTAAATAAAGGTGTGTTCAGATACCTAATAGTAAATAATAGAAGATAATAGTCGTATAATTGATGTACACTAACGTATGGTACACATCTTACTGACAAAATTTGTAATGACCTTAGATGCTAACCGCTTTTTTTCTAAAATTATTATGGGTCTATCTCTCTCTTTACATCAATTTTTTTTTCCGGTGACTTATTACTACGCAGCTTTGTAGCAATTCTTATTCGTTTGTCTGGATTTAAGTTCAGTGTTCGCCTGACCCTGAATATAAGATAATAATAAATGTGTCAATAAAACTCAATTAGTGCCTAGACTAGTTTAACTAAATATACTTACATACATACGAGTACATAAACTCACACCTTTTTCCCATGGGGGTAGGCAGAAACAACAGAACGCCACCTGCTACGATCCTTACATACTTATTTTGCTTAATTCACATTCATACATCTAGTCATACACACACGCAGGTTATGAGTACTGCGCCAGGTGCGCCTTTCTGAAGAACATCACCAATAAGGTCTATGTATGTCTGTCTAGGACATCCCTTCCTGGCGTTTCCATTCACGTCTGCCTTGTAAATACTTTTTCTTTCATTCATCCTCTCAACATGGCCAAACCATTTTAACATACTCTTTTCAATTTTAGTCACAACATGTTAAATAAAAAAAAAAACACCAACAAAATATACTAACTTAAGTAATAAATACTTCTAAATCCATTTAGGAACACATTTGTTTTGGCAGCTGCATCAATTTATGAGATGCAATTTTCTTATAAAGATTCGTTTAGAAAATAATCTAATTGAGTATTATCGCAGCAATATCGGAGATAATAATTCATCTGTCATTATCTTCCTGCCCTTGTCCCATGTCACTTGGTGTCGGCGCAACACTTTTTTCTTCTATACCGTCCTATCCCCCCGTCACGCTATCATTGATTCCCTTTTCTGTCATATCAATCAGTCCATCCATCTTTTCTTTGGTCGTGCCCTCCATCTCTATCCATCCACATTTACATTCATAACTCTTTTAGTAACATGCGTTTCATCTCTCCTCAGCACATAACCCTACCAGGATGTGTCATATATCCCAAAGGAATATTATACTGTGATGAAACAAAGTAAGAAAGAAGTAGGGAAAACTATATATTTATTTAAACTTCATGTACAATAGTGGTACATAGGCGGACTTAATGCCACAAGGCATTCTCTACCACTCAATATTTGGGTTAAAAAGGACAACATTGGGAACGGGTACAAAATAATATCTAAAAATAACAACTTTTATACGAAAATGTATATATTTACACACATATTAATAATACACATATACAGATAAAATAGACTTATAAATACCAACAAAAAAACGAGAAACCCATTAATAATATTATGACTAGATTTTTGTCTCTAGATGAGAGTTATTTAGTCCGACTTAAATAGTGGTCACGAACTTTTCTTTTAAAAGTGAATTTGCTTTCAGCCTTTTTAATGCCAAAGGATAGCGCGTTCCAGAGCTTTATTGTTGAGACAGCGTAAGAACTGGACATAAAACCGGTGCGGTGTGAAGGAATTTGGAGTAGTAGATTTTTGAATGCTCGAAGGTTACGACTGTAAGAACTGCCCAACACTTTGAAATAGGTTTTTAGATAATCGGGAGCACAAGGATCGTTCATAATAGAGAAGAGCAAGTAGAGAGATCTGAGGGACCCCCTGAGGTGGAAAGGCAGCCATTTAAGCTGAGTATGGTAGGAAGAAATGTGATCGTATTTACAAAGACCAAAGCATTTTTCCCACCTGAAATTTATACCAAAGCTACACCTGGGATAAAAGTATCCTATGTTCTTATCCAGGTTCAGCAGCCGTATAGCGTTAGTGAATACGGCAACGCAAAGAGTTTGACCCAAACCAAAGGCAAACCAAAACACAGACGGAAATCCACATCGCGTCATTCATCTCGCATGTGATTTGGTCGATTGTATAGATATATCAAACTATTTGCGTTGCTCTATTCACTTACCCAATAGCGCTTCTGGTCTAGCCATAGTTTCATCCATTCAGCAGTAAGGTGTGAAAGCCAAACAAACAAACAAACTTACATTTGCGTTTATAATATTACTTCGGATTAAGGTTTCATGTTGGTTGTGTGTATGTATGTTGGGTATAGGTTGTATGTGTGTCTGTGTTATATGTTTGGTGTATGTATGTATGTATGTTTTGTGTTTGTGAAGGTATCAGATAAATCAGCATGATACAACATATTTTATAAACAGAAAAAAGATCGAAAAACAATTTTCAGAGGTGAGTAACATAAACGAAAAAAAAAACTGACCAGAAGATTATATGAGGGTTAATGTGTAAAAAAATATCACGAGATTAGTTATAAGGAAAATGTTGTTCAAAGTTCTTAAGTACTTCCGCTAATCAATTCATCGTTACAAGAGTATTATTTGGAGATCCGCAGTTTGCAGCTACTTGCAAGTGTCTGAAAATATATTATTTACAGGTTTGTTGCTTATGTGGAAAATGAAACCTTTGTAAAATCAGTTATGTCCATTTGCCCAGAGGTTTATCCACAGATTTAAAGAACGCAAGCATTTGTATTTCGGTATAAAAGAGCTTTGAGTCCTTCCAAATCTTTCAATTCCAGTTTGCTACAGATGGTCATTGAACTGCCACGAGCCCCTCTTTCTAATTATCTCATCTGGTTAGAGATTTATCAAATCATTTATGTAGACTTCTGATGTTGTTGCCGTAGGGTACATTATTTGAATAAAAAATACCGTTATGGTTAATAAAAAAATAAGCTGTCAAATATATTGCACCGTTTGCAAATCAATTAAATGCAGAAATATATAAAAAATATTTTCGGAGGTAACATGGACCCATATGATACTATACGTACCACTTATTAAATATATAAAATTAATACATACGAATATAAAAAAAAAACATTGTTTAATAATAAAAATACAAAAAAATAATATTATGTTACTAAAATTAATCAAAATCAAAATCAAAAACGTTTATTTCAAATAGACCAATTACAGGCACTTTTGAATTGTGTAAATGTAATAAACATAAAATCATATTTCTACACGTTTTAAAAACCAGAAAAGAAAACATTATAAAATAATCAGTTGATCCAAAATCTTGCTCATTAATACTATTCATTTAATAAGTTATTCATTACAAAATCTTTTTTTAAAGCAAGCTTTTCTCGTATTACTCTCAGCAAACCCTTTATTTTTATACCCATATCATGGCAGTGCACAAAGAATTACTAGTCCGCCATCTTGGGCCGTCCACCATATTGGATTTAAAAAGACGTCACTTAGCTAACCATGCATTGTCATTCAAACTAAACGTGTACACAAAATTTCACCTTAATTGGTGGAGGATAATGCTTTAAAATTCAGTTGCAAGATTTGACCCGAACACACTTACATACATACATACATACATACATTGCAAGTTAAATAAAAGCTTGTAAAAATATGAAAGTTTGTGAGGATGATGGGTGGATGTTTGTTAATTACTGATTCACGATACTGCTTAAAGATTTTGATGAATCTTTAATCACAGAATAATTATCAAAATAGCACATAAGCTATAATACAGATATTGGGAGAAGTATTAATACCTCGCGGGCGGAGCCGCATTCGATGGCCAGTATTATAAATGCGAATGTTTGGATGTATGTTTGTTACGCAATTACGGCAGAACGGATGAACGGATCTGGATGAAATTTTGCACAAAGATAGATTGTAGTCTGGAATAGCGCATAGGCTACAGTACATACACACACAACGCACACAACACTAATAACGTGGGCAAAGCCGCTGCCTGGCAAAAGTCAGAATTTTAAATCATCACAATAAATACGCTACAGCTTGTTGTGCTAAAAAATTGCTACGAATTGCATCCGGGTCGGTAGGTTTTGAAAATGAATATAAATTACATCTTGCAGCGATGCAGATGGTGGGAACTGGTTACATATTTTAGAAGTCTTAATTGTTAAAGTAATTTTAAACATAGTAATTAGACGGATAGCTGAATTGAGGAAGCTTGTGGGTATTTTATTAGAGAAGCTTATGTACCTACAGTTAAGTAAAATAAATGAAAATTAATGCTGGTGTTCATTTGACCGAAGTATATCATATTATTTTTCTTCTTTTTTCATATTTTTATTGACATTGTAAATCTTTTATTTGAAATTTATATCTTTTGGATGTCGTTTTGCAACACCGATTTCCGAAACGAAAGTTTGTTTCCACTTTTTAATGTTTTACTTTTTAAGTCGGTTTATTTTATTTTATAAAGTTTTTACTTTCTCTCTTTTTAGTTTTGGTAAACCATCACTAAAAATTGAGCAAGTTCTGTAGTAAGGTACTAAAAGGATAGAAAAAATAGCGACTATTTGTCGCTAAGGAGTTTGGTTGTATATTCCATATCTTGAAAACTACTGAACAGATTCAACACACACACGGGCGAACGCACGCACACGAAGCCGCGAGCGGCAGCTTGTTACAAACAAAATAAAAATTGTAACCCGAATACGGATTTTTTTTAATGTATTTATTACCCGGGCCAGAATAACGAATCGATTGACACCTTATTCATCAAAATTGGATGACTAGTTTAGGCGGTGCGGAGGGATATACGTAAATACAAACGTACATACATACATAAATTGCTAAAATCATAACTCTTCCTTTTAGCTTCGTCTTAGTCGGGTAATAATGAGTAGCATAATAATTTAACTGTGCATTTGCAATGCATTTATTTCGCAAGGAGTTGCATTAAGGCAGTTGTTATCTTGACTTGATTTATTCATTTTGGTTTTACGAAGACGTGAGAGGTTTTGCATTTAATTAATTATATGGTTGGTACATGACTGGATACATAGGTGGTCTCATTTTTAGAAGAATATTAGTTAAAGTGAACTAAAGGGTACTTATTTGCACTTGGTTGATATCAAGATTAGTCGTTTTAAGTGCTTCGCCTCCATAGTAATTATTCACACTTCCTAAGCGTGGCAATCTCTGCCAGCGTATGTAATGCCCGTCAGTTTTCAAATCTAGATTGAAGACGTATCTTCTAGGCTTGCTAGTTCAATCAAGATTTGACTCATCGCTTACTATCAAACAACATGGAGGGCAAAACTGTGCTCATTATAGATGAACAAAGGTACTTCTTAGTCTGACCCTAGCCTATTATTACTATGGAATATATATAAGAAAATAAAATAATTGTATACCGTTAACAATACGGAGTTTTCATATTCGTTTTAACAACATAACAAGAGATAGAATATACATAGTGTCCACATTGCTTTGCTTGTAATAAGCCTTGCAACATTGGAAGCAACTTTCAGTCCCAGTCTCAACAATAATAATTTAGCGTTTTATTGCTCTTTCCCTTGGATACAAAGCAGTGTAGACGTGTGATTAGCGCAAAGGAAATAATTTAATAAACGTATTTAAATCAAAAATAAAATAAAAACAGTTCGGAAGAAGTACTAGGAGCGCAGAAACAAGTGGCGGTGAACGTGCGGCGCGGTGAGCGTTAAACTCACACATACACGGACTTTGCAACTATAACCACTACGCAAGCGTGCGCCAGCGACAGCGAATGAGTGAGTGTTCTCTGTCCTTGTCATCCGTCAACGCCATTCTCAGTGGCAGTATTATTCTGTCAAAGTCACCTGACAGTGTCATCTATCAATTGTCAACCGTCGTCTGTCATCTGTCAATAGCGTTCCAAGAACCTACTAAATCAGGAACTTTAGCATCGACCGTTTCCGTTCCACGCAGGTGACTTTATATTCCCGAGCCTGTAGTTGATAACTCCCTGGTACATACAAGGGTTTCTGAAATGAGTCAGCCATGTCAGGTCAGCGAAAATCTAAAGGAGCGTGCTAGGGAGTTGCAGACTGAATCTGAGCCGGATCTGGAAGAACATGCTGATGAATATGAAAATGTGTCCCATAGGACTAATAAAAGACGAGCTTTGAGAACGCCTCCCCAAATCAAAACTGCGAATGCTGCGAATATGGGTGATGTTATGACAGAAATGCGTACATTGTTCAATTCTCTGGCATCTGAACAAGACTTACGCTTCCGGGAGATGCAAGCGACCCTACAAAAGCAGAGCGACGAGATTAAGGAAAGTATCAGTTTCTTATCAGAGAAGTATGACGTGGCTCTGAACCAGATTGAATTGCTACGGAATGAGAGGAAGGATGACAGGAAACGGATTATTGCACTGGAGGAAAGAATAGATTATTTGGAAAGGAAAACCTGTTCAGCAACAATTGAAATTCGAAATGTACCAAAACTGATCTCCGACCAGAATAAGTTTGAAGGCAAAGAGGAACTGAGCAATTTTATGTCTGAGCTGGGCAAGATAGTTGATGCTGAGATCAGGGATACTGACATCAAAGACATCTACAGAATAAAACCACCTGAAAAATCGAAAGGTACAGGCACTATCATTGCCGAGTTTTCTACAGTACTGAGGAAAGAAAAGGTTCTAACTGCTACAAAAAAATTCAACAAAGTTAAAGAGTTAAGTGATAAGCTACATACTGGACATTTTAGCTTGAAAGGAGAAAGGAAGCCTATCTATGTGTCTGAGAGTGTCACAAAAAAGACTGCCAAATTATTCTCTCAAGTCCGTGAATTTGCCAAAATAAACGGCAACACATGCTGGATTTTTCGTGGAGCGGTTTTTCTGCGGCTCGATGATAACGAACGCCTGCACATCAAATCAGAGCACGATCTTGCCAGCATTAAAAACAAAGCATGACTCTCAGCATTTTTACCTTTTTATAATTTTAGTTTGTATCATTGTAATTGATTTATTAGCTTTAAACGAAAATTGTATCACTTTTGAATGTTTGCTCAGCTATAAAGAACAAAAAAAATCTTATCATTCCATCCATCTCTTTAGATCACACTACCACAATAAACACACTGTTAAAATATATGTCCAAACAATCAGTAACACACACAAGACAAACACAAACAATAAACCGACACACTACACACATTTTAAGCAATGGCCAGCAAGGACAAGTATAACTTATTATTTAAAAAATGGCTGCCGCGTGTGATTCATTACAAATACTACAAGAAATGGACAGCATACACCTTGCTAAATCGATCACATGCGACTGTTCAGATCTTGACAAACATACATACATAAACAAAAATGATTTTACTGTAATTTCCCAGAACATCAGAGGAATTTATTGCAATTTCGACGATTTCTTACTTACATTATCTGGTCTTCAATTTGAAGCAGACACCATTATATTAACGGAATGCCAACTTAATTTAAATAAACCTATACCACAACTAGAAAATTACAATTGCTATTATACCACAAACCTTTTGAATAAACACGATGGAGTCGTCGCGTATGTGGAAAAATCTTTAAAACAAAAAGTTACAGAAGTTAAGCTCTTAAACGCATCGTGTCTGCAGATTGAGGTACTAAATAACATTGTCGTTGGTATATATAGATCCCCTGCAAATTTAAGCGCAGATAATTTTATTGACTCTTTAAGCTTACATTTGGAATCATTAAACGTACAAAAAAGAAACATTGTGATAACAGGGGATATAAATATTAACCTAAGACCTAGGGAAACTGAACACTATTACGAACACAAAAATAGAGTAAATTACCTTACTATGTTATCGTCATACGGAATTCTGGCTGGGCATACACTACCCACTAGAGAAATGAATTGTCTTGATCATTTTATGCTAAAAATCAATCCGAAAAAAATAACCGCATTTATAGCTATCTTACGCACTACCACTACTGACCACTATACTACCTTTCTTTCTTTGGCAAAAATAAAAGACAAAATCTCTCCGGATAAAATGAAAACCACTATAGATTTTAACAGTGCTCTGCTATACTTGCAGAATAAAAATTTAGCTGAACTTCTATTTATTGATGACCCAACTGTAGTTACGATCTCCTTAATAGAAAAAATAACTGAATCATTAAAGGCAAATACACGAACTATTACCATACCAAGCAGTAAAAGATTAATAAAGCCCTGGATTACTGAGGGTATTCTAAGATGTATTCGGAATCGCAATGCGTTACAGAAAAAGGCACGAAGTGATCCTCACAATGAAATTGCCAAAATTACATATACGCGGTATAGAAACCATTGCAATAATCTCATAAAAAAGTTAAAAAGAAAATATAATAGGGTCCAAATTACTAACTCTATCAAAAACAATAGACTTCTCTGGAAAAATATAAAAAATATTACTTATACAAATAAATCACGAACAGAAAACTTAGAGTTGCTGCAGGTTAAATCATCTCCCAAAGAATCCGCAAACTTTATAAATAACTATTTTGCAAGTATAGGCAGAGATCTTGCACAAAACATACCATCTAGTACTAACTTATTTAGCCAACCCCTAAATAAAACGCCATCTCACACAAGCTCAATGGTACTACTGGATACTGATCAACCCGAAGTTTGTACTACGCTTATGAATCTACGATCTGACAGTGCCCCCGGATGGGACAACATACCCACCTGCTTCTTGAAACTTGCTAAAAACGAAGTTGTACCTATTATCACGCACCTTGCCAATCTATGTTTCCAGAAAGGTGCTTTTCCGACTCCACTAAAAAAATCTGTTATTACGCCTGTGTATAAGAGTGGTGATAGAGACGACGTCAACAATTATCGACCCATTTCCGTTTTAACTACAATTTCAAAAATTATTGAAAAATTGATAAATACTCGACTCTTGCAGTATCTAAATAGATTTGATATTCTGTCACCTTCTCAATTTGGATTTAGGCAAAAAAAGTCTACTGAAGATGCTGTAATAGCACTAAGTTCTTTAGTAACCGAGCAACTCGACAAAGGAAATAAATGTATGGCAGCCTTTCTGGATCTTAGAAAAGCCTTTGATACCGTCTCTGCCCCCATTCTTTTAGACAAGCTCGAAGCTATTGGAGTTCGTGGAATACCACTAGCACTTTTTAAAGACTATCTTTCTGGTAGGACACAAAAAGTGAAACTTGGACAAGTTGTTGGGGAGGACGCAGATGTATTATACGGCGTTCCTCAAGGTAGTGTACTAGGACCTACTCTATTTTTAATTTATATAAATGACCTATGCAACATGAGGATTAGCAATGCCAAAGTATTCTCATACGCCGATGATACAGCTGTCGTCTTCTCGGGGATAACATGGGATGATGTGAAAAATAGTGCAGAAGTGGGGCTAGCTCTTGTGGCAACGTGGCTGAACAAAAATCTGCTCACCCTGAACACTAGCAAAACCAACTTCATTTGTTTTAATACCTATAATCAGTTTCAACCAGATAAAGAATTCAATTTAAGAATCCACACGTGCGACTTTACTTCGGATGTAATTTGCTGCAATTGCCCTACTATCCAACAAGTTACCCAAACAAAATATCTGGGAGTGATCATTGATCAGCGCCTTTCCTGGTATCCTCAACTGGAACAGGTTATGAGTAGAGTACGAAAACTTATGTGGATATTCAAAGAGATGAGATATGTTGTGCCAAAGAGAATAAATGTAAATAAAAATAGTGACAATAACAGAAATATATTAAATGAAATTTATATATCTTTAGTCCAGTCTGTTTTAATATATTGCATAGTTGTATGGGGTGGAGCAACGAAATCTAGTTTTCTAGAGTTGGAACGCGCTCAAAGAGCGATGATTAAGGTGATGTACTTCAAAAAAAGAAGATTCTCCACTGAAAAGCTTTACGAATTATCTAATCTGCTGTCAGTGAGACAATTGTACATCCTTCATATTATCCTTAAAACGCACAAAGAGATACCATATGATCCTAAAATATTAGAAAAGAGAAATAAACACCACATAGTAAAAGTTCCCACAACCAAAACAGAATTTGCCACCAGACAATTTAAAAAACGATCAGCTTATTTGTATAATAAAATTAATAAACAAATATATATTTATGATAAAAAAAAACATGATTGCAAAAAGAAACTAATTATATGGCTACACAATTTAAATTATGATGATACCGAGCTACTTTTGCAACGTGTGATCTAACAATAAACTAATATAGAATTCTGTGACTCGCTTATTTAAGTCACACATTTACACTCAAAATCTGTCTCTCAACCTTTCACACATACATACACACACACACCCACACACACACATACGCACACACACAAACACACACACGCCCACACACACATATACAGTTTTATTGATGGTACCCTAATTTTTTTGTTTTTTTGTTTTTTTCTCTTTGTTACCTATTTATAAGTTTATAATGTAAGGGAAGAGCGGAGCCTCCAACTACAGGCATTTTTTATGCCTAAATGGAGACTCCTCGACATGCATTTAAGCCAAAATGAACTGAAATAAACTTATTTTTTTTTTATTTTATTGGCAGATGTATAATGCAAATGTGTACCGAATTTGAATTAAGAATCTGCAAATCAGTTACTTTTATACGTTATTTTTATAAATAAGGGCCAAATTCTTTATGGAAAATTAACAGGAGAACAGTGCCAAGCTTTTTATAATTAAGACTCTTTATATCCACCTAGCTATGTTTGAATTCTAGTTAAAAGTCAAAGAGAAGATGATAGATGAACCGAAATCCTTAAAAATGTGACTGGAGCAGACTGGATGCAGGAGGAGGAGGAGCAGGTGTTATGGTGTAGCTTGGGAGAGACCTATGTCAAAGCAGTGAACTGTGTTAGGCTAAGATGATTAATTGTTAATGTTTGAAGTAGGAATGCACATCACGAAACACATTTATCCATACTTAAAAGTTTTCTAGCCATTTATCAGGAACTGGTCGAAGGCCTTGCGTGCATCTAATTACGTGTGTGATTGATTGAGATTCGCTGTGATTCAGTGTTACACTTCAGTGGGCATGAAACGTAGTTAGACGTCTGTAATTCATGTGAACTTAACACGATAGTTCAGGATATGGAAAATTGGGACAGGTTCTTTTGTCGGGTTTGGGTGAACATTCATTTTGCTAATTTGAGTGTTCACTTGCACAGGGTTATAAAACAGTTTATTAATCAATTTAGATAACTAGCTGTGACCGCGGCTTCGCTCCCGTCAACTGCCCACCCTACCCTACCTTACCTACCCTACCTACATACCTGCACAACCTACCCTACCTACATACCTACCCTACCTACATACCTACCCTACCTACATACCTACCCTACCTATCAACAATTTTTTAATTTTTCTTTCATAAGAACCTTCTCCTAACAATAACAAACACAAAAAAAAGAATTAGGGATTCATTTTTATATATATAGATTGTCTAGTCTTGAGTGGTGTAAAAAAATGGAACTGAACTAGAATGATAAGTTTAGATAGGTTACAGGACCGCAGACTTTATTACGTATAGCGATTTTTGTGCAATGATTGCTCTTCAATACAAGAGATTTTTTCGTTTTTTTTTTAGAAATAAGTGCATTTGACAAACAGTGAGCGATTAGCAAACTATTGTGTGGGCCCTACTACACCTATCATCATCATCATCATCAGCCTATTAATGTTCCCACTGCTGGGACACAGGCCTCCTCTCTGTGTTAGGGAATGGGCATGGACTACACCTATAGCTCTCACCAAATTTCTTAGACGCCCTGAAATTGTCTTCTTCACTATTGGTTGACTGGTAGAGAATGCCTAAGGCATTAAGTCCGCCATTGTACTTTTGTGCATGAAGTTTAAATAAATAAATAAATTAGCTACAATGGCTGCGCAGTAGTAAATCCCAAACAAAAACAGCACCGATCCGCGCCTTGCGGATCGGGAAGGCAACTTCAAGGCGGCCTAGAAGTTTGGCGAGAACTATACACAGGTAATTTCGACTTTTATGACATAAAGCGTTTGATCGCGCGATGATTGCTGATTACTGTTTCTGACCTAATAAGCCTGCCGGTCGATGTGGGAACGCTTGGGAAGATCAATGTCCAGCAGTGGGCGTCTTATGACTGAGCTGATACTGAATTAGCGGGGCATACTCCCCATTATTATCATGGGTTTTTTATTGTTGGAATTGCACATGACAAACATTTTTAATTATTTGGCATGTAGATGAGAATGTTAGCGATCAGTAAAACAGCCAAAGGTACATACAATCCTTTTTGAGATACACAAATTAATAAAAATACCAAGATCATGATTTACCTTTAAAGCTCTTGGTTTGTCCCAAAATTAAATTGAGATCATCGAAAACCTAAAAAATACTATCAAGTTTTATTTGCTACTATTATTTATTTGTATGTAAAAATAAGCATTTATGGGTTGAGTTAGGTAAGCTTTTTATTTTAACTTAAGGAATTTTGTGTTTTTTTTTTAGGTTGTTTTGAATTCTAGAAGGATGGTGGCACCATCTCTTGTAATATGCCATAAACCAATAACCAAATTCATTGACAAGGCATTTGACGTTTCACGGGTGAACGCCCTTTCCGGTTCCATTATGTACGCCTTTACCACGGGTATTCAGAGCGAATTGATCCTTGACCATCAGAGGACATCGTAACTCACCGCCAGCTCTTCATGCTACATGGCTGAAAATTGAAGCATCCAATTAGATGGTTGGGATTTTTCGCAGAACCGCCTCAACGTCGTCTCATAATTTTCCTATCATTTGTTTTGAGATCCATGAGAGGAAACAAGGTGAATCATATTTAAACCTATTATTTGAATCTAATATGATTAGTACCTGGACGACCGAGCTCTGCTCGGGTAAAAATAGAAAAAACGACGTATCGTAGATCGATTTATCGCCCCGAAAGGCCACATACAAAATTTTACGAAAATCGTTGGAACCGTTTCCGAGATTCAGATTATATACATATATACAAAAATTGCTCGTTTAAAAACATTAATAGACAGATTATAAAGTTTAAATTCCGATACAGATTAATGTGACATTCAATTGTTTTTTGATACGTTAATAAGTATGTATCATACATGTTGGCATTTTGTGGCGATGCCTTGTGTTATCATAATAAATATTATCATGTTTAATGTCTTCTTCTCTTTTGTCCATTTTTTTTTATTGTTTTTATAATGATCTTCACTGTTTTAAAGTGTATTTTGTGGGTAATCCGTAGACTTTAGACTCAACCTCATAATGAGGAGGATGAGTCTAAAATTGGCAGGAATTGGGAACTCGATATCAATATTTTATTAAGAACTTTTGCAAGGAGCGTCTCCTGCGCAAAGTTGGAAAATAGCCTGAATCCTGAATTCTAGTCACGTCTAACATTTGTAAATTATTATTAATAAATTTACAAATTATATAAGAAATTTACGTAGGGTGAGAACTTCCCATCCCACGTTAATTTCTTAATTGATTTACTTCATGCAAAAAGCACTGCCCGCACTATTGGACATTCACAATTATTATGTTCAAATACTCTTTAAGCCTGCAACATAGTGTATCTTACAAAATTTCTTCGATGCTTTTGTAAAACATTCTACATTAACAATAGAACTGGCCAAGTTCAAGTTAATGTTGGCCAACGTTCCGCTCTGAATAGTGTTGTTTCAGCCGAACAAAATAAATGTTTAAATAGCTGAGAGCCACGAAATGTTATCATTTTTTTTAAATCTTTCTTCTCATGAAATTTGACTATATCAGTATTTATGAAATCCATTGTGTTTTATATTCTCTGTGTTGGTAGTAAGAAAGGAATAAGTAAAGAAAAATCAGCATGAAACTACAGTAACTGATAAGCATTATTTTAAGAAGTGAATGTACACATGAATAAAAATAACTTTTTACTATGGTTCAAATCTGAAAAATCAATAAAGAAGTCAGATATTCAGTACGTGTACGATCACATAACTGGATAAAATTGAAAAAAACAGTTCAATTTTTATTCAGGATTTCAGGCTCTGTCGAGACGTAGGCTCAATCGCACGATGCTTTAAACAAGCACCATGCATCATTTTTACTTTTACAAGTCTGACACGTATACATGACATTTATTATTTTTATGATTTGTCATTTATCTTTATTCGTATTGTATTTTAACTTGATTTTAATTTTAGAATTTAATATTATTTGCATGCCAATGCGACCATTGAATATGGAGGACTTTTTGATGTATAAAAGAAAATCTATGCACCAATTAGCCATGTTTACAAAGACAAATGATTTGATTTGAGTTGCAATTAATCCAGCCAGCTACATAAAGAAAATTATAATATGCAAAAAAAGAAAAAAAATTCAATGTCACGCCACATATAGAGCATAACATAATTCATATTAATATAGTTAAATATTTGACATATAGCCTTCTATAGCTAACTCGAGCATAATAAATACAGCCACATTTCACCATACAATCCGTGCATCTTGAGCTTCATATAATATGAATTACAAAAGAAGTTTGGTAACCTGACCTTCGTTTTGAATGGACCGGTCTACCTTGCGTGACCCTTATGGTCAGTGTCAAACTGGCCCAAATAAGGGTCTTCGAACCGGTTTACGTACGCATCAAACTTTTCGAAGAAAAGGTAGCTTAGGGACTTGGAACCCAAATTATAATGTTTGCATCGACTCATCGAGTTAATTCGGTTGTTTTTTTCTTTCTTTTTGTCGATACCTTGGGCTAGTTATGTCATCTGACACCAACCTTTTTATGCTAATGAAACTAAAGAGGTATTAATTGTTTAAATTTTGGTCAGCAAGTTTAAACTGCTATAAAAAAAATTATAAAAAAAATTGAGAACCGTCTCCTTTATGACGATTAGCAAAAATAATGTTATTTATAGCTACGAATTTCAAGGATATTGTCATACATGCAGAATAATTTTAGAACAATTGCTATGACGTGTTGTCGTTTGTCTTTTATAACTTTTGTATAAATACCATGATCATTTCAATCTGATAAAAAATTAATCCATATTTAATTTAAGAGATCCAAAAATAGTTCTGGTATTTGTCTATAAATATTCACCCCGGTATACCAATATTTTGCAATGCATCTGCATGAACCACTTCGTTGGTTAGAACCGAGTTCCTTATCGCACGTTATAGTTCTGTATTGTTTGCGGGCTGAGGGGCTACACCGAAAAAAGTGTAACAGTGAAAAAAACGACACCTGTTTGCAGTGATTTTTGAAGCACTTCCCGATCACCTAGGGAACTAAAACTTTCAATCGATTCAACTTGCCGTCAATTTTGAGAATATGCAAAAATACATATAATTTCAACGTTAAAATACTCTTTTTTATTAATATAATAGTAGATTGTCTGTCTAGAGAGCAAACTATTTTAAAGGCGAGAGAGTTTTTTTTTTAACCCAGATCGGAGCGAAGGATTCTAGAGCAGAAACCCGAGCATAGCGAGGGATTCTAAAGTAGAATCCTGAGTACAGCGAGGAATTCAAAGTACGTCACTTGAAATTAAAATGGTGTTGCTCCCGAGTTGGATACTCTGCTTTTTATCACCCTCTATGAGAAAATAAGTAAGTGCAACTTATGAATTAAGTAATCAAGTTTATTTATTTATATGCAATTAGAAACCATAAGGCATAACATATGAATAATTAGAGGCTAATGTTTATATTTAAACAATCATGAAAGTGCATCGTAACAATTTTATTAGTACCATCCGTTACAGTTGTAGATTTATGTTTTTGATTTGGCTGGCGCGCGGTTTTTAGCCAGTCACTTGTTGAATAAAATACTCCCATGTGGTCCGAAATAGAATTACAATCGTTCATTAGCCATTCCATCATATACCATACAGTAGAATGACACTTGAGATAAGTTTTTGTTGATCATTGTAAACCTTGACCGTAAACTAAACTACCTCTTAAAATACGGGTATACCCTAGTTTAAGAGGTGGAGTATTATTCTTGTACAGAATTTGCAACATAAACTATAAAATCGTTCTAAGACTATAAGCTTGTGTTTATACCTAATATCAAACTGTATTTGAAATCCTGTATGTTTTTGGTCAAATAAAGATTATTATTATTATTAATTCATACATTCGTCGTAATTGATTTTAGCGATGTAATCCTATTTTGGACCGTATGGTTTGTGATTCATCTCTTTGCTGATTGGAACATTTACTAACAATATCCACATTCCAAATTCAAATCACTTTTAGTTCCTAGGGATCAATGAGCTATCTTAGTCCCTGTTATCGAAGAATAAACTAGCTCTTTTTGAATAGATTCGATAAAATTTTATATAAATAATCATTTCTGCGTGATAAATTGTGCGAGGCAAAGCGTTCTGCATGCAGAATAGTACAAGCAAAAATCCGCAAAAAAGGGAGGCGTTGAGGAGAGAACCGGAGGCACACGAAGAAATCCGAATACGTACGAGCGCGCGCTGACTAGACACATCGAAGACCTTATACTTCTTAAATACGTATAAGGTCTTTGAGACACATACAGCACCTAAGCTAGCATCTTCTATCGTGTGTTTACACTGAGCATCAGCTGTGTTGTTGTTATTTCAGTTTCATCATATTTTACGAAATTGAAAGACTGTACATTTAATCAATCGAACTCCATTTCAACCGGGTGTCCATAAGACACCTCTCTCTTTTTTATTACGATATTAGACACTAATTTAGACTATATATGTACTAGACCTTGCAACATTGTATTACATGATTAATATTTGTTTTATTTTTAGAGTAATAACAATTACCCTCACGACCGAATTTCAGTCACGGCAATCACAATTACATAATGCATAAGTGTGTGTTCAAACAAAGGTCTACAGTCTGTTCCTTTTCCTGAGCGAAATTTCACATGGACGCAATGCAATTAGATTGATTTTCTCTTAAAATTTTCATCGAAAATACTTGTACGAGTTAAAATTGCGTCGTGACACCAAGAAACCCATTTTTTTGGGGTAGGATCACCCAATGACTTCTTCCTCTCTGGGTGAAGCGGGAGGGCGTGTCAGACTTTTACTGACTAAAATCCACCCGTGTTCCTTGAGTTGCTTTTGCCAGGGCCACAGTAACTCTCTTTCAAACTTATCCGCGAAGACAGGACCAGGAAACCCCTGCAATTGATTTCTGATAGTCGAATCCAGAAACAGATCTAAACTCATCGACATTTTATCATTGTTATTTCTAATTAAACTTGACACTAAGAAGTTCTAAGACACTATATTAGACTAAGTGAAAAAAAAAACCGAGAATTTTTTTGTTGAGATCTGTTTTTCAATGGCAAGGGTAATAAATACATACATTTAATTGCCAAGATTACTCAGTTTACATATTTTTTGCCGTCATGAGAAACGGTACATTCTAGACTAGAACATTCAAAAGGTACTTAACCCAGACGTGTTTAAGAGGCTACCCAGACATTTTTTTTGTACTATTTATAAACCAATGACGATCAAACCTGATTTTTTTTATGATTGGCTAATTTTGAATTGGGGTTTTAACCAGTCGCAGATGGTCTGTCTTTTTTTGTCAGACTAATAGTTACAAATAAAATTTTAGAAGTTTAAATGTCGGCTTTGTTAGTCTTTAATGGAGATTTCGTTGACTGTTTGTGCTACTGAATTATACATGTCAGCATTTCATTTTTATTCAAACAAATACAGAAACTAAGGATTTAGTATAAAATGCATAGGTAGGCTCATTTATTTATTTAAAATTTCATGTAATATTCAGGTACATAGGCGGACTTAATACCTGAGGCATTCTCTACCAGTCAACAAGGTATACGTATTCTGCTAGACCGTGTACATGTTTATTCATTTTTGAAACCAATTAATTTTTCGAACGCCCCAACTTAAAGACATTCTCGTATTCTCCGAGGTCAAAAGGGAGTCTATAGTAAGTACTGCCATACGTATTTGTCTAGTTATGTTCAAGTTCCATATAGAAGCACGACTTTTGGCACGAATCCAGGCAGGCAACTACTGAGAAATTTTAGATGGAACAAACCAATAACATTTTGCTCGTCCCAGAACCACATGCTTGCAAATTTATGACCAACAGTTATTTGTATGTTTTGCCGAAAAATCATACTATAGAAACTACCTATTCCTGTAAATCTCCGACTAAATCACAGTACATTTAATAAAGAGCGTGCATTACTGTGCATTGTGCAATAGGATCGCACAGTGGTTGCACACGCAACTAGCCGGATATTGCAACCGGCACATTCAAGGATAGAGGCGAAAACCGAGTGAGTTCCGACTGACGGAAGCCTAGTGTTAAGGATAGTCAGGCGGATTAGTGCGGTAACGCACGTAATAAATGTAAGTACCAGAATAGGGACTTGACTTTAAAATCATTCTTTTTTCGAAATCTGTGATTGAACCGAAAAAAAAAGAAAAAAATTGGCATAAATAAGTATCATCTGGCATTTTTTTTAAGCAGTGTGTTTTAAGCTATAACAATTTTGTTATAGCTTAAAACACACTGCTTAAAAGTTTGTAGAACAAATTGGTTGATTTTAAGAGAAACTATGCCCGAATAATGTGCTAGACTCATTTCGGTTAGCAGTAGGTTAGGTACAATAAAATGTAAATTGTAAGCAATGTAATAGATTGAATCTTTCTTCTTCCTAATCTGTCTCTCACTGCTGAGAATCGTGACTCCGTTTGAACTTGTCAACGACTTTTCTCCATCTGTACATCGGCAGCCTGGTGGAGTGCGGCGCTGTTAGATATGTCCAGATTTCCTGATATTTGATGCGATCATGTACCTTAGGTTTATGTAATTCATAAATTATTGATTCTTAAGCTAATTACAGCCCTGTACACGCACGTGTAGGTATAATCGTTTCACTATCAAGTACAACGGATTCAGGAACCGCCACTAGTTCTGGATGTTCCGCAAACAATGAAGGAAGCCAATTACCCCCCAACTTGACGTCTATGACTATGACTCAATGTTACTGTTGTTGTGATAATCTTTTTAATTAAGCACCAATTAGTTTTAAAATGTAGCTAGGTATTTTAATTTTATTCTGTCCCTGAACCCAACTTTGAAAAAGCATTTTCGACAGCAAGCGCCGTGGGATATAGCGGAGATTATCCAACGTCTTAGAAGAATTAGTTTTTGCCGATGACCTATGCCTGCTGAGTCATACCCACGCTCACATGCAACCAAAACGGACTAAAGAAATGACAGAATGGTGTCCCATAAACAAAACAAGAAGGAAAGGCAGACAGTATCATAGATGGGAAGATGACATGGGAAAGGTGGCAGGGTCGACTTGGATTAGAAAGAGAGAGAACAGTGTTTGTGAAAAGCACTTGGGGAGGCTTATGCTGGAAAGCAAGACAATCAAGAAACCGATGTCAATTAAGAAAAAACATATTAAAATAATTTAAACACTACTGTAGTAATAAATGAAAATGTTAACTGTAAGATTGTTAATAAAGAATTTTTATTATTATTTATTGACGAATAAGTAAACGCGTTTTACTGTAATTTTAAATTATTGGTTTGTATATTTAATCATTGGTTGAGTTAAACCACGGATCAAAAAACTGAGCCTGAGAGAGCTGAGTAACTACGAAATTGATATTGCATTTATTAAAAAATAATCTAATAATAATAAGCTAATAAAATCTACATCATATACCACTCAATAGCTTTTATATTCCTGAATGATTATTTCTTACGAAATAATATTGGAATAATTATATAATAATCTAGTATGCATAGGTGGATAAATGTCAAATGTTAATTTGACTCGGTGTATTTTTTAACCAAATCGTAAATTAACTAAGTTGATTACGAAATTGTTTCGAAGCTCTATGTTAATTAGCTATTATATATACATCGGATATGATATATCACTAATCGGATACTATTATTTGAATATACATATTGTGTTTTTCCTTTTGAATTCTATATCTTACGAAATAAAATTTGAATTAATCACCTTGGCAAACTGAATGTGAATCGTAACGAGTATTTTGTCACGAACTCAAAGAGCATGTTAATACTCTTTTCCTTTTTTTTGTCTTAAAAAACGATGCTCATTGTGTGAAATAAGAAACATAGCGATCATTAAACACCTGTTACACACGTGTTAGATCCTCGTTAAATATCTGCAAAAAAAAAAGTTCTCCAAAATTAAGTGTGTTTAATTTTGTAAAATAATAATACTTCTTAAACAATTTATTTTTAACGCCATTTATGTCTAACTAAAATAATAGTGACAAAAACGAAATAATGAATTTTGGTTCTCGAATAGTTTATTTACGCAGTTGTTTATGAAATAATAGAATAACATATTATATAATAATAAGGTACTGTACCTGTCAGTCAAAATTATGACTGATAGGTACTTATGACTTGTCAAATGATTTTGACATCTGATTTTATATTTGAATAAATATTCAAAACTTTTTATATTACGACACTTTATAAATAATTATGTAAAATAACAAAGGAATAGGTTGAGGTTACTTTATTATTATTATAGGTATCCATACTATATGTACTATTTATAATAATATTATAAAAGCGAAAGTAACTCTGTCTGTCTGTCTGTTACCTTTTCACGATTAAACCACTGAACCAATTTAGATGAAATTTGGTATGGAGATAGCTTGAGATCCTAGGAAGGCCACAGGAAAGTTTTTATCGCGGAAATCCCGCTTAAGAGGGTGGAAAGTGGGGTGGAAAGGGTGTGGAAGTTTGTATGGTAAACTAATAATTTCTCAAGTAAAGCGACCCACACACCTACAATATTATGGCGCGATATAAAAACATAGGCTATTCAAAGTACAAATTCTGCGCAGACGAAGGCGCGGGCAACAGCTAGTTATAACATAATTTAGCTAGTATAAACAATGATGACGTCATTTCTTTTCCAGAAACGAAGCTACCTTTTCCTAAAGTTCACCAAAATAATCACTTCAATAATTTTGGCCGTAGGTCATTGAATAAGCAGACAGACACGCCTATAGCAGCTCACTCCATAATAACACCAATATGGTATGTCAATCTTGAACTTGACTTCAGGTCGACATCACCTCAATCAGACAATGGATATGCTAAACAGTTCATAGTGTAAGAAATGCTCCACGTGTATTGAAAATAACATGAATTGGTATATATGTTAATTAGGAATGCATTTCCTTTGTTTTTATTACATTGCAGTGTTTCAGTTACATAATAGTCTGGTATAGTATTTATTTATTTATTTAAGGATCACCAACGAGTGTTACAAAACCATATTATTTTTAATTTATTACACAAAATACAAAAATTGGTACACAGCAACATTATCCTGTAATGCACACTCAATTATAGGCAACCACATCTTTTTTTGTATTTTTTATACTTTGCCCCACACTGAGAAAATCTTCCTGTATCGTGCGTGCGTTTACAAACATTTACACACACATTCAAACTCACATACACAATACACCCAGATCCGGAACAACTATCTGTAGGCTATGCAAATATTTGTTCCATGCGAGAATTGAACCCGCGTCATGCACTGTAGCAGCCAAACGCTCAACCACTACGCCAACTGTGTCGATAAAGATTACGGTAAGTAAAGGTACGGAAGAAACACGCTGCACTGATTCAAAATAAATTGGAATATTATGACGAATGGTGTTTATGACGCCGTCAGTTTTGTACCTTCAGGTTAAATACGTATGTAGGTACAAAGGTACTTATTTTTGCACTCTGCATAAGGTTATCTGAGAGCAGTGGTGGCCCAGTGGTATCAGCCGCGACTTACAAGGTCGTGGGTAAGCCTAGGCAGCAAGGCATCAAGCCTAGGCAGGCGCTTAACTTTGTGTAAATTATTTCATCACCACTGCTCTCAAAACGGTAAAAGAAAACATCGTGAGGGAACCGGCATGTCCTAGAACCAAAAAATCAAAGACCTGAGACATCCATCAACCCGCACTGAGCCCGCGTGGAGGATTACGACCCATTCGCTCTCACAGAGAGCAGGCCTGTATCCCAGCAGTGGAAACATTAATAGGTCGATGATGATAAGGTTATCTTACTAAGATTATAAATGCGAAAGCTTGTATTTATGGATGTATGTTTGTTACTCAATCGGATTAACGGATCTGAATGATTTTTTTTCACAGAAATAGATTATGCACATGGGCTACTTTATACCCAGGTATAATGTTCTCTTGGGATAGTAAATCTCTTTTTACGCGGCTGAAGCCGCTGGCAGTTGCTGGTATGTCAATAAATGATTAATATCGAAGATAAATCTCAATGAAAGTGAGTCATTGACGATTAATGCATGAATTGTCTTTCTTATACATCGAATTTAAATTACTAGAACATAACATAATTATCAAATTATCAGTTGCTTTTGAGCTTACCTAGTACATCAAAAAATACAGACACCAAAATCGAAGAATAATGCTTGTTCATACGGACTCCAGATATATATCACAATTTATCTAATCAAAAATATATATATCATTTATCTATATCACACGCACAAAACGTTTTGAGGACACTTTTATTATGCGTACAGCTAACGAGTGGAATTCCCTGACGATGTGACGTCTGTGCTTCCCGATAGCTCCAATCTAGGGGTCTTTAAGTCAAGAGTGAATACTTTACGTTACTTGTAGGCTAGCGTGTTTCACCGTCGACCACATGATCGCTTACTATCATTTGAGATAGTGGTCAAGCGCAACCCAGCCAGCACAATCCTTTTGAGTAAGTTTTGTTTAACAGCAGTCATAGAAGCTAATTGCTGAAAAAAACTACTGTAAATAGCTGATATGGCGCTTACTCAGACGTTATTCAAGCAATTTGGGCACAAAATATACTGCTAATAGCTGTGTAATAGCAACGTAACAGATGAATAAGTTTTGAATAATTGTACGACAAGCTGAGTATCTTCTGCATAAAAAGATTTTGTTCTTTAACACAAGTGTTACAGCTCTGTTAGCCAGATGATGAGTGAATGATGAATGAACTGTATGGTTAAGTCCTTTAAAGCTCGGATATTCAGATCATACACAGCGTTTTGCTTATTTCAGTATATTTTAGCAAGAAGTTGATCAAATTAAATATTGACAAATCCTAACAGTGTGGCGACATCGACACCATGTTATAATACCTATCGTAAGTAAATTTTACCCTTATTTAGGCTTGAAAGAAAGAAATTGTAGGTGCGCATGCAACTTTATCGTGTATATATATATATATTTCGTGTAAATTTTTCACGCGCTACCTGATAAGCGAGGTTTTGAAGAAATAAACAACATTTTTTCTAGTGGTATGTTTTTACGTGTAAAATATTTTTTTAATTTATTTCAATTTAAGGGTCCAAAAATAACCTTGTAATACTTTTATAAGAATATTATATCGATTTCGTTATAAAACTTGAGTATTTTAGTATAAAATTCCACATCATTATAATAGGTTATGTTGTTCGATATGGCGACGCACATTCTGAATAAAATCTGATTGCACAGCGGCTTATCGTCTAATGTCTGCATAACAGACCTTATGTGTCCACTTATTAAGTTGTGCTCTGGTTAAAAGTGGTTTGCACTCAACATTTTTCGACAACTGTTCTATAATCACACACATTCGTACTGTAAATCAAACAATTAGGATTCAGTCATATAATAATAAAAACCCACAGTATAGGAAAGTAAAGTATATTATTTATTCTTTTTAGTTCTTATCAAATTTAGATAATTAGAAGATTCCAACTAATTGAGAACCTCGTTCTTTTAGAAGTCGGTTAAAAATATTACGATACGAAAACTTACATATAAGTAATCATTGTAGTACAGAATACATAATAAATTATAATTTATAATTAGAATATAATTTAAAATTAGAATATTAAGTTTATTAAATAAGACAGAAAAAGTAATCATTATTGTTTTTTTCTGCAGTAATTTAAAACAACATGAAAATAATTCTATTAATTTGGAACGCATTTTTTCATTCGTAAAAGTACGGGGTCTGGCGGCTAGATGACGCTGCGGACGTTGCAAGTTGACTTTACAAAGGAAGACAAACTAGCATGGCATGGTCTGCAGTCAGTCTACGATCTGAGTGCATGCGTACGGCCGCACAGTGTTTTATAAACCCAAAAAAAGTGACATCGTCTTTTTATTGGCTATTTCTACCTATTAGTTCATTACAAATGCACGAATAGAACTCCCATGTGCCAATTCTGAATACTTGATTTTTAAAAAAATCGCAAAGTTTTCGTGACCTTTAAGGTCAAAAGAGCAAAAAAAAATCGTATAAAAAAAACTGTACATATTTGAGCTTTGTTTGTATTGCAGTTTTATGAAGCAAGTCAAGGAGAAAATCATGCCGTGTTTAAGTAAACAAAAACGATAATAGAACTCGCAAAAAAAAATGTTTTTCCGAAATCAGTATTTATTTTTTTATTTATGTTCTAGCTCGAAGTAGAACCTCTGTCTGGTACAAATAGAATCCTTATACTAAGGTTTATCATCCATAAAAATATTACTTGCAACTTGGGCCTAGGTTTTGAGAAAATGATTTTCAAAAATATGTGTTAGGGTTGTCACTACTTTGACCTTTTGTGTCGATTAGTGTTTATCACATAAAATCAGCAGGTCTTTTATCTTCTATAATGGTATAATTCTAACAATTAATTTCAAAACATTTTTCACGTGAAATTGTAAACAAAATATATAAACACACAAATGTAATAGGACAGTTAATGTACAAATGTGAGCTTAGCCCATAATTGGGATCTTGGCTACTGAGTTTCATTACTATCTGATAAACACCTGCCTAAACTATTATAGGGTAGAGATGACAATAAATTAAAGTCCGTATAAGTCATGATATTCCCAGTCTACACATAAAAATGCTAACGAATATATCCAGTATTTTAGCCACAGGACATATTTTTCATTTTAAGCATTTTCTACATGATGTATCTGTTATTAGGTGAGCACCGACAGATTAACGACTCCCACGTCCACACGTTGCCAGCTCGCTTCCTGATGCAATTCAGTGCAAATTATACCTTATACCTGAGTAATAAGAGTCAAAGCGTGCCATCTCAACTAGATAAAGAAAGAGTGCATGCGAAATTTATAACTTGCTGTTATCTTATCTTATGTTATGGAGGGGCCGAGAAATAACTCGAACACTTCGACCTATTGGGATCTGTTGTGGTCCCCTAGATAACTTACTCCTCCCCAATCTCGTTGAAAACTCTTTTCATGAGTTTTACAACGAGACTAGGTGATATGAGCCTATTGTCTTCCAGTTTTGGATATCCAACCCCTAGGAGACTCATTTGCTTACCAGCCAGTGCATCGCATGTACACAGAAGGTACTCCATGCGTTCCGTATGTTCCGCACACAACCTGCACATGGGTGTCGCGGCCAGACTCATCTTCATGAGCATGTCGTTGGTTCCAAAGTGCCCAGTAAAGGCCCCAAGCAGGTAGCGGATTTGCCCCCTGATCGTATTCCAAATGCATTGCCGGGCTTTGAAAGTAGAGCCTAGAAATTTCTTTGAGTGTTGTAGACTGGTATTAGACAGCCATTGGTTCGTTGTCTGTGATCTGCAAACTCCCTAAATGCGGCTTTTAAGAGACACGTCGAAATGCCTACACATGGTTCTGGGCCCACATAATCATTTGCTGAGCTCTGCCACTTCGTTACCATGGATTCCTTTGTGCCCAGGGACTTACATCAGTCTTACCCTGTAATGCCTCCCAAGCTTGTTTAGGGTCCGGATAGCATCCACAACAAGTCTGGAGTCCACTTTGTAGGATGCCATGGCTTTGATTGCAGTCTGACAGTCACTATATATGGATTTACCTCTGGTTCCTCTATCTATATTATCTTGAGCACAGGTTATTATGGCATATGTTTCTGCTTGGAATACAGTTGCCATCTTCCCTAAGCTTTTGGTACATTTGTAACCTTTATCCCTGCGAATATTCCCGCTCCTGTACCTGATTCCATTTTGGATCCATCAGTGTACCACACTAGACTATCTTGTTCTGGTGGATCGAGTCCCTTCGTCCAGTTCTCTATTGTAGGGATTTGGACCTTGAAAGACCTTTCAAACACACACATAAGTTTGCATTTTATCTGATATCATGCTTGTTACCTGATCCAGGCCTTCATTTCCATCGAACTTTGTATGGTTAGTTTTTGGCTTAGAGGCATCCCATAGTCCAGCAACAGCAAGACGATGTAATGTCTTCCATGCCTCGAATTCAACTATCATATGCAGCGGCGGGATATTGAGGTATCTCTCAATCGCTGCCGTAGGTGTTGTCTTGAAAGCACCCGTGATGGCGAGACACACTGTTCTTTGTAACCTGGTGAGTGGCACTTTGCACGAGGCAAGCGTTGTTCTTGGCCACCACTCTATACTGCCGTATGTGATAATAGATATTATCATTGTCCGGTATTGCCCTAGTATCACTTTGGGCTTTAGACCCCAAGTTTTACCGTAGATGGAATGACACATGCCGAACACTCGTAAGGCGTTTGTCGTAATATTTTCCACATAAGTTTTCCACCTGAGTTCTTTATCAAGCGTTACACCAAGATATTTAACTTCGGTGGACCAGGGCAGCTTTATTCCATTGAGGGAGGGCTCTCCTAGGTTTCCTAGTTGTCTCTTTCTCGTGAATGGAATAATGACTGCTTTGCTTGGGTTGATAGAGAGGTGGTTCTTTGTACACGATTCCTCTGTCATCCTCAATGCCTGTTGTAATAATCCAGAGACTATGTTCGGGCATTTACCATTTACCATTATAGCTACGTCATCTGCATAGCCTACTGTGTAGAATGGTCCGGTATTGAGTTTGGTGAGTAGCGAGTCTACTACCAAGCACCACATTAATGGTGACAGCACTCCGCCTTGCGGACAAGCTCTTGTTGTTTTAGCGCTAAGTCTTTTTCCCATCAGTTCCGATCTAACTGATCTGCTTCTCAGCATATAGTCAATCCAGTTGCAAGTGGTATCATTGATGCAAATGTTGTCTTGTCGAAGGCTCCCTCTATGTCGAGGAAAGCCCCGACACATATTATCTCTTGTCCCTCTAGAGCAGCTTCGGCTCGACTTGCAACATACTGCAATGCCGTTTCCGTAGATTTGCCAGGGCAGTAGGTGCACTGTTGTTTATGTAGAGGGAATACTTTAAGCGGTCCCTCTCTTAGATACCTGTCTACCAGTTTCTCCAGAGATTTTAAGAGAAAGGATAATAGACTGATGGGTCTGTAAGCTTTAGCTTCTTCATAAGTCGGTCTGCCCACCTTCGGTATGAAGGTGACTTTGACCTCTCTCCATGCCTTAGGTACGTAACCAAAGGTTATGCAGGCTCTGTAGAGCCTACTCAAATGGGGTATCAAAACAGATGCCCCTTGTTGCAATAGTATTGGGTAGATGCCATCCGGACCTGGGGATTTGAGAGGCTGAAAGCCCGCTATGGCAAGCTTCAGCTTATTTTCATCTACCACTTTCTTTGCCGTGAGCCAGTTGTTTTTGGACGTGTGCCTTATGAGCTCGTCCCTTGTGACTGGTTCCACTTCATCGCTGTCGCGCAGTATACAATCCGGGAAGTGAGTCCTAAACATCACGCCCAGAGTGTCCTGTTCAGTTTCCGTGAGATATCCATTCTCATCCTTTACAAATGAGAGTCGGTTTGTCTTAGTCATGGACATTGCTTTGCACAACCTCATTTCATTCAGCAGATCTTCGATGGAGGTGCAATGCTGCCGCCAATTAGTTCTTCTGGCCTTGCGTACCGCCGTGTTATACCTCGTCAGCATGCTATGATAGCCAGAAAAATCTTTCCAGGCTTTTGCATCATTAAAGGCCTGTCATGTTTCCTGACGTATTTTAGCTAGTTCAGGAGTCCACCATAGTACCTTTTTGCAAAAGGCCTTTTTCTCTGGGAAATTATCTTCCCATGCACCGATGGTGCCCGCCTTGATTCTGTCAAACTTGCTTTTACGCACTAATGTCATTGTTTCATGAAATTAAGTGCGAAAGAGATAGCTAATTTCGATTTTTTATATTTCATTTCTTGTCGAAATCTTTATCTAACCGTATATAGGTCACGGTCACGGGTCAGTTCAGTGCGCCACTGACCGAGGTTATGTGACATTGCGTGCGCGGCTTTGTAATTTCGGAACCGCAACAGTTTCGGCTTGTTTAAAGTCACCGCTCGTATGTTTGTGTTGAATTATGCGAAATTAGAGGTACGTCGGTCTTTTATCAAGATTCAGAAATAATATTCTAAGACGGTGTAATTTACGACGATGTAGGATCGAACCAACTTTAATGTACCTAGGCTGTAGGCTTGTGGAAGACAGGTTACCGACGCCATACCTATGATGACGTTCTCTGCGACAGTATACTACTTACCAAATAAATACATAGGAGTCCCCGCGATTACCTTCTACATAACCTACCTGAGTAGTGAGATAGTTTTCCTTTAGTATTTGTAATATTTATTTTGTGTACAATAAAGAATATGAATATGAGTTATCATGAGTGTTATTGTTTACGATTCAATAGACTATATCTGCAACATGCACCATAATCGATAAGTCATAAATACTTTAAAACTAAATTATAATTAATTTTAGTTGATTATAGAAAGCCAGTAATAATTGACCTTTGTGACACCCCTAAATTTGGAATTTTGACCTCGGTACATAAAAATCATTTTCTCGAAACCTAGGCCCAAGTTGAAAGTAATATTTATATGAGAGATAAACCTTAGTAAAAGCAATCTATTTGTACCAGACAGAGGTTCTACTTCGAGCTAGAAAATAAATAAAAAAATAAATTGTGATTTCGGTAAAACATTTTTTTTCGTGGGTTCTATTATCGTTTTTGGTTACATTTATACGGCATAATTTTCTCCTTGAATTGCTTCATAGATCTGCAATACGAATAAAGTTCTATTAAGTACAGTTTTTTTTTTAAGATTTTTTTTTGGTCTTTTTGGCGTCAAGGTTACGAAAACTTTACGATTTAAAAAAAAATCAAGGACACAAAATTGGCACATGGGAGTTCTACTCGTGCATTTGTAATAAACTATTAAGTAGAAATAGCCAATAAAAAGCCGATGTCACTTTTTTTGGGTTTATAAAACACTGTGGGCCGTTTGTGGAGTGTAGCGGATAGTCGTCGCATTAATAAGTCGGTTATAGAGATACGGGTTAAAAAGTTGATAAGTGACAGAAATAAGTAGTTTGAGACTAATGAGGTTGGGCCCTGCACGAAATATTTAGGTTATTTCAAGTGGCCAGATGTACTTACATACCTATTAAGATTTTTGATATTTTTCAGTAAACATGCCGTTTAAAATTGTGTCAACTCGTCGAAAAGGCAAGGTAGAACTATGTACTGTGCCGGACACATGGGAAGTCAAAGGAATATTGCGTTGGCCTAAGATGTACGGTGATATACTCGCAAAAAATGATAGTACCCAGCTCCAGTCAGATTGGTTGATCTATAAATGTCTACTGAAAAGAAGACACTACCGTACCTACGAAGAAGCAAAATAGATCTTGTTGATTTTTTTATTTTATTATATTTTTAAGGAAAGAAGATGTTTCTATATGAAAGTATTGTGTTCCTATAATGTGTAACGCTACACGATAAATGCTATTTTGTTGATTTATTTATTACGATTTTGATTTTAGTCGCTAGAATTTTAATAAACGTTCTGTCAAACAGAATCCTTAGTGAAAGTGAAAGACTTGTGTTTGCTTGTATTTATAACTTGTTTTTTTTTATACTTTGTTCAGTGTAATCGTTTGATGGGTAGTGATTATTCTCTAGTGATTTTTGAACTGAAAATAAAAGGAAGACTCATTAACTATCATAATTGTTTTATTAGAATTAACTTAAAAACCTATTATAATATTTAGTTGAATATCCAATACTTTTTGATAATAGTATGAGATCAAATTAAGTATTATTCTTATCATATACTTAATAGTTAGGTACTTATCAATCATCTGCATTTACAGTTTGTATACAATACAAAAATCTTTATTGCACAAAGAAACCCATGTGATATTGTCTAACTATATGAATTCCATTTTCCAGAAGACTTTCAGTTTCTGCGACAAAATCTTCTAAATACTGACTCTTAGTCTCTTAGCCTTAGCTCTGCGGTTTTCCAGATCCATAATAAATTCCAACAACAAGAGGCTCTATTTCTGGTTTTTCGCATATGTTGCAAAGAATTGGCCAAAATTCTTTTTTAGAGCTGTTGAAAATTGGTAAACCATCGAAATTTAAATTTAATTGTATACATTCAGGGATTTCCAGCCCTACAAAATTAATTATATCTTTTAAAGGTTCAATAAGTCCTTTGTGCCAGTATTCTCCACCATCAATTTTTTTTATTATAACATTTCTCTTAGTCTGTAATAATGTTCTCGGGTCCACTGGCAAAACGCCTGGCAATATTTGATTGACGACTACTAATAATCCTCTTAACGCTTCTAGAGAAATATTTTTATTTATGGCCCATTGTTTTAAGTTATTACGAAAGATTACATTTTTTTCATATTCCGTTTCAATTTTTAAAAAATTATTGGAACTCGCATCACTATCTTCAGACGTTTGAATTGATTCATAATCTTCATACAATCTAGATTCATAATCATTTCTTACGGAACCCATTTCTATCGATTGTTGTCGCACTTGGCTTGTACTTGGATTACATAAACTGGAAAAACTTGTTTCAGCCGTTCTTGTATTGGCACAAATAGAGTTTTTTATGTTTTCATACTCCCGCAAGCACTTTCTTCGTATGCCTCCTGTTCTTTTTCTATTTTTCCATGAATTGGAGTGTTTTTTAAGATTTTTTTTGTGAGGAGGCATTTTGACATAATAACCACTACAAAAAAAAACAAAGCACAGTCAGCCGGTTAAATGCTGACTAACGTTCCAGAACAGCTGTTATAGCTTAAAAATGTCTACTTTTCATGAATACTCAGCAAACTCCTGCATAAGAATCTGTTAATATTGCTATAACCACAGTTAGCTGCACATGACGGTAATTTCGTACTCAAAGCGTCATAAAGTAGTTACAACAGCTATCTTAATTTCTGTTAAATTACTATATGCTTCATAACAAAAACAACGCCTATTTTATACAGCAGCTGAATAACTGTCAAGGTGTGGTGTGTAATACTACTAAAAGAAAACAGAATATAACTTATTCAGTATCATGCTTGATAACGGAATTTTATACCAATGTTATACAAAAGGTTACACAAACTCTTGAGTAACAGGTCTTTTTATGATGATTATTCAGGTTTAAGAAATAAAATCCGCAAATTACTAAACTAATTCAGCTAATAGCATTATTATAGCAAAAAAAAACTTTAATACAGAACTTCGTAATACACACAGCTTCTATTCATATATAATAAAGCTTAACCCTGCATAAGGTTAAATTGTTGGCCAGTTATCTGACTTGTGTGCTGCCTGGGAAGCCTATAGAAAAAAAAAAAACCCTCTAGACTAAACAGAGCGAAAACTGTGTATTATTAATATTTATGTATTAATTTATTTGTATATGTGTATTACTAATATTTTTGTACCCATTTCACAAAGTTGTCCTTTTTGACCCAATGGTTGACTGGTAGAGAATGCCTTGTGGCATTAAGTCCGCCTATGTACCACTATTGTACATGAAGTTTCAATAAATAAATAAATAAAACAAGACAATAACGCAATTAACAGACTAATGGCAAGTAAATTTCCATGCTCAAGGGAAACCCCGTCAGAAAGGATGTATTATAATCATTACATGACCTGCTAGACGGGTAATTTGATTTGAGTTCGTCATCATTGCAAAAAGTGGAAAGGTGTTGCAGAATATCGTCATCAGAGTGATTTTGTTGTTCGAATTTATATCAAGTGAACTTCAAAAAAGTCATAAAAATACCGGCCAATTGGGACTCGAACTCGCCCACCGATGGTTCCGTACAATCAGCTATATTCAACAACATAATTAGGTAAAAATACTAAAGTTCATAGACAATGAAAGCACCGAACATTGCTACAACGAAAAGATTTTTTTTTACTTTTCCAAGAACACTTCGTATGTTGGTCGACTATTACTCGTAAACTTTAAAGCCGACTTAAATGTGATAGTTTTTCCTTTTAATTTCGTTATATATACTACTGCCATGACTTTTTCTCCTTTTTTTATTTATATAGGCTTGCGCTTGACCACTATCTCACCTGAAGGTAAACGATGATGCGTATCCAAAAGCAACCATTTTGCTGGCAGTGGTTTACACTTGACTCTAACAAAAAATTGTAATTTAAAGCTTAATTTTACGCAAACGGATCCCTAAATCGTAAAATGGTTTGGGCAGAACCGTAATTTTTTTGAATGTCCTATCCAACGATACCCCACACTACGAGAAAAATAACATCCCCACATTTTTTATCATAATTTTATAAAATGAAATCATGATAAAAAAAAGTGGCGACATTGTCGGCGTGTTTAATATGTATATCCATGCTAAATTATAGCTTTCTAGTGCTAAAAGTCTCTGAGATAAGCTGCGGACGGACGGACAGACGGACATGGCGAAACTATAAGGGTTCCTTGTTGAATACGGTACCCTAAAAAAGCAAGATAGATATCTAAAACACCAAAACGAGTCCGGTTTATTCGAAGCTTTAAAATTCTCGAACTTAAAAAATGTTCAAATTCAAGTTACAAACACAAAGTGATGGGACATTAAAAACTTTTTGGCAGATCAGCAAATCCTTACTACCCGACTGCCAAGACGTTTATCTGTGTATGTGGGTTTGTAATAATATTTACCAAAAACGGATGTTTTCGTTAAAATCCATTTAAAAACTGTTTTTTTACCACAACAGGCTGGACGGAGGACAGATTTCTACTTTCAAGATATCTCTAAGGTATCGTTGGAAGTTTTTTATTTGACTGTGCAAAACAGATTTTTTTATTGGTGTCCGAATCATCAGTGAAAAAAAATCGGATTCGGACACTGTGTCCGGAAATATTGTGTCCGACTCGTCAGCAAGTCTTTTTATTTTACAGAATAGAGCGGCTTTTATTTCACCATTTATAAAGATATACATTATTAATCACATTTTTATAACTACAAGTGCAACAATTTACCCAATATCAATAAACAATACACAAACCAAGATAACGTAGCACAAAACTACACATATCAATTAAATACTACACATTTTAGTTTTTACGTTTATTTGAAAATAATTGACGTGAAAAATCAATTGGCTAAAAGGCGCTCAAAAAACATCCTCGGTTCTATTTTTGGCATTCACATGTGTAAGTTATTTAGCATAAAAATTGTTAGAATTAATAGACTGTGTGCAATCAGACTTATGCAATGTTGAAGACTAGAAGGTCAAGCAAAGTCGGGGCACTGGTTAATATAATAAGTTCGGTTGCCTTGAGGTAGTATAAACATATAGGATTGGCACTATCAATTCGTTGGTTACGAAATATAATTTCGTAATTTATGAGTACGTTTACTTTGCTGACTAAACTTTGGACTACCTTGATCTGAGTCTAAAGACTTATGAGAAAAAAAAACAGTTTGTATAAAAATAAAAATAAACATTGAGTTAGTGCAATTAGGTGCACATTCTCTTTTAAAGCATTTGGTTTTAGGAATCTGCAATTATTTTTGAATAAAATGTTTAAAGAAGTACTAACGAGTAATTTTAGTAATTAAATTACTCGCTTGTGGTTGTTATTAATTAAATTAATTATTCGCTTAATTCCCCAATTTAATTGTAAGCTTGTTGTTTAATCTGGCAAAACAGCAATCATAGTTTGGTTCAAAATAAACTATTGTTATTATTCTGATGCTCATGGACAACTCATGAAGATTATCCATGCTATAAAAAGTATTAAAATTAAATATAATGACTTCATTGAAACATATATTTCCTCTTATAATGTATTTTCAAACGGTTTCAAAAAGTAGGAGATTCTCAGTTTGACTGTATGTCTGTTATGCGATTACTCCGGCAATTATGAACCGATTTCGATGATTTTTTTTATTTGAAAACTGGTGCTTCTCGTGTGGTTCCATTTAAATTGGATCAATATCTCACAAGTATTTTTATGTTATCCTTAATAATGCACATTTTCGTGGTAATACAAGGTACCAAATCTAAAAAGAGAAAAATAAACTTTACAACAAAAAATAATAAACGACTTCCAAAACAAAACACTACGAAGCGAAAATAACTTTCTTTTCGGGAGTCGGTGCCAAAACAAAAAAAAAAGCTACTAAAGGCACTGACTTCGTGTTTTATGGAAATCGTTAAAAAAAATTGTTAAAAAGTTTTTACACTGCCTGACAATATTTTTCAGTAGGTACGCTTGAATTATCAAGTTGGGTCTCCATTTGGTTATGTAAATAAATGCCCTAAGGTCAAAATACAGGAAGAGAATATAGATGAGGAAGTGTCACAAAGCTTTTGTTGTTAATGTTATTATGATGTAACTATAGTTTGAAATGTGTTACTAAAGATTTTGACAGTTTCTATTGCGAATTCGTATTTTTCTTTTTAGTTATTCGTATTTAAATATTTAATTTGTATGTAATTGAAAAGTAATTTATTCATCCTAGCGACCTTCATCGCCAAACTGCAACGACTATCAAATTCAAACTATCACTAGTATATTTTAATAGTTATTTAACTAAAGATAATGGTCATCATAAAATTAAATTGAATGTTTACCAAATATTGGCAAAAACTTTTTTTTAAAGAGCGTGTAGTTCCTTGTCCGTTCTTCTCTTTATCAAACTACCTTTGTGAATGGGCGGTAGAATCAATTATTATTACTTAAAGTTTTGACATTCAAAAGAGCCGTTTAATGGCCTAATTGAAATAATTGATATGGCTTTGACTTTAACTGTTTGTCTTGAAAATAATTCAGACCATTAAAAATGGTAGGAGTTTTATTAATACAATCAGTAAAATCTTGACATATTATTAAATTTTATCTGTAAGCTGAAACATAAACTGTCACAGTAAAGCGACTGCAAGGTATTATAATAATGGCCAATGACATTGTCTACATTAACAATCTAGTAATCTACCATAATGATTACTTCATTTTGTTGTGAAAAATTAAAAGAGATATTATGACTCATTAATTTATGTTTGCATTGTTGCTTGCAAAAAGTGTTGTTTTAATTGACAAATGAATGCCTACAACTTTATTTTTTATAACTTGAAAATATGTTTTAGGAAAATATCGTAATGACAACTGGGCTAGGAATTGAAAATCTGTCTAGAACAAGGGTGTTGACTAACGTTCGTGGCTTTTCTGTATAAATAATAGGCTTATTGCTCTATAATGGGACATTAACAGGCTGGTATTAATTTGAAAATATGTATTTTTTATACTTTGATTATAAAATATTATTTTTGTGTTTATCAAAATCACATTTATTTGCATGTGACTCAACTGTAAAAATGCTATTGTCGAATTATTTTGCAGTTAGTTTGTCGTTGATGTCTTTTACACGACACCAAATTGTTCAAGGAAAAACTCAATTTTGCGATTTATATTATAATTTTCTTAATCACGAAGGTGCATCGAAATTAATATTCTTTAACAGAGGTACTAATAATATTATTTGTGTAATATTGTGGGCTTATTCGCTCATTTTTATGACTTTTATTTCATATTGTGTAGTTTTACCGTTGGCTTTTGTTATGCTGAAATTATTAATTTTGTTAATTGTTCAAATTCAAAATTATTTATTTATTTTAACTAAACCATTTAAAGGTACTTTTGGACAGTCAAACAAACAAAAAAAATGAAGCTAGTTAAAGTATTCAGATTATTTTTGTTATTTCAGCATGTTGATTTTCTGTTAATTAATTTGCCGAATTTTCATTTTACATATTTTTTTACGAATTATTAAAAATGTTCTAATGATGAATTAAAAAATAGTTTTCAACCCTAAAAAGCTCCATAGAAGAAATAAAAAGGATACATACCAATAGCACTTCGAAGTCATAATCACTCACTAATCTCTTGCCAATTTACCATAACACAAATCAGAAGAGCACTGCACTATACAACACTATAAACTATGAAACATTCTGAAGTCTCATAAAAGGCTTACTGCAAACGAAAGATTGTACTACGTCGTATATTTCTATATATTCAAATATATGCCCGGCTCTATGTGACGGCGGCCTATTACTGATTGCCATAGACTACTGAACGGACAGAAGTGGCATGTCGGTAATGAGATCAAGAGAGGGGGTAACCTTGACGTTTCTAGAAAAAAATGTTTTCTATTCCGTAATTATTCCGCATCCTTGTTCAAGAATTATGTTGGCTAAATTGTGTTTCTAGTTCAATCATATTCTAATTATCGAATTTACATGCGGGATATCATAATGTTATCGTTCTTGTGAAATTATGTGCATTCGTCGTTTTTTTTCGCGCTTATATTCTGTTACACTGACTTACGTGAAACTGCATAAGACTGGTTGTTCATACGTCATCTGCGTCTAAGAATGTCACTGACAAAACCTCTTTTTATAGGTCAGATATGACTTGAGATAATATAATACTTAATATATGTAGCTGTTTACAAAATTACCTTGACAAAATATTGACGTAAACACTCGCACTGAAATAGTTTAATCATTCTTTTGTTTGTAATAGTTTTTACTTAACAAATTATTTAACTTAATTATTAAAAAAAAACTGACGAGAAAATTGAGATCCTTTCTAAAAACACATTCGCGCGTATTTTTCGAGGCAAAACAAGAAAAAGGAAGTTCTAACACATTCTTCGCTCTGCGATCTTAGGGGCTTGTCATAATAATGTTTTGTCGTTATCCGACGTATAGTTTGAAGTAAACAACATATTTTTTTTATTAAATAGTGGAACTCGTGTCATGGGGGTCGGTAAAAAGTGGTATTTTGTATGACGACTGTACGTTTTTTTAGAGGATTTTATCTTGTGATGATTGGGGTAACACCATCGAGGGTTTACACATGATTTTTTAATGTGGTATATATGTTTAGAGAAACATGTAACAGAAAATAAATATATTTAACACCATTATTTATTAATTACCACTTATCTAAAATGTGTATTCAAAGTTTATTTTCTGTTAATGTGATTTTTTTCCTACAGTTATGATATTTTTCTTTTTTGTTTTGGTTACGAAAAGTTTGTTTGCATGGTATCTTTATTTAAAAAATCAAGATACCGTGCAAACATATTGATTTCACCAAGTTTAAGCTTAGTATCAAACAATTCTTCAGATTTGACTTTCAATTAAATAATTTGAGCAAGATACCAAATTACGCCACCTCGTCTAGTCTCCACGACTGAAGATTTAGAAATAAGTGCATACGTCTGGCGCTCTCCGTTCATTCGGCCTCCCTTACTTCGTTTCCTAGCAAATCAGCTCGCAATCTCTACACGAGAGCTAAACATTATTTTGTTTTGTTTCTTACAATTTATATAACAACGAAATTACTTATGAAGTAGGTATTCTACGTCGTTCTGACGCAAGATAACCATGACGCATTTTGTATAAAGATCTCAATTATTATGACTTCTAATGACGGCTTTGATTACACTACGTTAATACATTTCAGTGTCATTTAATGTGGCTTTATGGGTTTTTTGTCTTTAAATAGGTCTGTAATGCCTTAAAATAGGTCAGGAAATGAGTATGGCTTTTTAGAACAAACCGTCATGATCAATAAATTGAACTACTGTATTTGTTATATCTGCCATTTTTTCACGTACATACCCTCACGCCTTTTCCCTGTGGGGGAAGTCATAAATGACAGAATTTCACCTGCTACGATCGTTATAATTTAAACTCGTTTTAAGTAAACCAATATTGCTCCACTGCAAGGCATAGGCCTCTCTCGTATTCTTACACTTCCTCCAATAAAAGTTTAAAAAATGTATGCTCAAATCAATTGGCAGGAAAAAAAATTATTAAAATTGATTGATTATGTTTAAATGACAAGCATTCAAAGTTCGTTTAAAAAATAACAATGACCTCTGGCTCTCAGGCAAGGGTTCATTGAACACATTCATGATCTGCCTGAAGAAAACTTTGACAGTAGCAAAGAAAAAACGTCTATCTAAAAAATCACTAGTTTTCAGGAGAACGTTTGTAACGCGAAAATGTTATAACTTCTACAAAAATAGCTGCTTGCTTTTTCAAATTTCCAATAAATAATTAATACGGCATTTCGAAAATATTATTATAGGTCAGGTAAATGAGATATATTTTTTTTCAAAGTACGGCAGATGTCTTTATCAACTTCGCACAAAATAAATAAGTGAATCAGTTAGTCTTCGTTTTCTTGTCAAACTTTACTATAATTTATTTCTTGTACTTACTATGCATGTTTCTTATAATGTATTATTATTATAAAATGTTGATTAAAAAAATGGGGTTGTAAAAATAATGAACTGCATTGTTACTAGTTTAAAAATGTCTAACGCCCACAACTGGAATTGTACAACGCACACACGGACAACTACTGAAAATATGCGTTTGTACTTAGTTACTTTGTCAAAATAGGGCAATAGTTGTCTTTATATAAGCCACAAAATAGAATCCAATAACAAAATCATTTTAACAAAAAAAAATAAACCGACTTTTAAAATAAAACACTTACAAAGCGAAACATAAATTAAAAAGATTTTTCTTTCAACCATGTAGTAATGTTATCATTAATCACTACAAAACCGATCACAAAGGACGTATTTTTTGCTCAGAACCAAAACAGTGCAGAAATTTTATATGAAATCTTATTGTTGCAAAGTTTTTCATTAATCTACGGTTTTTTATTTTTTTATTTAGATATGATTTTACCACATAGGTATAATGTGTGCCATTAAGTTTAATATAAAATGTATGTATTCGATTAAAAAGATACTGGCTGAAAATAAAAATCAGCTAAATGAAATCGATTTGATGTAAAAAAAAATGGCGCTCATTTTGTACCATTGTAAAATTTTGATATTTCATATTTAACACTAGCTTTCCCCCGCGGCTTCGCTCCCGTCAACTGGCTACCTACCTACCCATCTAAACCGTTTACGCAGCGCACGCAACGGAAACTCTCAAAAAGGAATATTTTTTCCCGTTTTTGCTACATTTTTCAATTATGCTCAGCTCCTATTGGTCGTAGCGTGATGTTATATAGCCTATAACCTTCCTCAATAAATGGGCTATCCAACACAAATTAGAAGAATTTTTCAATTCCAACCAGTAGTTCCTGAGATTAGCGCGTTCAACAAACAAACAAACTCTTCATCTTTATAATATTAGTATAGAAGAAAAGTTAAAAAAAAGGAAAAAGACAGCGATAGCGATTTGAGTTTCAACTCTAGAAAGTATTAATACAGCTGCAAATTAAATTGTTCATAACCTTTTGCCGTGAAATTCGCGGGATAAATATTTTTCATTAACTTGAGTTTTTATTTTGAGTAATTATATTTTATCACGGTAGGTAGACTGGTTGTTGAAAGAAAAGCAGATTACTCACCTCGCTAAAGTGAGTTAGTAATGCACTCGTGTTAATTTAGTGCCCTCGCGCGAGCTCGGGCACCAACATAACACTCATGCATTAATAACTCACTTTGCGCTCAATGCAACAATCTACTATTTACTTTTCTTTTTTTAGTTTTGGAATCTTATGCCATGAAAATACGCATTATTAATGATAACATAAAAACTAATAGTCAGATCTTGATCAAATTTAAATGGGAACAAAAGAAAAATATCACTAGATTATGTTAAGAATTCTGAATTAAATTATGTAAAAAAGTGAAAATCGCAAAAATGCAGATGTCTTTTTGTTCTTTGCTGCAGTCGATTTTTATAGACTGTTTAAAGGCACCTATTAAGTTTCATAAGTGGATAAGCAAAATCATATCGTGTTGTATGCGCCGATTTAATAACATACCATTTCCATTATTCGTCTTAATCGCGTTGTAAATAATCGATTAAATGCAGATAGATTTCAATACTGCATTTATGAATGAATAATATTATTTCTTGCTCATTAAATTTAACTGAAACTATTATTCTGTTCATTATTTGTCTAAAATTGTATGTTATTAGTTGATGAATTCAGATTTTAATGGTTCAAGTTTGCACGCAAAAATAGAGAAACATGCAAAGAAATGCTTCACTCTTAAAGAAAAATAGCAGTCTGGTTGGTCACGTACAAACACAAGGCACGGGTGCGCCAGTTTGCAATTTATTCTTTTATTTTAATGCATCTGTTTTTGTACATAAAAATTTGGCATCGATAATTATCCTATCTATAATTTAGCTTTGCTTGCGGTCACAAAATTATGTCAGTGCATTATAAAGAGTATATCACTATTTGCTAATATTCTGCAGGATGAAGTGCTCATGAATACTAAAATAATCCTATATTTCATAGATATTGAGTGTTGGTTTTCTGCAATTATTCTGTATTAGTTTTGTACCTATTAAAGTCTCTATATATTTTCCTATAGAGGGTTACTGATTGACAATTTTTTTTTTTTATTTACTTCAAATTTTCTATGCGAATGGCTTTGCTTGAAGCGTCTCCGAGAGATCCGATACCATTGCAGTTTCCTTTATTGTTCTTAGATTAAAATGTATATTTTTTGCTAGTATTTTTCTTTATTTCTGTATGTCAATCACATAATACATAAGGAACAGTAAACAACACATAGGTACTTTGAACCCGGACCATGTATACATACAATACATTTGCTCAATCATTGTTATTGATTAATTACAGATCCACTAAATTGATACTTTTTGCTGATTTTATTTTTAAGTGAAATATCTACTAAATTATGTATTGAGGTTTTTATTAACTGCTTATTGAATAGCTGTTTTCTTGTGCTGGATACATGTCTATTAGTTTTTACGTGAAGACTTTATTGAAATTGAATCCAGCACGTTCAGGCCAATATTCCTAGTCAGTTTGAAGAAGTCGTTTCTCTCGAGTCAACAGGAAAAACCGAGAAAACTGATTTATGTCAATAAGTAACGAACTAAGACTTAGTCGTCGGGATTCGATGGCGGAGTGGTTTGGAGGACATGACTTTGAATATAAGGACCAACATAATTAATTTTAAATGTGTGTTGGTTGTATGGAGATGAATTAAAAAAGATATATTTGGTACCAGTTCCTGATTTATATTTAATGGCTTGCATTTTATGGCTACCAGACCTGTTTTGGGTCGTTTTTGATATCCTGTTGTTGCAGATACATTAGGAAAACCATGAACAGGAATTTTATCTGAAGGGCAGTTCTCGTACCTTCTTCAAAAATGTCCCATTGAGAGTAGTAATCTCATCTCGGTGACAAATAAAAACAAAATAGGCTTTGGTACGGACTGCCGCCAGAACAGAAAACTAAAAACTTTGGATTGGCAAAACGCTAACAATAAATAGGACGTGCAATGGTGCTGCAACACGGCACATTATAGCATGTTGGTGATGCGATTTTTGGTGCAACGACGTCACTGACGCGATCTATAAGTTTTTGTCCCTACCATAAATCACTCAACGCGGCTAAGGAAATTTTCTTTTCGAAAATATGTAGGGAAATTAAGGTGTTTTTTATCGATCGAAAATAGAATGGAAACTTGCCTCAAAAATACGGGTGTTGTCACTTTGGTCATTTGAAAATCCGGTTTCTGTTGATAAAAGTGGAAATATTATATAATGTAAAGTGGGCATCTAACAGTAAACAAAGTTTCTGTCTTTGATCTCATGAAAGAATTCAATAAGAAGAAAACTTAACAAAGAAAAGCAAGCCATGGTTTTTAAAGGAAATTACAAATCCTACTTCAATTGTGAATACAAAAATTATTTAAAATTTTTGTTTAATTGATTGAAGGGTCACCGGATATAATTAACATAGGTTTTTAACTTAAACTCCTTTGTTTGAATGTTGTGCATGAATAATGTTGTGATAATTAATGTTTAAATCACGAGAGTAGTGCAATCATTTAATGTCATTATTGATCCTAATAAGTATTTATGACCCTTTTTAATGTAGTGTATTTAATGTAGACCTACATTGTATTTTATTTAAGTTAAATGGTTATTGCAAAAAAAACAATCGTCAATGTGCAGTGTTTTTTTACAATAACCTCACAGTTTGTCTCCAACATTAAATTAAGGGGCGGGACAAACAGAAAAGACGTAAGACGAGACGCGTACAAAAAAGACCGCGTCTCGTCCGCGCCCTGTCTTTTCTGTTTATTTTGTGTCGCGATGCTTCTGTACATTTTGTATAAAAAAATAATGAAGGGGCGCCGCGTCTACGACGTGTCCTCGTCTTACGTCTTTTCTGTTTGTCCCGCCCCTAACCGTGTTTTTTTTTTTTAAATTTTTTCTTGAGGAAAATTATGAATACCATAGTAGATGGCCATAAGATGGCCAAAGAAATGATAAATTGACTCTAAGGAAGATTATGTGGCTAGAGAAAAGCGAAATAAAACTTTTTAAACAAAAAATAATCATTACCTTTTAGTAAAAGCATTTTGACTTGGCGCCAAATGAACAAACATGCAAATTAATTACGAGTAGGTACCCGAAACGTAAAGTAATTGTAGCTGTAGGTTGATCTACGTTACTTGTTTGTTTGGCACCGTCTTTTTTTGCGTGGAGAAATGCTCATGCATACTGCGCTACCACGGGGAGATACCGCACTTATGTGGGACTCCAACCCTATAAAACTCCACGGTGTCCTCCTGTGCCGCTTATGGCGGGAACACGGGCCTGAGTTAGCACTCACCGCGAACCCGCCGCGGCTGTCCCTTTACCTTACCATTACCCCCCATCACCGGCGCACCAGAACACACTGTGTGCCCTGACCACCCCAGGGACCAAACAAGCTCATGGGTGCCAGACGACCTCGTGTATGGCACCCTTGGTCCCTTTGTGACGGGTCAATGTTAATAGTCTCGCCACCTACCATTTTTCGGCCGCAGGGGTTAGGGAGAGCGGTGGTGGCCCAGTGGTAACGACCCCGACTTATGTGTCATAAGTCGTGGGTTCGTACCCAGGCAGGCGCATTACTTGTAAATTATTTATCTCCCCGCTTGAAACAGTGAAGGAAAACATCGTGAGGAAACCGGTATATCCTAGAACCAAAAATTCGAAAATATGTGATATCCACAAACCCGCACTGGGCCTGCGTGGTGGATTATGGCCCATTCCCTCTTCACAGAGAGGAGGCCTATGTCGTTAAAAGGCTGATGATGATGATGATGATTTTGAAAAATTGCTGACTCAGTCTAATTTAAAAATTAACTTTAAATATTTATTGAATATAGTCTTTTCAGGCATTATAAAAATGTAATAAAACCATTAATACTCACAAGTGTATCAATAAGGCATCGCACTATGCTGGTGGATGAACTCGTACTCCTCGTCTTCAGTCAGGACACACTCCTCGAAGCACCACAGACCAGCGATGGCCAGCAGTATCATGTATGTCGCGTAGTAACACAGGTAAACGAGTATACTGAACAACATTGTAGGGTACAGAGAGATGGGAACTGGAACAACGGAATAAAGTTTAGTCAGTGCTGCGATCGGTTTTACTTACATTTTAGGAAAGGTTTTTCGGGTTTTTTTTCTTTTTCGATCTGGACTCGTTTGTGGCCGGATTGGCAGAGCAGGCAAAAGATAAAGTTGGTTGGGAGAATATGGGCGATGCCTTTGCCCGGCAGTGGGACAACATAAGCTAAATAAAAAAATATCACAGTTGGACAAAACTCTTCTTTCAAAGCTCTGTATGAACATCCTGTCATGTCTTGTTTACGCTCATTGCCTGTTAAATATTCGTTCCAGTCGTAGTATTTTATAGTTTTGGTTCTTTGACATTAATCGAAATCTACCTAACTATTAATTCTATATCATTAGTTTCCAATATCAGTTTGTTGTTGTCTTGTCTCACTGGGAAATTCTCACTGCATTTGAGTAATGCTTGTTGACGATGATCGTTCTTACCCTTTTAAATATATACAGGCAGGTATTTGTTAACCCGTATCAAAGAACATTTAAAGTATTCAGAAATACGCGTTTGGCTAGTAATAGATCCGGCCCAAATTGACAGAAAGTATAAACCTTCGTGTCTCGATAATTGGACACATTACGACAGACCAATAAGTAAACGTATGAGAAAATTAACACGTTTAGCATCTATCCGATTTGTGACCTTCAAATTTAGTGTTGTTGAGTGAATCCTGATACCCGATTCAAAATACAAAAAGAAAATATAGACACTTTGTGACTTTTATTTATTCGAAATCTTATTTTCCTTTCTTTCATCATCACCTGCAACCAAATTGCGTAAGCGAATTCGGCAAAGAACACATATAGGTAAGGATGATCACAAGTTCAAAATAACGACTTTCGCAATGTGAAATACACTCGAAAGGGGATAGGTCATGTAAAGAATGGTGAATTCAACGTATAGGGTGGAGCACGAACCCTTTTTAAATTATTTTCGTAATACCGAAAACATTTAAAGGAAATGTGTTTCTCTTTCATGGAGTTGTTTCCTTTGCCCTACTGAACTCACTTACGCAATTAGGCTGTTGTTCTGTTCTTACCCACACTTTATTGGGACTGGCACATCATGTCTTTTACTTCCATAGCTATTATTTCATCATTTACACTACTAGTCATTTTTCTAAATTAAATTATGCAATGTATGTAGTATAATAATATATTATATAAATAATAATATTATATTATAATAATCATATATTATTGTTAATTTTTTGTTAGGCGGCTGGGCTGATCCAGAAAGTAGTAGTGCTGGACACAGCTGACATTGTTAGGAGGTTCCTCTCTCTGGAGCTCTGATCGCCGGTAGCTTGGACCCTGACCCAATACCGGTGGGCCTCTATTTTTTATATTTTTATATGTTTTTGAAGAGTATAAATAAGTAACGAATTGAATAAAGGACATAATAATATAGTATATTAATTAATATATATTATATTATATTAATATTATAATTATATATATTGCATAATATATTATTTATTTCTAATATATATAATTGAATATCCAATAACATACTACTAAATAACAAAACAAACCATACTGAGTTTTTCAAGTGTGAATAATATTCAAAGGAGTCCGAGGCCGATTTTGATGACAATTAAAAATGTATCTTGGATTTAAATAAAATCAATATTCCTGGCTAGTCATCGAACGTGTTGATTTAGAAAAAAAAATACACATGCTTTTATTACACCATTTGATAGTGCCAAATTTATTTTTAAAGCTTATAATGACAGATCTTCGTTCCTATTTTACTGTCATTATAAGCTTAATTTTGTTTTCCCATCAATAATTTTGGCTATCTTGCAAATAATCATTAATTTTAACACGCACTTCCTTGCTTGGCTTCAACATAAAGAATGTTGTCGTGTACTAAACAGTATGCATAAACGAGTATTTACTTTAACAAGATCATAAGTGATATATAATGACGGCTGAATAGGTTGAAGTGATAATAAAAAGCACAATTAATTTGTACGTTGAACGTAGCCTCACCTAAGAAAGATAGGCTGACAAATATATTGACTACATAATAATAATAATTATATTCTTTGTTAGTCAGTACAAGACAATTATATATGTATATATTTATGCTGACATTATATTTATAGAATAGAATTTTTCTTTAATCGAGTACCAATCAAAAAATGGTTAGTAAAACTTACAACTATTTTAGTAACACATAAATAACAAAATGACACTACTAAAACAAAACAACAAAAATGCGAATGCGAATTTATGCGAGACGGTATATTAAGGGTTCCGTACCAAAGTAAAATCTGATTTATCAATATATTGGTATTTGTTATAAAAATATACGTAATAATAAACGTTATCAACAAATTTCAATTTCATATGTCAATGGGAAGTTAAAAAAATTCTTCGGATTAAAATTGTATGACAGATCGTGGATGGACGGTCAGACAGAAAGACAGGCAGACACATGAGTGACAGCAATAGGGCTCCGTTTAGACCCTTCGGGTATGGAACCCTAAAAACATACAACAAACTCAAAAATTGGGTCTAGAAGCGTGATATGAGATACATCGAAAGTGAGGACTAAGGAGGCAAATAGGGGATGAAAGTTGATAATGAAGTTCTTCATTTTTACCCGATATATTTCCCATATCAACCCGAACACGCTTTGTAGATATAATATACAACAATTGACTAAATTGTGTGAGCTGCACTAAAAAAAATTTTTTAAACAGTTTTTTTACCCCAATAGCCAAACTTAAAGGTAAAATTTGTATTTATCTATACTATATATTATAATATATTTACTATAAACTATATTAAAAAAAATAAAAATATTTTACAAACATAATATTTAAAAATGTACAAAATAATAAAACGAACTAATTAAAGGTCAAAAATATAATATATTATATATTAATTTATTATTATACGGGTGTTTGGAAGGGAGCTGTACATACGCCTAGGGTAGAAACTAGGGATAGTCTGCTACCTACCCCCGCCCATTATATTGACCTTGGCCTCAAGGTTTTTTTTTAATTTATTATTATTTTTTATTTGACTTTTTTATGATTTTTTGACTAAAACTACCTGTAGCTCAAAATCTATCCATGGGACCGGTCGGCTAATGGTCTTGTTTTAATCGTTAGAGTCTTAGGGTCCTGCAAAAAAATATTTTACACCAGAAAATTGTGGAGAAGAAAAGTTATGGGGCCTGAAGTACCGTAGTAAGGTAAAGAAATAATTTTAAGGGCAACTTTCTATGGGGTTTAAAAAAAAACTAACAGGGTTGGAGTTCTTCTGATTTTTTTAAAACATCCTCAGTCCATGCCCTTTCTAACGATATGCTAAAAGTGTAATTATCACTTTTAGTTTTAAAGTTATTAATTAATTTCCGCAACTAGGGCACTTCAAGCAAAAATTTCAACTAATGGAAATTAAATGTGTTCGATCGTAAAAGGATGGCAAATGAAACAAAAAATTTGGTAATGACTAATGTCATTAAATTACAAATAAGGAAACCGCTAACGTTGATATTTTTATTGTTTTAGGCTTAGAGGATAACGACTATGCAAGAAGGGTGGAGTTTTGCCGCCACTTGCTCCATACGGACGTGGAAGATATTAATTTTTTACGGAGTATTCTCTGGACTGACGAGTCCAAGTTTGACAAGGAAGGAATTGTAAATTACCACAATCTCCATCACTGGGCACCCAGAGATCAAAACCCGAGAGTCAAGAGGCACAGAGGTTTTCAACGAAGGTTCTCCGTGAACGTATGGGCAGGCGTCATCGGTAATCGGTTGATAGGGCCGCACTTTTTGCCAGACAACCTAAACGGGCAAAACTACTTAGATTTCCTCGAAAACGATTTGCCTGATTTAGCGGAAGAAGTGTTTGACGAAGATCGGCCCATAGTCTTCCAGCACGACGGCTGTCCTGCTCATTGGAGCCTAGCAGTGAGGGAGCTTCTGGACAACTGCTTTCCTAATTCTTGGATTGGTCGGGGTGGGCCAATTCCCTGGCCCCCAAGGTCGCCTGACCTTACCCCACTCGACTTCTACGTCTGGGGAAGGGCGAAAGAGTTGGTGTACGCAGAAGAAGTACCAACAAGGGAGGTTCTAATTAACAGGATCCACGCCGCATTCGATACAATGCGCGAGGAACTGCTGCTTAGAACGGTGACCGTGGAGATGAGGAAGAGGTGCCGAGCATGTTTACAGGTCAATGGTCATCAATTTGAACAAAATTTGTAATTAATTAAAATTAGTAATTAATTAAAATTTGTAATTTAATGACATTAGTCATTACCAAATTTTTTGTTTCATTTGCCATCCTTTTACGATCGAACACATTTAATTTTCATTAGTTGAAATTTTTGCTTGAAGTGCCCTAGTTGCGGAAATTAATTAATAACTTTAAAACTAAAAGTGATAATTACACTTTTAGCATATCGTTAGAAAGGGCATGGACTGAGGATGTTTTAAAAAAATCAGAAGAACTCCAACCCTGTTAGTTTTTTTTTAAACCCCATAGAAAGTTGCCCTTAAAATTATTTCTTTACCTTACTACGGTACTTCAGGCCCCATAACTTTTCTTCTCCACAATTTTCTGGTGTAAAATAATTTTTTGCAGGACCCTAAGACTCTAACGATTAAAACAAGACCATTAGCCGACCGGTCCCATGGATAGATTTTGAGCTACAGGTAGTTTTAGTCAAAAAATCATAAAAAAGTCAAATAAAAAATAATAATAAATTAAAAAAAAACCTTGAGGCCAAGGTCAATATAATGGGCGGGGGTAGGTAGCAGACTATCCCTAGTTTCTACCCTAGGCGTATGTACAGCTCCCTTCCAAACACCCTATTATATTATAACAATAATATAAAGAGGAAAGATTTTTTGTTTGTTTGTACATCAAAATAAAATAAAAAATTACAAAAAAAATACTACCGACTTCCAACTAAAAACACTACAAAGTGAAAAATAACTTTCTTTTTCGAAGTCGGTGTCTTTGTTAGGTACCAATTTTTTTCGTTATGGACACCGACTTCGAAAAAGAAAGTTATTTTTCACTTTGTAGTGTTTTTAGTTGGAAGTCGGTAGTATTTTTTTTGTAAAAAAGATTTTTTATTTTCACTTTTTAGTTGTACCTACGAGTATTAAGCAACTTGCCTTTAGTGAGGTACTTATAATGCCAGAATAGATATTATCCGAATGCCATGATACTTGATCATAACCGGTGAAATGAGAGTGTATCAAGGTGAACTGTACACATCCGCGTACCCCTTTACAGCGTACTGGCGTGATGTTTTGTTATGAAATGGTATAAACAATAAAAAGACATGCGGTTGCAACAATCCCGAGAGATTTGCCGTCATTTATTGAAGAGTTCTGCTGTATATCTCCGAAGTTCTTCATCAGATCTTCACTAAATTAAAATGGGACCAATTTCGAAACATACTCTAACAAACAAAAAAAAGAATTTTCAAAATCGGCCCACAATTGACGGAGATATCGGTGAAAAAAAACAAAAAAAAAAAAAACGTACAAGAAGTCGAACATAGAACCTCCTCCTTTTTGGTAAGTCGGTTAAAAATGGCCCTTGTCGCTCAGAAATAATATAACTTTCTATTGGCGAAAGACTTTTTTAAATCGGTCCAGTAGTTTCTGAGCCTATTGGCTCAAAGGCTATTTTTTTATCTTTAAAACGGGTCCCGTGGGTTGGTCCACGCGAGCGAAGCCGCGGGGAACAGCTGGTATTGTATAAACTAGTATCGTTTTCCAAAACCCTAGTACATGCTTATTTATTAATGTTTTTGCTTAATGACAATTAGGATTTATTTCTCGTAGAAGCGCATCAGGAAAAAGCCACCACTATGAGTAATAATAAAAAACAGTAATGCATATCGCTTGATCATTAACGATCATGATGATCACTAACGTTAGATTACTATTTCGTGTCGACAGCTATTTAGTGCATGTCTGAACAACACGTGATTTCGGAGAGGTAAAATTATTATTTATTATGATTTACTAGCATCTGCCAGCGGTTTCACCCGCGTGAATGTCAGAAAATATAACAAGAGAACATACGCCCGAAGAGTGGCGGACATTAACCAAAAAAATTTTAAACTAAAAAGTAAAATATGACCTTTCATTGCATATATTATTTAATTCAAAATCGATGGAGAAAAATCTATCGAATCGTTTAAAAAAAATATATAAAAATCAAACGATTTCAGAGGACTTGAAATGAGGTATTTCCTTAAGTTTGCTGTTGTTATTACTTTCCAAAATTTGATCCTCATTAGCGACACCATCGGATCGTGTAATAATCAGCGTGTTTATTTTCTCAAAATAAACGGGTTCTATTCTTGGCTAAGAATATTGAGTTTACAGCATAATGCAGTTTTAGTTTGCATCAAAACGGTCCCAAGACTCTTTTCAGGGTTCGTAGCTTATCCGCATACTTTCGGATTTTTTCCACTTGTATAACTCACTCTGTATACGATAATTTTATATTTTTTTCGATATACCCGTAACTCTAACTAATGTCATCAATGCAACAGCAAATTAGAGCCATCAATACATTCTGCTATATTTCGAGTGTGTACGCCATGGGTATGGTTTCCATACTAAGATGCCCAATGACCTTTACCATATGTCTTGTATTGTTTTTTACTTCAATAATTATATATTTTTTATGCACTTGCCATGTTATCTCTTTAGCATCTTTGGTTGGTTGACTGGTAGAGAATGCCTCCGGTATTAAGTCCGCCTATGTACTTGTATGTTGCATGAAGTTTTAATTAAAAAAAAAATAACAGACAGAGTGACATCTTATCAACGAAAACATCGCTGTGGCGATTGGAAAAATGACAATAATGTATGAGAATGCCAAGCGCTATCGAAATGTCACGTGATTAATCCCTTACATTTTGGGCATTTCGTCAGCCATTAAAATGTAAAAAGGTAATAGACAAACAGCCAGAGTTCCTTCCGAATTTATAATAATTATTAGTGTTAATAATTTGTTATGATGAATAGATTTTATTTACGTTATTGTTGGTTTATTAACTTTTTTGGTTTGACAAAAAGTTTGTTTGGAATCTTTAGATTCATTAGTGCGTCTAGATGAGGTTATTGGTCTAGCCAGTTGTTTATTACTTGACTTATAGATATTCAAATTTAATCTCACGACCGCTTATGCAGTATTTATTATATTAACTTAGTTTTGCAAAATACAAATGCAGGGATGCATAAAAGTGAAATTAACAAAAAGTGATTTATAATATTTTTTCTACATAGAAAGTTTAAGGACACTTTTTAGAAGTTTGTGTTTATTTGCATTCAACATCTACCAAATAAGGCTCAGCCTGAGCCCACTGACTGGGTCTGGAAATAACACAATAGTTTCTATTGGGGTTCTTAAGGATTTATGAAATTTCATTCTAAAACGCGGTCGATTGTTTCTGTAGAACTGCCGCCATTTCAACGATAAAAGTACCTTTAAGCCCATGGTTTGCTACAATATAAAAGCATCGTTACATTCGTCGCTACATTGATGAAATCGTAGCTAATGCAGCAGAGGATAGATACTAAACCGCCCCAAAGATGCCCCTCAGACAGAAGAGCGATGACGAAGCGGTTCGAAACCTTCGGAACAAACATTATTTTAGTTCCGCTTCACTTATAACACTGTTGCTATGTTGCATAATGCTGTCATACCAATTTAAAAGCATTTTAATGTGTCAAAACCACAGTCCTTGTACCATACTTCTGGCCCTCACAAACCGCAAACATCTTACTTTTTACATCACAAGAATATGACTTTGTTGTTACGGTCACCGCAGACTTTTGACCGCCTAAAAACATCATCTCGGATAATTACCAGCTATTTATAGAAAAGGTCAAATTCAATTACTCTCATTATATAATGTATATCCCAAATTGATGTGAACTTGACATTTTTTTTAAATAAAATTGCGTAGTAAAGTGGACAATGTCCAAAGTTTGTTGGAATTATGATATTACTTAAGCTATGATGATAAATTGGTCACAAAGTTTAGAAATGATTTGGCAGTAAAAATGATGTTTTATATGAGTTTCAGAATTGGTCACAGTTATCTCAAAGAACAACGAATCGACAATTTTGTTTGAGCACCAATACAAACTGGGCCAACATGGTAATCTACCTACGGTCTACCCATAGAGAGGAGTAAAGTATAATGGGAACAATGTAGACCGATTTTTTATAATATTTACGCAAAATAAAAACGAATTTTAGTTAGGTACGAAGGAAAAGTTTTGCCCAAAGTTTCACTGCTTCAGGTACCGAATTTTTTTTCAAGATATAGTATTGCCTTTGACAATTTACTTTTGGCGTTATCAGTGCAAGAATTTTCGTAGTAGTTGATACTTTAAATAATTTTATCTCTTTATAACATCCTTTTCGATGGAAAATTTATTTTATGTGAGAACACGTTTGCATGCAGTTTTAGGATGTTGTATCTTTTGTTCGGACTTGGCAGTTTAAAATAAAAATATATACATAGCGTTGTGTGACCAATGAACTCTTCTCGGTAAAAACGTGAGGAACAAAGAACTTGAGTACCAAAAAACGATGACGTCAATTACAAGAGATAATGCATATTCGTATTAGCGGATAATCTGTAACTTTTTATAATAACTTTTTACTGAAATTGTGGTTTTAATGAGAAAAGATTTTGCTGTCTGATAAATCTAGATGGGTCTTCAAAGAAATTGCATATGCAAAAACAATAAACAAAACGATATATTTCATATAATATTTCATTTTGTTCTTTTTTGCACTATTAATTAATTTATTTATCTTTTTGTACTTTATATCCTCGCTCTGGAACGCCTTGCAGGAATCTCATTAATGAATTATTTCAGAATCTGCTGTTTTCCAACTAACAGAGCGCGGTGGAGTGGTGAACATCGAATAGAAGGCGGCGGCGCCGGTGGATCACAAACACACACTTATTTAGCGTAAGGACACCTCTTCTCTAGTGTTAAAAATTCCATATCGCAGATTTTCCTTAAGTAAATACAAGTAAGAGTTTTACAAAATAAAATTATTAGAATATATTCAAAATAAAATTATTATAAGAATTATTATATTATTGTGTGTAATGTCATCCTTAAGGTGAGACACTAGAGCATTTTCGCGAGCATTACCATGTAATGTAAGGTTTTAATGAATGGTACAAATACAGACAAATGCTCATCAAACTAATATTATAAATGTGAATGTAAGTTTGTCTGTTACGCTTTCACGCAAAAACTACTGAACCGATCATCATGAAACTTTGTACATATATTCTTGGAGGTATTAGAAGTAACATAGGATACTTTTTATTAAAAATAAAAAAAGATTAATGTCTTCACTGCGAGCAAAGCCGCGGGTAAAAGCTAGTATGTTATACAATTAAGTCCCCCGCCGCGTCTGTAAGCGATAAACTCAAAAACTACTGAAAGGATTTTCATGCGGTTTTCACCAATAGAAAGAGTGAGAAACGAGACAGGTTTTTGTGTATAATTTGTCACGGGCGAAGCCGGGCCGGGTCGTTTGTTTATTACAAATGCGAAAGTAACTCTGTCTGTTACCTTTTCACACTTAAACAGCTGAACCGACTAAAATGAAATTTGGTATGGAATAGTTTGAGTAGGACGGACATAGGATATTTTTATACCGGTAGCATGTTGCCTTGGGATGATAATAAATTTTTAAGCGGTCGAAGCCGCGAGCAGAAGCTGGTTTATTCATAATTTTCAATAACGTGATCCATTGTAGTCTGTCTCATGGTCTGAAAAAGTTTGCAAAATTGTACACAAAACTGTGAAACGAAATATTTCATACTCACGTTTCGTGTTTAATTAGATATTAAATTGCATATTATATTCAAAGTATTATGTTCTTCATAACAGATTATTTCTTTTACGTTTCATTATTCATATTAAAATGACGATATTATAATGATAATCTCTACTTTATCGACCATTATATTACCATAATCTGACTGCAAACGAGCACTTCATTATTTTTCTTCGAGGCTTACCAGTTTCTTTGTTACCCAAATAACAAAATATCAGGCCAGTATTTTCCAGATATTAAGGCCGAGATGCATATAGTACACCAAAAGTTCTTTATTTTCAATAAGGCGGATGTAGTAGACTTTTCCACGATAAAAACTCGTCTTACACGAGACACACAGCTCTTCATCTAGATAGCAAGTCATCGATAGATTGCATAGGTTACTTAACGATGTAATCATATTTATAATTGAATAATTTCAAGCCAGTAAGATTCCACACTGAAAAACAAGCAACGGTGATCTCGGTCTATGGGAATCCCGTAACAATTCGTCATTAATGATGGGGTTTATTGCGTCTTAAATTGATGATTATATTGTCTCACAGAAAACAATTGTTATGATATGTAATGACTGGTCGGATTTAAACCCAGTGATATGACAAAAAATTATGTAATGAGGTTTTATGTTGAGGTTTTTTAAATTCCCGGAAATTTGTATGGTAGTTCCGTAGTCAGTTACATACATGCTAAACATGATCGCCATGATTATAGAACGTTTTTTTTTAGACAACTTAACCATTCTCAGTAAGTGCCACAAAAAATGGTAACCTAAATAATATGGGTTACCAAATTTTTTTCAGAATTTAATAGAATTTCACTTGAGTTACAGTTACAGTTTTTTGTCTCGTAGTTAACTCAAGCAATGGTTAATTTTTTTATCTGCTAACCAATGGTTACAAATTTCGGTTAAACATAATTTTTCTTCAGTTGTTATCCTCACAAATGGTCAAATAAATTGGACGTTTAATTGTTTGACCATTTGTAGGACTAACATGAGGAATCCGGGAAACGCGTTTTACCGAGATTTTAAACCATTAGTAATGTAAAATAACGTAAATTAAACATAAATTAGAAGAACTGGGCCTCAATGAAAATCTCTAATGCTATTTGAATAATCAATCATGAATTTCAATAACCCTGAAAAAAAATGTGGTTTCCTAAATTATTTAGGTAATTAGCATTTTTGTGGCACTTGGTTAAATTAACCATAGATCAAAAAGCTATTGATTCCTGAATAAAGTTGAAATCAGAGAAAATGACAGTAGCCATTTTGAAAAGGCGTAGCTGCGTAGTAACGCAGCTACGCATTTTTTTCGTAGCCCGTGTAGTCGTAGCAAGTTGAATACGAGTGCTACGGTGAGTTTTTTGTTCACAGAGACTACTTAGATTGTTATTACAAAGTAGAAAAATCCCTAATCAAAACTCTTAAGGTTCTTACATGTTTATTGATTCTTTAAATATTTTACATAACTAATAAAGCCAAATAATCTGAATTGACGTAAATATTGTACAAGATCTGCTTAAAAGAAGGTTGTTTTTTTATGCAGATTATGTTTATGCCTATTCTATTATTGTTTCCTCAAATTGTATTAACATAGTTTTTGTTCATAACTAGGTACCTATATGAGACGTTATCATTACGCATGTCGGTGTTTTTCCCATGGAAAACTGTTATTTAAACAAACAACAAACCGGTAATTTTTCCTGGCAATTATGATTTTATTAGGCAAAACAACAAAGAACAATTTGCTTCATCTCAACTGTAAACTTAATTGCGTACCTATTGTGACTACGATGAAAATCTATGAGCAGTTTAATATAAGTAAGTACAAAATTAATTTTTATTTTATCTAAGTTAGTTTTTAATCACGGTCTGGCAGTTTGAGTAGTTTATGCGGCCTACCCGAATGTCCTTTCTTTGGTATTGTTCGTCGAATCGTTGAGCTCCTTAAATTCTGAGTTGAGCTGCACGGTTATTGACAAATGCGTGTACTGACTGGACAGGTCCACTCAATCTGGCTGGTTCTTTATTCAAAAAACCATTTCAGACATCAGTCTATATGGTCTTCACATGATCTATCCAAGATTTTGCCTGGACTATAAAAGAGACTGTGACCTCTGAGTTTGTTTTTCAGATAGTGAAACTTTTATCATGGAACTGAACCTCAAATCTCGAAAAGAATCAGCTGTACCCTTGATTTTGTCGAGGTGTGCTTGATTATGTGATTTTGTTTTGCGTCGATAGTACTTTAAATCTGTTTTTTAAATTTAATTTTTCGCACCTGATCATAGTTAAAGCATTTTTTCTTAATAAAGGATTGCCAATCCCGAGCTTAATTTGAGCTATCATCTGAGAAAAAATATTTATACGCGTAACTATTTATAAAACCTCCTTCACTTAAGATGCACTGCGCAAAACCGCTGAGAGATTGAAGAACGATAAACCGATAGATTAAAATACCAGTTTTAGGGGCAAAGGTTCTAAGACTTCACCTTTCAAATGCGTACGTAGTTTATGGTATATATATCCTCTATACAGCATAAGCAAAAACTGTAGTAACATATCGAGCTAATCGACGAACATCTAAATTCAATTATTGTTTGTATTTCGCTGCTCTCTTTTTTACTACTTCAACTACTTGAAATCAACAGTTTCAACCACCAGAAAAGCACCGGCATTGAAACTCAACGAATCCTTGAGAAACGAAACAACAGTCTTGGAAACCGGGCGCGCGTCGTCCCTGTCTCCGTCAACGAAGTTACGGGTCCCGTCCGAAAAAACTCCGAAACTTCCGAGTAAAAAAAACAAGTGTTACGTTCAAGTTTCGGACAAGTAAAAACACCTCGGGAGTAGGTAAAACTATCCAACCTACCTTCATGCATCATTAATTCTTAGTTCGGACCCCGAACGAATCATCCGTCCGTAGGTGTTAGGGAGTAGGAAACGCCCGTAACTAAGGCCGAAACTACGGACTTTGTTCTTAGGGAATAGGCCCCCAAAACAGCGGAGGAGTAACAAACAAAGCGATATTAACTGTTGTTTAAGATCATTTTTAACCGAATGCCCAAAAAGGAGGAGGTTCTATGTTCGACATTATGTAGTTTTTTTTTAATGTATTTTTACCGATATCTGCATTAATTGTGGACCGAATTTGAAAATTATTTTTTGTTTGAAAGAGTATGTTTCGCAATTGGTCCCATTTTAATTTGGTGAAGATCTGATGAAGAACTTCGAAGATATACAACAGAACTATTCAATAAATATCGGCAAATCTCTCGGGATTGCTGCAATCGCATGTCTGTTATTGTTTATATCATTTCATAACATAACATCACGCCAGTACGCTCTTGAGTGATACGCAGATCTCTCATTTCACCGGTTATGTTCAAGTTTCATGATATTCGGGCAATCTTATCTGGCGTTATAAGTCACTTACTTTAGTAAGTGACCTATAACTTGCCTATTAGGCAGGTACAACTAAAAAGCGAAAAATAAATAAAAAAACTTTTTATAAAAAAATACTACCGACTTGCAAATAAAAAAACTACAAAGTGAAAGATAACTTTATTTTTGGTAGTCGGTGTCCATAACGCAATAAATTGGTACCTATGAAAGACACCGACTTCCAAAAATAAAGTTATCTTTCACTTTGTAGTTTTTTTATTTGGAAGTCGGTAGTATTTTTTTATAAAAAGTATTTTTTTTTATATTATTTCTTTGTTTTAGAGCTTGTGTACTATCTACCAAACTCGCAAAGAATTAATGAGAAAAGAACAGCGGGGAAGTTATAAACAAAGCGATGTGAAACTGTTGTTTAAGATAATTTTTATCATTCATTTCTTTGTTTTACCTACAGCTTCTGTGCTTACCTACTTACATTACGTGCTACGACAAAAGCATTTGGTATGATTAACCACACATTTCGCAAACACAACCTCGGACGGAAGGACTCTCAGATTTCATATCGAGATAAAAGTAATCACGAAAATTCGTATTATACATGAATGGACGAGATTTGCACGTGTGATTAGACGGGTTCACAGTATCTAAAGTACTGGAATGAATAATGGGCATGTGAGGTTAAATACCACGGGAGCAAAATAAAATGTCCGTAAATATCATGTTCACGCGTGATGGTGTTAGAGTGCTAAGAATGTATTTATGTTATTGATTACTAGCCTTTTTCCGCATTTTCACTTCCGTGGCCCACTCCAAATGACCCGTTATTTTTTCGGGATAAAAATTACTTCGGAATAATGTACCTTGCTACAGGTGAAAGAATTTTTAAAATCGGTTAAGTAGTTTTTGAGTTTATCCATTACTAACAAACAATCAAATCTTTCCTCTTAATAATATTGGTGTAGATGCTGTGACTCCCGACTTCATTCGCGTGGGATTAGACAAAAAAATAAATGTATAATTTTCTAGTTAGTTACACCGTTATATCTCTCAGAAATTGTACTTGTGACGATAAACTTAGTTATTTTAATAATTAAGTTTTCTTTGATTTTCCCACGGGAACTGTGAATTTTCCAAGATAAAAAGTCTAAGCCTATGTTACTCCTTATAACATCAGCTATCTAACAGTGAAAGTCCTGTCAAAATCGGTTCAGCCATTTCGGAGATTATCCGGCACAAATAGATAGATAGACTAAAATATAAAAAATTGCGTGTTAGTACCGTATTTACATTCACATGCATTCAAACGTTGTTATTTAGATATAACATACAGACACTTCAATTTTTAATTATTATAATACTATAGTAATTATTACTTCAATTTTGTTTATTTGTATTGTTTGTATAGATATTGATTTGGCCACTATCTTAAGCAATAATGTGGTAGCGATGGAGCAAGCTACTTCTTAGGGCTTATTGAGATTCTGTTGCAATTGTTTTGGATTTAGTGTTTATATGTGTAGATTGGTATGATAGAAATTAATCAGTAAAAACTAGAGTAGAACGTCGTTAGTTTTAATACACTATTATTTCTTCCGAATGTTCGCTCTGCCATGATAACAATGCACTTTTTGTGTTATGCAGAATAACACTCCATTTACTATTTACTCCGTAAAAGCGAATCAACAATATTTTTTAGCTCTCATTAAACTAACATTAAATGTGTTTTGGCAACCTTTTGTTTCTAGTCCTTTGAAAGCTAAAAAGCGTAGTAGCTTCATCATTAAATAATGTTTTTGGTAAACCTTTAACATGAGACATGGAATACAAATGAGATTAAAGGAAGTCGTTAAAATGTCTCTGAACCCAAAACCTCAAACAAAGACAATTCTGTCAAATAATAATGAGAACTTTTTTCTTTTAGTTGGGTTTTTTGCAGGCTAAAGGCCTAATTGGGGGTTACAGTCAAATGAGTAAGGAACTGCTTGCAGTAAGGTGGGTTCTTCAAGGTTGTTGGACAAATTGAGACTAATACTTGCTCAGGATAAAACACGCAGAAGATGGATTTGATTTATTACAGCTTTAAATAAAATCTGGTATATTAGGTGGCGCCCTGAGGTAGCAAGATGGGGTCACGGCAAGCATTGAGACAGGAGATGGAGGGATGAACTGGATAGTTATCGCCAAAACTGGAAGGAGGAAACGAAGGCTCGCAAAAGGTGGAAGGGGTGGAGGGAGCAGAGTGCCCAGGAGTGAGATGGAATTAAAATTTTCAGGCATTATATTTATTAGTGAAACTGTAATTCTTGAATTCAAGAATCTTCCTTCCTTTTTGATATTTAATTAAACTAATTATTTTTATTTTATTCATATTATGTTTCTTTTTTCAAATATGTTTCACTTTGCCACCCAAATACGAAAAAATAAAAAAGATAGTTCTGGCTCTATCAACGTCCATAAGTCCGCATTCAACTCCCTGTTCAAACTTGAGTAACACAAGCCTAGCTGTAAATGTAACAAGGTAAAATGAACGACCTTTGAAATAGTAAAAAAAACAAAGCATGTTATTACTTATTCTACTAATAGACGCAATAAAAGTTAAGTAAACGTTATAACGTGTGTAATTAAGTTACCTTAATTAAGATATTAGGTACATACTGCCTGTTAATAAAAAAAATTGATAGACGTGACCGTACAAGAAACACCACGGTACGCTCAACAAAAATTGCCGACGTAGATAAAACGCTGCAATACTACAGTGGGTCTGGGTAGGTCATGTCTGCCGGATACTATTAAAACTGTCGACCTGTATATCGTAAGTCTAGAGTGCTGGCATAGATAAACTGGATTGTGGCAGTCCGAGGTTTCCCTGGCCATCTTTTGATGGCGGGACGCCTTGGAAGGCTTCCTCGAAAATTATCGTAAAGAGCTACCGCACGGAGAGAAATAGAAGGACAGTTAAGGCTGACAAAAAAGTGGTTATTTTAGTTATTAACACCTTGGTCGGAGATCATTCATAAAATATACGCATAATCATAAAAATAAGTTCAATAAAAGAGGTGTTAATTCAAGTTTAAAAATCTTCAGTGTTTCATCAATGAATAAACTTGTTAAGTATGTTCTGAACAGCAGAAAATTACACGACTCTGTTTAGTGGCAATAGACGGGACATTAAGATAGATAGGTATGCTATATTGTATGTTAGTAAGCACTTTGCAGTCGATTTTTAATTAAAATATCATTGGCCTTTTATTTATCGCTTCTTAGGACCATCAATTCAACCAATTTACGGCTCGCGTTTTTGCAAGGCCCATAAACACGCAATAAAAAAAAACACTATGCTTCCAACTTGCCATAAACGCAAAAAAATATGGATATGTGCATTATTCGCATTCTCCTTAACCTTGCATAGACTCAAACTTGATATTTGTCAATTCAGTAGAGGTTCCAGGCTGGAAGATAAAATGGGAAGCCTTTGCTCTACAGTAGAACAGAACAGGTTGAAAATTAAAATAATAAAATTAATCTATGCTGGAAATTCGAATACATAAGAAGACTCTTGACTCGTTGAGACATTAGGTCCATGGTGTCCGAGTGCTCACCGAGTGTTTCGAGACATAAATAAACGGTTAGTCGACTTTTCGCGAGACCAGAGGGCTGGCCTTTTCTGCAGACAGAGAATCAGTATTGCCATTCAAAGTGGCAATGCTGCCAGCGTTATGGGCAAGTTTCCCATTGACATCGATGTGGATGATTTTTTTGATGCGCAATGAGCCCTTTTCCCTCTCCCCTTTTTAAGTAAGTTATTTTTGTTATTAGTCATAAGATTAGAAATATTCAATTGTATATATTAAAAATACTATAAATATATACTATATATAATATGAGAAGACTTTTTTAGTAAAAACATAATTGCAAAACGAAAAACAAAATTGCAAAAGTGCACTCACACGGTCGGAAGCGATTGTCACGCGCTGCGGTCATTCGGATCTCGTTCCTATCGCCACAATTCAGCTAGCCAGTGGATATATCTAGAAAGGTAAAGTTGCAACAGTGGACGGTTGCAACACGCCCGATGTCGTATTGCCGGTTCCAGGCTTGTGGAATGCTATGAGATGGATTTTAGTTACGGTACAAGTTTAGATTTTATTTTTAGGATGTAAGTTAGCAAATATCGAGGGTTTTCCTTTGATCCCAGAAAATGCAATGTCCCTACGGAAATCTTCATGGCGAAACCGTGGGGCACTGAGACAATAATGAACTAGCCGACCCACCCATTCTTTCTGTGCTGACCTATCAATCAATCAACCAATTTAAATTGGGGTCGGTATCCGTACTGCTCTAAAAACGGTGAAAAAAAAACATCGTGAGGAAACCGGCATGTCCTAGAACCAATAATTCGAAGACATGTGACATTCATCAACCCGCACTGGGCCCACGTGGTGGATTACGGCACATTCACTATTACAGAAAGGATGCCTGTGTCCCAGCAGTGAGAACATTAAAAGGCTGATGATGATAATGATGATGACCCGTCTGACCGTATGCAGTTGAATACCAGTGACAATATATTTTACAATGAGCGAATTTAAAATAAATTATTGTTTAAAAAACTAAAAAAACACACTTTAATAAAAAACCTAAAAACTAAAAAGTAGAAAATAATTTTCAATAAATTTAAATAAAGAATAGTGTAATTAACAAAAAAAAAACAGCCAAGTGCGAGTCAGACTCGTGCACGAAGGGTTCCGTACCATTATCGCAAAACGGCAAAAAAACACGTTTGTTGTACGGGAGCCCCACTTAAATATTTATTTTATTAGTTTTTTTATTATTAGTGGCAACATCATTTGTGAAAATTTCAACTGTCTAGCTATCACGGTTCATGAGATACAGCCTGGTGACAGACAAACAGACGGACCGCGGAGTCTTAGTAATAGGATCCTGTTTTTATCCTTTGAGTAAGGAACCCTATAAATATTTTACTGTAAAAAGCGTGGGGTGCTTGATGTCAATTGTTTTAATATTTTATTGACAGATATTGGTAAAAGTAGAGTCATTCTGAAAATATCTCTAAACGCACCCCATGCTTTTTTACAATCATTTTGTTTTTTGTTAATCACACTTTTCGTTATTAAAATTAATTAAAATATTTTTTATTTTTTCTTTCAATCGCTAATCCTGAAGATCCTGGTAAGGATAATGGGAAAAACTATTTAAATTATTGCATTGTCATCGGTCCTTGATAAGTGTGCAAAGTCTCAAAATAATCCGACGTTTTGAAGGGGCTCAAAATCACGTACAAAGATTTCGTTACATAGATACCAAGCTATAATAAAAGTGTGTTAAAAACCAATCTATCTTTCTGTTCCTACCTATGATTTGCTGAAACCAAAAATCGAAACGAACAAGCTGTAGTAGCCATTACATAAATAATGACATACTAGGTACCAAAACCAGATATTATTATCTAAGTCTAAAACATTATTAAAGATTTTTTTTATTTTATACACTTGTTTTGACGAATCGTTACAATAACATATGCATATTTTACGATTATTGAATTCTATGTGTTTATTACGTGGTTGAGGTATTATGGATAGTAGAGCTATTAATTTTATAATAGTCTATCCAGTAATCTAATAATAATTTCAGTTTGTGTGTGTGTTTTTTTATTTATTTTTTTATATTCTATGTGCTCACATTTGACCACTATCTCGCCTGTTGTCAAGCGATAATGTTGTCTACGGTGAAGCACGCTTGCCTAGAAAAAACCTGTTCACTCTTGACTTAAAGACCCCAAGGATGTAGCTAACAGGAAACAAAGTCCCCAGAAGGGTGTTCCACTACTTAGCTGTGCGCACAATGAAAGTATTTAGCAAAACGCTTTGTGCGTATGGGAGGGATGTCTACCATGTACCGATGGTAAAATTTAACCGATAAAAACCGACAGGCTGGCAAAATGGCGTCGATGTTCGAGGCTCTGGCTTTGACGCGACCAGTGCATCTTTGCCAATAAGCCTTGGACCGTCTGTCAATTGAATCAAGTGCATCAAGCTGGTATTTGGCAGATCCATCCCGGAGGCGAGAGCAGTACTCCATGCATGACCGAACTTGCGCTTTATACAAGTTGAGCAGCTGTTCAGGCGTGAAGTATCGTCTCACCTTTAAAATTTGTTTTTATTTTCGTAATTACTTTTCGAGGCATTTTTTTTGTTATCATTTAATCTGAAACAATATATATCGTTATCGCCAAATTGCTTGGCCGCTCTAAAATTGGCTACAATGGCTACGCAGTAGTAAATCCCATACAAAAAGAGCACCGCGCCGCCGCCGCGCCTTGCTCATCGGAAAGCCAACTTCAGGACGGCCAAGAAGTTTGGCGAGAACTATACCTTCATTTTCAGCACTAAAACGGCTGTAAAAGAAATGATTTTCATTAACAAAATCATTTTACTTTCATAAAAAATCGAAACCAAAATATAATTATAATATCACTAAACGCATCATAAAATATAAAAGGTTATTCAAATTAAAATATTCTAAACGTCAATCATGATATTTATTTTTGAAATTTTATATGTAAACCCACGATTTTAAATAATTTCAATAGATGCTATCCTTGAAAGGATTAGCTTGCAGCCGGTAGGCTCAGAAGCTATTTTTATGTTGATTTGAATAACGAAATCAGCTGATTAGTATGCTTACGCAAAATTAAAAATAGTTGCACATCAATCTTTTTGAAACACCTGTTTTGCTAGTTTAAAGACAGATTTTGTATTTAAGTCTGCACAAAGGTACGGCATCATCTCTCCTACATAATATATACTACTAGTTATTACCCGCAGCTTCACCCACGTTAATAAAGATTTTGTCAATCAATTCTGGTTGTCAACATATACATACAGTTTTAACTTTAATCAAAATCGGCCCCTTGACTCCTTTGATTGTTTTGTACTATTCCTCATAGTGATGATTTGTCCATCCACGCCCACTTGGAAAACTTAGTCGTATAAATACACGAAGCGTTAACGTAAAAACGATTAACTTATTACCCGGCTGCAAGGAAAGGGTTATGTTTTTCCAGCATATCTTAGTATGTAACATTCTTTATTACCTCGTATCTTTCAAACCACTTGACAGATTTTTATAATGAATGCATTGTTAGATAGGTGTTGGCCGCCCAAGTGTTCTTAGATAAGTGCTGTAAAAAAGTAACATGGCGGATTTTGGGCGCGATATTGGGGGTTGCAATTTTTTATTTTTTGGAACCCAGGGAATGGGGTTTCAAAATGAAGAGTTTTTAGAGTTGTTTACAAAAATATGTCACTTATATGTTTAAAACACATTCGAAAAAAAAAGTTCTAAATAAAAAAAAGTTAATAAAATCAAAAAAACCCGCCTGCAAAGATTTAATCAAGAGTCATGCATATTTATAGTTTTGATGATCCAGCTCGCGAATATGTATCCTCCGACTGCACAGCATGATGGTCTTCTTGTTTACATCTTTGCAGTCGGGTTTTATGATTTTACTAACTTTTTTATTTAATTGAAGACGTTGGTCAATACAGGTATAGGTTAAATAGTTACAAAAGAAAACAAATAAACTAAAGTCATAGGTCATACATTTCTCTATCATTCATTTTATCTACAGTTAATTGACATTCCTTATTTATGGCATTAATCATGTGTACAACATTTTAGAACGCTGCTATATACTTTGTTGCAAACGAGCAATTCTTGTATACATCTTTGTATATATATATATATATATATATAATCTGAATCTCAGAAACGGCTGCAACGATTTTCATGAAATTTTGTATGCAGGTGATTTCGGAGGTGATAAACAGATCTAGCCAGGTTTCATTTTTTGAAAACGTCGTTTTCTCTATATTCACCCGAACAGATCACGGTCGCCCAGGTACTAGAATATTATATTGAGTAGTGGGCAATAAAATAGTTTGTTGGACCCCACAGGTAGCATCTATACATATATACAATAATTGCTCGTTTAAAGGTATTAGATTAGAAAAAAAATCAAGAAAATCCTCAACACTAAACTAGTATCTAAATCGCAACTGCAAAAAGCAATCAAAAGAGTTCTTTACCTGTTTTGCTAATAATTAACAGGCTTTTATACTGATGCAAAAAATGCTACAAGAATGTTAAATTTTATACAACTTATTTTGTCTTACTCCTAAAAATGTTATTTGTGTCTAATGCGTGAGTGATTAGACCAGTTTTTAAAATAAGAACACGATTAAAAAGACAGTTGACCGTGATACGCCCCATAAGAACGAAGTAAAACCTAAAAAGAGAAAAACTAGAAATACCGAAAATCTTAAATGTACACATAGGTGTGATCATAGATGATGATGATGATGATGAGATGCTCATATTCTTTCTATTTTATATAATGTGCTCTTTACTCGTTCCACCCCTTTTTACCTTAAGAAACGTTTTCAGTTTCTCCGCGATTCCCACACAAAATTGCTTAGGTCAACAGATAACTTACGACTTCAAATTCCAACACATTGCAAGACTTTTTTGGATAAATCCTTTACTGTCCAGGCTTCTCGTCTGTGGAATGCTTTGCCAGATCCAATCAAACGTGCTCAATCATTGCCTGTGTTCAAAAGACTCGTAAAGGAACATTACCTGTCGCTGTCTTTGTCTTAGCGTGTTGATTTCAAACAGACACTGTGATTGTGATTATCAATAGAGTCATTCATAATTTATTTTTATTGCCATTATATTTAGTATATATGTATTTATTACATAGCATATGTATTTATTTGTGTATCTATTATAATATAGTATTTTGATTTTTTTTTGTTGTCACACCGATGACAACCCCACTTCATGTCCAGACAATTACTGTCCACACCAGGTTGCCTGGAAGAGATTGCAGATTGCGATAAGGCCGCCCATTGTATATATGTATTAGTTTTAAGTTTCTTTTTATCATTTTATTTTAAGGTGTACAATAAAGCATATAATAAATAAATAAATAAAGATGCGAGTAAAAGGCAGACCCATATTTTTTTATTTGGATTTCAAACCTAAAAAAACAAAAGTCTTTGGATAATTTCCAAATCATGCAATGACTTCTGGATGCAGCAAGCTTACAACCGAGTGGTGTGGCACAAGTTGAGAGAGGTGTATTTTTAGAAGGCGGCGATAGGCTGTCTTCATCTAAACTTAATATTTGTAACAGGAAATTTCTAGAAGCACTTAGAAAATATAAGACTGTTAGAAAACACGATCGATGTCATAAGTAACTCTTTATTCCCCGGCAGTGAAGTCGTGGGAAGAAGCTGCCGACTTATAAAACTACAAGTGCTTGAAGATAATACCAGCTCAGCAAAGGTTTACTCAGTTTCATCTATACAAATTCAATAGGTACCTATAAAATAGACTAAGCAATTTTCAATTTAACGGGTCTATAGACTGCAAAGGTCAAATCGAAACAATACACTCAAGACAGAAGATACTACCACTCTATTTTGGGCGAGTCCATTTCTCAACGATAGTAGGTATGGTACTATTTTGCAAAAGCAAGGTCAGATTTTATTTTTAGAACGAGTATCGGAGTTTTGTGGTATATATAGATTGCAACATAAATAGTTTGGAGTAGGTATTGCTCACGCCCACGAAGTTATGCGGATACCTGCAACTAGTTTTCGTCTTTGAGACAACCTTCGAGATTTGGTTTTCTTTTGAAAGAGGTATAAAATTAATGTTTTGTTGGTTTTTAGGAGGACGTAACTTCTGGAAGTATACTTTTAAATAAGTTTTTTTAATCTTGTTTTTAAGGTATGCGTCATATCTGGCACCAGCTACTTCTTACCCGGGAAAATGTACGGTTCTTGTGGGATAAATGTAGGTAGTTTTTTTTAAAGACATATTTTCCAGAAATGAAAAACAAAAAGAAGTCAAAAGAACCAAGAAGAGTTTCGTCTGTATAAACCGATTATTTTTTGTCCATCAATCGCGTTCGGTTCCGTTCCATGGTGTTAACAGCAACTTGCAAGTAAAAGAGTTTACTCGGTTTGTGTATATTTTTTTCTTTAAAATATACAGAGAAGGTTTGTGTTATAGATTTTTTTGCACGTTCTTACAGTTTCTTTGCACCAAAATGTGTTACAATGCAAATATTCAATTTTTTTATAGTAGACAATTTAAATTAAATAATAATTTAAATTTAAACAATCGAGTGGAATGCCTCAGAAATTTAAAACCGCGCCATCTATTGGCATCAATTTTAAATGCTACGTTCAAATAATCTTTGAAATGTGAATTAAGAGCCCAATATTCCATAATTTTATCCTTAGAATAGTTGATTAAAAGAACATACAATTTTTATGTTCAATTCCAGAAAATGTTAATTTTACACACATTCAATAACAGATCGGTGCATATCGCGCCATCTAGTGAGATTTATTTGAACCAAATTTTGCTTTCTTAGCGCTGAGACCCCAGGTATAGCAAAGGTGACACTACATTCTTCTAATAATCACGACTGATAATTACTCAAAACAACGAAATAATAAACCTAACCACTGATTAACCAATATAAACGATAGAAAAAGTATGAATCAGCAACATCTGACGCGAGTTGCATCAGAGAGCGAGGAAAACTGGTCGTTTTTGCGCTGTTAGCGACTTACAACCTCCACCGGCGCACTACGGGTATCGCAATATTACTATTAAATAGTACTTGAAACTGGATGGCTTAAAATGACTCACTTATTGCAAATATACCGAGCTGTTTGTGCTGATTTAGATGAGAAAAGAACAGTAAATTGAAAAATGACTACGCGCGAGATATATTCTGTTTATTTTGAATTTTATTTGACACTAAATGTCCCACGCGGCTTCGCTCCCGTCAACTGGCTACCTACCTACCCATTTACCCTACCTACCCTACCGTACCTACACTACATCTTTGATTGTTGCGTAACTTTAATCGCTTACGCAGCGCACGAGAAGCTCTCAAAAAGGAATAATCTTTCCCGTTTTTGCAACATTTTTCCTTTATGCTCCGCTCCTATTGGTCGTAGCGTGATGTTATATAGCCTATAACCTTCCTCGATAAATGGACTATCCAACAAAAAAGAACTTTTCAATTCCAATCAGTAGTTCTTGAGATTAGCGCGTTCAAACAAACAAACACTTCAGCTTTATAATATTAGTATAGATATAATATATATATGTTCTTTTTATTAGTTTAATCGAAATCCAGATAAACAAACTGTGTGTTATCAGTTTAGTAAGCTAGTTAGTTGCCATGTCATCTACTGATTTCTTTAGAAAAAATTCGTATCCAATCTAAATCGCAAACATCATGGCGTGGTATGTCGTGGACTTTTTCAATTCAATACAGATATTGCCGACAACGGTGAACTTGGATTTATAGTGTGAAACCTCGAGTTTATTTTATGGTTGTGCTCCATAGGTGTAATTGCTGCAAGGCGTTTCAGTGCTAGGATAAACTAATAAATAAATGGCAACTTTGTCTGTTGTCTTTGTCTTTTCTAGTTCTATTTCTCCCTCCTGGGACTAGCAGTATATATCCCCCGATTTCTGATTAGGAATTTGAAGTATTTTTTGAGTATTTTTTAATCTCTATTTTATTTTAAAAATCTGTCAAACTTTGGCATTAAAGTTGGGTTTGACATGGACCCATCTCCAAACTCTCAATTTTTCTCAGAAACTGGCCATAAAACACTTCAAAAAGTATCAATGAATTCAAAATTGGAACCAGACATTACACATCCCTCACCACACTCCCAAGAACATAATAGGGTAAATTCTACGTTCTTCTGAATACTTTTCGTTATTGATAATTAAAAAATAACACTAGAATTAGTTCAAACTCGTTTTATTAAGCGTTCAGTTGAAGAGAAGTTATAGAGTAGTTAGTGCATTTTGGCTATGAAATACAACAGTCACTAAATGCGCAGCCCCCACTTCCTGGCGCTCATTTAGCCTGTAACTAACTTCTTCAATCACACGCAAAACCGCCACAAAAAAAGTAAGAGCCTTCCTTGACTTGTTGTGGCAGCCCAAATAGTCAAGATTTAACGCCTGCTGATGTTTACCTATGGGGCTACTTAAAAATTAAATTTTACAATACATTGCCACCCAATCTGAATGTTTTAAAGCAAGTAAAGACTCACAGACGAAATCAAAGCTATTCCAAGAGTAATGATCTACAGCGAGTGATTGAAAAATTAGTTACAGGTTAAATGAGAGTGGAGGGTGCGCATTTACTATGGTTTTTAAATACAATATTATAAAAACTGTTCTTTAATTTAACAGAAAATAACAAGTTTGAACTAATTCTTGTTGTGAGTTTTTTTAAGTAACTAAAATGAAAAACATCCTAAGAAACCCTATACAACCACAGCCCACTGAAGATGTTCACTAAACAGTTATCGCATTCATTGAACGCAGACGCAGCATACCCATGTGATGGTACTGGGTCAAGGTTGTGTGTACACGCCAACATAATTCTCTGCTGTGTCCGTCCGTCCGTTTCGTCACGGTGACAGAGTTCAGCACGCATGATGACAAGTCATGTGTCACGAATTTTGTTCGAATATTGAATAGTTTTTCATTAGTTTTGGCTGAAGACATGACAAGGATTGTGACACTTTTGGTACCTGGTACTTGAATAATTTTGGTATAGTTATTTTCGAATTGGTTAGCTACCTGATGTGACCGATGTGGCGACAATTAAGGGAAGGAGAGGCCTATGTTCAGCAGTGGAAATCTTTCGGCTAAAATGGTGATGATAATAATGATATCTACCTACAGTTTAGTCCTGCTGACTGATTTTGATATCAACAAAGCTTAGCCATGTTCGCAGGCGAAGTTGCAAGGCGCAACCATATGTGCATTCTCTGCTACTTTCAAAGCCAGATGGGGCGGCAATCCTAAATGACTGGATGGAGATCAGGCAAGTAACCAACAGCTCAACGTGCTTTGCGAGGCACGCGGGTGTCCCATCACCAATTGCAAAGCTACGGGCAGGTACTAAAAAATTCCAAATACCTGCATAACCTGCGTATCTAATTATATTTTAACCCCCTACGGAAGTGTATATCTGGGTATTCGTTTATCTGTCTGTGGCATCATAGCTCCTAGACGGATCAACCATTTTGATTTAGTTTTTTTTTGTTTGAAAGGTGACTAGCTGCGTTTGTGGAAACTCGGTTTAGCCGTTCAAAAGTTTTGGGCGTTTTATTGTTTGGATCAGGGTATTTTCGCAAGATATCGTTTCATAATTAAATAATTGCCGATCGAAGCGTTATATACTACAAGATAAATTATGTAGTTTAAAAAGCAAAAAATAAAAATGTGTCGGGAATTCTTATTTATTTTAAATTTTACTTGTAATTGTAGAACTTATATCATCAATCTGTTTTACAAGCGTGATGACTAACAAAGACTTTTTGTTTCCAAAAACGGGCTCATCTGAGCTATAAATATGCTTATATATACTGCTATAAATATATACACTTCTAAAGATTTCGTTCTGAAGAGAGATTTAAAAGAAAGAAAGAAAGAAAAAATATTTATTTGTGACCCGCACAGGCAACACGAGATAAGCAAAACACAAACAATAATAAAAAATAATAAACCCTGTGCTAGACCAAAAAGGCTCCTATCTCAGCATGTGCAACGATATTAAAAAGAAATAACGCTGCGCTGATATTCTGATAGAGTTGATGGCACGGACACATTCACGGAAACGGAACATACAATATTTAAATGAATGTGATTTGGGTTTCGAACGACTCTGACAGATGTCCATTTGACATAACAATAAACACTAGTTTTTGGCGCGAACCCTACAGGAGATCGAGGAAGAAGATGGCGGGTCTGATTGGGTTGTGAATTTATGATAAAACTTAAGGAGAAATACACTGAGAGTGACCGATTGTTCGTGTAGATCAAACTACGTGCTTGGAGGAATGTCGTTTACGTTATTATCCATTACTTAGTGATTATTTAGGTATTTTGTAACCATACACGCCGAGAATGCTGAAAGTCACTCATTTGCTGTCTCCTCGCCCGAAAAAGACCCAAGCGATAATGGCTTTGCCTGACAATTACATAGTCTTTCCCTACAAGCAAATAAAAGACACAGGAATAAAATAAACAGAATAAAAGATCTTTCATTTCAAAGTTAAGATCTCACTTATATTTTTGCAGTTGTAGTAGATAATAGGCATCGTATATATTCACATCATCAAAGTACGATATGCTTAAGCGCGTTTCATAAGATTTTATGGGATCTTAATCTTTTTTATCATGTTCACCCAGTTGTTATTGAGCTGCTTCTTGCTACATTTAATAAACATTTCGAAATACCATTGCAAAATCGAACTCAACATTATTCAGATAAAATCAAAGCAAAGTGACTATGAGTTCTACAATACATTCTATTGTCAATTTATGTCTTAATTGGACATCGTGGGACATTACGCAATTACAAAAATTCTTAAGTTCATTGTTCAAGTTTACACTCGATCTTGAGAGTTTATTATGATTGACAATGCCGATTCCGTATAGCACTAGCAGCAGTTAATTTCAAGTAATGCACCAACTAGTGTATATATATGAGAAAGTAATTCTGTTTGTTTATTTGTTAGGTTTTCACGCCTTAACCGCTGATGCAATTTCAATGAATTTTCGTATTTATTTAGAACCCCTTCTATTCTGAGTTTTCCTTTGTCTAGGTGTGTTTTTAAAGATTATTTCTTAATTTAGTATGCCTCTTGGCAAAGGCCTCCTCTAGCAGTTTCCATTGTATTATATCTCGGGCCACTCTCCTGCAGTTAGGGTTCCGCTGTAAGTTTTTTCTCGTCCTCCCATCTCCTTACTGGTTTTCCCCTGCTCCGTTTACCATTTCTGGGATACAAATCCGTTATTATTTCTCATATTTTTTTCTCATCATATGGCTATATAAATCTCTTGATTTCACTACCTCTTCCAGCGTCCAATATTTACTCCATCCACTGGCTATTCTTAATTTCATTTGTTGTTTGGTCTTCAGGAGATATAAGCTGACCCAGGCATGTTTACTTTTCTACATATTCTAGTTGTAGAATTTTAGTAAAGATATAATAAATGTTTAAAGGTAATATTGACTCAAAACTTAGTATCATCGCTTTCATAATGGTTCTCATTCTGATCATTAGTTAGAGTACAGGTATAATTATGTATATTAATCTATGTAATTAATTTGTTTAAGAGTGTACTTATCTCAATGTTAAAAACCGTAACGGAATCATTAAGTACCATTTTCCTTTAATAAAAGTCAGTGAACAATAACGTTAATTGATGAGTGGGCAATACCTAGTTAACAAACATTGAATTAAACAAACCTTTGCATTTATGCAATCTAAACATGAAATCAAAAATAAGCTTAGAGACCAACTTAGCAATGGATTTAAAACGGAATTTGTAAAACTTAACTCTGCGGCAGGTAAACAGGCGATTTGTATTTCCGACTATTGTTTTCAATGTTTTTACCCTGCTAGAAAAGAATGCCAAACAATAAAAAAGTAAAATTTCAGTTCTTTTCAAACTTGATAACAGCTATAAAGTTGAACACCCTGCGCAGTGACTCATGGAGTATTCCGAGCCGCCATTACGATTTAATTTTAATCGAGCTAAACTTCTCTTTTTCTTAACTTTTGCGTGACAATTCAAAAGTACTATGGTTTAATCGAAGTAAATGATTTGAGTTTAAAACACCACCTTTAGTTCAGTTTTTCAAATCTCAGCACGCAAGAAGCCTATTAATCATAAGCACACTATAACACTATAAACATTTATTTTTAGGAGTATGCGTATGCGCAATTTCCAACATTGACCCCGCCCTTTGGTCCAAGGTCTAGCAGACCAAACATTGCGGGTCAGCTTGAACGTTGGTATGTCTTGCGAAATTGTGTGATGACATAGTTTGATTTAGCTTTTTTAATGAGAATCGTGGTAAGTGTGACAGGGTGTGTTTATCAGAATGCCGATTCCCATAACTAAAAACGATCAAAATGTAATCGCAATCTCATCATGGCGTCAATTAATGTCAAAAGCGTTTAAAAATCTAGATATATTAGTAAGAATGTATCCGTTCTTGGAAGAACGGGAATAGTCCTTTAGATCTTTAAAAGAACTGGTGGCCCTAGCATAGTGATATTAGTGGTAAGAGTAAAAGCCGGATATTTGCCACACTTTTTGAAATCGTTCTATATCTCCCAGTGGCTAACTATCTAAAACTGGCCTATACTTTGATTTATATATATATATATATATATATAAATCAAAGTATAGGCCATATATAGATGTAAAATAAAAAACATTATCTTTAATTATTGTCAGAGTATTAGCAATTTTTACGGACTTCTATATTTTGGGACATCTATCCCACAAAAGGGATAGTTGGCTAATCCATGCATATTACGTTTAGGATAGATGCTCCGCCGAGAAACGGGATATCCACACCCTCGCTTACCATCAGGTGAGATAGTGGTCTGAAGCCTAAGTAAGTTTGACGTGTGTGCCTGTGTATTTGTGGCATTATAGATCCTAAACGAATGAACCGATTCTGATTTAGTTTTTTTTGTTTGAAAGGTGACATTATCAGAAGTGTTTTTAATAATGTTCGATGTAAATCGGTTCAGCCGTTCAAAAGTTATGGGCGTTTTACTGAATCCGGGTATTTTCGCAAGATTACGTGTCATAATTACGTGTTTGATAGATTGTTGATCTAAGCGTGTCTACTACTAGGAAATGTAGATGGGTAGGGATAAACCATCAAGAGACACGAAGGATTTAAAATACTTAGTGTTTACGTCATACAAGAATAAGGAAGCGCTTCTTAACCGAAGGTCAAAGAACCAAAATAAATTATGAGTTGCAAGATCCTGCAACTCTCAAAATAAAATCCAAAGTGCTTTTTGCTACGAATCGATATACTATTTAGAAAATAAAATAGTTTTTGAAGCAACAGATTTTGTTAACTAGGTAATCACAATTTACAACATGTGTTTTTAATGACACAAACGTATGTTTTTGTTGACCCAAGACCGTTAGATGAAATCTAATTAAATATTCTTAGTGTAAATAAATTGGTGAGATTCATTGTCGAAGTAACTACATACCTATGTATTAAGCGATTTTTCTGATGTTCGTAAGTCAAGATCGTGAGTTCCAAAGGGTTGTATGTCTAGATTTAGAATAAACTGTGGTAAAAATAATGATACCTAAGGGCCCAGATATAATTATAATCAACTTCCAAAAATTAAAAAAAACCGACGACATGTAGCATTTTTATAATTACACCATACCCGAAACACTACATTTAATTTCTTTGTTTATCAATGAGAATTGTATAATATGTTTGCAAAAAGCAGTATTTACATATTTTAACTTGGGTAACCACCTCTTGAGAAGAAGAAACTACTGCACATGACAGGGTATTACTGTTCATTAGATGACTGTCCCAATATTGCGTTAAGATGCGAGTTCACCGTGCGACCGCAACGCGAGACCGCGACACGCGACGGAGGCAGGCGCAGGAGACGCGCGACACCACTTGTCCTTAGGCTTTGTATGCGAGTGTGTTCGCGAGGGAGGTTGCAACGCACGACCACGACGTGCGACTTTAGACCGCTAAGCGGTCTCGCTCACGGACTAGTGGTGTCGATCGTCGTGCTCTAAGTGCCCGAACATTTTGTCAATTAACAATTAAATAACCATTTTTTAATGACTTCCATATTTAAACCATATTTTTTGGCATCTAGTTGTATATAATTCATTGATAGCCAAACTTTATTTATTTTCATAATATCATATCGTCGTATTCTTCTTCCCCAATAGTAATTTGATATCTTGGCTATACATTGCAATGTGGAATATTGTTTAAGAACAACATTCGGAAATTTTATTTCCACTTTCACACAATTATCACATTACAACATAAAATCAAACATTGTGCGTCTAACCTTCAATATTAGCTAAGTGACAAGTGTCTGCTAAGGCTTGCGACACACTTGCGACACGCGATCGGACGCTAGACCGGATATTTTGGAGCCAGTTCATTTGTTGTGAACTCTTAAGAACTGGCTATGTTCTTGTAGGTAGAGTTGAAAATTGATTTAACATCAGTTGTTACGTTGTCTGATTTTGATTGAATTTTTTACTAAAGTACTAGCTGACCCCCGGGGCTTCGCTCCCGTCAATTGGCTACCTACCTACCAACCCTACCTAACATACCTTATCTTCCCTACCCTACCTACCCTACCCTATCTACCCTACCCTACCCTACCTACCCAACCCTACCTACTCAACCCTACCTATCCTACCCTATCTACCCTACCCTACCCATTACCCTGCATTATATTATTTAAAAGACGATAATTGATCAGTTATCGAGCGGGATGAAAAATTATTAAATTACTAAAACGGCTATTAAAAAATAGGGGTTGGGGATAAAAGGGTAAAAATTAAGGTTGTATGTATTTTTAATGCCACATTATAGAAAAATAAAAACAAAAAAAATTGTCAAGAAAAAAAAAATATGTTAAGTGTGAACAACCCTTATCACTTAGGGGTATGAAAAACAGATAGTAGCCGATTCTCAGACCTACTGAATATGCATATAAAATTTGGTAAAAATCAGTAAAGCCGTTTCGGAGGAGTAAGGTAACTAACATTGTGACACGAGAATTTTATATATAAGTTGTACCTAAGATATTGCGTAGGTGTAGGTATACTTACGCAAATGCGTATGCACACATACAACTTTGTAAATAAATCAACGCATGTTCAGTGTTAATCAAATAAAACGCTAGAAATCTTAAAGATTTATTGTTAAGTATGTGGGAAGTTTGATATTTTTTAATTTTACAAACATAGAAATAAATAGAGTGCACACTTTTTGACGATATCAAAATAATTTTTATCACAGTAATATCGTTACTCTGGACTGGACTTAACAGCAAATCCATCATGGGACATAGGCCACGTCTTCATATTTTTGTACCGCGCGAGATTCACTTCGTTTGTGTACGGCATAATTGTTAGAGAAACAAATACGGACAGACAAATCAATTTTTGTACATAATAATGCTAGTTTTGCTGTGATGCAACTTCAGCCTCCGTCTAGCCGCTCCTTACTTATCGCAGTCCTTATTCAGCTATTGTTTGTGTACATGAATTACTTCGGAATTTTAACGATGAAGATAATTTGTATTTAGTAATCCCACGCTTATTGTAGGCAGGGCTAAGATATGGCATGGATAATTGATTATATATCACGTAAATACTAGCATTTGTTTATTTTAAAACCGCCTCGTAGGTCTAGTGGTCGACGGCTCTAAAACTGAGCCTCAGGTCCTGAGTTCGATGGCCGCGGAACGCATGAGGGAGACGCAACGGAGATAGCGCCCAACGCCCACGCCCCTAGCCGTCGCAAGAGATAGAGCGTTGGGAGCCGATTCCAGGCCACCGAAGGCGCGGGCTTGCGGACGGCGAGTAATGGGTAGCTCGCCGTCCGATAAGTTCCAAGCGCGCCTCAAAGAAATGTCAGCAGATAATGACGGGGTCCACTAGGGCCGACGCATATCATTGTCGCGGATAAATTTGAAAAAGATCTACTGTGGCCCGGGCACAAGCAACTGAAGGGACATGGGTAGGTTTTAGTCAGTAAAAGTCTGACATGCCCTTCCGCTTCACCCAGAACGGGAGAAATCAATGGATGACTAATCACAAAAAAAAGGTAAGATTGTAAGTCCAATAAATATTTGTTTTTTTACAAGCATACATAACCTCACGTCTTTTTCCCATGGCCTGGCAGAAACTACAGAACGCCACCTGCTACGATCCTTACATACTTCTTTTGCTCACTCAGCCAGAGATGAGGAACAAGGCTTCTCCCGGGAGATCTGGTCCGTGGGTTCGCCACTGCCAACCAGCTCGCCACAAAGCTGTGCTGCGGATGGTATCTCTGCGGGCCTCTCACCCTTGGCATGTTGGAGCAATGTAGGATCTACCGGCATAGATCTAGTGATAATTGAAGTGCGCAAGGCCCACCACGACGTCAACGTAGAGATACTGCGGTGGGGTTATTATTATTTTTGAGTTTGAAGCCGCAGAGAAAATCTTGTATAATATATTTGCTTATTTGTATCCAACATAATTATAATGCTAAAGCAACAAATTTCCAAAAAAATATATGTTTGACAAATCGAGTTCATTGACTGACATATAATATCTTCGTCAAATGCATTCAAATTGGCCATTGTCCTTTCTAAAGTGATTCGGTTTCTTTATTCCGTACAAGGTTGCCTACTACATTTGCTAGGTACGTCATAGTAAATCTGCTATATTATATTGTTGGAAGGTAAATTATGTTTTACTTTTAGGCCTTGAAGAAAAGTGAAAGATAAAATTGTTTCTTTTTAATGATGATTAATATTGCGGCTTATTTAATTATTAGCTTTTTGGCTTATTAAAAGTTAGAGCACGTGACACACTATAATATGAAATACACAATATAATGATGGATTATTAAAAACTATAAACTCCCCGGATTATTGCAAAAATTAGGCTGTTCATAATAAATCGCTTGATATTGTAAAATCATTCTTCTCAATAATAGATATAAACTATTGGATGAGATTTATTGTATTTGAAAGAAGTTTAAAATTCAACGAGATTTCATAATTTGTAAGATTAATTACAAACTTACGGGGTTTGCAATAAACTGCTACGATAATTTACAAACGTTCTAGTTGAATAACCGCAACACTTTATCAACAAAAGAAAAATTCAGGCCATGGTGACAAAATTAAACAGATGTCAGCGGTGCTAACTATTCAAGACACACAAGGAATAATTCCCATCCCCTCATACAGACTATTCCTGTTTATTACCGAATACCAATTTCCTTTATTGTCAAACTATAGGAAATCGGTATTCTGTCGTTAGAAAAATCACTTTTAGAAATATTTCCGGGACCCACTCCCGGAAATAATACGGTCACATCGCGATAGATCCAGGCGGACGAACTCTCCACAAACAGAAAGGTGAGGTGAGTTCAAGGGAGAAATGGAAAGAAGAAAGGGATCCGAGGCTTTTGACTTGCAGAGGGACAACTTAGACTGAAAATAAAATAAAATTTTTGCTTAACGAATATCGATCAACATTCTATTAAATAAAAACGACATTTATTCAATCTTAATAATTTAACTACCGTCTGGGCCGCAGACGCAGAACCCTGTTTGCTGCCGTTCAAAACCTAAAATAGCTCAGACAGAAATAAAAAATAGAAATGGTTGATGGATTTCCATAATAATGACTCTATAAGTCATTTTCTGATTTTGATTAAAGAATAGGGCAAGGGAACGCCTTAAGCCATTATATCTGTAGTTTACTTTTGGTAAATGTATTAATAGTTTTTTTTAATATTTTCGTTGCCATAAGATTAACAATTTTTTAGTTTGCCTTCGTAGGGTCTATTGACCCCAATGCTTGTGGCAAGTTATGGTGTGACGGGACGGCATTGAAATTTAAATATTTAAGTAGAGACGTTCTATTTAGAATTTTCGTTCTTTTACAAGTATTTCCACTAAGATTTATATGAGAAAGCATAAGAAAAGAAAATGCCGAAAAAACTTTCTTCCACAATTGTCTTTATAAAGTACTAAAATGTTTTAAATTGTTTCTACTTTGAAAAAATCGGTCAATCGATTCATTTATTTCAAGTAACATAGGCTCATAATAGCAGCACTACATTAATTAAACTGATATACAAAAGTTTATACATTAAAAATAAATTAAATTAGATAAAAACAAATAAAAACTAAAAATTGTCATATAAATTAAAAGTACACTATATAATTAAAACAAAATAATTGTAATCTTCTGACCGGCATTGGGACCGCAACGTGCCTGCCACAACCATAGGTATAGTATGTACAAGATAAACAGAGTCAGATGAAAAGCGAAACCAAAAAAATAAAATCTATGTGTGAGGGAAATTGTCATTGTGTTAGTTAAAAAAGTTTTGTTAAAAAGTCCATGTTCAGTATCGATATCGATACTTGGTGAACACAATAAGAAACAAGATTAAAGGGTTGTTGGCGTTGTTGTTTATATTGAACTGGGCAAAATACATGCTTGCTTATACAGAATACTATCTAGGTTAGCCACTAACTAACCATACGATAGGAAGTGTCATTCTTACAGGCACAAATAAATTAGGTATAGATTCTTTCATTAGGATTCGTCGATGTTTTCTTAGTATGCAGTAGGTATTTCAATACGAAATGTTTACTACATATTGTAGAGACCATCCATCTCTGTTTAAAATTCGAATCCATTTTTCTCTTAATACAGAATTATTTGGGCATCTGTAGGTACATAAACATTACAAATTATTATTTACACAACAGAAGAATTTGCTGGTGAGCAGAGCACTCATGTATTCAGGACACTGTAAAACTAATAAATGCAAACAATATGACATTCCTAAACCTACTCAAAGTAATAAAACATCAAAACTCTCCGAAACATTTTGAAAAACAAAGGCTATTATAATAAACATGCAACTTAAAGTACAGTTTAGGTGAACACATCTTCTCAATCCTAACTTAAATCTATTTAAACAAAACTTGACTAAATAAGTTTGTATTCATACCATGATGTCACTATAAAAAGATTAAGTTTTTATCGATACTCCTGACGTCATCGCTTTGTCAAGCCCTAGCGTAAACAAACAATTTTCTCTTTTACATTATATTTTAGCAAATTCTGTTTAAATATACGAAATATACTTTTATCAAACAATGGAAATCAATATACTATTGTAAGAATATTTTTCTGAGCCGATTACTAGCAGAAATTTGTCAAAATATGGTTCGAAACAATCCAAGGACAAAATTGTATTTACATATGAAACATGTATTTATTGGGGTTATTTCGTCTTGTAACGTCACATTCACTCACAGAATAAGCCAATATAGTTGTTGTTGGAGAGCATTGAGGCTGGCCCGCACCAAGCGCACCAAGTACGAACAACGCTACAAAATTGACAAAGAAATGGTCTGATTGTTTTATGAATTGCTGGCTTGTAATAAAATTGTTTTTCTTATAATCCGGTCCTATAAAATATACCCTTTTGAATGCAACTTGAATTTAGGATTACGTTTTTTTTAGTGTTCCGTACCCGAAGGGTCCTATTGCTGTCACTCACATGTCTGTCTGTCTATCCGTCGTCTGACACACAATTTTGTGCCGAAGAATTTTTTTACTTCCCATTGTCCTATGAACATGAAATTTGGTGATAACGTTTATTATTACGTATATTTTACAACCAAATAAAAAAAACAAAACAAAGAAATAACCCAGATTTTTTATTTAGTAGGTAACCCTAAATTTGCAAGTCAAGCACGCATTTACCCGTTTTTGTGTTGCATCTGTGTAGTTCCTACTTAAGTATGTAAACAGTTAAGTATAACATTTTTCTGTGTAAGTTATTTGTGTAAACAAGATATTGATATTTCTATCACCGGAAAATTCGTTACTCAGTAAAACCACCGTAAAATTACGAAATCATAGTTTGAAAAAGATTTGCAATAACCGAAGATCAAAAGAAAGTTATTCCTACTCAGAAAATCTTCAACCTTGAACAATTGAAATGAAATAAACAAACATACTCACACACACTTAACACAATTTCAACACTTGCAAAGTTTTTCAATACACAAGTTAATATTACTTTACTAAGCATAGAACACGCCCTTAATTATCACTTGCGACCGGCAAGTCTGCGTTAGCACTAACTTACCGAAACGTTACTGAAACGCGACGTGTTACGTAACGTTAAGCTAAGAGGTTACAAAACACGACCGCGAAAAATTCGCAATTATTTGCAACATTGCAAACGTTTTGGAGATTTTTATCTGAAATTACTGCATTGTTTGATTAGATAGCGACGAACAAAAGTGCTCGTCACTTTTGTTCGTCGCTATAATATAATATCATAACTTTATTTTAGTTAATTAATGGAAATCTTTGGAGAAATAATAACAACCTTAGGAGAGCGATCTTCAAGATGAGCAAGTAAGGCTTGCTTTGCTTGATTGAGTTACAAACATACATCTATCCAGCCATCCGAACTTTTGCATTTATACAAATGATATTAGCAAGATGCGTCCGCTAATGATGAATGTGTGTTTCTCACAAATAACAGATAACGTAGTTCACATGCAAATTTTTTAATGAAATTGGAATCTTGTAGGTAACGTTACAGTTTATTTCAACAAAATTATCACATTCATGTAATTTCTTGCAATATTTTTTGTTGATAAATTATAGCTGCCAATTTAATTATAATCTGATTCTGTTAAAATCAAATATTATCAAAAAAAATATCTACAGCCAATTTCATAACTGCAGTAAATTTTAGTTATAACTAGGTGTGCCCGCGGCTTGACTCCCGTCAACTGGCTACATTACAATTGCCATTCTATTATTATATCATAGCAGATTTGTGAAACACGCAGTTACTCTAACATCAGATGGGTCATATCCCAGTTTTGTAACTAATTCATAAATAATCACTTTTATATAACACATCCAAAAACACAAGATAGTTAAACCAAAAATATAACCACTGGTGACGATTAAATCGTTAGTTTTATCTGCATACTAGTTTTTTCCCGAGATTTCGCTTCCGTGGCCTGTAAATAAAAGTAGCCTGAGAACCTTTTTAGTACGGCTCTTATAAAGTGACCAGTAAATTGAACAGTCACTTCCTCCCATAGATTTTTATATGAACATATCCGAGCTGCGTTAGAGCACACTGGCCTGGTTCACTTTTTATTATTAATAGTAACGCTTTTGACCACTATCGCACCTTATGATAAGGGATGATGAGGTCGATGGTAAAGAACGACTGCCGAGAAGTAACCTATTCACTTTTGACTTAAAGACCCCCAGGCTATACCTGTCAGGCAACATTACTCCGGCAGGGAATTTCAGTACTTTTTTTTTTTTTTTTATTGTTTATAGGCTTGCGCTTGACCACTATCTCACCTGATGGTAAGCGATGATGTGGTCGACGATGAAGCACGCTTGCCTAGAAGAAACCTATTCACTCTTGACTTGAAGACTCCCAGGTTGTAGCTATCAGGAAATACAGACTCCGGCAGGGAATTCCACTCCTTTGCTGTACGCATAATGAAAGTATTCCCAAAACGTTTGGTGCGTATGGGTGGGATGTCCACCATGTACCGATGACGCATCGCCGTACGCAGTCCTTAGTTTATTACAGTAGTTCTATCTCACGACAGCGGGTTGGTCCTCGTCCCGGACCAACACGCTGTCGTGAGATGGACACCGCACGGTGTAGTATGGACTGAATCATATAACATGTTCGTGAAGTTTTAGATCCGAGCCTCGGCTCGCGCCCGCTACGGTCTAGCATAATTCAACCTTTAGTCGTGTATGTGATGCAGATGCACATTTTTTCTGTGTGCTCAGGTGATATTGATCTTTCCAAGTTTACGCACACAGAAACAATGAGCATGTGCATCACACACACGACTAAGACCAACCCGTCGTCGTGAGATAGAACAACTGTACTAGAGTTGCTTTCTAATGTAGATAATAGGAACAGTACTTTCAGAAATTATCACAAACATACATACGATTTCTCTTTATAATACTACGAGTAGTTTAGATACAATCGTTAAGAAAATGAACAGACACGCGTCTGTGCCAAAATTGTAACGCAAAGGGAAAAAAAGTATCGTCTGAGACAAAACTGAGGCAAACTGTTGCAAATCTATCACAGAGTAGTTATTTTGTAACGTTCAAGTAACATTTGGTTAATGTTACATTGTAACTGAAATTCAAGCGATGTAATAGAGTTCAATTTCGTCAGTTAATTTTTTAGTCCTTTTTTTTCTGTCTGGGTAACACAAAAGAATTATTGCATCGATGAGAATGATTATAAGTTACGATTTGTAGTATACAGATGCATTCGTTGTTGCACACAATTACATGTTATCAGCTATTAAATTATTTATTTTGATTTATTGATTGGTCAACTCAGACTATCAAGATTTCTATATTGCGATTTATCTACCTAATTTATTTGCATGATGAACTTTATCTTAATCACGTGGATATTACTGCAAAAACATCTGCTCGATAACCTTAAGAACGCAATTCACGTTGTTGAATGGGCCAAGTGAAGCTGGATTCTGTGTTTCCTGATGACTAGCTACAACCTGGGGTATTTAAGTCAAGAGTGAATAGATTACTTCTAGGCAACCGTGCTACAACGTCGATAAAATCATCGCTTATCGACAGTCGAGATGGTAGTCAATCGCGAGCCTATCAATAATAATAATAAATATAGGAAATATTTATAATTCGGCGGTTCCTCTCTCTGGAGCCCTGACCGCCGGGCTGGTAGCTTGGACCCTGTTCCCAATACCAGTGGGCCACTACTTTTTTATATATTTTTTTAATTCATCTTATAAAAATATTTAAAAATGTAGATAATAAGAAAAGTAATGAATAAATGACATAATAAAGGAAATGATAATAATAAATAAATAATAATGATAAATCTTTATTCAGGAATTAGAAAAGGTAAAAACACAGTTACAATCTTAGATGACTAATGTAGGTAAAAAAATGTAAGATAATAAAAAAATACTGTGCCATTGATTGTATGAAATTAACTGCTTGTTTATGAGGATTAAGAAAATAGTGTCGTTTAGGTTTATACTGACGGCAGAGAAAAATAAGGCACATATGAGTAAAAATAACATTTCATGTATGAGAGATTGCGGCACCATATACAAGAGACACATAATAATGGCACCGAGTGTAACGCATTTGACAGAAGTCAACACACAGCCAATTGCATTCACCCTATTCATTATAGTAAAACTGACCTTGAAGCAACATACTATAATGGACACTTGAAACTCTCCTTTGTGTTGCCACACTAAAGTGCACAACAAGGTTTCATTTCGATATTTTAAACAGTGCGTTTTAATGACAATATATTTTTTGTACGTATTAGATAATCCACGCAGTGGTGGCCCATAGTTAAGGCCCCGACTTACGTATCGTATTTCGTGAGTTCGAATCCAGGTAGGCGCTTTACTTTGTGTAAATTATTTCATCACCACTGCTCTTAAAAGGGTGAAGGAAAACATCGTGAGGAAACCGGCATGTCCTAAAACCAAAAATTTGAAGACGTGTGACATTCACCAACCCGCACCGGGCCCGCTTGGTGGATTAAGGCCTATTACCTCTCTTACAGAGAGCATGCCTGTGTCCCAGCAGTGGGAATATTATAAGGCTGATGATGATGATGTGATGTGATTAGATACTCACTTATTGTGATAAATACGGACGAGTGTCCCTTTATACTCGTTGTAATATTGTGTAAACAACTTTTATGTACAGTAAACAATAAAAATGAATGAAAAAGTACTTATAAAATATTTAACATCGTATTTACGTGTTATTCCAGTCCCAAATAAATTAGGATAAAGACAAAATAATGATGATGAGAAACACCATGATATGTTTAGTAAGCTAAAATTTATTTTTCAAAGTGAGCTTGAATTCATTATCTAAATTAGTTTTATGAGAACTGCAAATAACGCACAATAGTCCTCATTACAAAATAAGTCCAGAAACTGTGTCCCTAAGGGAGAAGCAGATGATAACAACCGCAGATTGAAGATCCAGGTTTTAATTTTTTTTGCCTGGAAGTTTTGCATAATACTTGCATGTAAACAAAAAAAAATTCTTACAACAATGACATTACATGTTACTTTCAATTGTAAAGATAACATCCATTGAAACCGTTACCAATCAATTTTCTTACATTTGACCTTTTTATACAATAGTCTTATTTTAATGATCAAGGAAATTGTAGTTAAATTAAGTTTGTATTTTTTTTAACGATTAGCTTTCTACCACGGCATCAATTGCAGTAACATCGCCTAACTCACAAGAACTATTTATTTTTTACCACGGCACCAGTGGCAATAACATCGCCTAACTCACAAGAATTGTGTATTTTTTACGACGGCGCCAATAGCTATACCGTCGTGTAACTTATAAGAATTGTGTATTTTTTACCACGGCGCCAATGGCAATAACATCGCTTAACTCACAAGAAATGTTTATTTTTTACCAAGGCGCCAATGGCAATAACATCGCTTAATTCACAATAAATGTGTATTTTTTACTACGGCTCCAATGGCAATAACATCTCCTTACCCACAAGAACTGTGTATTTTTTACCACGGCGCCAATAGCAATAACATCGCCTAACTCACAAGAACTATTGGTTTTTTACCACGGCGCCAATGACAATAACATCGCCTCACTGACAAGAACTGTGTATTTTATATTATTTTGCTTTCGTATGTATGTCCAGCGATTAGTAAGTCGCCTTTTTAAGCACTTCCTGATATCCGATTAAACTATAACCTAGCGTTCTTATGTTACTTTGGAAACATTGAAATAATATGGTACTATGCAGCTGGTCTCATGGTGAAGCCGGAAGGTGGCCACAGCAACTCCTCAAACAGAAAAGATAGCACAATCATGTTTGGCCTCACCGGATATATGTATTGACAAGCGATATTACATTTGGTACTTTTGTCCATTATAAGCTTTTTTATAGAGATTTTTACTTTTAATTGTTTCAGCTCATACCCCTTAGCAATAGTGTAGCTTTACTACTTGTCGGTGAAAGAAAACCATAAATAAATAAATAATGATTTTTCTGTATAATATTGGTTTACCTAGATTTTTTGCAAAGTAAAAAGCGTTTGTAGACTACGAGAAAGCCTTCGATCCGATCGAGATTTGGGCTGTACTGCAGTCTCTCTAACGGTGCCAAATCGACTACTGGTGCATCGAGATGTTGAAGTGTTTACACAAAAACGCCACCATGTCAGTTCGACTTCAGGATCAGGCCTCGAAACCTATCCTTCTGTAGCGAGGTGTAAGACACGGAGACGTCATATCTCCGAAACGGTTCACCGCTGTACTGGAGGATGTCTTCAAGATTCTGGACTGGAGAGGGCTAGGCATCGACGTCAATGGCGAGTACATCACTCACCTTTGGTTTGCCAATGAAATAGTGGCCATGTTTGATGACCTCAATAGAGCTTCCGAAAGAGTGGGTCTTTGGATGAACATGGACAAAACTAAGGTGATGCTGAATGCCCATGTTACACTCACTCCTATCAAGGTCGGAGATTCTACACTCGAAATCGTGGGTGACAATGTCTACCTGGGACAAACGATCCAGTTGGGTAGGACCAACTTCGAGAAAGAGGTCAACCGTCGAATCCGACTCGGCTGGGCAGCGTTCGGGAAGTTACGTGGTATCTTCTCGTCCAACTTACCATAGTGTCTCAAGACGAAAATCTATGACCAGTGTGTGTTGCCAGTGATGACCTATGGCTCTGAGACGTGGTCGCTCACAATGGGCCTCATTAGAAAGCTTACAGTCACCCAAAGTGCATTGGAGAGGGCTATGCTCGGAGTATCCTTGCGTGATCGAATCAGAAATGTAGAGATCCGCAAGAGAAACAGGGTTACCGACATAGCCATTTGAAGAATTGCCAAACATAAGTGGCAGTGGGCAGGGTACATTGCTCGCAGAACGGATGGCCGATGGGTCAGAAAAGTTAAGGATTGGCGACCGCGAACCGGAAGATGTTGCGTTGGAAGGCCTCCCACCAGGTGGACCGATGACCTGGTGAAGGTTGCGGGGATCCGCTGGATGCGGGACGCACGGGACCGGTCAATGTGGCGACGCTTGGGGAGTCCTATTTCCATATTTCCAGCAGCGGACGTCTTTCGGCTGATATGATGATGATGATGATGATGATTTTAAAAATACCTCTTTAATTAATCTAATTGTATTTCGTCTAGTTTACTCGAATTTTGATTGAATGTCGTAAGCAACTGAGAAACTTTACATCCTCATATGGAGAAAACATTTAATTCAGGGTTACATGGTAAAAATATTCATGTCGATCAGAATGATTGATTTCTTCGAAAGCTCACATTGGTTTAGATTCTGAATTGCATTATTTTGCATTTAAGTGACAAACTATTAAACCAACGGACAAAATCGCAATGAAACAATTTATAAAAGGTAAAAATAAAATATATCTGTTACTGTAAAAGCCCGAAGTACGGTAAAACCTGGTATTTACCGGTTAAACCTAAGATTCACCAAGTCTTTTGGTAAAAGTTGGAAATTATAAAATATATCGCTAATTTCGGGTGGAAAATAAATATAAGTAAACATTAAGCAAAATTGTAAGAAAATACACAAAAAAAGTACTAATTCCCCATTGCTGGTAAATGCCAGAAATGAGCTTTTACAGTAACATATCCACAAACTATATAATAAGAAAACAAAGGGTTTTTCCACGTACGTAGTACTTCTTATCTCGAAATTACCGAGACCATGTCATCGTTCTATTAATGTAATCCTAACAATATTGTACTTGTGCCAAGTAGCAATACAAAATAGTGTCCTACTGCGAACAATATACTTAACTTTTCTAAAAAAACAGTTCTTCAATTGCACTAATTTCAAAGTACTTCAACATCTCGCCACATCCACTAGAAGTGCATGTAGCAATCACTTCCAGATATAGCATAGAGGTTTTATATTGCAATAGTGCATACATTAGGCAGGCCATTGACTATCGCTGGCAAATGTTAAATATACTGAACTTGTATTTTATAGTCGGTATGACAATATGTTGGGGTTTAAGTTACTGATTTAAACTTGTATTAAGAATATAATCATTATCGAATTAGGTTAAATTTGTATTTATTTAGAAGTCACTAACCATTAGGCGAGATAGTGGTCGAACGCGAGCTAATCGCCAATTAAAAAAAATACTATACGTTTTAAAAAAATACTATATATCAAATAGTAAAAAATCGGGGTTCCCTCTATCTGGCAGAATCTTGATGCTCCGAAATTTATTTGTCATAACACCCTTGGCATAATCTTCTTTAAACGAATATTCTTAAGGCATAAAAATTATATAATATAATTATTGTTTTGCCGAATGTTTATATGTCTGAATATATAATGGCGTAACATTAATGTGGCAGAATTTTATTCTGTATAACTACTTTTGTCAAAGTTAAAATTTCGCATAATTTCGTTTAGCATAACGTTCATGTAAAGCGACTATTATTTGGTATAATTTCACTTGGCATACCATGGAGATGGCATAATTTCATTTCGAATAATTTTATTTGGCATATTTCTAAAAAAATGCTTTTTTAACCCTAAAATTAAAATTAAAATATTGTCTTAAAAAGACAATATGTTGAGTTTCAAAATTTCAGTGTGAAGTGACAGAAACGAATCGCTGCAAAACCGACTCCACGTAGTCTTGTCTGCCCTACCCCTAGAGTGTAATTTAAGCCCGCGTAGGCGCGGAGGGGCGAGGCGGCCCACGAGCTGAGGAGCAGGTTCGGTTTGGCTGTCGGTCGAGCCGTGGCAGAAACCATGCCCGCTGCATGTTGCATGCGCGCTTGCATGCATGGTATATGCTTGTTTGCATGCTACATGCTTGCTTGCATGCATGGTGTATGCTTGTTTTCATACTGCATGCTTGCTGCATGTATGATGTATGTTTGCTTGCATGCTGAATGATTGCTGCGTGTTTCCACGCTTCATGCATGGTGTATGCTTGTTTGCATGCTGCATCCTTGCTTCATGTGTGAGGTATGCTTGCTTGCATGCTGCATGCATGGTGTTCTGTGTGTGGTGGTGGTGTTCTGTAATGTGATAGATGAGTGGATATGAAACGTATGCCAAAAGATGATTCTAACTGTAAACTTTCTCAGATATGATAGTTCTGCCTTTTAATGACTATCGATATGAAATATATGCCAAAAGACGATTCTGTCTGTGAAGTTTCTGCGATTTGATGGTTATACTTTTTAATTATTATTTATATGAAATTTATGTCTAAAGATGATACTGACTAACAAAATTATGAGTTTTGAATGTATGATAAATGAATGAATGCCAAACGATTTTATGCGAAATGAGGTTTATGCGCTGTTATGCGAAATAATATTATGACATAAAAAGTTCTGCTATAAAGGGGTGACCCAAAAAATCAAACTGCGAATATCTGCATTTCAACCGTTTTAGTTAATCTAATCACTAATCCTTGCTAGACTTCAAATCATTTTGTTTGCTTTTATGGTTCCTATTAAAATCTCATCATATGAGACGATCTTAACTTTTAGGCAATCGCAAAAAAAAATAAAAGACTATTGATGTATAACAAGAAAAATAAATCTACAGTTGTACTGAATGTGAATTATATTTAGCTTTTTGAATGCTATACGAATTCAGTAATCATTTACAGCCAAACTGGGTGCAGTCTTGTTAACATTGAAAAATATCCTTATTCAAATCAAATTCAAACATACAATATTTCTTTCACTCGCAATCTACATAAAGGAACCTTGTAAAAGAACCCAAAGAGACAATTTATAAATTACAAAAGAGACCCGTGTCATTGTCGCATTGTTTATGTTTCTGACGAGAACTCATTAACTTTGCCATAATTGAGTCTGCAAAACCATTATGCTTTTCTGTGACCCACATAGTACGTAGTAAAAAGTAGTATACGTATGAATGGTCTGTTGGTTGTGTGATTCGGGCTTGGGAAAATTATTTGTTATTATATCTACTTTATTCATTTATTTATTATTAAGTCATGCTAGGTTTTATTGGTTTATTATGTTATGGGATGTCAACAGTGTTGTTTGGGTATTCATAACTATATATTTTTTATTCATCTTATTAATATTATAAATGTGAAAGTTTGGATGGATGTGTGGGTGAATGTGTGGATGAATGTTTGTTACTCAATCACGCCAGAATGGCTGAAAGGATCTGGATGTAATTTGACATAGAGATAGGTTATAGTCTGGAATAACACATAAGCGATATATTTTCATCCCGGTATAATATTCCCTTGGGATGATAAAACACTTCCCACGCGGGCGAAGCCGCTGGTAAAACATAGTAAAAATATAAAAACAAATCCAAGCATGTTTTTTCTGATATTTACAATACCTACAATTACATAATTTCACATCTAAGTACCTATTGCTTATCGTTTCTTAAAATATTGCCAAGTATTTGAATAAATAATTTGAAGCAATTAATTAACAAAACAACAATGTTATGTTACAATCTGTGGCCTTAAAAATTTAGCATAACCCGCTCTGCAACAAATCCTTATAATACTAACGTGAAAACGTATTGTGTTATTTCTCACACTAACACCTGTTTTTGACTGCCTTGTGAGATTATAATCTTTAAATGAATTAACAACAAGTCATAAAGATACGGCTAGATGAGACACTCTTAAAATAGGCCTTGGCTTCTTAGTACTAATAAATTCAGAACTAATATTCATCACTGTAAGAAACAAAATATCTTCAATAGATAACCTCTCATCATTTCTCAGAAAGATGAAATTAATGTTTTCTTGTTTTATTGTATAACCTCTAACTGAGTATCAACCAAGCTCATAGATAGATATAATATTCAACCTTGACCCTTACCACCGCATGTTATGACATGTCTTCACGAGCATGAGAATAAGTTTTGTGTAAAGGAAATTCCAGATTATTTATGAGAAATTTCTTGGTTCGTCGTCGACATCTGGAAGGTTAAGTTTTACGCAAGAATTTGAAATATTAAAATAATAGTTAGGTACCTAACAGCTTTTGTGAATGACTTTGCCGTAGCTAAATACTGGGCCAAACATAATACTTAAAAACCGGTCAAATGCATGTCGGACTTCGCACATTTAGGGTTTCGTACCAGACCGCAAAGTTAATTTGGTAGTAATAGGAAAAATGAGGGAACTTTTTAGAAAAATCTGATTTATCAGTAAAATATAAATGAAATAATAAACATTATCACCAAATTTGAAGTTCATAGACCAATAAAAAGTTAAAAAATTCTTCGGAACAAAATATTGTTAAAAAAAGCTGATTTTGTTGGCTTCTCATTCCTTTGTTTTCCAATATTTTTTAAAACGAAAAACACCGTATTTATCTACTTAACGAGTTCAAAACAACGATGAGGAAAATAATTTTTGCGTCTCCCCCCCTCCCTTTCAAGACTGTAGCTCCAACCGTTTGGCTGTAAAACCCGTGTGATAGACAACGGACAGACGGACAGACGGACGAACACGTGTGTGACAACAATAGAACACCGTTTGGACCCTTCGGGTACGGAACCCTAAAAACTGTCTTTGTCATCGAGACGCTAAGAAGGGAAGACGCCTTTTAAAAACAAAGAAGGTACAAAAAGGCAATGTAGAAAATTCGACTACAGTTTTTTACATTGCATTTATGTAGGTATCTTTTCTGTTCTAAAAATCTTAAACTTGATGATATCAAAAACTATTATTCACATAACTAATGTCGACATAAAACATAAAATATATTGTGTTGTGTTTTATAATGATGATACTATAAAACAACATTGTACGTGTTGATTAATAGACCGATTATTCTAACATCAATATCAACAGTTATTTTTTTATGACGAGTATTAATCAAAGCTATATAGAACAAAATAAGACTGAATTGAAAGAACTAGGTAAGGTTATTTCTGTTAAATAACTTGCTGTGCTGACTCATGACTACTACCCCAAAATATCCCTCACAAAAACTTATAAAAGTGTAAATAAAATGCTCCCCCCTCTCCCGTTGCCACCAGAGGACTCACGAAAAGTGAAAGTTTAAAATCTTATAATTTTAACATTCGTGGAACGCTGAGCTACCCCAGTAATGGCTAGATTGCAAAGCAAACTAAATCGTTGAGTACAATGTTTTAAAACCACCCCAAGATCATATCTTACATTATCAACCATCTCACGCCAACTCACAACAATCGAAATTAAAAAAACAAAATCACGGCCCTCCAAAAATAACCTTCGATCCATCATTCAAAAATAAGATACAAAAATTATTCAAGGTCAAGTTCAGTTGCGCCACTTACCCAAGGCCGTTGCGAAGGTCGCGTGCGCAGGAGTTGCACAAATGTTACCGTGGCTCGTTCACTACTGAGAGTCTGAACGCCACGACCGGCGTGTTTCACAACCCCGGCTATGTCTTAACCAGTGATTGTGGCAGAGGGATTGTATTAGAACATGTTTCTATATTTTCGTGATAGAAAGTTGGGGTTGGATTCGGGTGAGATTTTTGGGGTGGATCGAGAGGGTGGTAAGGGTTATAACGGTATTTTTTTTCTCGTTTTACTTTCCAAGGTCATTTCCCAAATCACTATATGAACTTACTTCTATATAGTTTGGGAGAGAAGCCTAATTTTCAGGGTATTCCTTCAGTCTTGGATGCCAGAACCTGCTATTAGTTCTTTTTTTAATCAAAATATTACTTGCTATAATTTTAGCCCAGGGCGAGATTGTTTGTAGCGTGCTTAAAGATTTGGGAGGAAACACCAATGATCCAGCCAAGAACCCTGGGTATCTAACTAGCTCAGATAAAATGTGTATATCGTTAAACCTGAAAAGAGAATCGGCCTTCATTCAGGCAGCTTACGGCTAAGCTACTCTACATATAAATTTTATGAATGTAGCTATAAAAGTAAACTCTTTTAATTTAACATGCAAACTGGTAATTAGTGCACTATTACGTTCGCAACATCGGATTCAAGCCTCCTTTTTGTAAAAGTGAGTGGACTTTTATCTACCACGCGAGCCCAATGTTGTTTGTTAGAAGTAGTAACTGCTCTGTTTCTTTCGCATAGGTAGCAGTGGACAGGGTAGATTGCTAGCAGAACGGGTTCGAAAAGTACTTGAGTGGCGACCCCGTACAGGAAGGCTCAGCGTAGGAAGACTTTCCTCTAGGTGGATCTCTAGATGACCTGGTTAAGGCAGAGGAAATCCAATGGATGCGAGATGCACAGGATCGAACGACGTGGCGACACTTGGACTCCTCCAAGACGCCCACTGCTGCAGCAGAGGATATCTTTCAGATGAAATGATGATAATGATGATGAATTAATAAATATAATAATCCTATCTCAATTTTGAGGTGGTTAATAATCATAATCCCTTCACCTATTAAACGATTTTTTAAGCATGTCAAATTATGTGCATTTTTTTAAATCATTGAGACAGATTTAGACCACAGACTACTTGGCAATAAACTTTTACTTTGGCAGGCGATTTGGCAATAAAAGAGTATTTAAGCATTGTTAATATTATAATATCTATCCCAAAAATTTCGAATACCTTCGACATTCATCAACTCACACTGGACCCACTGATGGATTAAGTGGTATTATTAGCTGGTATCTAGAATTATTGGCATAATTGGCATACTCACCGATCCAGATGGCAACTACCTGGAAGGTAGATTGGCGTATGGTGGACGAGCAAAATGTTAAACTAAAAGAATTGTCCCGAGCTGAGCAAAGGCTTCTCCAATTGTATCAGGTATAATTTTCTGGCGCCACCTTAACCAGTCTGGGCAGTGCTCATCCAGGTCATCTTAAACATTTCTTGGAAAAAACAAATTCTATTTATTTCCTGTGTTAATTAATTAAGTTATATAACCTGCAATCTTTTCATTACACAAAACGAAGATTTTCTATAGAACTAATTCAGCATTTAAAAGCAATTCGTTACTGTTAATAGTGCCGCTACTGTGTCATAACCTCTATTTATAAATACGATCATAGATTGTTGATTTTGATTAAAGTTTTATGAACATTATAACAGAAACAGAAACTGAGAATCTGTTCCTTTATTGTTTAATAGTAAACAATACGATTTATATGAATTTCAGAATATGTAGATGAAATTGCAGGCAGAGATTTCGGTTTTTAATATTGCGAAGAATGAAGGCACCAAGGGTTACGAGGGGTTGAGACGTGGGTTTGACCACAGGCTAGCGCTTTAATTTGTACATTTTTATTTAATCACCACTGCTTTTAAGAAGAATTTTGAAATAAATTTTCGTGAGGAAACTGTCATTTTTTTAAAGTAAAAGTTCTAAAACATGTCATGATATTCTACCAATCAGCATTGAGCCCAAGTGGTGGAATACGGTCTATTCCATTCCAGCAGTGGGCACATTTTAAAATACTGTAAGGATGTGCTACCTCCTTTCCTATTTAAAGTTGGAAACTGATATTTAGTTTTGGAAGATTAATCATATTTCGAACGCTAGAAAATATTAGAACATGTTTTTGTTTAGTTTTTCTTGTGACTTTTATAAAAGCCACCATAAGATGAATGAAAATATGAACAAGTAAAAGCAGTTTTTCTCTTTATTTAAATCACAATATACGTCTTTACAACACTAATTATGATGAGGGCAAAAGACTTCTCCCAGTAACGGCAGCATTGAAATGGATACATCAAAGCTTCCCCAAAATGAACCGTGTTCTAGAATAACAAAATTCGACTGTCAATCAAATTCACCACCAATCATAAACCATTTTTTTCAAACCTCGTCTAGCGATTTGAAGTGGTTCCCCAGCATGATGTCTTGACTGACTGCCCAACGTTGAAAGTGATCAAGACGGCGTTAATAAAACCATTAATTCGCGCAGTTATTTACGAGTATATCGGCAATAAATCGATTGATCAGCGCAGTTTTTATTTAGCAACAAGCCTCCCATTGATCATCAACTGTAATTGAAACACCAAATAACCATAAGAATGACCTCAAATAACAATGGTATTCTCGTCAAAATTTGTCACACTCACTGTAACATTTGTAATCTGTATGTCCGTCCAGAAGCCTTTGCGACTGACAAATAATATATTGTACAAAGAAATGGTTTTGTAAGATGCACGCACCATATCGCAAGTCAGGGCACTCATTTTGAAACTGTCCAATGCAATTTATTGTGATATCTCTCCACTCTTGCTAAATCCTTATTTGCAATTTGCTACACTTGCACTTACTTGTCCCTTTGTGGGTTTTTGTTCTTTGCCTTTCCAGTAATACAATTTCGTATAAGCTAACGATTTTATATGGATGTGACAGGCAAATAAACTCTTTCAAATTTATCTTTTCCTATATTTTTGTCGTTATTCACAGGTTAGGAACGTTATACGAGTATTATAGGTTTATGGTTTATGTTGTCTTCATGGGATCGTACAGGAGTATTTCATCTTCTGATAGTATTTAAATAGGTTATAGGAAAGTATTAGCGATGGCGATAGTCGAAATGTCAATATGTAAGGGATTGATCACGTGATTTTTCGATAGCACTTGGCACAATATACCTATAGATTTTTTTAATCGCCATTACGAAAATTTCGTTGATAGAATGTCATTTGTCTAGAGACTGATAGAAGTAGGGTGTTTACGTACTACATCCGATCTTTATCCGAATCCAAGATCCGAGTTCCATCCGAATTGGAAATGTACTGATTTCAGATGGACGGAGTTCGGATACAGTGCGCTAATACCTATTTGATATTAGAATAGACTACATAATATACAGTTTTTAGGCTCGAGACCAGTAGCATTCGACATCAGCAAGGCGATAGTTGAAATGTAAGGGATTTATGACGTGATTTTTCGATATCGCTTGTCCATCCCATACAATTTTTCCTTTTTGACAATCGCTATCGCCATGCTTTCGATGATAGAATATCACATGTCTAGAACTTTGTTGTTGTTGCATCTACATTTTGTTCTTTTGGATAAAATTTTGAAACTTTTATAAGCCTACAACTATTAGCAACAACTAAGGTACTTTATCCCTTCATTCACACAGAGTTCTTCATCCTAATATTTGCTCAAAAATCGTTGAAGTACACCTCCGAAATACTTAGGAGTAAGTAGGTCATTACTGAGATGAGTTGAATTAGCGGTAGCATGGCCTTCAGTTCCAACTGTGATAGTTACCTTGGTCTGTCGCATATGAACGACGACATCTAGCAAGTCATTATTGACAAATTCTTTGAGCTATTGATATAAGCCGCCAAGTCTCATGTTATAAAAAAAAAAACTGTTTCATTGCCACTTGCCACCTCGAGGAGGAGTTCACCATAAATTAAGTTTACCTATTGCAAAATATCTTCGCCATCATACAGAATAAACACTCACCGTATATTGTTTGCATGTCAATAAGGAACGTTCCAATTCGAGAGAGAAAAATCCTTATCTTCCAAAGTTAAAATATAAATAAAACGGTAACCCCGTTGACAATGCGGTACCACATTTTTTCTGTGTAATCGATACAGGCAATCGCTGCATGGTGCATTTATATTTCTAGTTTCCTATTGTCAATATAAGTAGGTATTTGTATCAATAATAGTAGAGAGCCCTGTGAAAACGTTTTACTGGAGGGTCTTCCTACCCCCCGGTAAAACTTTTACTTTAACTTTCCCTAACCTACCATTTTTAACCGACTTTTTAAAAAGGAGGAGATTCTATTTTCGACTTCATGTTTGTTTGTGTGTTTTCACCGATCAATTGTGGACCGATTTTGAAAATTCTTTTGTTTGTTTGATAGAGTATCTTCCGAAATTGATCCCATTTTCATTAGATGAAGATGTGATGAAGAACTTCGAAGATACACAACAGAACTCTTCAATAAATAACGGCAAATTTCTCAGATTTGCTGCAATCGCATGTCTGTTTATGGTTTATACCATTTCATAACATAACACCATGCCAGTACGCTCTACAGGGGTACGCATATGTGTAAAGTTCACCAAGGTACACTCTTATTTCACAGGTTATGTTCAAGTTTTATGGTATTCGGGTAATCTATTCTGGCAATAAGTACAACTAAAAAGTGAAAAATAAAAAACTTTTTTACAAAAAATATTACCGACTTCCAACTAAAATCACCACAAAGTGAAAAAAATCTTTTTTACTATGAAAAATAACTTTCTTTTTCGAAGTCGGTGTCTTTGGTAGGTACCATTTTTTTTTTCGTTATGGACACCGACTTCGAAAAAGAAAGTTATTTATCACTTTGTAGTGTTTTTAGTTGGAAGTCGGTAGTATATTTTTTTGTAAAAAAGATTTTTTATTTTCACTTTTTAGTTGTACCTATTAAGCAACTTGCCTTTATTGAGGTACTTATAATGCCAGAATAGATTATCCGAATGCCATGAAACTTGATCATAAACGGTGAAATGAGAGTTTATCAAGGTGAACTGTACACATCTGCGTACCCCTTTAGAGCGTATTGGCTTGATGTTATGTTATGAAATGGTATAAATAATAAACAGACATGCGGTTGCAGCAAACCCGAGAGATTTGCCGTCATTTATTGAAGAGTTCTGCTGTATATCTCCGACGTTCTTCATCAGATCTTCACCAAATTAAAATGGGACCAATTTCGAAACATAATCTAACAAAAAAAAAAAGAATTTTCAAAATCGGTCCACAATTGACGGAGATATCGGTGAACATAAACAAAAAAAAAAACATACAAGAACTCGAACATAGAACCTCCTCCTTTTTGGTAAGTCGGTTAAAAATAACTTTCTTTTTCGTAGTCGGTGTCCATAACAAAAAAAAATGATACCTACCAAAGACACCGACTTCAAAAAAGAAAGTAATTTTTCACTATGTAGGTAGAGATTTCAGTTGGAAGTCGGTAGTATTTTTATGTAAAAAAGAATTTTATTAACGTAGGTACTTCCCTAGTTCCGAAGAAAGTGATGAAATACCTTTGTAAATTATACACAGTGCTAGATCGCTCATTGTAGTGGTTATTTGCAGAGATGTCCTTGGTCTGACGTGATAATGATTATTCTCCTATGATTTACCACGTTTTCTTCTTGCATTCTCTCCTTTCAACCATCATACTATCATGATTACAATTGCTGCTCTTCTCTGAACTTAAAGATGTTACATTCTTATGTCGCTTGAGTACCTACCCACTTACCACAACTACATAAGTAATTTACAAACCGTTATGCTTCTTGTAGGTCATTACTAAGAAGCTTGAATCAGCGGTTATGCGACCTTGAGTTATATGGTTGTATGGCCTTCTCACTTCAAAGCATGACATTTGGTATCAGATGGTCGTAAACGTGTTTGTTGACAAAACTTTTGAACATGAAAAAGGTGCGAGAATTATGTCAGTCAATTGTATTTATGATAGCCATGTGTTAGAAGTGTTCTGATTTTTTGTTATTAGAAAATTATTGTTGAAATATCTTTTTAAGATTAATGATAATGTTAGTCTGCGTAACACTGAAACCCAATTTTATTAAAATTAATGAAGAAAATTATTAAAATTCCTTTAAAAAAACCCTAATGCCAACTTGCCGCCAAAAATGGTTATCTTTCAGCATCTCAAATAACTATCTAATATTCGAATCAGCAAAGGTCTTGAACACATTCTGCCTTGCGTATAGTAATTTTTTGTTAAGGTTAGTTTACACAAGTTTTGCATATTTTACCCAACAATATACCAAAACGAATTTTAATAGTGCTCTTCACATCATAAGAGGCCCATGCGTTAAAAAGTTTGTACTTACCTCTGTATTTTATTCCTCTTTAACCAACCCATGTTTAATCACTTCAAAAATTACTTATGGTTATTCCGCTAAACCTTTTTTTTAATATATATAATATAGTAACTATCTGTAATAAATTTTGTTTAATTTTTTCATAATTGGTCCATAACTATAATAAGATACGAGCACAAAAACTCGTAAAAAATAATATTGTTTAGAACGCTACCCTATTCAAAAATAATTTAGTAATAATTCATACTGATTGGAAGCGATTGGTTAATGATGCAAGAACAATAGCTACTCATCAGAGTAGGTATTCAAATAACCAATCATTTCGAACCGATTGATTCATCAACGAAAACAGTATACTCGCTTATGAAACTTAAAAAGCCCGTTAATCATACGTACAATACAAACAGAGGAACGTAATAAAATTGTCGTAACGTTTTCCTACCAATTTGACAATGGTCGGTCAAGGTACGTTTATGTCAATTTGTAGTTTCTTCATAGAAAGATTATTCATTTGTCACAGCAAAAAAATATCAATAAATGGGTTAATTGCAATAAAAAGTACTGACGGGACATTGCGTATCGATAACTCTGTTAAATTGTGTATATTATGCTCTTGAACTACGACGGAATCGACTGATAGATACAATATAAATGTAGTGGAGAGCTGGCTGGGTGTTTGAGCAAACATATTCAATCCAGAGCAAAGTTGAAATTTCGTGTGACGTCATGGTGTGCTCTTTATACTGGCATAGTGACGTCACAAGTCCTCACGCCTGAAATTTGATGCGCTATTTTTGTAAATTTTTATTTATTTGATAAAGCAAAAAATATGGGTCCAATGGTATTTAATAATCTCACTGACGGGCTTAATTGAATTATCATTTTTCTACCCAAGAACACTACTACAAAACTATTAAAAAGACTATGTTTAAAAGCTTTCATTTTTTGTGTTACAAGGTATTCATCACGAAATATGAATGCTTCCTTTTGTGATTTTCCAGTTGATTAAGAAAGCAAGCGTAAACCAGTACCTAAAGTTTAATGTAGCCTACTAATATCATAAAAGTACATGCACTAGGTACTATGCGTACACATATTGAGTCACGGATGAGGAAACTAGTCCAAGTAGCAAAGTGAGTAAGGCACCACTATCCTTACGTCCAAATTATCTCAGGCATCTAAATCGGCTTCTCTCACGGAATACTGAGCGCAGTTGCTCAAGAGAGCATATTGAGCATTCAGATATGGACACGCTTGTTTCTTGGTATAGGGTTGGTGAAATTATGAGGTGTTTCCGCAGAAAATTTACAACTGACAAAGATAACATATTAAAAAGGGTTAAGTTGAAGTCGGGAGGAACAGATGAATCACAGTACGTTTTTCAGTGATTTTTATTCTCCCAGCGGCTTCATCCGCGTGAACGTCGAAAATTATCCCGAGAGAAAATATGCCCAGGATAAAAAGCATCCTATGTGTAAAGTATCCTGACTATAATCTCTGTGTCAAATTTTATCCAGATCCATCATGCCGTTTGAGGGTGAAGAAGTAACAAACATACAAACAAACACACTCACTTTCGACTTTATAATATAAGTGTGATAATTAATTTATGCCTACTTATAATGAAGGTACCTAAACAAAGTGGGCAGGGTACATTGCTCGTAGAAATAACTTTGAAATCTGGAACATTACCTGAATCCAGATTCCAGAATCCAACTCTAATTTGATTATTACTTAATACTTCATTGGTAATCTTCCGCTTTTCGTAAGATACAAAGATGACTATACTGCAAAATGAGAGGAAAAAGTCGTTAAAATGTTACAGAATAATTTCAAGGTTGAATTGAAATCAAATCTGTTGATTATGTTATTACTAAAGAGCATAATAAAGAGTTTGTTTTGGAATATTAAAACATGATAGATTGATTTCTTTTATTTTATTGCATTGTATATTAATAAGCATTTCCGAAATAGCTTGTTTCTTGACCTTGTAGAAATCGCCATATTAGAAAAAAATATTTGATTTTGCACAGATTCGCAGAAATTTATGTGTGACTTAATAATTGTATTCAAAGAACCTATAAAACATATATATTCTTTTTAGAAGGAGTTTGAAAGTGGCATCCGTGACAGAAACTTTGGAAAGGAATCATTTGTCTTTCTATGGACATGTAGAGAAGAGAGCTAAAATGAATGAGATGAAGAGTTGTGAATAATTTGAAAAGATGATGATGAAGAGGGTGGCTAAAGGAAAAATGGAATAATTAAATGAGGACTAATGAGAAAAAAAGGAAGGAAGAAGGAAGGTTAACAAAACGGAAAGGAAGAGGAAAGTGTGTTGCGCCGATTCCAAATAACATAAAGGGCAGGCAGATGAGTCACATTAAAATCTAAAGGTAAATTAAAGAAAGAATTATTTTAATTTGAAACAGAATCAATAACTAGATATGAGTCATGAACATCCTTGCTCTGTTTATAGGACAGTCAAAGAAAAAAGGAATCTAAGCAGTACACAGTATCGAATAGTGTGAGAGCTGCGGGTATCTAAAGACAAAATAAAACTATCCCTTTATAAATTAATAATAAATATATATAAATTAATAAATTTATCCTTACGCTACAAAAAGACATTTCGATTGTCTTCTCATTTTGAAACGAAGGAATGCAAATCATTGTTGCGAAGTTTATTAAAATAATAATACTACAGCCTTGTTTATTCCATGATAAAAATTACATAATTTGATATTCAATACAATTTGAGAATTTAAAATAACTTAAATTTATGTTACATTAATAATTATAAAATCATCAAAAAAAAAACATTGTTACGTGCAAAACGAATCACTATTATTAAGGACCTCTCTACAGAGTAAAAGCCTCCTCCATTTTTCTCCACTGATCTCTATCTATTGCTATTTCCATCCAGTTATTGCCCACTGTTTTCAGTATTTCGTCAAGCCACCTCTCCATTGGTCTACCTCTTTTTCTCTTTCCTGATGGCCCTTTCCAAGTGGTTATCTTTTTGTCCATCTATCATTGCTCATACGTGCAACATGCCCAGCCCATTTCCATTTTAGTTTTTTAAAGTGTTTTAGAGCATCTATAACTTAAGTTGTATTTCTCACATTATGTACATGACCTTTTATGCTTTTTATTTAGAGTGCTCCGCTCCATGGCTCTTTGGGTGGTTTGTATCTTATTTCTTGTGTACTGTTGAATATCCATGTTTGTGATGCATAAGGAAGAGAAGGCAATATACACGAGTCTAGGACATTTTTCTTCAGTCTTACAGGAATCTTTGATTTGAGAACTTCTTTAAGAGTCCAAAATTCGTTCACACGTGTAGTCAGTTCACCTCAGTGTCTAGATCTTTTGAAAGTGCGAAGTTCATTACCACGATGTATGTTTTTGCGAAAGAAAACATAAGGAAAATAAACATAATATAAATAATATAGATAACCTAGTCGGGCAAACTAGATTGCGCCAACCGGATGATCACCTTCAGTTTCGCGCAACTAATCTGGCATTTTCGCAACTTCCAGTTATTCTATCTAAACTTTCTTGGTAGTCTAGCCGTTAAGCAACTTAACAATATAATAATTACGGTGCATTCTAGATCACTTCACATAATTGAATAAATGATAGCTATACTCTATTCGCTGGAGCAAAAAATAAAAGGTAAAAAAACCATTAAAAAGGTTTTCTTCTTTCCTGCCACTAAAATATAAAATATCATGAGAAGATGTTTATTTCAAACATCAACCAAATATATCAAACATTTAAATTATTATTTTCTTAACTGTATTTCACAACAATAATCGATAAATATAATAATTTCCGATACGTTTAAAAGTATAAACAAAAAAATAGGTATTATTGAAACCAAAACCAATAACCGACATTAAACTTTATCGTGGGGTCTCAGAGGCCCCACCTAGTCCTGATAATTTCGCTAACTTTCAGGTTCGTGGCGTAACAATAATAGACGAAGTGGTTGAATTTAAAACACGTGAGTTTTTAGCTTTCATAATTTGGCAGGGGCCTGTGACTCCATGTTTTCCATACAAAGCATTTCAAAGGATATTTATGTGTGACTTTTGTAACGGTGATGTGGTGTTCACCAGTATTACTAGTTAGTGTTCGGGGTTTATAGTAAAACAACCAGATTGATCAGCACTGAATGGAAACGTCTAATTCCTGCTTGGGACCACTTAATACTTAGAGAGTTAACGCATTCAAGCTATCACGTTTATTTAGAGAGGATACCACATCTGGCAAACGGTGTCGGAATTGCCGATCCACCAACATGATTCAACCAATTCCAACCAATATGATTAAATTTCCTACGCTAAAGTAGTTGTAACGGTAGTGGTAGTAGTAGTTATGTATTTATTCTTATATATAATAATGTTTAGGCACTTATTGTAATATTTTTTTATATACTATGTTTGTATTAGTTAAGTTTTACAGTCTATTACCTTTCCTATTTCTTCTACACACTGTGTTTATGTTTATTATCCAACTCTCCTGTCGCAGGCCTGCTGCAAGAAATTTCTTTAGAACAATGAGGCACCTTTGTGCTCTTCTATCTTTATATGTATTTTCTCTTTTAAGTGTTTTGTGTGTACATAAATGAATAAATAAATAAATTTTAATTTAACGCGAACGCAAAATTCAATTTGTTTGTAAAGATTTTTTGCTAATTACTAAAAAGTTGTGCCAAAATGAGACATCCTATTTATTTTTCCTGTAATATTTAGGTACTATATAATTCCAGAGAAACCTCAACCCCTAGAAATTTATAAAAAGCGACAAGTTTTAACTCACAACAGAATTTAAAATCTATTAAAATCTTTAGGCCGAAGAAAGAATCGAATCTGGACCTTTGACTCACGAGCCAATCTTTTATACCGCTGCGCCAATCAGTTGCTTAACATAGTTGTGAAATTCATTGATATGTTTATGAATAATCCATCACATCATTTATGTCGACCGTGTCATTTATATTATAAAATAAATATAATCCGTTTATATATTATTATTTCTTCAGATCTTCAAATCTAACTTTTTAATTTATTTACTTATAGAGTAACACAGATCGTTTATGGGTGCGTCGGTATCAAAAAACTGGTGAAGTGAAGGGTAATCGCCAAGGGCCACGTCCGATTGCTTACACAAATCAATCCAACCGTCATCGTGATAATGTTAGTAGCCATACCACGGATTCTTTCTAAGCCACCCGTTTATCGGTCAAGCGCTTAATGACATGGCATTTCGCGTAACACTGTCCGGAGACGGAACATGCCGCTGGGATAATTAATTATTAATCTGCCGACAAAAATTGAACTATCTGAAGCTCATCGTCAAGCCAGGATTAGATTTGCAACCCAATATATGAATTTTGATTAGGAAAATGAAATAGTCATTCTTGTAGTTAAGTTTAGTTTAATTTTTTTACAGTTAATTGTTTTTTGTAAGCAGTTTTGAAAAATCTCGAGCGATATTAATTGTTGTTCTGTTCGTTTCAAACGTGAGATACATGTTGGTTCTCTATATAATTCCAGAGAAACCTCAACCCCTAGAAATTTATAAAAAGCGACAAGTTTTAACTCACAACAGAATTTAAAATCTATTAAAATCTTTAGGCCGAAGAAAGAATCGAATCTGGACCTTTGACTCACGAGCCAATCTTTTATACCGCTGCGCCAATCAGTTGCTTAACATAGTTGTGAAATTCATTGATAAGTTTAGTAAGTAAGTTTAGTTTAATTTTTTTACAGTTAATTGTTTTTTGTAAGCAGTTTTGAAAAATCTCGAGCGATATTAATTGTTGTTCTGTTCGTTTCAAACGTGAGATACATGTTGGTTCTCTTGAGAAAACTTGAAAACAAAATTATCAGTTTTATCAGTAAATAAATCTTTATTCATCTAAATTGGGTTAGTATATTAATTAATACCATAAGAATAATAAATAATACTACGTATATAAGTAAATCTCCTTTTTTTCTAAAATACCGCCTTATAAGCACTTACTTCCCCTCTTAACCCGCAACACGTCGCTATCGCCGTATCGTTACCACCAGGGTTGCCTAATGCTGGTGTTGGTTAGCGCAAGACAATTTTGTATCAATAACGTAAACAGTTATTGTTAAATGCGTATTTTGCACGGTTCCTTTTGGAATCGATGTCAATAAAAACAGAACACTAACTTCATTGATGTCACAGAGTTGGCGCGCACTTAAACATCGTAGTATAATAATATGTCATATGCTTTTTATACATTTCATTTAACCACGTCATCGGTCCACCTAGTCTTCCAGTTCGCGGTCGCCATTCCAGAACTTTTTGGCCCCATCGACCATCTGTTCTGTGAGCAATGTGCCCAGCCCACTGCCACTTAAGTTTGAAAATTCTTCGTGCTATGTCGGTAACTTTGGTTCTCCTGCGGATATCATCATTTCTGACGTGATAACGCGAGGAAATTCCGAGCATATCCCTCTCCATTGCCCTTTGGGTGACTTTAAGCTTTCTGATAAGTCCCATTGTGAGCGACCACGTCATTTAGTTATTTTTTAGCAATCGGGTTTTTGTTTTTATAATAATTTGTTCTATTACCATAAAACTTCTAGCAGGTTTTCTCATATAAAAATCACGAAGTTGTTTATTTTTTTCTCAAACTCTCTTTCAAAGTACAAAAAGATTTGGTTGACCTAAGTGATGCATATCAAGTTGCCTAAGGCCGCCATTGTACCTTTGGGCATGAAGTTTAAATAAATAAATAAATAAGATACCCAGCGCTGGTTTTCAGTTGGCACCCCGCAGCGACACACGGACGTGGGTAACAAAAATAAAATAAAATAATAAAGTAGTAGAAGTAGTTAGTTTCGCTCATCTTTGCCGATGTAACAACAAAGCCTTATAGTACGTCGGTACTATGTGTTTTAATCAATAGTTAGGTAGCATTGTTTTGTAACACAGGTTACCAATATCGAATTTCAAGTTTTTAAATGCTTACGCGGTTTCGCTGGATATGAACTTGTTTAAATTGTGGATATATAAAATGTGATAGTCCAATAATTTCCATTGGATTTTATTCTCATTATTGATATTAAAATAATAGATACAATTTAAAAAAGACAAAAGGATCGTGAGATTTTTTTAAATATTTTAGCAGTATTCATATTCAATAACTGGACTGGAATCTGAATAATTGGAGATATGCGTGGAAAAGGGAGACCCCTGCCCAACAGTGGGATATATTGGGAATAAATGATAAATGATTTTATTTCTGTAAGTTACATGTCGATCATTTTTTTTTTTAATTATATGAGGTCGGCGTTTCCTATCTGACTAATCTGAGAAGAAAGGCCGAAACAAACTCAGAGGACACAGTATCTTTTAAAGTCTGGCCATAATAGATCGCAATGGGTCGAAGTGTCCGAGTTATTTCCCGGCCCCTCCACAAGATAAGATAAGATCTTTAAAACTCTAGACCTAATCTTGGTTAGATCATGTGAAGACCATGTAGATTGGTGTCTGGAATGGTCTTTTGAGGAAATAACCCGCCAGTTTGAGTGGACCTGTCCAACCATTGTCAGTAACCGTGCAGATCAACTCAGAATATAAGGAGCTCAACGATTCGACGAACAATACCAAAGAAAGGGCATTCGGGTAGGCCGCATAAATTAATCAAACTGCCATTATTAAAACTAACTGGAAAAACTAAAATAAATAACTCAAAAAGGAATGACTCACAATAGTCTACACATTCACAATAATTAAAATTATATAACACTTTAAAAATAAAAAGACATATCATTGCAACAAAACCAAAAAAACATATTGGACTAGATAACATAGGAATAGAATGGGTAACTTGTTCAAGATCACCCCTTGTTCCATAGGATTAGGCGGAAATTACAGAACGCCATCTGCTACATTCTTTACACAGGTAATCCTTTTGCTTCATTCGCGTTCATACATCTAGTCATATACGCTCGCTGGTTATAACCACCTGCGCCCCTGGACTTTCTACATTCTGAAGAACATCAACAATAAAATCCGTGTATGTCCTTCTAGAGCAGGACTGCCAGCATTTCCCCTGCTAATATTCTTATAGCAAGACGCATGAAAAGGCAAAAGAATTTTAATACACGTTCAATGTTAGGCTCTTATGAACTCTACGGTCTGATATAATTATGTACTAGATTTTGAGCCCACAATGAGTTTATGTTAGGTCTGTGTGGATTTAAAGTTGGTCCTGAAAACTTAACTTTATAGCACTGTTTTGGCATCTTTTTACCTAAAAAACACAGGTTACCTTAGTACAGTATTTCTTAAAATATGAAACGGTAACAACAATGAGCAAAAAGTAACGCATTTGCCAAAAGCACCGGAATTAATATCGGCTTTATGTCCTAGTAGTACAAGTTCTGTGAAGTACCGTCGCTCAAAGGCACACCATCACGAAATAATGCTGCCGTCCTTCCAAATACTGCAGTAACTCGTATTCGAGTATTGTGCCTCACAAAGTTACATACATGTCCGTAATCAGCAAAATGAGCCCACATTTTGTTCTTAGACACTTTTTATGTGTCTAATCACGAATCTGGTTTTTTAATTAAGTATAATTGCAACATCAGCCCATGGTTTGTGAAATACTTAAAAAAATGAACACAGATAATATTGTTATTACTAGTAATAACCACAATAAGTACAAATATTGCAAATTTATTTAGAAAATTTCAATATAGTATTTACTTCATTATTTTTGATAAGCATAATGTTTGAGTTATTGTAGATATATTAGGAAACTTTACTATTCAAAATAGGAGGATTACAAAAGCTTAAAATATTTTTTGAAACTAGTAATAGATTTATTGGCAAGACTAGCACGCCTTACTAATAAATACCGCAATAAGTAAGATGCTTATTGCACTTATGGTTATAACACTATATAACATACACTAATTATCGCTAGTCATAAGTGCAATACGAGTATGTTGATTTAATAACCATAGTCCGTAGGAGTGTAACCCATTCGATTCCCTACACGTGGTCCTCGGGTGGTGCAAATCAGGTGAAAAACTGGTGGTAAAGGCTTCGGCCGAAGGCTTGCGTCCACCCACCGGGCAAAGACGTACCGCCAAGCAGCCTAGTCGTGTTCCGGTATGATGCTCGGTGCAGCCAATTGAGGAGTTAGGTCGAGATAGTTGTTCGGACGACGTCGTTGTTGTGACGTATCGGGAGACTGATCGCGGAGGGTAGCGGGACCCGAGGCAAGGTTCGCCGCTAGCCGACCGCAGGTAGTTGGGGGCCCAAGTAGTGTGCCAGCCACACACAAAAGGCTACTGGCCAAGGCGGCCATCGTGCTGGTTGGCGACCAGACGAGAGTGCCGGATGGACATTTCTGGGGTGGCTCGGGCGTCCCCGCAGTCTCCAGACCAGTCCCCCAATGATGGCGTCCTATCGGCGCGTGTCTGTAGGTTTCAAGCGTGGAACCTCATCTCACTTCCTACTCCTCTCCCGCCTTTTAACGGTAACGGTGTCCAGCGTTGACCGTCCATTTGGCGACCGTTTGGTGCCGAATGTGACCGCGTTAACGCAGTTAAACACAAGGCGTACCTAGCTATGTCGACGCTCGAGTGCGCAAGGCGAGTGACATGAGTCAGAAGAAGAGAGCCTTCAACTGGCTTGCCAAGTCCTGTAAAAAGGCGATGCGAAGGGCACAGTTGACCATATTAGCAGAATCGGGAACAAACTTGCTACATACCCTACCAGTAGCAAGGCGTTTTAGTACCTGGCTAAGTCTGTTGAATCAAACTTCTGTTACCCCTCAATACCACCACTGATGGGGCCCGACGGATCGCTGGCCCACTCCGCTGAGGACAAGGCAAACTTGTTTGCCTCCCTCTTTGCGGAATCTTCGCGTCTGAATATTGATGTCGCGCGGCCCCCGTCTTCTGCTGTTGGATATGTGACGAGTATGTCGGACATTCGCATCCATCAGAGGGAGGTCTGTAGGGTGTTGTGTAACCTTGACGTGAACAAGGCTAGTTGCCCGGACGGGATACCAGCAATTGTGCTTAAAACTTGTGCGCCTGAATTTTCTCCGATTTTGACAAGCCTTTACTGCCTTTCGATGGTGACTGGGAAAGTTCCGAAGGCTTGGAAGCAAGCTAACGTTCAGCCCTTGCCCAAGAATGTTAGTCGAGCTGACCCGGCCAATCTCAGACCCATATCAGTAACGTCCATCCTCTGTAAGAGTATGGAACATGTATTGAATAATAAGCTCTTGGCATACCTAGAAGACAACGACATCCTTCCGCCAATCCGGCTTCCGCCGAAACCGGTCAACTGGGGATCTTCTAGCGTATGCCATTCAAATCTAGAGTGAGGCCATCAAGAGGCACGAGGAGGCGCTTGCTGTCTCCCTTGATATATCGAAGGCTTTTGACAGGGTCTGGCACTACAGATTGGTACGCTTCCTTCCTTCGGTCTGCCTAGTGGTCTGTGTGACTGGATTGCAGACTTCCTGAGGGATCGGTCCATATAACAAAAAAAAACGATTACTGCAATAAGTAAACTACTTAAGAACCTTCCACCGCTTTAGTGCTGTAAAACGGTTACTTTCTAAAGCATACCCCTTAGTAACGACTAGGTTAAAGGGTTTGAAAAAAAATATCTATAATTGATTCATGTACACCATTTGTGTACTAAGTAATAGTTTGTTTAATCTTATTCATAATCAAGTGAAAGTTTTATGTTGGTAGAATGTCTAAAGATGGAATTATTAAACCAAAACAATAATTTAATCCTTTTACCGCGTATTTCTAGAAAAATGTTCAAATTAGTTATTGCACTTTTTGTAAAGATGGCAGAATGGTACTGGCGCCCTTACTGCCAGCAAGACCATAGATATATTTTTTTCTATGTGATCAACAAGGTTCCAGTTTTCGTTAAACTAATCGCATCAGCGGCAACAATAGCACTTCACAAATAAAAATATTCTGAAATAAATTAAAGGTGGGATGTCCAGTATGTACCGATGGTGCATCGTTGACGTCTTGTAGTCCAATGATGGAATGGGCTTGGTGGAATGAAATTGTGGAATTCCAGCGCACAATTCCCGAAAAATGGATAAAAAACTTTGACTTGATCATTGCCTTATTGCCGACGACCCTCTTTACTCGCTTCTCAATCGACTTAAGCGCATGAAACTGTTATTTGATAGATTTGTCCCAGACATGAGATCAATATTTCATACATTGCTTGCGCTTGATAATATCGAGCAGCTTTTCCGGCTTGAAGTTACGTTTGCTTTGCTAGGATGCCCAACTTTTTGGTAGCCGCGTAGCCGGTGAGTTGATTTTGATGACAAGTGTCGTGAGTTTTTTTTAAGTTTTTATTAATTCTGCGTAACCTCTTTTCTTGTACTTACAGACCATTCTATTTATTTCTTTTTACTTTTTTGAAGTGTCATGATAAGTCAGCTGGATTGAACTGAGAGGATTGGTTGTGTCACAGTAATAATTATTTAACTTTTGTTGTTGTTCTCCTTCTGATCCTTCTATAAATTAGTGTACGGTGGACTTGGGGAGTACAGAATTTTATTAAAATTCCTGTATCACATACCTTCCGTCCCATGGCAAAACCTAACCTTTTCTTTAGAAACTGAGCAAACCAGTGTTTAATATATGTTGATTAACTATTTTTATTCATCGGGACAGAACCCGGATATAAATTCTGAATTACCAAACAGGAAAATGACTTCATGCATGTGTAACAGCATAAATTTGCGTTCCCTATACTGTTTGTCATGTCATTAAAATACGAACTCATTTACTTGTACTTGATACATACTTTCTTCGGAATCACTATTGTGTATGTCTTTGCTGTTAGTTTTACTTTTGACACTTGCTCTTTCTCCGGGTTTGTCTTTAAAAACTAAATTACACCGGTAATCTGCTGAATTATACAATACTTTTATTTATGGATATCATTATCCTTAAATTGGCCTAAAACTATGCCCCTTGTCTCGTGTTACTTGGAATTGGCCCAAAATGTTTTCTTTTTCCATTCTTCCCTGTGAACCATCACGATACTATTCACTCCTGATGGTCTTTTAGATAATTATTTACTCATTCCATCAATATTTTCTTGAAATATCTTAGTATCTTCAAATTATACTTTGTTTAGTGATCACGTCCATTTTGGTTTCAAATCTTGTGTATTAAGAAATGTTTCCATTGCATTAAAGTTACATAAAATGCGTATTTTTTACTTATGATATGTCAAGCAGCATGAGACCACTTTGGCATTTGTATGTTTACACAACTTGACATAACTGGCAATCAGTGGAACTTAAAGTTAACTATTTGAATGTATAAAATAAGGGAGATGGGATTGGATCGAAGGTCGAACGAATTGTAGACAGAAGGAGAATCTATAGCAAATAGTTGTGATATATTACTGTGATAAGAACTCACAGGAAATGCATAGGCCTCATTGGAAACAATAGGTTTGCCAAGGAATAGATTATTATACTATTAAAAGTAAGCATACCATTCTGATTGTGGTTAACAAAGGTCTTTACCTTCTAAATATTAAACAAATGGAATACCTACGATGGCTTCGTGGTACCATACTCGTATTAACTATTCACTAAGTGTGATTGTTCTACGAGAAATAGTTATTTACAAACTCCTAAGAAAAGCAAGTGTGACGTCGAAAGGACTATACGGTACGATATGGTTTAATATTAACCAACCAATGAATTGCAAAATTATTACTGTCTTTCAAATTGTTTTAGTGATACTGTAAAAAACAGTCCATTCATTTTTATATACTGAAAATAAAATAGAACGCTATTTGAATACAATAGGGACGACATATTGCACCTGTTTATAACTGAATACATTTTCCCTTGATATCTTCACTTGCAGTGTTAATCGTGATATAGTTAAACGTGATATGGAGTAAGGAGGAGAAGTAAATAAAATACGTGAAATTCGTTTTGGTATCAAAATGGATGCAAGATTGGAACATATCGTGGAGGATGTTGGTATAAACAACGCAAATTGTAAGTGATTTAAAATTGATTTTAATTAAAGTTGTTTTATTTGTAATCCTATGTGATGTATTCAGTACATAACTATGAAAAAATAGATAAGGTTATTAAATATAGGTTATTTATTACATCATTAAGATTTTCACTGAAACTCTCAGAAATAAAACTGAATGAAATAAATTTAAAAATGTAAGGATGTTTTATTTCAGACAGAGTAAGAATAGCAATACAAAAGAAAACACTGTAGAAAAGAAAAATGGAGGCATTTTTCTATGCTGTGCAAAATGTTCTCATTTTTAATTCACTTTTGACCAATAATTTCCATTGTTAATATGTAATGACCAAAGACTTTTTGTTTTCTTATGCAAATTATTTTTGTGAACCAGTTTAACTTGCAATGTTCTGCTGGTATTATTGATATTTGTTACAGTTTTGTAATCATTTCCGAATGTCAATTTTTTTTTTATATTTTGTGTCGTATTCAGTAGTTATCATAGTGAATGACTATTACATACTACCTACATAGGTAATACTAAACCAGACTTTAAACTTACTTTATTCAACTTTGAATTTAGATCTTATTTCTTTTAGTCCTTGTTTCCGCAAGGTCGCAATCTGAATCCAATTCATCGAAACCAATTAATTGATATTATCGAATTCCTCAATTAAAACCCCTAACTTACAAGCAATATATCATACACCTGCACTAAAAAAATATTGTTTTTTGCGCCTATGATATTATTTTTTTATTCCAGTGTCAATACCAACATGGCCATTACAAGAAACTTCGATAGCGATAGCCTTAGTTCTAGGAATATATTTGGTACTAGTCGTGAAGATCTTGCCCGCTTACATGAAGAAGAGAGAACCGTACCGACTGAAGAATTTAATGTTAGCGTATAACGCGTTCCAGGTCGCCTTCTCTGCGTACCTAGTATTCATCGTAAGTGGTACTTGTTGCTATTATTTTTAGTGTAGGCATATTTGGATCGGCGGGTAGTAATATTTACTTTATTTCTAGAACTTCATCTAGCATTGTTTAATAGATTCTTTTATATTCAAGCTGTCTCGTTGGTGGTGTTGGGTTCGATTCCTAGTTCGGATAAAATGTTATTTATTTATTAGGTTAACCAACAATTGTTCACACAGAAAAATTACACTGTGATTGACAGATACTCGTATACATTTGCAAGTGTAACAATAACTTAAAGGCTAACACCACATGTACAGTAAACGGCTTAAATATACAAAATGAATAAATTTTACAAATATTTAGGTTAGCTTTGTTTCTAAGATGAGGTTAGTTATAAGTTTGGGTGTTTCCATTAGAAATTGCTCAGCCCGAAGTTTGAAAGTTGGCGATGGCCATATGATTGATTTCCCTCTGATGGTGTTGGATTGCCTTCCCATAGCGAGGGAACAGGGAGTGCACCTGTGATAGCGCACGTCCTTGTGCACATCGACAATATATCTCCCGCACCGTTGTTGGCTAGTCTCCGCTGAGGTTGGTCGCCGTGGCAGATTTCTGGCGGTCTGGAGGACTATTACTCGTATTATTAAGGCGCTTCCCCGAGCAAAACGCCGCGTTAGCCGTTTTTGTGCAGTTTTTAAGAGCTATCTACTCGTTATTTAAAATAAATATTAATTAATAAAAATACATTAAATTTCTACATAATATTTACTCCAAAATGGTAGTGTACCTTTTTTTTAAGAAGTATATGTTTCACTAATCTCCTTCCAACAAAACCATAAAAATGAGAAATAATGATTGATAGCAAGCATTTTGGAATGGATAAACAATTTGATAACGAACATTTTGTAACTTTTTTTTTCAAAATACCTATATTCGATTTTTTAAAGATCTTATTCTAAAATCTGGGCGTATTCACAACTATAAATTCATGCGCCACCAGTGTGCCGCTAGGGCACTAGGAATGCTCAAGATTTTTTGGTCAGGATACGGCCTTAATTAAGCCAACTTAATACAACAGCTGTTTCCATATTCACAGATTCAAGCTAATCTAATACAACAGTTTCGCTTTATACCTTTTTGTTAATACTAAGGGCATAAACAAAAACTTTTTAACATAAAAATTAAACCAACTTCCAAAAAAAACACTCCAAATCGAAAAATTACGTTCTTTTCCTAAGTCGGTGTCTTTTACCTATTGTTTTTCAACACTAACTTCGAAAAAGAAAATGGGTACCTCAAATTTCAATGAAAATCATTTATAGCCAAAGTACACCTCATGGCGATTAAAATAAGCCCAAACACGACAAGGATACATTGTTTTATTTCGGCGTTCCAGTGTGTCCTTCTTGCTTCATCATCAGATCAGTTAGATGGTACCATTTTCATCAGTACCATTTATTTATAAGTTTTTCATCATCATAGTCAGTTAATTATTCGAGACATCTTTATCTTTAGGAATTCTAGTGGCCATCTGTGTTCTTCTTCATCAGTTCTACTTCACCAAATTATACTTGCTGAATGCAAATGATTTCATTGTTGATGAAAATACCAAAATTGTTAAATGTATGCCTATATTATTTAAGTAGTTCCATCGATTTCCATGGGATGCTGTCATGAGATTCTGTCTTGGTGACAATGGGACCACCTTAGGAGAATACCCTTTCAAACACATAAATAATTTAAAAAATTGGTCCACAAATGAAAGATACATACAGTCGAACATAGAACCTCCTCCTTTTTGGGAAGTCGGTTAAAAAGAAACATCACTGTATCTACCATTATGCGTAAACAAATTTAAACATCATTCTTAGTCTAATGACCAAAGAAGTAAGCCCATCGCTATTGTCATGTAAGTTTACTCTTGATACAGGAGGAATAATAAGTAATTAACTATATTCTAATTAGGACATTTGTATACAATAGCCATGTGACTAAGGACGTTATAAGTAATTTAATACTTATTTAAAATATAAAGCGCATCATCTCTCATTACTTAAGAATCGTGGTAACTAAATTTATCGATGACCAATCTACATTGAACGCAGCCAAAAACAGTCCACCGTCAACATGCACTGCCTAAGCCTGAATGTTTGGAGCAATATTTTATTCTGCAATAATATAAAAATAAATATCTTGAACCTGCTTTGCCTGCAAGATCTGGTTAGAAGTGTTTTAAATATAAATTCAAATATCTAAAAAACTAAAGTACTTGCCGAACAACTTGATTTCAAGTCAATTATGTAAATCGATCTTTCATTGGCGGTTCAGACTTCGTTTTCGTGGCATTTTTTTTAATTTAAGTAACTTAAAACGAATAATCTAATTATATGTTAATGGCTGTTCTTTTTGTTTCAGTATCTAAGATACATCTACAGATTTAATATAATAACAACGAGATGTCCAAAAGGCGATGATTTACAAGGGGTAGGTATTGTTACACTATTGTTATTAACAACATCATCAAAATATTAAGTGTAAAAAAACACTAAGTATAAAAATATTTCATATAACAAGATAGGTCTTCTTCAAAATACAGACTTTTCCTAGTTTGAAAGAAGATCCCTGGTCTTAATTATGTGTTATAGCCATGTCCATTTTTATAAGCTTTTACCTAACTTGCAATGTATGTATGTATCCATGCATATATGTATATATGTATGTATGTACGTACGTATGTGTTCGGGTCAAATCTTGCACCTGAATTTAAAGCAGTTATCTTCCACCGATTAAGATGAAATTTTGCATACACGTTTAGATTGTATGACAATGCATGGTTAGCTAAGTGGCGTCATTCTTAATCCAGCATGGCCGACGGCCCAAGATGGCGGACTAGTTATTTATTTCGCACTGCCATGATATGGGTTTGCTTATCAAATGAAAGGTTTGCTGAGAAGTATACGAAAAAAGCTAGTTTTAAAAAAGATTTTTAAATGATTTTTTTTTTTGTAATGGCAACTCTGATGACTTAGATACCTAAGTTATTCCTTTTGCAAAAATAAATTATTACTTGCTTACTTAAAATTTCCAGGTGGTCGACGAAATCTATCCATACTTTTTAGCGAAGCACTTAGACCTAATGGACACAATATTCTTTGTCCTTCGCAAGAAAAATAACCAGATCACCTTCCTTCATCTCTACCACCATACGTCCATGGTCACTTGGACCTGGTTGCACTTCGTGTACCATCCTACGGATAACTTCGTGGTCGTTGGCATGTTGAACAGTCTGGTTCATGTGCTGATGTATGCGTACTATGGGATATCGTCTTTGGGGCCGAAGTACGCGAAGTATATTTGGTGGAAGAAGCACTTGACTAAAGTTCAGCTGGTGAGTGGGCTTGTTCTGTTTTCCTTCTTTGTGTTTTATTTAACCAACATGAGCAGTTTTATATAAAAATTAAATTCGTTCTGGATTCACAAGATTCAGATTTGGCCTGTATTAGTTAATCATCCAATTTAGTTGAAAAATGAAATCCTGGGAGATTTTTCTCCCGCAGTGAGACAAAATAGTCTGAAAAATAATGATTCTTGACAAAAGTGCATTATGTTAGCTTCTTACTGCATGTACTCTTATTTTTTGTTTTATTTACATTTGAGATGCAATGTGACCCGGCGTGAACAATTCCATTAAATAACAGTTACTACAACAATATAACAAATGTTGTATCGCTACACGATTTTCTCACAGTATAAGTTATTGAGTAATATCATGACATCTTCAACACACATTGAGTTACAAATCTGTCTGACCGTATCAAATGCTAGCGTTAAATCATTTGTCTCAGTTCGTTAGTAAAGAAATATTGCACTTGCATGACCTGCCATTGAATTAAGATTAAGATAACAATGCCTAGTTTTTCTCTCTCTTTCTTCTATTAAACCTTGCCCTTTTAGGGTATCAAATCATGATAATAGCAAACTACTGGCAGACAAAAGTGACTCTGACTATCAAAATTTATTATTTACCAGCGGCTTCACCCGCGTGACAAGTGTTTTACCACCCAAGGGAACATTATACCGAGATAAAATGTAGCCTATGTGCTATTCCAGACTATAGAATATATCTTTGTGGAAAATTCCATCCAGATCCCCTCAGCCGTTCTGGTGTGATTTTGTAACAAACAAACATCTATCTATCCAAATATTCGCATTTATAATACTAGCTTCTACCAACGGCTTCGACCGCGTGAACGTCGGATTTTTTCCCAAAGGAACAGTATTTTTGCCCGAGATAAATGTAGCCTATGTGCTATTTCAGACTATAATCTATTTCTGTGCCAAATTAATCCAGATCCGTTCAGCCGTTCAGGCCTGATTGAGTAACAAACATACATCCAAACTTTCGCATTTTTAATATTAGTAAGATTAAGATTAGTATATAAATATGAATAATAATAATACCTGCAGTAGCTTGGACCCTATTCCCGATACCGGTGGGCCTCTATTTTTTATATTTTTAAATGTTTTTTGTATGTTTTATAAAAATATTTAAAAATGTATTTAATAAGAAATCAGCTAAATAAAGGACATACCAGCCTGTAACTGTCCCACTGCAGGACACAGGCCTCTTCTCATACAGAGAAGCCACGAGCATTGACCACCACGCTTTCTCAATGCGTTAGTATTTAAGTAAGATTAAAAAAATATTTTCTCTATATTTCAGATCCAGTTCGTCCTAGTGGTCTCCCACCTTCATTACCAACAGAAGCTGTCTCCATGCCCCATCCCCAGCTTCTTCCACAACTTCTGCATGTTCCTCATCTGCTCCTTTTTCGGCCTCTTCATGAACTTCTATATCAGTAGCTACCAGAACAAATCTAAGAAGAATAAAGAAGTAGAGAAGAATGGCAATCCAGAGATTGCTGCTGACGAGAGATTAATGAAAACTCGATAATTTTAGGATAGTATTGAACTTAGAATAATTATAATAATTGTGTGCAATATACCTTGATAATTCTACAAATAATATATTTTGAATATGTCTTTTACTTGATTGTTGACCTGTAAACTCCTGTTGGTAGGAAATAGGAAGTGAAATCTGAACTAAAACGGAAATCCATTTTGCCGCATATTTCTACGATAGAAGATACCCATTACTCGCCGTTCGTAAGCCCGCGCCTACGGTGTTCGTGAGTCGGCTTGCGACTCTCCACGCCTAGGGTGTCTTCTGCAGTGTCTTGGGGCGAGAGGGCGTCTCCGTTACGTCCCCCTCACGCGTTCTGCCTCCCCCTTCGCGAGCATTACTGCTTCGCAGAAGGAGGTGACAGCCTGAACCAGAGCCGGACGTGAGAGGTCGCCACCGCCAATCGCCTCCACGAAGACACGGCGTTGCTACGCCCAAGCGGGCCAGACCTACACCGTATGCAAGGAGATAGGCCTATGGATTTCCTATGGATTCTTGGATTATCTATAATCTTTTAAAGTTATGTTCAGTTCTTACACTTTCGTATGTATGTCCGACAACTAGTAATCCTATTTTCAAGCACTTTCTGACGTCCATCGGATTCAGTTGGAACTTATTCATGGAACTTTGGTCGCTTTAAAATAATATGGTACCAGATGTTATGATAGAGCTGTAAGGAGGCCAAACCAGACAATATAGCGACATCGTATTTGAGCTTATTGACAAGTGATATAACACTAAGTACCTACATTTCTATTCAAAAAGCTCGTTCAATAAAGGATCTTAAATTAATAGTTATTTATCGAAACCTAGAGAAGTGAGGCAAGTACAGCTGTATTTTATCATCAGGCATGTTACAAAGAGTAAGAAACTACCATCGATGGCAAACTAAAACCGGCCTTAATATGTACTAGCTGACCTCCGCGGCTTCGCTCCCGTCAACTGGCTATCTATCTACCTACCACTACCTATCCTACCTACCCTACCTATTCTGCCTACCCTGCCTATCTATTTATTTATTTATTTATTTAAACTTCTTGTACAATAGTGGTACATAGGCGGACTTAATGCCACAAGGCATTCTCTACCAGTCAACCATTGGGTTAAAAAGGACAACTTTGTGGAATGGGTACAAAAATATTAGTAATACACATATACAAATAAATTAATACATAAATATTAATAATACACATATACAAATAAAATAAACTAATAAATACCAATAAAAATAAAAAATAAAAAACGATAAACCTGTTATTAATTATTATGACTAAACTTCTGACTCTAGATGAGAGCTATTTAGTCTGACTCAAATAGAGATCACGAACTCTTCTTTTAAAAGAGACTTTGCTTTCAGCCTTTTTAATGCTAAAGGGTAGCGCGTTCCAGAGCTTTATTGTTGAGACAGCGTATGAATTGGACATAAAACCGGTGCGGTGTGAAGGAATTTGGAGGAGTAGATTTTTAGAAGCTCGAAGGTTACGACTGTGAGAACTGCCCAACACTTTGAAATAACTTTTTAGATAATCGGGAGCACAAGGATCGTTCATAATAGTGAAGAGCAAACAGAGAGATCTGAGGGACCTCCTGAGGCGGATAGGCAGCCATTTAAGCTGAGAACGGTAGGAAGAAATGTGATCGTATTTACGAAGGCCAAAAACAAAGCGAATACAATTGTTGAGAAGACGATCCAATTTATTTAGAAGTTCTTGGGATAGATCAGGATAACAAACATCAGCATAGTCGATAATGGGAAGCACAAGTGACTGGACCAAAGTGATTTTGGTGCTGGATGGGAGGAAATGCTTGAATCTATAGAGAGACCGCAGCGAGAACGCGACTTTCTGGCTTACCTGAGCCACGTGTTTATCCCAACTAAAACTGTTGTCGATGTACAGACCTAAATCCTTTACATAAGGTGAAAGAGAAATGATGGAGTTCTCGTACATCAGTGGAATAAGTTGGCCAGTGTTCACACTTCTCAAATAGTACGAACTACCAATGAGGATGGCCTGACATTTCTCGACGTTAACAGAAACCCCAAATTTGCCAGACCACTCACTGATAGCTCGAAGATCAGCATTGAGTAATGAAATGCAATTGTCAAGGTTGGCAATGTCTGATTGAGCATAAAGTTGCAAGTCATCAGCGTACAGATGGTAAGAACATTTGAGGATAACAGTAATGGAGTTTATAAATAAAGAGAATAAAAGAGGAGAGAGTATACCGCCTTGTGGAACACCAGTTACCAAGTCGCACCAGTCAGAGCAATCCTGATCAGCACGCACAGCCTGCTGGCGACCACGAAGATATGATGAAAACCAATCACGTGACAACGAAGAGACCCCAATTTGAGACAGTATGGCCAAGAGAATGTCGTGATCAACGGTGTTAAAAGCATTGGAAAAATCTATTAAAACCAGCACCGTTAACCTCGAATTCTCCAAGCCATCCCTAATGTCTTCAGTAACTTTGAGCAGAGCTGTGGCTGTGCTGTGGCCAGGCCGAAAACCGGATTGGCAATTGGACAAAAGGTTATTCTTGAAGACGTAGGAGGATATTTGCTTAAGAACAACTGCTTCTAGGATCTTAGAAAGGAAAGGGAGAATGGAAATTGGTCTGAAGTGAATAGCCAAACTGGGGTTGGGAATTTTGGGAAGAGGGATAATGTAAGCCTTACGCCACATTGCAGGAAACTCACCAGTCTGCAGCGATGAATTGATGATGTGAGTTATAATTGGAATTAAGTTCTCAATCATAAAAGATAACATAGTTCGACTGACCCCATCACAGCCCACAGCCCTAGACTTAATTGAGGTAAAATATTTGAGGACCTCAAGGTTAGTCACGGTGGAGAAAGAAAAAGATTCAGGAGAAAGCAATGGCTTGGAAGTAATATCAGCGATAGTATTATTTTTGACGTCAGCCGCAAGCGTAGCGGACGTCGAAAATTTTTTATTAAGAACATCTAAAGGCAGATTAAGAGAAACAATACTTGAAGGGGACTTTGCTATGCCAAGCGATTTTAAAAACTTCCAAATATCAGCCGGTGACGAATTGAGGACATTTTCACAAATGTATCGGCGTTTAGATGCTCTTACCATCTGGTTGCAGCGGTTTCTAGCCAACTTATACAAGATCCAGTTCTCCTCACTGCGGACCGTCCTATCCTGCCTACCCTACCTATCCTACCTACTCTACCTACCCTACAAACAAACAAACTATTCAGCTTTATAATATTAGTATAGACGTTGATAAAACTCCTTCGCAAATGAACAAATTTGATTACCATAAAAAAAGGTTATAGTGAGTCAATCTTGAAAGATAGGCATATGCTGTCGCGGACTTTTTTTTGAACTTTTTAGAAACAATTCCATAGTAATTGATACATGCGTAATTTAAACCGTTTACGCAGCGCACGCAACGGAAGCTCTCAAAACGGAATATTTTGAATATTTCAAATGGACTATCTAACACAAAAAGAATTAAATTCCAACCAGTAGTTCCAAAGATTAGCGCGTTCAAACAAACAAACTCTTCAGCTTATTAATATTAGTATAGGTTTATTTATTTACATCGATGTGTCATGTCTATCTGAAAGCAATCCAGTTACTGGGTAGTACGAAATCCCCTGTCAAGACTGGTTATCACACTTCTGACTACCCGTAACGACTGTCAAAGATCTTCGAGTGAATGCCAGGACCAATTGCGTGATTTTCGAGACGGAGGGGTTTGGCAAGCAATGAGTGGACAACCCCTTCACGGACAGACCTTGTGCAATGGATAGCCACCCATCCACGAACCGATCTTAGAAAGCGTTGGTTAAGCTTAAAGATAACCCGTGCGGCTATTATTGTTAGCCATAAAAAAATATATATATTATTGCAGAATCTTCTTCACTTTTACAGTAAATCTTACATAGGGACCTCTTTTTAAGTAAAAGGTATACCTGTGTTAGGAGGACCCGCTCTTTAATGAAAAATTATGTAATGGTAAAAGCGATGAACAAAAGGAAAACAGAATCTAAAACAAAAATTACAAGCAAAATCTCAATTTAAATAAGATGAGACTTGAACTTTAACAAAAAAAAGAATTTTAGAGAATATATTATTATCCTAAAATAATGTGTGTGAATGTGTGTGTGCGTGTGAGTGTATGTATTTGTGTGTGCATGTGTATTTTCTTTTTTTTCCAACTCATATTGATGATGCCTGCAGCAACAATTCAATGTCATCATAAGTCTTCATAGCCATCAGAACACTGCTAATTGATATTTGACGTCCAAGATCTAAAACGAGTACTCGGGAGAAATATTTTTAGCGAAACGGCTAATTCTTAAGCAATTACAAAATCAAACAAAGTCAGCAACAGTGACCTCATTTCCAGTGCCGTACTTAAAGACTAACATTAGTGCAGTCGGTACATTTATTTGCACACATTGCTTTTATGAGTAAAGTGTTTGCGATGCATAAAAGTGTCAATGTGTGAAAGACACCTCTTCCTTTAGATAAAGTGCTGTTGCTAACTATTTACATCTTGCTTTCGGTCATTCGTCAGAGATAATAAGACTAGTATAAGTTGGCCTCTTATTCTATAACTTAGGTCTACACTAGACCAGCTCTAGGTTCAAGTGTTACCAAAAAAGGTTCAAGTGTTACCATAGGCGTGCAGTTGACTGAGCGTGAGTTATTGTAGGATTGTTTAACTCTCCAGCAGTCGGTCACACTCATTTATTTTCTTTTTTTGCTTCTAAAGACGTAATTTTAGCAAAACTAATACTAACATCATGCCTGTGTATCCCAAAGGGTTCGGTTGTGTAACTGAGGACACTCACATTTCCGCACATTATCGTTTTCTTCTTTGTTATAAGGGTCAAGCAAGGGGTCGACGCAATGTTTTTTCTTCCATTCATGCTTTTCTACTGTCACGCTCCCTATTCTTGCAGATAATTCACTATACATTCCATTCCTCGTTTCTTTGGTCAACCACTCTTTTTAGCCCTGACGGAAAACCACCCTCACACCCCTCGTGTTATAAGTTTGATGTGCGTACCTGAGAATTTGTGTACGTGTGAATTTTGTTTATTTGTGTCTTTGTGATCTGTCTGGGGCATCATAGCTCCTAAACGGATGAACCGATTTAGATTTCGTTTTTGTTTGAAAGGTGAGTTTATCGGGCGTGTTTTTAGTGATGTTTGATGAAAATCGGTTTTGACATTTAAAAGTTATGATGTTTTACTGTTTGACATTTTTGCAATATATCATGTTATATTTTTGTATGTTATATAACTACCAGATAAATTTGAATGATTAGTTTTAAGACGTACTTGTGTCGAGGGTTTTTTGAATTTAAAATTTTATTTGTAAAATCTTTGTTCGCATAAGGACAGATTCTCATAAAGGCATTTTAGCAGAAGGAGAGTTTCTCATAAGGATAGTTTCGCATAAAGACAGAAAAGGTACATTTCCGCACACTATTTTAGGCCCTTAACACTCACCGCCACGCACCTAGTGAAAATCTCACAACATTTATATTGTTAACTTGCACATAACTGTTGTACTTTTATATTTTATCTTTCATTAGACATAGATAAAAATGACCGAAAAAGGCTTAACAGATGTAGTCGGTTAGAAACTAATTAAAATAGTAAGAAAGGGCCTTCCTGATTAGATTTTAGAAGTCTTTGTAATATTCTAATTACTGTAAACTCTGCATCAAGGTGGATAAGGTTGGCGCAGGAGCGTGGAGAATGCCACAAAAAAAGGAGGATTGCAGATTCGATAACATGCTATTGTAATTTAGGTCATCTAGAGGGGTTGCTGATACTGGTGATAGTGGAAATATTATTTTGTTGGACATGACTAACAAATGTGTTATCGAAACTGCAATCGTCATATTAAAGAACTTTCGCTACAACGTACGTCGCAATGGTAAACTTTCGCAGTAACGTACATCGCAGTAAAGAACTTTCGTGATAACGTACTTCGCAATGGTGAACTTTCGCAGTAACGTACATCGCAGTAAAGAACTTTCGTGATAACGTACTTTACAATGGTAAAATTTCGCAGTAACGTACATCGCAGTAAAGAACTTTCGCAACAACGAACGTCGCGATAGTAAACTTTCGCAGTAACGTACATCGCGGTAATGAACTTCGCAGCAATGGGGTACACCCGATGAAGCAGCTTGTTTATAATTGCTCTGAACTACAATTTCTAAAAACTATTATTAATTATTTAATATTTAATAGACTTAGAACCTCAAGCTTACCTACAAAAATATGCGAATATATTAAATTAGGCATACTAAAACTTAAAACAATCTAGAATGTTTACACATTAATATTAATATTCGTTATATAAATATTATCCAATTTTTGAGAAAGCATGTCAAGCCCAGACTAGAATATTATATTTTGGATCAGAAACCTGTCGTGGTTAGAAGATTTCTTGAAATTATTGTGTGATCTTTAGTTTTACATTAGTGGCAAAAAATATGCGAAAAGAATTGCCATTGTAATTTAGTTCCGGATGGCAACAAAATATATAACGATCTCATTGCTGGGATGCAGAGTTTCTCTGTGTGGGAATGATTGGGCCTGGGCCCAATAGTAAATTAATGCAGCCACCAACCTCTACTCTGGAGTAGAGGTTGGTGGATGCATAAATTTATTAATTTCATTCTTTATTGTACTCAATAACATAGTTATAGAAACAAATACAATAGGACAGCGTTCGTATAAAGGTGAGCTTAAAACCCATAATTAGGATCTCTTTCAGCATATCTCAATGCCATAGAAAGATATGTCTTCGATTTTTGGTTTCCGTTAGATCACGGAATCCCTCACGATGTCTACCTTCATCCCTTTGAAGAGCAGTAGTGATAAAATGGAGGTTCGGGACTGATACGACCTGGTTGGTGCATGCATTAATTTATAAATTTCATTCTTTGCAGAAGGACAACTTATGTACAAAGGCGAGCTTAACCCATAATATATTATAGTCTGTGTATCTTTATTGTACTCATTAATATAGAAATAGATACAAATACATTAGGACAGTTTTTGTACAAACGTGAGCTTAAAACCCAAATTTGGGTTCTCTTACAGAATATCTCAGCGACATGAGACACGTACGGTGTTCCGTGTTGTTACGTAATAGTTCCGTATGGTGCCGGACGTAAAGAATTTTATCCTCCCATATCTTTCCTTGGGTGTCGTAAGAGGCGACTAAGGGACACACGCAGCAGCGTAAGGGAGAATGGACAGCAGCGTTCTCTTTGCATTTTAACAACATACTGCGATCGCCAACCAGCCTGCCAAGCGTGGTGATTACGGCAAATCCCCCAAACCGAAATGAATAGCTTAAAAACACGGCCCCTAGTGCCCGGCAGCCCGTTTATATACGCTTCTTTAATACCGAGCGTATTAAAGACGCGATTGAGCGGAATAAGGGTTCCAAGGTGTTTGCAATTGATCTGACTATTGTGCAGAGCCAGCTCACGAAACTAAAGACCGACGATGGCGGGATCATATCCATCAAATCGGAGTCTCTGAGGGAGATCGAGAGGTTATATGGGCAGTTGTACATGTACATGTCAATCACGTTGTGACTCTAGCAAACAACCCAAGAGCTAGATTGACCCGACACTATAGCGACGATATCCCGGACGTCAGCCTGTACGAGATTAGGATGGCACTGAAACAATTTAAGAACAACAAGGTGCCGGGTGATGACGGAATTGCGGCCGAAATCCTGAAGGCGGGTTCAAAACCGGTACTTAATGCCCTTCAAAAGCTGTTCGATTCCGTCATACTCGAAGAGCAAACGCCACAGGCATGGTGCAGAGGTGTGCTGGTGCTTTTCTTTAAGAAAGGCGACAAAGCCCGGTTTAAGAATTAAAGGTCCATCTCACTTCTTGGTCACATCCACAAGCTATTTTCAAGGGTCATCACGAATCGTCTCGCACGCATGTTTGACGATATCCATCCTCTCAAACAAGCCGGTTGCCGTTTACGACATACATATGCTGCGGCAGGTTATACAGAAGACCGAAGAGTATAACCTGTCTCTTTGTTTTATGGACTATGAGAAAGCCTTCGATTCCAACTTTGCCAAATCAACTACCGGTACATCGATGTGATGAAGTGTTTGTAGAAACCGCAACCATGTCCGTCCAACTTCATGACCAGACCTTGGAACATGTCCTTCCGCAGCGAGGTGTGAGACAGGGAGATATCATATCACCGAAACTGTCCATCGCTGCATTGGAGGATTTCTTTAAGGTTCTGGACTGGAGAGGGCTAGGCATCAACGTCAATGGCGAGTATATCAATCACCTACGGTTTGCCGACGATATAGTGGTCATGGCTGTGACAATGGAGGACCTCAGTACAATGCTTGCTGACCTCAGTAGGTCTTCCGAGGGAGTGGGTCTTAAGATGAACATGGATAAAATCAAGGTGATGTTGAATGGCCATGTTGCACCCACTCCGATCAAGGTCAGAGACTCTACACTCGAAGTTGTGGACAAACAATCCAGTTGGGTAGGGCAAACATGAGAAAGAAGTCAACCGTCGAATCCGACTCGGCTGCGCAGCGTTCGGAAAGATACCCGGTATCTTCTCGTCCAACTTACGTGTCTGAAGACGAAAGTCTATGACCGGTGTGTGTTGCCAGTAATGACGTACATACATACGTACATACAGAACGCCACCTGCTACGATCCATACTTACTTCTTTTGCTTCACTCACGTTCATACATCTAGTCATACACGCATGCCGGTTATGATTGCTGCACACCTAGCCTGGTGATGACGTATGGAACGGAAACGTGGTCGCTCACAATGGGCCTCATCAGAAGGCTGAAAGTCAACCAAAGTGCAATGGAATGAGCTGTGCTTGGTGATCGAATCGAGTGTCCTTGCGTGATCGAATCAGAAATGAAGACATACACATAGCCAAAAGAATAGCCAAACTTAAGTGGCAGTGATCAGGGCACATTGCTCGCAGAACGGATGGCGGAGTGGCGACCGCGAACCGCAAGAAGTTGTTTCCACTAGGTGGAGCGATGACCTGGTCAAGTACAAACTATAGTACCCCACTTCTTCCACTTTTAGGAGTAGTTTTAATAAATAAATATGCAGACCTCAATCATTTGTCATTACAAAAACATTCCTGCAAAGTTTCAACCAAATCGAAGCCGCAATAAAAAAGTAGAGAATTTGTACACCTTATCTTTATTTATTTATTTATATACACTTTATTGTACACCATAATAAACAAGAAAAATGGAAACTTAATACTAAAACATACAATGGGCGGCCTTATCGCATTCCGCGATCTCTTCCAGGCAACCTGGAATGGACAGAGATTACCTGGACATGACATGGGGTTGTCAGTGGTGCGACAATACTAACAAAGAACACAATATAGATACAATAATACTGACTAGAAACACAAATACATATATAATAGATACATAAATACATACATAATTAGTATACATGATTATTATATAAGCAATGAAAATAAATGATGTACGCACATTATGTCTAAAAACCAAGAGCACAATCACAGCGATAAGTAATGTTCTTTGATGAGTTCCCAACCCAAAGGGGGTAGGTAGTTAAAAAAACAGATGAGCACACTTTAATTATTTGTTTAAACTGTACTATCGCAAAGTTTGAACCGATCGTACGCCATGATAAGAAGTTTCATTCAAAATTAACCCCCGCCCACATTTCTCCTTCTTCGTATTTAATGCATATAAAGTAACCTATGTCCTTTCCAGGGTCTCAAAGTATCTCCACTCCAAATTTCATTTAAATCGCTTCAGCGGTTTAGGCCATATTAAAAAATTTCGTACAAAATAGCCACCGCTCTCTGTCGGCTGTCATTCGGGTGCACACATGCAACGGGCCGCCTACTGCAGTTTTAATCTGGTCGGTCCGAAACATGGGCAATCTGCATTTTGCGCATTTTTCCATGTACAAAGAAAACGGAAGAGCTAAGAATGTGTGAGAGGAATTAGTGCGTGTTCATCAGAAAATATGTGATTGTTTTCACGATAGCTGTGCGAATCCTCGCACCATTCAGTTACACACTGTTATACAGTATCGCACGCATGCGCCACGCAAGTTGTTCGTACATCTGTTATGGAAACATCCATAAATTTTTACTGCTACACATCCTCTCACCGCTCTCGCTAACTCCCATATAATATGGCACTTAATGAGGGGTCGATTTTCGAAAATACGTCAGAATATTTGAATTGATATTTATTATAATGTATTTTTCTTAAACCGGACCGCGAGCCGGAAGACGATACGTTAGAAGGCAACACACTAGGGGGACCGATGATGACCTGGTTAAGGTTGCGGGAACGCGATGGATGAGAGGCGTCAATGTGGCGATGCCTGGGGGAGGCCTATGTCCAGAAGTGGACGTCTTTCGGCTGAACTGATGATGATGATGATTTTTCTTTCCTCAGTACAACCATAGTTAAAATATAAATTCATGAACTAAGTTATTGGTTAACATAAGAATCAACATTATTTAAATCTAACTAATATTGTTTATTTACTTATTATTTTCTTTTCCTACTCCTCCGATATTCTTGTCTGGTTAATTTCATTGCGGGATTCAAGACAGTTATGTTCATTCTCCGGGACTTGCCGAGCTTCATTGCCTCGGCGCTTATCTAGTGGTCGCCACAGTTGATTCTGGATTTCAAGAATTGCAGTGGTTTGAGAACTATACGGTTGGGTTGTCCCAATATAAAAATTACTAATTTTTCTGCTTTGTGTGTCGATGACATATATAAAAACGTCGTTATTATGTTTGGCCTAGAATTCCGCTACGGTAACACCATTCTGTGACGCAGTCATAAGGTCTTCACACGTACAGGTGACAGGGCAAACTAGGCACTCCACGACGGTAAATATAAGCCCTAATCAACGGGTTCTCTCGGGACAAAGCAGATATTCTTTCTGAGTTGTCCCGCAAAACGCGCTGTAACATTCTATGTGTTCAAGAAACCCACCGGGATTCCACCCTGGGCAGGCCTTACCACAGAATATTACTTACTCTAGGGAGAAGAATATCGACTTCATACAAAAAAAAACTAAAGACTTTTTTGCTGTGCGCCATCTAGTAGCACTCTTAAACACCACACCGAAAAACCTATATAAACACATCAACACGGTCTAGGGATATTTCATACTCAATTAAATAACTCGAAAATTACTGGCCGCATTGGAATCTTCTAAACACCGATTTGTTTGTAATTTATCTCAGACTAATTCCAAATTCAAATTTTTGAAAATTCTTTTGTTTCGGTGGCATAAAAACGTCTTGATGTGTAGGAGAGGGAATTTTCATTTGTGCGAAATTTAGAAAACAATACGAATTACGTTTAGTGACAGTTTTTTTTTCATTTTTAAACGAAAGATAAAGTTAAAATTGAGGTATTGTAGCCATGCAACGCCAACACTTGACGAGGGCGGAGATGTTACGAGCTGTGGGAATGCTGGAAGCTGAGTCTGTTCAGCGTAATGTTGCTGAGGCCATAGGGACCCACCAAAATGTAATTTCAAGATTGTGGACACGCTATCGTGCCACAGGTGAAGTAGCGGAGAGGCACCGGGGGCCAAGTCGCATCACTACCCCCAGACAAGACCGATTTTTGCAAATTACTGCGCGAGCTCAACCAAATGCAACGGCGACTCAATTGGTCCAAAGGCTGCGAGTGGAACACCAAGTGCTTGTGAGTGACCAAACTGTAAGAAGGCGACTGCATGAAAGCAATCTACGCTCTCGTAGACCACTCCGGGTCCCACCTTTACGGAGAGGCAATCGTGGACGACGATTAGAATGGGTTCGGAACCACGTGGACTGGGGCCATGAGCAATGGTCCAACGTGCTGTTCACGGATGAATCCAGGTTCGGCTTCCATCCAGATTCACGAAGGACGCGTGTTTGGCGAGTTCCTGGACGATGGAGCCGTCTTCAGAACCCTCAGGAAGTTCACCCATACCAAGGAGGAACAATTATGGTTTGGGCAGGAATTCGTCTTGGAGGCCGGACGGATCTCGTTTGGGTGCGGGGCAATATGACGGCAGAACGATACGTCCAACAGGTGCTGGGGCCCGTAATCTTGCCCCACAGAACACAAATGGGGCAAGATTTCCTGCTCATGCACGACAATGCCAGGGCACACACGGCGAGAACGGTAGCAGCTTGGTTACATACACACAATGTTAGGGCCTTAGACTGGCCTGCTCAATCGCCAGATCTAAATCCCATTGAGCATGCGTGGGATATGCTGCAAAGAAGAGCTCTGAAGGAAGTTCCTGAAAATCTGGCTACAGAAGATCAACTTTTTGCGCACCTCAGAAGGACATGGGACAATATTCCGCAGCAAGACATTGACAACCTTGTTCTGAGTATGCCGAATCGTTGCCGATGTGTTATGAACATCATGGGCGCTTTCTCAGACTACTAACTTCAAGTTTATAAACACAAATTAAATGATTTTTCTATTTTTTTCAGTTTTTACTCATAAATTAAAAGTTAATTCATATACGGTTTCCGTCTATGCTTCATTTTTTTCCATAAAATCCTGAAATTTTAATCGAAGTACCTTAACCATTATTAAAAAATGGTAGAATATTAAATAACGTATCTTTTAAATATATACATGTCATATAAATAATTAACACATTGATAGTAATTCGCTTTTTTAAAAATATCCCTAGACCGTGTTGATGTGTGTATATAATACACATAAAAAAAATCCTATCCATAACTGGAATTCGGAAACACAATCTTGGGCGTTGTAAGCCACCTCGTTTATCACTAGGCTATTTAAAAGAGCAGCAGCTGCGGCGAAATTATGAACCGCATTGCACACATGTCAACGTCACGTCAAGGACATTTGTAATTATTAGAGACCTGAAAACTCATTAAAAGTAATTTTTAGTCGCATGCATTAGGTCCCGATTTTATATTTTTACTCTGGCCACACTTGAAATAGCCGTGAAGATATGTCGTTAATTTGACGTATAGAGCACAGAGTACATTATAGAGTTGACACCCCCTGCCGGGCGAGCACGGCCTACTGTGACATGCTTGATTACATGATGTAACTAAAAATTTACGGATTTTGCACTTTTTCCTTTATCTGTGCTATAAGATGTTGCTTCGTAACAAATTTCAAAATTCTGAGTTAACGGGAAGTACCCTGTAGGTTTTGATTCCCTTGCGAGTGTCGAAAATTTGCGGCAATTTTCGGCATAAACGGCTGTATCTTTTGATTGCGTTGGTTTAGAAGTTTGATTTTTTCACAGCTTTAAGGGACAGTAGACTTGAGTATTTAACATAAATTTCAGCTTGATACCTCTACGCGTTCCTGAGAAAAACGGTCTTGACAGACAGACAGATGGACAACAAAGTGATCCTATAAGGGTTCCGTTCCGTAAAAACAATAAAATGAACTTTTAATTAACTAAACCTAAACACACTAAAAATGGCGTCGATAAAATTTGCCGCAACTTTGTCGATTGGTTAAAAGAGAGGTTCAGGGTAGGTACAGGACTCTTTTTAGCTGGGCCCACACACATCCCTCGCACACATTCCACGCCCGCATCTCTCAAACTCATCTCGTCATATTTTCCTCATTAGTGAAATTTTTATTCGTACTATCTCACACATCTTCGGTGGAAAAGCACTCTTATAAAGGTCAAAGCCAGCCCTTTCGCCGAGAGAAATATCAACCAATCATTTCGCTATAAGACCTATACCACTAGAAATATGAAATAACGTAGAGTCTTTGTAAAAGGATACCAGGTGGGCTTGGGCAGATATATACTTATTTACATAACAGAAGAGAACAGATTGTGAGGTAAATTCACAAAATAAAAATTGTAAAAAGCTTTGATGGTGGAAACTCGACAACTACAAAACTCTGACGTATCCAATCAACAACATTTGAATATTTAAATTTGATATTCTGCGTATGTGTCAGCGATTGTAAAATAAGAACAAATATGGAATATTCTTCCAACATTCTACTTAACATAGAGGAAAATAATATAAACGTCAAATCATGCAGAAGATGTCAAGTGATATAAGTTTCATAATCTAACTAAAGAAAACCTTTTAAAATTATTTTTTATGTTAATATCTCTTCGCACACATCTGGCTTATGGAATGATGTAACTATTCTATTTTTAATAATAATTCACATAAAGAAGAATATCGACTAATAAAGCCACTAATTCTGTACTTATAAGTTGCATGCAAAGTATTAAATCAACTTCACATCAATTTTTTTAATCTAAATTTTTCACGAAATTCTTATCCCTTTTGTATCGACCCTGAAACGAATTTATCAATTAGATTGATTTATTTTCGTAGTATAAACTATCCTAGCTATTATAAAGATATCACTATTAGAGCTAAGCATACCTAATGGGACTCATTTGCAATGACTACCGGTTAGATAATATAATAATACACGTGTAATATGTAACGAACTAGTTCTTCAAAATCCAGTGTGCTCTCCACCTACTTCTTGTAAACTAGGCTTCATTCATCCGGAGTGTTAACCGGCTGTTGCGTGCGCGCAAGCTCGAAACAACAGCCGCAGTTGCCTACCAGTCACCGCGCTAGTCGCTCGTACAACGCAGAGCGACCCGAAAATCGCGAGTGATTTTGAAATTCTGTAAAAAAGTACTTTTTTTTATAAATTTTCCTTTTTTTAGTTTTGCCACCTTTTTCGTCAATCACATCAAAAAGAGAAGGTTAGTGATTTTTTTTTGTAAAATATGTGTGATTTTGCGTTAGAAAGTATAATTTGAATATATGTGTGACATCGATAACCTAGATTAGTAATTTTATGCTGAAAATAAAATCTATAGTGAGGCTTTGTATATAATTTCTATGGCATACAATCTTTACGTCGAGCTGTCTATTTGGATGTTGGGAAATCGTGTTGAACCTCTGTTTATTATTAGTGTTTGGAAATTGATAAGTCTTGCTTAAGAATGTTAGAAAGGCTACAATATGCTAATTTCATGTCAGGTCCTCTTTGCTGAAGAAGGTGAAGTAAGCCTTACTTCAGCTTTATTGTTTTGTTGACATTTGGGTAGTTTTATTCCATTATTGGCTATGGATTATAGATTGGCTAAATTACGTTGTTTTTTTCTTATAACTAACTATGGTGTTTATGAGTGTCACTTTTACCAGAGGATCAAAACATCTAACCGCGAATTAAAATTAGCAAACATGCGTATTTACAATAAGTAGAAAATTGCTGATTTACTAAGTTAATTTGCCAACACTTCTATTACAGCTGTAAAAAGCTCGACAACGTAATTATGGAGAAATTCCAATTACAAGGTTGCAAGGAATTAAATCAAACTTGGCTGTAACGTAACGTTTTTCAAAACTCGCTGGTAAATTGGCTGAAAATCTCACTGATGTTTCTTCTGAAGATAGATTTTAAGCTAACTGTTCAATAAACGCAGATGAAGAATGTTAATTATGCTCGTGTTTTAACCCAAAGACTTGTTAATGAGTTTTGCTTATCATCATCTTTTTTTCATCAACTAGTAGGGTTAGCCTTCTATCTGAACGGATACGAACGTCTTTTACAATTTCATTGATTCGTAAATCTATAGATATGAGATTGAATACGCTTTCAATTCATCATTCATCAACAACATAATTCTAATTATTTAGTGCAAAACTGTACCAAAAGGTGTATTTAAGATGAATAACTGTTCAGGATTTTAAAAAAGAGTATCTGACAGGAGCACAAGTGAATGATTTCCAAAAGTATTATTTTCTTTACGACAATACGAAATAAAAAAAAACACATATTTTAATTTACCCCAACGCCAAACCCGAATACCATGGAAAGGGCAGGGCAGTGACGATATTTTGACCAACCAAGAAATTACTAACTTCATATGGTTATAGAAAGAAAAATGCTTAACGTATTTTCACGACAAAAGCTTCTATGAAAGGGAAATGCTTTCCTGTATCTGTGTATGACGCATGCATGATGCGTATGTTATTGCAATCTTTAAACTGATCACTTTATTGCAACTACCGACAAACTGGTTTCGTATGGCATGTTGAGCAATAGAGTATTATACTCTTTGCTCAATGGAGCTAGCAAGAACGTTTTAAACTTATGTGGTTGAGCATGTTGAGCAATAGAGTATTATACTCTTTGCTCAATGGAGCTAGCAAGAACGTTTTAAACTTATGTGGTTGAGCATGTTGAGCAATAGAGTATTATACTCTTTGCTCAATGGAGCTAGCAAGAACGTTTTAAACTTATGTGGTTGAGCATGTTGAGCAATAGAGTATTATACTCTTTGCTCAATGGAGCTAGCAAGAACGTTTTAAACTTATGTGGTTGAATATGTTAGCAACAACAATATATTAAAGTCAAAAATGATCGTTTGTTTTAAACTTCAACATAATTTTGTCAGTGGTATTTAGGCTTCTTTAATGGCTACTACATTAATGATAAGGACGTTCAAATCAAATAGACTTGGACATTGAGAAAAGGATGATGACTATGCCATTCTTCCTGATGGTTTCCTGCCCTTGTTCTGTTTACTCGTGGTTAGTACAACATGTTTTTGTCTTCCATTCCGTCCTCTCAATTATCACTTTATCACGTACTTCCTATTATTTTATATCTAAGTTTTTCTATGTTTCTCTTATCCACCTTTTATTTTGTTATTAATATTTATTTTCTCTCCTTTATCCCTTTCAGTGTCTTTCTGGTCTATTGCAAAATTTTACACAAATATACCGTTTCAATATCTTTATCCATTTACGGTACCTTTTATAATATCTAATTAGCCTTATTTTGCCCCACACGTCTGTCCTCTGCTATGTTACTAGTTTTATTATTTCTTTCTGGAATTACCTGCCGGAGTTTGTGTTTCACGAAAGGTACAATCAAGGGTCCTTCACAGTCGACCACATATTCGCTTACCAACAGTTGAGATAGCGGTCAAGCGCGATTCTTTAAACTCAGATCTTTCCTTAATTCAATATAAGACAAAGACATAATTTCAATGCATGCCATACTTAATGATATAAACAATGATTAAATTTTCTAACACAGATTGGACTTTGACACTGTAACGCGGCAAGATAATTGCAGCTTATAATGTTTTTGTCTGACCCTAGGTTGCGATTGTGGTCGACTCGTGATTATACGTCTGATTCTTGATTTAGATTTGAAAACAGATAGCGGAATGCTTTCTGATCCCATTACAGTATGCTACCCCGAAAATAATACGTTCAAAACGTTAAATGATAGTGATGTTGTATTAGGATGTTAAAAGGATGGATTGTAATTTACACGTTCGCAATCTTCCAGGGGTAAAATAACTCGAGAATTTGGAACCATCTATGGGACCAACCTTGAAATCGTCAAAATAAATCAGTAGTTTTGCGGCAGCGGCAGAATTACTCGATAAAATATTCCTCATATTTTATCGAGTAATGCGTAAACATAATAGCACATATACTCAGTGAACAACCAAGATTCAGGATGTGTGCCCGCTTGATGGCCATAAGCTCACCATCTATAGGACAACTGAAACATATCATCCCACTTGTCCCATCATGGGACTGGGTCAATGGGATTCGTGGGACAGGCCGTTTATTACAAGGGTTTTACACAGAACTGGCGAAATATGGGTATACTATTGGGTACACCTATGCCCCTTCAAGAAATACAGACGTATGAATGTTTTGACGAGAGTTCAGCCACGCTAACAGCGTTGCCATTTGCCTCACAAAGGTTTTTAGTCAAATGTCATCTCTGTTAGTCGTCAATCATAAGTCATCCTCTTTCTAGACATATATCCTTCCTTCACACTGTCCATCCATCACTTCCATGATCTTACTCTACTGTCATAACCTGCAGTTAAAAAAAAAGATTGCCATCGGATCGCTAAGATCCGCTCTAGTTTTACCATACGCATGTTTAGATCACTGATCAGTACTTTCTCTGTAACAGGTGGATTCAATCACATAGCTACGTAATGGCATGGGTTTTCAACTTTCTAATTAGGCTGTAATATTTTTCTTACATCACCACAACATCTTGGATGGTATACCAGGTGGTAGCACCAGAGGAAAGAAGATTCAGATCTCTAAGGGGTTTCTCAGGGACCGACTGTAGGACCAAAATTTTGACCCCGTTTAAACCTCATTTTCATGGGAATGGGCATTCTTCATTGATGGTAATCTCAGTAAATCTCCTCCTTGCTTGACCATCATTCATAGCCAAATGCTACTTCCGATTTAAAATCAACGCCAGAGACGTCCAGGTAGAATACAATTTGAGTCAGTAGTCAACTGACACAAAAAGAAGAAGTATTAAAAACTAAATACACCTGCTATAATAAAATTATATCTATGACTATCAAGATTAATTATGATCTAGACTTGACTTGTTCTATAGGTATCTTTGAAATAACTGTCTCTAGGTCTTTAAGACGTGAGTCGGCGAGACTTTAAACTTGAAAACTGTTGCATAACTACAGCATTCCGCACGGTGCCATCTTTGAAAGTATGTGTGTCATTCAAATGATAGCGGTTTTGATCATAAGTTTTAGTTAATTATGTTTTGAATTTTTGTTTTTACTCGAGTTTGAGCTTGTCATAATTTCTGATCTCACAAAATAATCTGAAACTCATGAATCTGATCTGCCTTGAACTTAGCTATCATAATCTGAAAATGAAACGAAATAACGGTTTTTTATTTGATGTTAATCAAATAAAATCCAAACTGCACCCAAGATTTCAAACTCGGAACTTCAAAATAAGCAAAATAAACGTACTTAGTCACACGCGTCATCAACTAAGCCAAATATTTTAAGCAATTAGTTCAACTTAAGAGGAACTGCGGTCGCAGACATCCGACTGAATTTCCTAAGTAAAAAGTCATAATTCGAGGTTTGGCTCTCGCGTATTTCCTCCTCCTACTCGTATATTGGACCAATTTAAAAGATATTTCATAAACTGAAAAAGAAAGATATATACTGTGCTTCTATTACTTCCTTTTTCATGATACGTTATCTTTAGAAGCACTAGAACCCAGATTGCTCAAAATTACGCTATCAATAGAGGCCTAGTGTACAAATTTGACAACTTTAAATGAAAAAAGGAAAACATAGGGGCTCATTATACATCTTTATTTTTCTGTTCATGGAATATCTTTTAAATTGTTCCAATAGTGGACAAGGAAATAGGTGAGAGCCAAACCTCGAATTATGATCTTTTACTTAGGAAATTCAGTTGGATGTCTGCGACCGCAGTTCCTCTTAATTAATAAAATTACCGAATATACGATTCTTTAATAATTTAATATTAGCTGTTTCCTTTTTTGTTGTTGCAACTATTACAAAGTTGACATAGAAATCATTTTCATGTTCATTGTCTTCTGACACCAATGTTGAAGATGAGGGAGGGCTTGTAGATGGAAACACGTTTTGATCACAGCAAGTTTTAATGACGACTGTTTTTTGCACAACTGACAAACATTTTCTTTTGTAAGAACAAAACAAGAATATAATAAAAAGGAAACAATTACATATTCAAAAAAGGTTTGTTGCTTGTCGCCAACATGGCATACCTACATAATTAACATGACAACCTTATCTGTATTGCTTCAATCGCCAAGTTCACTTGTAGTTTAAAAAAATCTAAATAAAATATTTCACGTTTATTTAAGAACGAACCAAATAAAAAGTAACGGTTTGATAACAGTTGATTCATTCATAAATATTGTCATAACTCAAAATGAATAGCCATAATAAATGTTAAATAAACAAAAATTCTGTAAATAAATTCGACAATCTGCAGTTTCAAACTATTCAGTCGCAGATAAAGTTTATTATTACCTTAACATAACCACATAATAGGTATATTGCTGGCAGATTATTTTTATGAGCAATTTCAGTGGATGCTAAGTTCAAATATAAATTAAAATAATATAATTTTCTTCCGATTACCATCTGTTAGTATAATTGAAAAGAGTTGCTGTAATTTGCAATCTATCAGATTTTATTTCATAGTTTATACTATTAACTGGGTTAGGATTATTTGAAAGAGTCATTTTATTACTTGTTAATAAAATGAGATTATGATGATTAATATTTACTTTTTTAATAGTTCTAGGAAAGGAAATTATCCACTCATTACTGATCAATCAATGATCGCGTAATTTTTTAAACAATGTATTTTTAACATCTTTTACACTGTCTCAAGAATTTTCAGATATCATTTTGTTTAACTTAAATAAAATCAGCATGGTCTGTCAATTTTCAATAGCGAAATCTTTTACTAGGCCTCTTGTTCTGATGTAATCCAAATGCATCGGTGTTACAGATGTCGACTTACATAAAAGTGATGGGGTCAAAAAATCCCATCCATCTATGGACGCACGCAATGCGGTCAACACAACGATATCTTTAACATCCACCATGTGAATCTAATAATATCAATAAATTTTAATATGCCGGCATCAAGCTGAATGCCGAATATGCCTGAATATGAATCTTTTAACTATAAACCTATAACTTTGACTGGTTTGGAAATATCCGTAAATAACGCAAGTTTTAGGCCTAATGGTGTTATATCTGTTTCATAATTGAATTTGCATTTTTATGATATTGAAAATGAAAGTAGTAACCTATTATCAGCTGTTATATACGTAGAACCTTTTAAGATAGCCATCAAACTAAATGATAGGTTCGTCGATTAGATTGGGACAATACAAATTGAAACAAAACCAATTTTACTCTACATAAAGTGGAAACAGTTATAAAAATGACCTCCTAATTTGACACTTCTTACTAAGAGCTAACACTTACAAACGTCTGGTCCTACATTTATAAAGTTAGACTATCGCTCTACTAAATTGATAAGTAATACAGTCTATTGAGTATAATATTTTCATGCGCCCATCTTATATATTCCACCATCCTTCAGTTTACAATGAAAGTTCTTCCCCAACCTTTTCACAGATTATTCTGCCGAATCACGATATCTCGTAAAATTTCTAGCACTAACGTTAATAATTCGCCAAATGACCATTAGCGTGGTTGTGTGGGAATGAGAAAATGCAAGTGTTCGGCGTGTGCATGTTTTTGTTGCATCTGAGAATAATTACAGTGCCTAGACATGGTGAATCGGCAGTATTTTGTTATGCGTGTAAATTAAATGCATCTTCATGCGTAAACTTGATGCACGATGTGAACTTCTTTGTCTGATTCGGATTCTTTATTAATATTGTTTTAGTCTTCGATAGTTATGATTAGATCTAACATGTGAACAGATGATTTATCGTTTGTGCCAAAATTATCATCATCTACCAAGCCTTTTCTTAACAAGATGGTGATCATTCAAACCGGATGCCTCTTGGTACACTCAGACTATCTACTCTTCACAAACGATACCTCTTGGTAAGACTGACTGTCAGACTTTTGGGTTCTATCCGTTAGTTGTTCTTTTAATAATGATAGCTGAGACTTACGCACAAAGGCTTAAAGCGCTTTTTGAGTCACGGAGAGAAACGAATCGAAATTATCAATAAAGTAGATATGAAAATATAAACGGTTTCCTACTCTGACTTAACATTTAGGCTGAAGTTTTCAAGGAAAATCAACTCCGGCAAATTATAATAATTGTTGACGTTCTAAGGGGTCAGGGGGCACATGATGCCTTTATACTGGCTGAAATAATAGAAACGTATTACCAATTAACATATAGCACATTTACCGGGTATTATAATTTTATATTTCAAGGAGAGATTAAATTAAATTAAATTCACTTATTTTGGCAGTGTTTGGAAAGCTGAACTCTGACTGACCGCTTTGACCGCATAGATGACGTATTTGCGTGATAATAGTAGGCTATGTCTTCCTATTGCGAGAACGACTTTAATGCGCATAAGTGTTTGCTACTTGGCGCCAGTCGTTTATAATAAATTACCGAAGAGTTGGAAAGAATTAAACTTAATGTTATTTAAAAAAAAACTTCGCAATTCTTTAGTGTTTTTTAATGAGGAAAGGCATTTTTTAATTGCTTTTTATAATGATTATAAATTTGAAAAATATGACATTTAATTTTTATTTAATTTAATTTTTTATTTAACTCCAATACGAAATAAGTTGACTGCAGAAGTTATTGTGTATTATATAAATAACTATTGAAATACTTCACAATTAAATTGTAACTATAGTTAATTAATCTTTATATTGACATTGTTTTTCTTTATTATTGTGTACTTAGCATCTCTACTGAATTTTGAACTTTTGCATGCCTTCTGGTTTATTATGGCTGTTCCTAATTGTTTTGTTTATGTCACTATGTTTTATTTTTTTTGTATCCATATTTGCATAATAAATATATTATCTTATCTTATCTTAACTAGTTCATATGCAAGGTCATCGATATACGTTATAATATATGTTTGTCATCCATGAGTTTCATAAATTATTCGAACCTTTGCCGTCTTTTGAGGTTTGTGTGTTTTTTGAAACTTATAGTTTTATCGGCGTTGGTATACAATTGAGCTGTTTTCGATAAATAAGTACTTCACGTGGCAAGACAACATATTACTTTTTTTTTATTACTTTATAATTTAATAAAATAATATTTTTCTTAGTTATAATGCAACAGACAAAGTGATACGTCAGGTATTTTGAAGAATGATCAAAATAAAAGTCGTATCAAAAATCTTAGAGATATGATCCAAATGTATTATAACCTTGATGTTTAATTGTAGCTAATTTTAAAAGTAACAACATAGTGCGAATTGACGAAGTCTGGTAAACGTAACTTCACGCTTTTATGTCTGGTAGTAAAGGGCAATGTCACATATACTGTAGACACAACCTGTGTCGTAGATGGTAACATTATAGCTTATCAGCTCTTAATAGTGACGTATTGCAAAATATAAACCCAAACATGTCTTAATGAAAACAGGATTTCCAATCTTGATAATCCTTCTTTGAACACATCCATTGTGTGTACCTTAATTAGAGTTACCTACTCATCAACTTGAAGCTGACTCATAATGAACCTGTTTCTCATGTTTTCTTACTGCAACTCAAAATGAAGCAGCCCATTTAAGGCTTCATCCATTACACAGGTTAAAATGATAAAGGTTGTTGTGTAAAAACAACATGTTATACACGCATCCACTACAAATTTGTGAAAACTAACACAAGTGCAGGTTTCACAACGGTCCAGTGCATCGGTTGTAAAACATCCTGCACTTGCACATTCGGTATCCGGTAAACATTACCCTTTGGTTTCGTTTATTCAGTTATGTGTAACGATATGTTTTTTTATTATTGCAATAGTTCATTTGTTGAAGAGTATTTGTAATGGATCTGAATTATTATGATTAAAATAAAAATAAGATAGGTCTTTATAACCTATTTACATTAAACTATCCTTATTTTACAATGAGGTTATAACCTTTTTACACTCACTTTTATTTATATATTTTTCTCGGCACCTGGTTATTTTTCCTCATCCCAGCTTGTCTTTCCACAAAGGCCTCCTCCAAGGCTTCCCACTTGACTCTGTCTCTCGCTACCTGTATCTATTCTGGACCTGCTACTTTATTGAGATCATCTTCCCATCGATTTAGTTGTCTTCTCCTTCTTCTTTTATCTCCTTTCGGGTACCATTACCGGGTTATTATAATTACTTGTCTTTATATCCGCGAAATTAGAAATTTCTTCAGCCGGCGACTTATTTAATCGTTCAGTGTTTTCATTGCCATTGGAAAAAGACTCCGGCAGAATTCCAGGAGATTACGTACTCATCATATCAGCCGAAAGACGTCCATTGCTGGACATAGGACTCCCCCAAGCGTCGCCACATTGACCGGTCCCGTGCGTCTCGCATCCAGCGGTTCCCCGCAACCTTCACAAGGTATTCGGTCCACCTGGTGAGAGGCCTTCCAACACAACGACTTCCGGTTAGCGTTCGCCACTCCAGAACTTTTCTGCCTCATCGGCCATCCATTCTCCGAGCAATGTGCCCTGCCCACTGCCACTTAAGTTTCGCAATTCTAAATAATAATTAGAAAAACCTGGTTCTCTAGCGGATCTTTTCATTTCTGATTCGATTACGCAAGGAAACTCTGAGCATAGTCTCTCCATTGCCTTTTGGGTGACTGTTAGCTTTTTGATGAGGCCCATTAAAACATGTAAGCGATCACGTCTCAGAGCCATAGGTTATCACTGGCAACATACTTGTCACCTACTACTGATTACTGTGATTACCTGATTACTCATTAATGTGATGTCAATCGAAACGTAACGAGTGGATGTTGATCACCCATCTATAAGGTTTTACTATGGTAAATGTTGAACTCACTGAACTAATTAAAACTTGTTCAGATGGTCCACTAGAGTCTAGTGACTTCACTAGACAGGTGACATACATTCCGATTCATTAATTATAGCTTAGTGTTAAGTGTGTGGGTTTTAAAGAAATGATGTAGGTATAAAATAAAACAGCCAAGTGCGTGCGTACTTCGCACATTTAGGATACCGTACCAAACCGGGTACAAATGATGCATATTTAAAGTTGGACAGACAGACACGTAAGTGACAGCAATATCCGTACCCGAAGAGTCTCACGAGTGCTCTGTTTGGATCCTTCGGTTACGGAACCCTAAAAAAAAAATTGAGACATACCCAATGGCCAAAGCATTGGGTATTTATCAAAATTATTTTTTATGATATGTACTTTTGACATACTTAGCGAATTTTGAAAGTTGAGTTTAGAGAAAATGTAATTTATGATTTAGACTTAATGTCTGTTCTATTCAACGTTTTAACGCTTTTTATTGAATTTTGAATATTGAATTTTGACAGATTTGGGTAAAAAAAAATCTAAAGTAAATATCTACACAGCAACTGACAATTATTTTTTTGATTCCATAAATACCATAAAGTCGACAGACAGAGTACTCGGTCACTAATTTGCCCTCAATTTCTTTAGCTGACTGTCTAAAAAGATTACCATCAAAGACAACAAGCCTGACGCACTTACCTATGTTTATAAAAATGTAACCGACATTTTTCTCACTTTTAGCGCGTTTGGCTAAATATAACGGGGTCACAGTATTTGTTTATGTTTTATTTTGCCGCGTTTTTGTTGTCATGCCATTTTTTTCTGTCAATCTATATTCTTGGCAGTATCAATTTATTCTGGTGTCAATCTCATCTAACCTCACGATCTATTTCAAGTAGTTCGTATTTTGACAGTGCGTGCAGATGATACGATTTTATTTTTTCAATTTCTTATTTTGGTTTGCTAACATTCTTGGTTGTTCTGAAGTATAAAGAACCTTCCTACTTATAAGACTTAATGATGAAGTTACATATTTGTAACTACACCATCACAAGTTTATCACCATTGTCATTTATTTATTTATTTAAACTTCATGTACAATAGTGGTACATAGGCGGACTTAATGCCACAAGGCATTCTCTACCAGTCAACCATTGGGTCAAAAAGGACAACTTTGTGAAATGGGTACAAAAAAAAAATATTAGTAATACACATAAACAAATAAATTAATACATAAATATTAATAATACACATATACAAATAAAATAAACTAATAAATACCATCACCACCACCACCACCATCCACCACCACCACCACCACCACCACCACCACCATCCACCATCCACCATCTTCTTATCCTTGTCCTATGTCACTTGGGGTCGGCACAATAGTTTTTTTCTTATTCCATTTACCCTGCCAACCGTCCCTTTTTCTATTTCCTTTTTCTAGCATAGTAGCATTATCACATATAAAATTGTAACAGCCATTTTTTGTACATCATGATTGAAACGAATAACCTTTAGACGTAACATTTCTTGGCGTGTTCCTATAAACCTCAACATCGCGTGCAAAGTAGTAACACCTCTGTAATTACGGAATCATGGTGACCGCAGTTACGGCGATTAAAAACGAAAGTTTATGGATGACCAAACAGCGTTTACTAAGTTTTGATTGAGGGATATAGGGTACAATACAATAGTTAATATAGAAAGAATACAGGTAGAAGGACTATGTAATCTTTTACGCGTGTATACATAGAGTCATAGTTAAAGATCTAAAGACCTTAAAGAAAATATGCTTAGATGAAGAGCCCAAAGAGTAAATTTTTAGTCAATGGTATTAAAGAACCATTAATAAGGTACGCATTTTTAGTATGAATGTGGATACTATGAGGACAAAAAATATGTGAAAGAATTTTATAGTCAATAGCCAGAAGAATATTGGCTGAAGAAAATGGCTGACAGATAAATATAGAAAAATAAGTCAATGCTAACGCATTCAGACCCTAATAAATTGACATAAGGTAGGAAGTTGATTAACTCTTCATCTAATAGGAATGGCTATTGATGATAAAGTTTTACACAATATTGGAGAAGACTAATGACTCCAAACTTCTTGGCATTTAAGCAAAGTGCTTGCATATAAAATGAGTCATCCCATCTTTGAATACTAGTCGTGAGGCATGATTGAGGGCAACACATTATAAATGCAGACGATAGACTTGTGGCTTTTCAAATCACTTTTGCTGCAGAACCTTTGAACCCATTTGCAATGTTGTATCGTTTAGCAAATCCTTTTGTGTTGTCTGCTTTCATGTTTGTCCTATTTCTGATAATGATGGAGAAATCTGAGAGAAGAAATCATGTTGTTGATTTTTATTCTATTATGCAAAAAATTTAGTCTTTAAGCCTCTGTTACTTTGATTTGGAATTAATAGGCACGACTTAATTTGGAAGGTTTTATACATATTTCGCTAAATTATTTATCTCTTTCAGTTTAATAAATGTATAGAGGACCAAATCTCCTGGTTCATCTTCATAATGTTTATATTAATTTTAAACTCAAAATTTAAGACATAATTTAACTATTCCAAAAGGCCTCAGTCAGCCTCAGTCAGCTCATTTGAAGCTAAAGTCATAGATGGACCTTGAAGAGCTTGTTTTTATCAACATAAATTAACTATTGTTACCAGTTTAATTAAAATTACGAAAGGTACTTTAACATCAATTATCTGACAGCTCCCAAAACATCAAAATAACAGTACAAAAGTTAGAATAATTACCGAATATGTTACGGTACAACTTCAAAGCTTTTCTTCGTCATAACAGCTTGTTCATATGTATGTAATTTAGCTGCCATCAAGTTGCGTTCGACTTTCGCTCTTGCGTGACTAACTTAAAAATGATCGCACGCAAAAATATTAAGTGGCCAGTGTTACCAAATCGACATATGTAGCCTAGGCACAGGTAAATAATTAATCAAAGTAGGTTTTAGGAGGGTGAAGTTAAATGGAAGATAAAAAAAAATCACAAAGTGGAGAAATACAGAAGACAGAAAAGATTTTGTAAAGCGATAGTGTGTGCGTATCAATATCTGTAAAACCATTGTCACATATTTGGATCGCACCTTTTTGCTGGAACCTCAACGCTTTACACGCTTTATAAAATGAAACTTGAATGTGATAAATCTGTACATGGTGTAATGGAGTGATGCAGTAAATCTGGTACCTATTCGCTAACTGGAATTAAAGTCTTTCAAGCACTTACGGACTCAATTTCCAAAATACATGTCAGCATGACCTACACAATGCAACTGGGTCTGGCTGGTATATTAAGATCCATTCACTTTAATGGAGAACACCTCTCAATTGAAGTGAGTGAAGGTAAAAAGAAGTGGAATAAATGTAGGCAGTTGACTTGAGCTCGTCTTCAGTAAAGTGAGTAAAATTTCCCCAGAATTCGTCTAGCTTCATGCCCTCGGAGCTTTTATGGTGGTCGCCACTGTTGGTTCTGGCTTTAAGGAGTAGCAGTGGCTGAGATAGTGGGGTGCGATTTTCCATACAAGAAAAAAAAGTTAGCAGCCGGGTTTTTAGATTTTTTGAATTTTTTTTTTATTTATACATATTAGTGTTTTATATTTTTAAAATCAACTCTTAAAACCCTTTGCTTTGATACCCCACACGATAGGTTTGGATGAATAAAAAAATCAGTCCCCCACAATATGGCGCCCAAAATCCGCCATTCTTCTTTATTATCCAATCTTAATGCAGCCAGTCACACTTGCAGGGTTAAGACGAATCGATTGACGTAAGAATCATCAAAATCGGCCAACGCGTTTGGTCTCTAGAGCGCCACATAGGAACAAACATACATACATACAGACTGATAAACACATTACCCTCCTTCGGCAGTCGGGTAAAAAAGGCCCTGCAGTAGACTTTATAAATGTCGCAATAACACCTGCTATGTTATATCATATATCTACACATCTACCACGCCCTACACTTGTCACTCTTCTTGACTGGAAATATTGCATAGTCATGACACTTGAAGTTTTTGGATCGGTTTATGTTTTATTGCGCAGTCTAATGGTTCGGTGGCAGTGAAAGTTGATCTTTTGTATTGTTTTTTATTTAATCTGTATCAAGTGAGTCTCAATGAAATTGTAGAATCGTCTACTTGAATAATCTGATGATTTTTTCGAACATAATGCTAGGTCTGTTAAAGTCATAGGTTTTTATTTGTTTTAGGGTTTATGATCTTTGATCATAAAAAGTTTTAGTATTTTATTTTAGGATTCATTTTATATTTTTTTTATTATTAGGTCAATGATTTAGAGGAGAAGATATTGCAAAAAGATACGAAAAGAACCTCTCCGATAAACATTGAAAAGACACGTTTATAACTTGAGTTATGAGTTTGATTAGGTATAATCTATTTTTGAGCTAAAATATTTGCGAATCTTTTTTCAGCAGTAGAAAAAGAGTACTAGGATGACCCCCAAACGATTTACTAGTATGTCATAAACGTCAAGTAATCACCAGTTTACTGACAAACACTAGCGAACAAACATAAGCTCAATGACGCGACTGCACGCGAAGTTGAAACCACGTTAACTGCAATTTTAAATTAAAGAATTGCCGTCCCTATGTCTAGTTTAGCAAGATTCTGATAAAGTGTATAGGTTTGGTGGTATTCTTGAACAAATTGCATAGCAGTGATTAGGATGCAAATGATATTGGTGATGATCTACTTGGTGAACTGCTTTGTGGGTCATTGTCACTTGTCTGTGACTTCTAGTAAATACTTAAATATAAATACACTACCAAGCGAAAAATAACTTTTTTTTCGGAAGTCGGTGTCTTTGATAAGTACTTATTTTTTTTTCGATTTGATATCAAAATCCGAAACGAAATTTATCTTTCGCTCTGTAGTTTTTTGTTCTTTTAAGTTGGTTTAATTTTATTTTTTTATTCTATTTTTCATTTAGGTTTTGTTCTATATAACCATGAAAATAGGCATTATTAAGGCAAACTTAAAAACTGCTCGTCAGATTTTGATCAAATTTAAATGAGACTACATGAGAAGCACCAGCTACCAAATGAAAAAGAGAATCATCAAAATCGGTTCATAATTAGTAAAGTAATCGCGTAACAAACATACAAAAACATACAGGCGAATTTAGAACTTCCTCCTTTTTGAAGTCGGTTGAAAAGAATAAGAACATGAAAATGCAATAGCTTTGCAGAACATTCTTTAACAGAATATTATAACAACAATATCGATCCAAACATGTACCAATCATCATTTTATGCAAAAATCAAATTTTCCATATAATATAAATGTTTTTTACATAATGTTAGCTATGTATTTGGGTTGCATATTTTTCTGATAGAGTGTTATGTAAGGAGGGCTACTTTCGCAGCCTAGTTCCTGTTTGTAGAGACGTGAAGATTTATGATGTGAACGGGTACCTCAATTGTGTAATGTGAACTTGTCAGTTGTTCTTTAAACTGGGCCTTGTTATTAGATAACTTATATGCAGATGTAATTAAAACTAAGTGTGTTTTGTTTCTTTATTATCTACTAGATGCCGCCGGCGGCTCCGCCCACGTTGTTTATTAGTATACAAGAAAATTTAAAAACCTTTTTTAACAATATAATTAAACCGACTTCCAAAACAAAACACTACAAAGCGAAAAATAGCTTTATTTTCGGAAGTCGGTGTTAAAAACGAAAAAAATAGACACCAAAGAGAAAAGAGGAAAGAAAATGGTTAAAAAACGTATTTATGCCATGACGATTTGACTCAAATTTTGTCTGACTAGTAGGTGTGTAGAAATAGCCACGGACCGGTCATTTTCATGTTTATTTTTAGATGTTGTTTTGGTAGTTTAGTTAAATTAGCATCAAAATCAATATTACTTTGCCAACTGCTATAACGATATTCTTTTATATTTTAGTGTACCAAATATTAAGTGTTTTTAGTTTACAAAATCGATATGTTTTGAAAAATATATAACAAACTAAACTATGAGTTGATAAATCATTAGTGCCTTTTGCATTAAAATACCGTATTATTCATATTTTGTTAAACTAGTGTATTACACACACATTACAGCGATCAGTGGCTTGATGACTTCGACTTCGAAACCTTGTGTAACCTTAACCGATTTTTGTAAAATAAAAAATAAAATATAACTGTTCTATGTAACTCAAAGAAAAAAATCTAACTGTATCCATCAGAATAACAGTGAAAGTCTCTAACCAATGCAACAGTATCAAACTGGTTTATTAAAATCTAAGACAAACTAAAACAGACAGTATTTTGATAAAAAAAGAGTTCAAAATCGAATAAGTTGTCTTTTTATAGTTCAACATTTTTTGATAGTGACTGCCTCTTAATTTTTGTAAACAAAATATAGGTGACCGAAACTGGAAATATTGAAAGGAGTACAATAGGTGTAGTTGTATAAGAAATGAATAGAAGCTTTTGCTCATTAAAATAAAATTAAAATAGTAAGACATCTTATTAAGATGAGACGCACAAAAGGGGTGTATCCTTCGACAACTGAATATCAAGGCCAGGCTCCACCACTTGCCTGTGAAGAATCCTTGAGGTATTCGGTCCCATTGCTCGAAAGAATTATCATAACCTCAAGCAGTTGATGATCTCTGGCAAAGTTGAAGACAACAGGCCAAGGGACAGCAGCCCGATTAGATGGTCTGACCAAATCCGTGCAACGCTGAACACCAAACTGCACGTTGCACTCCACGACGCCAAGGACACAGATGGAGAAACATCATCAGAGAAAAATTGACCTCCTGTCGGGGGATCACGGCGCACAGTAACAAGTAGAACCCAGTAATAACAACGCGAGGAGAAAAAAGATAGCTGCAAGAGCAGTGTTCTCTTTGGATTCTAGATACAGTATCATTCTAACAGCGATGACGTCATTTTTGTTGTCAAAATTTGACAAATCTGTGGCATTGACAAGCGCTACCAAAATTGCCCAAACATGGAGTTTTGACGATTATAATCGCTAATAGTATGACATTTCGTAAACACTCTAGACTGGAATCTTTGCCAGACAGGAGGCTCTGGACTTTATCCATGTGCTAAAAACAACACACTACAATATTGAAGAATGTTGTTTTTAAGATAATCTTTTTACAAAGTACAACCATTTAGGTGATTTTCCATTTGATCTGTCCAACGTATAATTTACTAAGTGATTCATTGAGCGATTAGTCTTCACGAGTTTTTATTAGAAATATAATTTTTTTTTTTGCTAATAATTTATTACAACACATCCGCTTTATAATTTTATTCATTAAACTAACTTCAGGTTCATAAGGTTAACACATACACACACACACATATACAATACAATAACAAAACTAAGAATGAAAATAACGTTTTCGCTAGAATAATATTACGAAACAATAGTCCAATAGTTTATTTTTTTAATTACTGTGAAGAATGTAGGTAATTATAAACTTTTTAAATAAATTACATTATAAAAACTTGACACACAGAAATAGTTACTTTGTATTTAAATTAAAAAAATAAAAATAAAACAAAAACTGTTACTTATCTGGAAATCGAACCTTCCTCACGCACAATAATGTTTACTGTACCGTGTACTTAGTACTTACCAAGTGGTAAGTGTCGCTTGCCATGGCAGGGTCACCTATCCAAAAACAAGCAAACCAAAAAAAAGTGGTCACCCATCCAAAGACTGATCTTGGTTAGTGTTGCTTAATCTGTGCTGTCTCACCTATCCAGTAAGTGTTTCCGTAAAGAGTAAATAATGGTTAGATTGTTTATTTCTAGTTAAATAATTAATCAGGCATATTATACAGAAGAGAGTGCTCTAGACAGCTGAAAGGCGTTATGTGACAATGGTACGACAATGGTTTTTTTATTGAAATGATTATATGTAAATACATCTATAAGTAGTTGTTATAACGCTGTCACATCGTTGTCATATTGTCACTTCGCTTCTATCTTTTGAAACTTTCAACATCCGTAGCTACTTCATAACACAAAACTTCCTTATCAATCAAGTAATCATCAACAGTTATCACGTCAATCATCTCACTACCTTTGTTACAAGACGTAACATAACGGTAGTTAACAATAGTCAAGACAACAATAAACGAAATGCAATCGTCGCCTCTTCAAGTTTTCAATCAGACAATCCACAAACAAAAAAAACGGTCAGGTGCGTGTCGGACTTCGCACAATTATTGTTCCGTAAAGAAAAATCTTATTTATCAATAAAACTACGTAAGTTAACGTATTTGTTAGTAAAATATAGGTAATAATAAATTTTATCACTAAATTTTAAGTTCATAGGTCAATGGGAAGTTAAAAAAATCTTCGGAACAAAATTTTGTGAGAGACGACGGACACGTGAGTGACACCAAATAGGTCTCCATTCGGGCCTTTCGGGTACGGAACCCTAAAAAGAAAATAATTTTTGCGGAACTATTTTTGAAAAAAAAAATCAAATCTGTTATATACTACCAAATTACTGGTGTAATTTTGAGTCACTGTACTGTAACAGAAGAAAGACGTTTGTTTTTTGTCTTATAACTTGGCCGAAAGTGTAATAGAAAGCAAAAGTGTGGTTAAGGAGTGTTTCCACTGGATGGATGAAGTAAAATAAAAGGGAAATTATTAACCGGGCGAAAAATATACTGAATGGGCGACTATTATACTAAGTAAGTAACTATTTATCCGGTTTGAGTAATACCTTTTAGGAGGTTTTAGTGAGCTGCAGTAATAATATTGTGACATACTATAATTGTATTTGATTGTTTTTGGGTTCTATTTTTTCTATATTAGCATATTATTCTTTTAAAAATAGCTAAACAACTCCAAGCGACTTCATCGTAAATGAAGGCGACATCGCTGCGCAGCGCGGGAATTCGGGTATAATTGTGTTTTCAACGAATTGGTACAAGAGCAAGCGGAGCGAGTTCGGGAGCTTAGGGCACCCCGACACGGACAGGTTAGGTTCGAACGAGATGACGGGAGCTGAAGTGAGCGAGCAAAGCGAGTGAACTCAGCTCCCGTCATCTCGTTCGTGTTAGGTTACTTTAGACCCTGCGGACGGAAATAGGGCTCCGTCGACTATGTTGCCAAAGTACTAATCAAGTCGCTGTTTTAAACATTTGTATTCGCCCACTGTTTGTCGCCCACTTAGTATTTCAGTAAGCCATGTTCAGTATTTTGTACACCTTTAATTTGAATTTATTTTCGCTCGTTTAAATACTAGCCAAAATAAAATGCCTCGCGCCTTGAAAACCTCTTATAATTAATGCAAATTGATTGAGTTGGAAGTTAGATTATTTAAATGTGTTTTCTAGTGTTACTGTTATTAAATTACCTTTTAATATTTTAATTACATTTTTCTTTTAAATGAAGAACTCTACAATAATAAAAATGAACTGTTGTTTTTTACCTTACTGCCGAAGGAGGGTAATGTGTATATCAGTCTATGTATGTATGTATGTATGTTTGTTCCCATGTGGCGTTCTAGAGACTTTGATGATTAAGAATCAATCGATTCGTCTTAACTTTGCGAGTGTCACTGGCTATATTCAAATTAGAAAATAGAAAAATTGCGGATTTTGGGCGCCCATGAAAGGTGGGTACCTCATGAATTGAGTGCAGCAAACCGACAAACGCGCGTCGACTGCTGCGTTACATTTCTCAACCGGCATAGTAATGAAGGGATTTTAAATCGAATCATTACCTGTGATGAAAAGTGGATCCTGTACAATAATCGGAAACGCTCATCGCAATGGCTGAACCCTGGCGAACCAGCCAAATCCTGCCCCAACAGAAAATTGACTAAAGAAAAAATACTTGTGAACGTTTGGTGTACTAGTGCCGGTGTCGTTAACTACTGCTTTCTTAAATCTGGCCACACCATTACGGTGGATGTCTATTGTCAGCAACTGCAAATCATGATGGAAAAGCTAGCTGCTAAACAGCCGAGGCTAGTCAATAGCTTTAGGCCACTGCTGCTTCAGGACAACGCTAGACCACACACTGCACAACAGTGGCTACCAAATTAGAGGAGTTTCAATTGGAATGTCTAAGAAATCCACCGTACTCCCCGGACCTTGCTCCAACTGACTACCATTTTTTTCGAAATTTGGGTAACTTTTTGCATGGTAAAAAATTTCATTCCGATGGGGCAGTCCAAAGCGCCTTCAAAGATTTTATTGATTCGCGTCCGAATGGTTTTTTTAGTAAAGGGACCAATGAACTACTTTTAAGATGGCAAAAGTGCATAAATAGCAATGGTACATACTTTGATTAAATAAATATATTATATTAAAAAAAAAACGACTTTATGCCCCTCCCTTCCAAAACGCCAATTTCATATGTAATGGTTTTAGAAGATGATGATAAATGGTTAATGATAGCAGTACCTATTCAACGCTTACGTTTTACAGATGCATGTTTCATTTAAAATTAAATATTATGGCCAGCTTTAAAAATCTAGATTAAAAGATAATCTTAAATCTCTAAATAATCATGTAAATAAGTGATTTGCTCTCTCGCTTCTATCTGCTGAATTCAAATACAGATAAAACTTCTACAATACTTACATAATAAAAACGGAATGAGTTTAGAACTAAAAATAAAATAATATTTTAGAACCAGATTTCGCATTGATTAGGCATAATATAACTTGAATAAACAGTTTTTTGCTTGTCTTATGACGTAATTAATTATTGAATTATCTTAGGACTTGTGTTAAAACCGGTTAAAAAATAACTTGTTTATTTATTTATAAAATTTATTTAAGTTTGTTTATCACTGTGTGTCTACTGTCTGAAATATAATACCTAAACCAATGCATCATTTGTTTGCCGATTTTGTTCTTTATATAACTAATACCCAATTGCACGATAAGTTTGTGTCGTCTAGTGAAAACGGTCCCTAATGACAGTTTGATAGAGGACAATGTTTTCCAAAATTTCTATAATTTTATTACTTGGTAGAAGATGGTGCAGTAAGTAATATTTTTATTTAGTAGTTATTTTGGTTTTGCCGGCAATATGTTTTTTTTTTTAATTTTTATTATCAATAGGCTCGCGCTTGACCACTATCTCACCTGATGGTAAGCGATGATGTGGTCGACGGTGGAGCACGCTTGCCTAGAAGTAACCTATTCACTCTTGACTTAAAGAACCCTAGATTGTAACTATCGGGTAACACAGACTTTGGCAGGGAATTCCACTCCTGAATATTTCAATTTTTATCTTTTTCTTCTTAATTCTTTATTGTACACCAAGGTAATTCATTTATACAAAGTAAAAACAAAATTCGGCTGAAAATACATTTCCTAGACGTTAATAAGAGTGTGTAACGGTTTTCTGTTTGAAAACTCAGTTTTGCCTTACTGATGAAAATAACATTACTACTAATTTGTTTTTGTCATGAGTTCACCAAAGAAAATTTGCCTGAGGCACAGTTTCAGGAACAAAAGTAATCGCAAAATTAATATGACAACTTTTCAAACGCCCGTAATGGCCGTAACCTGTTAACTTGAGGAAATCCAATCGCATCACTTGGCCTGCATTTTATTTATAAGTGTCAGTAATTCATTTCCTGTAACCGAGCGGTGAGGCAGAAAACCGGTAACCTATGTCAGAACGAGCAAGAACATACTAACTTAATAATCTATAATTATATCAGCAGTGGTGGCCCAGCGGTAACGGCCCCGACTTACGTGTCGTAGGTCTTGATTTCGAACCCAGGCAGGCGCTTTACTTTGTGTAAATTAGTTCATCACCACTGCTCTTAAAACGGTGAAGGAAAACGTCGTGAGGAAACCAGCATATCCTAGAATCAAAAAGACGAACCCTCACTGGGCCCGCATGGTTGATTAAGGCCCATTGCCTCTATCACAGAGAGGATGCCTGCATCCCAGCAGTGGGAACATTATAAGGCTGGTGATTATATATCAGCATAAAAATCGCCTAATTCACACACAAAAACTGATAAAAAACTGATGATAATAATAATACTGTTATTAAACATGGAAGAAAAAGAGGCCATAATGTCACTAAAGTATTGGATGGGAATGCCAGGTTTGTTATAAGAATAATAAATCTTTTTAATTCTTATAACAAATCTACTTAAGTATGGGAAATTATATGTGCGGCAGCAAAAGTTTTCTTTAGCACCTGCAACCTAGCGTCTTTTTTTATATGTGGGCGACGAGTTAATAGAACAGCTTCAATTATATTAATACATCATCTTTACTATTCCAACAGAATATCAAAAAACCAGCGTCAATTTACGAGCGTAAATTAATATGACTCCGAGCTACCGATAAATATATTTACTTCTGATTTGATAACTCAGCGACTAATGTTGTAAGTGAGCTACTTTATATATTTTAGAGATTCAACATCTGTCTGCTAATAAAATCAAATTCCAGCCTCAAAATTAGCAATCAAAGTTTTTCATTCAACAACTAAATTAATAAATCATATTTTTTTTTTCGTGAAAGTTTGCAACACAAGCGCGGGAGTGTACCTGACGCTCGTTGGGAACATTGTTTTTCAAATTGGTACAAGAGCAAGCGGAGCGAGTTCGGGAGCTTAGGGCACCCCGACACGGACAGGTTAGGTTCGAACGAGATGACGGGAGCTGAAGTGAGCGAGCAAAGCAAGCGAACTCAGCTCCCGTCATCTCGTTCGTGTTAGGTTACTTTAGACCCTGCGGACGGAAATAGGAGCCCCGCGCAGCGGGGCTCCGTCGACTATGTTGCCAAAGTACTAATCAAGTCGCTGTTTTAAACATTTGTATTCGCCCACTGTTTGTCGCCCACTTAGTATTTCAGTAAGCCATATTCAGTATTTTGTACACCTTTAATTTGAATTTATTTACTCGTTTAAATACTAGCCAAATTATAGCTTTCATTGACCATTATTTGATGACAATAATAAGGAAATTTTATGTTCAAATATAGTAGATTCACTCATCAATTAGTTATGCTAAAGTATAAAAATAAAGGTGACTCTATGAAATTAGAGTACGTTGATATTATTTTATAGATGAAGTTGATACACTTATTAGAAGCTGGCAATGAGTAGACATATCACAAATTTAGTTGCTTAAGAATTATCACCATGTTGCGTCATATTAACAGTAGCTTGTTTTACAATATATGGTCGCTTATAAACCATTTATTAGACGCTAAAAGTTCGTCGCTGACCTATTAATTCATTAGACAACTAAATATATTTGCAGACGAGAATGACATTTTAAAGAAGCTGCCTTAATTAGCACCCCTTAAGTATTGTTAAAACTGATGATATTTGCATGGTTTGAATAAAATACCCCACTTAATATCATGAAATAGGGGGCAAGTCTTCAACCGGATGGAAATCGAACCTAGGACCTCTTTCTCGGCAGTAGCATTTGCAACCCCCAGCCTAACGAGGCAGTACTACACAAAATATTAGAAATTTTTGGAAATAAAGTGGTCTTGCTTAAAGATGACAATTATGCCAATAACATTTTGGAAGAAAAAATGTGTATTTGCGATTTATTGTCCCAATCATGGTGTTCAGCGCAACACATCGCATTCGTGGCCGTCGTTGTTAGGTATATACCCGCATTTCAGACTGATACGAAAAATATTGTACTAGTACTAGCAAGAAGCTAAAGGCGAAATACTTATAATAAGTATTTTCTTATCCCTAGCACCAAATACAACACAACAAAATAAAACAACATAACACTGAGATGAAATAACCTAGCAGTACTATTACTATTATTATATCTAGTAGTAGGTACTATTTCCCGTTAGAGACTATAATAACTCTCCGGCCCAAATTTCATCCAGATCCGTCTAGCCATCCTGGCGTGATTGTGTTAAACTTAAACAGTCAAACTTTAGCATTTATTACATTAATAGGATTAAAACAATACAATAATAATTTCATAACATATCTCGAACCGCATAGTAAACACACTTAGAAAATTTCGTTGCAATTTAAGTAGGGCATTGGGTTGTCTAGAAATGCCTACCAGTGCGATTACTGCCACCAAATGGTATTTGCTTACTTCGTAACCGTGGTCACAAGTAGGCACTCATGTGGCGTGAAATACGTATGCTAATTTAGATCTTATTGCGATATTTAAAAGGTATCTATTGGCTTAAGGTATGTGTGACGTAGTGCACAGAATGCAGTAGGTCAATTGGTGTGGAATTTATTTGGTCGTAGTATAGAAAAGTGAATTTGCTAGATAGTGATTTATTTTTGAGAAAAATGTTTTACTTCATGGCATGTGTTTTCTTTACAGTACCCATGAATAGAGTAACCAAAGTACGAGTACTTTAATATATTAAAGTAGATACTTCTTGTTTGAATTATCAAATCCAATAGTTATGTATTATTCAACATAATTGATTATCTAATCGTTGGTTAGTACTACATCTAAAAAATTGATTATCGAATGTTATTCATAAAACAGGTTGAAACTTGAAACTTCACTGGGAAGTAATGTTTGTCGTAAATCATAGTCTTTATCGATACTTAATAGAACGCTGTAAATTAAAGTCAATTATGTTGTTCGAGAACTCATATAAAAATACGAATTATACACACCTAAGGAAAGTATATTTTGGTTTTTTCTTTCCTAAAGCCCGCATGAATCATCCTGGGTTATTTTACTAACTCTGAGTTAGTAGCTATCACGGGCCCATTAAGTACGACATATATTAATTAATCCTCATGTTAGCAACTAATTCAGACTTTACTTTTGGCGTAAGTGGGCCTAAATGACCTATTTAAAAAATCTATGCTAATTTATTCTACCTTAAGCGCTATCCAAACTTACAGAAAAACCAGTTGAATAAATTACACGCAATCTCATATCACGTAACGTCCGTAATAAATACATCATCAATTAGATAGGAATTCGGGGACAGCCTGCAACTGCCCTACTGATGCATGTCTTGTACACTGTGACCGCTTCCCATCAAGATTTATTGACCATTGGAACATTGAGCTTTGCGGAAACCTGTTTTTGGTTAGGTTTAGGTCTTAGGAAACTACGTGACCTAAAATATTGATAGCTATACTGCGAGGTTTGCCTTGGCTGAGTGGTTCGTTTTCAACAATAGGTACATGTTTCTTTAATAGACTATTATTAAATAACCATAGAAAATGAGAAGAAGAAACAGGTAGTTTTAGCATACTTAAATTGTAAAGTGATGCTCCTATAATTACTGATTATTTCATAAATATAAGTAGACACAAATAATGCCGCTATATTAATTTCGGCAGAAAATAAAGTAGGTACTTAGTGTGAAGTTTATTTTTAGGCTAAGATTAGTTGTTCAGCTAAGAAAGATTTTGTAAAAATGCCTAGGCTACCTACCTACTAGGTAGTTACTGCATTTTTACAAAATCTTTAAAAATATTCCTTAATTTTTGTTCTGAGAACTGAAAAACTAAACTTTGCTAATTAATAATTTACGTAAGCAACTTAAATACAACAAGTTAAATTTAAAAATTAGAAAAACCTCCGCCACATTTTTATATCATGCTACATAATTTATCTAGTTGTAGACATGCTTCTCATCGACAATCTATTGAACACGTAATTATGACAGTATATCTTGCGATAACACTCCAGAATTAATCAGTAAAACGCTCATAACTTTTGAATCGGTTCATCCGTTTAGGAGCTATGATGCCACAGACAGATACACAAATAGACATATACACAAACACAGGTATTCACATCAAACTTATAACACCCCTCTTTTTCCTTCGGGGTTTAAAAAAGAAGATACGTCATGTAATTTTTATTGCATATTTGTTGCTCCTATCCGCAGCCAAGCCTTTTTTTTTGCTATTGCACAGTTATGTGGGACTCCAACCCACTCAAACTGCACGGTGTTTTCCTGTGCCGCTTATGGCGGGAACACGGGCACGCGTTAGCACTCACCGCGAACCCACCGCGGCTGTCCGTCACCGGACCCTCTTCTTGGGAACACCACTCATCACCAGCGCACCAGAACACACTGTACGCCGCGACCACCCCCGGGACCAAACCAGCACATGGGTACCAGACGACCCCGTGTATGGCACCTTTGGTCCCCTTGTGACGGGTCAAGGTTAATGGCCCCACCACCAACCATTTTAAGGCCGCAGGGGATAGGGAGAGCCGCCAACGCTATACCGACACTCATCCTACCTTGCGGCCCCACCACGTCCGTCATCAGACGGTGGCGACCCCGTCCATGCCGCGAAAGGTAGGGAGAGCGGCGCACCGCAATACTCTCGCACTCCTCTCCTGCCGCAGCTTTCAACCCTCAGCTGCGATATCGTATGGGTATGGGAAGTCCCACACGACATTGCGGCCTGCCTCAGTTGCGATGTCGCCCAGGCGGCACCAAAACCTACATGTTGGCTGCTAAGTCGTCGGCTTATCGGCAAAAGCCCTGACGAGCGGCCCCTCCTTGTTTTCCTCTTCGCTTCACCGTGGGTGACCAAGGTGACTGAGTCGGCCCCGCCACGACAATGCCCAGGGGTAACGTCCGCGTCTTACAAGATGTAGGTGGTGGGATCAAACCCAGGCACGCACATTATTTTGCGTAAATTATTTCATCTCCACTGCTCTCAAAACGGTGAAGGAAAACCATAGAAGGAAACCAGCATGTCTTAGAACCAAAAATTCTAAGATTTGTGACATCCACCAACCCGCACTGGGCCCGCGTGGTGGATTACGATCCTCTCACAGAGAGGAGGCTTGTGTCCCAGCAGTGGAAACATTAAAAGTCTGATTATGATGGTGATGTTGGCTGTATTTGCTTTACATTTCATTTATAAAGAAGAAGTCTTAAAAAGTATAATTTCGTTTCCATTCACGATCTTCACACAAGATTCCAAACCCACGTACTTTAATTATTTTCGAGCAAAACCGCCTCTAGCCCATATTCCGGTTTCGGTTTACGTAACACCGGCAAACGCGTCTAATCTATGTCATATATTACATATAAAAATGCCGTAAACTAGTTACTTCTTCACGGAAGTCATGACATAATACATAATCAAGGGTTTCCCCAATTTTGGTACATTTGCACGCATAGTGAAAACATAGAATAATTGTGAGAAAGCTGCGCGACTGAGGTTGTGGGCTCTTTAGTCTATAAAAGTTTGACGTAAGTTGAGTTGGAGTTACCGTGATTCGATACTTTTTTTATATTTTGTGAAGAAAAATCTTTACTTTATTTTGTGTCCTTGGACTCCTTGCATAACTATAGATTATTATGTAAAAAGTGTGTTTAGGTAAGTGATTTACAGATCACTATATAACTATCACTACATATTGTAAAATAAAGAACCCACCGCGTCTGTACGCGATAAACTCAAAAACTACTGAACGGATTTTCATGCTGTTTTCACCAAAAGAAAGAATGAGAAACGAGGAAGGTGTTTTTGTACAATATGTCACGGGCGAAGCCTGGGCGGGTCGTTTATTCCATATAAATTAGCTGTTTGCCAAAGCATAATATCAATTCATACAAAATACATGCGCAATTTCGCCATCTGGAAGGCTCTTAGAATACCTAGATACAATGGAATCTTTGCTCATTACCTAGATTTAGACATCAATAAAAGTCCAAGAAAATTAGTCAAATTAGAGTGAGAATCTCGGAATGAGAGATAATCAGCTATAAAGTTATATAAACCTTTATTTTTTACACATTTGTTGCAAATATCATTCTCTTTTCCTATGGGTTTTATTTTATTCGTATGTATTATAAATATTGTAGAAGATTAAATTCTCCATAACTTTTGTGTCAACGTTTTTTTTTTATATCTTGAACCATTTTCGAGACAGAGTGCAGAGCGAGGGCAGTGTTTAAAAATTTAGAGTATCATTCGAGATCAACCTGTTGTCTCAATTAAAAACACGCCGTATAAAGTTTATAAATTATTCATAAATATATAATTTGCATTTTTTAATAACTATTACGTTATCTATACTATAATATTATAAAGCTAAATAGTTTGTTTGTTTGAACGCGCTAATCTCAGGAATTGCTGCAGCATTTGAAGAAGAAAACTGCCCGGTTCAATCATTATTTGAGAATGCAGTGCGAACCTTGTTGGCAATCTATAATGCTCCAAAATCTGAGGACTGTATCGATCGTCTTCGCTATGCGCAGTTCATCAAGTTAACAAAACTGAATAAATCTGTGCATTTATCAAATCTTCCACCAACGAGTACAGCAGCTCAGCAACATTTCAACCGTGTTTATTATCAAGTTCAGACTTGGTTAGGGTATGATTTAGAACCCCAGAATTGTGGTTGGATAATGCGTGATCAATAAATTCTTGGTACCTGTTATGACAATGAATCCACCAGCTCCGGAAAAATTGTTTAATACAATATTCTGCAACTGCAAGAATGGTTGTGGTTCGCGATGTGGATGCAGGGAAGCAGATTTTTATTGCTGACTATCTCTCATTCCGAGGTGAAACCCCTAGTTTTCCTGGATTATAAGCTTAATTTCTTTTGAAATAAGTACTAGTTTAATAAAACTAAAAAACACGCTTTAATAGAAAACCAAACTAAAAAATAGAAAATAACTTTCAATAAATTTTAATTAAGAATAGTGTGATTAAGAAAAAAATATTATTTATTTTAAAAAAGCGTGGAGTGCTTGATGTCAATTATTATAGTATTTTATTGACAGATATTTGTAAAAGTAGAATAATTTTAAAAATGTTATAATAAAAAGCACCCCACACTTTTTTACAGTATTTTTTTTCTTTTATTATCACACTATTCTTAAAATAATAATTCAAATACCTTTATTAAAAAAAAAATCGACAAGTAATAAATATGGTTAAGTTCTCATTGAAGAATAAACCCAGAACCTAGTTTAATAATTTGTTTTATTGTTGCGTAAGTTAAGTATAAATTCTGTATTTTATTTTGTATACCATACAGAGCGTCATATTCGCAGTAGCAAAAAAGCTATTTAAATAAAGATGAAAAAAAAGATTATACAACAATTCAGAGGCCTCGTTCCCCATGATGGCTGTTAGCCTAGGCAATTTCGTCTTGTCATTGATTTATATTCACTTTAAAGAACATGTCTAACCGGTCAACATACACTGACCATGACTTTTTGCCGAATTCTTTAATTTTTTCTATAGATTTCGTATTAATTCCGGTTCGTACTCTCGCGACAAATCGCCATATGCACAATCAAATACGAATCACACGCGAAATTGTTCGAATTTGCAATTCTCGTCGCCACTGTAATGTTCGAGGGTTATTAAATAAAAGTTGAGCGTTCCACCTCAGAGCTAGACTGGCCAACTTAAATCTACCGACATACTTTAAAACGAATGAATATGAATGTACCTACATTTCAGCTATTAAAAAATCGCTAATCCTGAACATCCGGGTAAGGATAACGATGACAATGCAAATTCAAATTCAAATATTATATTTGCAGAATATGGGTATGTATACAGGAGTTAAAAAATTAAAATATATATCGCCATAATCAGGCTCACGCCATACAAATTTAAAAAGCATGTTATCAAATTACAAATTTATTAATTATCAAGAAAAAAGGCTATGAATTACAGCAGAAAATGTCAAGCATACAATACTTTATATTATAACAATTAATAGAAATAAAAAAGATCAATAAATGTCAAACAGTGCAAAAATAGTTATACAAATATACATAATTCGAATACGATTAGATTAACAATTATTATTTTTTCTACTTTAAAATTTATCATCAAGAAACTCTTTTACTGAGTAATATGATTTATTTAACAGTATTTTCTTTAGTTTATTTTTAAAAATATAATGCAATAAATCAAACTATTTAATTTATTGCATTGTCATCGGTTCTTGATAAGTGTGCGAAGTTTCAAATTATCCGACGTTTTGAAGGGGGTGAAAATCACTTTCAAAGATTCCGTTACACTGATACATTGATATATAGATACATACATACCAAGCTGGTAAAAACGTGTTCAAAATACCTAGGTATGTAACTCTGTTTTAATTAGCAAAAAGAAATCGGAGGAAAAGTTTTTAACAAAACTCCCTCCAACGAGAATAATACGATTTTAATTGAACTTAATTAAAAATATTACACAAAAACGTTGCTGAAAAGAATAAAAATATAATTGGAACAGATTGTCGCGGACTTGTTATAATTTTATGACTATCAAAGTTCTGATGTTGTGAAAATTTCTTTGTAGACTTTATGGAATTGGGACTTATGTTTATTTGATGATGGAGAAAAGGTAACTAATAAAGCTTTGTGATTTTTTTTTTCAGTTATTATTAGAACCATAAGTTTACCAAAGCCCAATGTTTAGTCAAAGTTTTAGGTGAATAACGCACCTTGTTCAAGTGTTGCAAATGATTTAAACCACTAAACGTTTCAGCCTAGGTTCTAAACGACCACAGATGTGTTGGAGCCTAACCACAATTCTAGGCAGGCTGGAATGAAAGACGAAACCACATGCGTCGTGACCGAGATGAGTTTAACAATATTTGAGTATTTAAGCGGGCACCTGACAAACTTTAAATGAGTTTTGAAATGAGCACAGAAGGTATACGGCAGTAGTAGAAGGATTTTTTGCGGCTTGACTAATTTTTTAATACTATTTCGAAGAAGTTTACCAACAGTAGACCCCTGATAATGTAATTGAAATGCGATAAGATCCTTTTGTCACTGTGGTGCTCGCCACACTGGTGTTAAAAATTTTCACAAGTATTAGTAAAAATTTTCTAAACAAACATCTGATCACAATGTTAGGAAAATGTTTTCATGTCAAGTAATGTTAGTAAATACAAAATTGTTAGTTAACAAATTATAACAAATAAAACAGACGCCTCGAAACGTAAATCCAAACTGCGAGCCGGCAAATATTTTCCATCAGTGTAAGAGCACTCAAAACATCTTTCGAGCAAAAATTCTTCAGGCGCTTTTGAATTTAAAGATAAAAAAATAAATACTGATTCTACTGTCCATTCGAAAAGGTTGTTTGTTATGGAGAAGAAAGTACAAGAAACTCTACTCTTTCTGTCGAAAAGTACAACCCTGTACAAGACCCGCTTGGTGATTGATGGCCCACTTACTCTAATAGAAAGGAGGTCAGTGTCCCAGCAGTGGGAACGTTTATACGCTGATTATGCTTACTAGAAAATTAGAAGCTAGTATTCTAGGTCTTGTATAAGTAAAATGGGTAACCTACTTTTGTTTGTTAGACAATCTTACTAATAAATGCAAAAGTTTGGATGGATGTGTGTATGTTTGTTACTCAATCACGCCAGTAAGGCTGAACAGATCTGGATGTTATTTGGCAAAGAGATAGCACCTATATTTATTTATTTATTTAATACTTTAAGCACACAAATGTACAGAGGCGGACTTAATGACTTAGGCATTTTCTACCAGTAAACCTTTGGGTGATGCAGAGATAAATAGTGGTAGGTGCAATAACGATAGTGAATTGATTTAAATATATGATTTAAATATATATACAATACATAAATATAATCTAGAAATAATTAATAAATACAATATAATTTACTTTGAAGGTTAGTCGGTCACTATATCTAATACGAGTACCATCGCATTTACATAACACACAATAGTAGGTTTTATACGTGTGTCGTAGGTACATAATAAATTAGAATACTTAATCAACTAGGAACTCATACAATTACTAGGCTACATATCGGATCGATACATGGAGCTCTGCCAACTGAGATAAAGGCACACCGGGGAACAACAACATGAAGATGAAATCTGATATAGACATTATAGGCTGGTTGACAAACAGGTCTTTTGTAGATTTTCACTTATATTTGTTATTAAAACGCTAAAACGACGAAGTAGATAGCCGATGTCCGATCATCCACCAACTCATGGCTGGTATATAATATGGTGGATTAAACGGCTCCCTTCGTTTCTCAGAGAGAAGGCCGTATTCGACCGAAGGTGTCTCAGTCCCAGCCTAGCAGCATTTTAAATTTATGACACACTAACTTTTGCCCGCGGCTTTGCTTCTGGGACAAAAAGTAACCTATGACACTCAGGAACAATGTAGCTTCCTATTGGTGAAAGAATTTTCAAAATCGGTCCAGTAGTTTAGCAAGCCAGCTTCTGCCAGTGGCTTCTCCCGCGTTAATGACGAAAATTATCTCAAGGGAACATATTCCCGGGATAAAAACTATCCTATATGCTATTAGACTATAATCTATCTCTGTGCCAATTTTCATCCAGATCCGTTCAGTAGTTTTTGCGTGAAAGAGTAAAAAAAAAAATACAAACACACTCACAAACATTCGCCATTATAATATTAAGCGTCTGCTAAGCATTGGCCGATGGATACTCAGGTAGAGCTTAATTATTTTGAGCTTATTTTTTGGTGGCTCTGTAAGGAAAATCACAATATCAGCACAGACTCTGGTTTTGAGCCTGGTAAGCATTAGGGATAAATACACAGGATATGCAACATGACTTCCTTAATAAACCAAACAAGAAATGTACCCAGAAGATGTCTGATCCCATCTTCTGAGCACGCTCATCCCATCGGCATTGTGAACAGCGTCCATCGCTTCCCAGGCGAGATTGAGGCCAAGAGCAGTAATATGGTAGTCTAATGCTTACGGAATAATATAGTCATGTTTTGTTATGTATTCAATCTAAATATTCATAGACATAAAAAAGTTTCTCGTAATAACCGCACGTAGGAACAGATCCTCATCTTAAATTCAAACCTCTCACTTTCGCTAAAATCTTACATTAGTTCCGACAATTCAGTTTTATTCTACCAGTCAACTCGTTTGTGGTTTTGAAGTTATGTTAACATTTCGTTTTTTATTCTACTTATTTGAGTAACCTGAAATATGTATAAACAGTACTTAAAATGTATGCAAATTATGTCACAGAATATCACCATGCAGTTGGTCTACGCTTTTTTTGTTGGACTGTATGAAATTAGAATGTGGTTCACCTTCCCTTTAATTTTAAAACGTTCACTATAATTACCGACACCAATTAGAAATATTGCTGTTGTTTTCTACAGCACCTTCTTTTTTATTTTCCTTTAGTAGATACAGACCAGTTTTTAAACTGTTCTGATTATTTTTCCAAACAAAAAAATTAAACAGATAATATTAAATGAAAATCGACCAATTCTCAAAAAAAGTTTTTTTTTCGGATTGGTGTACTACATAGATTTGAAATTGGAACCTAGCAAGCAGACATTTGAAGGCTGAAGAGAACGGTGCAACACAACTTTATAACTAAGAACTATAAGTCCATAAGTTATACTCATGATTTTTAAAGTAAATTATGGTAGTAGGAATTTGCAAAAAAACATAAAAAATCAGTTTCTAATAATTCTTAAATCTACCTCGTGCGAGCTAAGCTAAAAAAGTAAGCTGTAAGTATGCATTTCCTAAATGCCTGCAATTCGCAAAATTGCTAACTTTTTTGAAAAATGATTTATGAGCCAGTAAAAGTATGTAAAATATATTTTCTTTTTTTGTAAATAACAATATTGTCATTTGTACATAAGTAATTTATTTAATAATATTGCATGTCCAGTTTTTTAATGAATTTTTTTGAAAAGTTAAATTCACATTAAACAGTTGGCAAAAATCTTTGGAATTTACGCGTTTTTCTTTAAATCTATTGACAGTAAAATATTAATAAATGTAAAACTGAACTTTTAAAATAATTCAACTTAGGTTATAAAAATGAAGTAAATTAATATAATATGATTAATTAAGTCCAAGAAAATCATATAATTGAGCGAAACTAAAATATATTAGCGTGAAGACCAACAGCAATTGATTACAATCGATAAATTATTAAAAGTTGTGTACAGTAGAATAAGTCTATGAGCAAAAATATTATTGTGTGTTGTAAGTCAGGTAGTTTACCAAAAATACCTTCTCATTATGTCAATTACGTTGATAGCAGGTAATTATGGTTTAATAAACATATTTAGCTACTTTAATGTACCATCAAATTGTGTTGAAGTCCATTTAACGAATGCGGAAATTCACTGAATGTGAGACGCACAGGATCGGTCAATGTGGTGACACTTCTTAACTGTTATTTGCTTAGGAATGGTATGCACCACCACTCATTTCAACCAGAAGACGATGTACCTATGCTAGACATGCGACTAAAAGATGATCTTACGAAAATTAAACTTACATTATTGAGTCTCAAACATAAAGTACAGATAAACTTTCACATTGATTTTTTTTTTAATTCCAATTTGAAAAGGTCAAAACAGATGCCCATTTAAATCAAACAAGAAAGCACCGACGACGTTGTTTAAAGAAAAAAAAACTCCATTGCCTTCCGACATTAGTATCATAATTGCTCGTCAATAGCTGACTTTTATATGCGTGTTAAATTATCTAGAACGCTGTCTGTTTATTATGTGTATAGTAGGTATATAAAATTCTGTTTTAATTATATAATCATTTTTTATTGAGAGGAGTATCTTAACTGCCCATTAGATTATGCATCTATTAAATAACTATTCGGAACGCATATTAACTCTTTAAATGAGTGCGTAATTTCTTCTCAGTTATAAACATTTGTAATGATTACGATTAATTTAGCTAACGAAATCACATGATTATTTATTAATTGATTTAATTTTACGCTTCACTTTTTATGACCTATGTTATGTAATAGTTTTTGAGTGACTATCTTTAGGGGCACAGAGAGGCATTAGCCCTGGAGTGGCACTGTGCAGGCTTGTATGGGTTTCGTTTCGTTATATGTTGTAAGAATTGAGTCAAATATTTTTTCTCTTGTCTGTACTTTTCTGCTGTATGATTATAAATGTAATATTCTTCTTACTTTCTCTCTTTCTCTAGTAAAATAAAGTGGTTTTCAATCTATGTTATTATGAAACTTATAGTTTTGGCCTGAGTTGACACGATATAAAAAATGTTAGCCAATAAGTTTGCACCTACTGCCCACACAAAAGCACAATATTTTAATGTCAGATTAAAAACATTACCTCACGCAAAAATTCCGCAGACTTTGTCAACGAACGTAATGATTTTGTAATAGTCGGCTTAGAACATCAAATAAAATTCAAGTCGGTAAACATCGAGAGGCTCATACCAAATATTGTAATTGCTGTTAACGATATTATGATGGATGTTATCATAATAATGCAGTAAACTGACACGCAGGTTTTATTTATAGCCAATATTTTGTCTACTACTGATACTGTGAGCACATAAAAAAATATACTTTACTGGATCGAATAACTAGGATGTTGCAAGATTCAGTACTGCAGTTTGCACGGATATAATATGAATATATATGTATTTTTAAATAGTAAACTGTTATTTAAGTCAACAATCACCATTCATTTGTCATGTTTATAACTTTACATCGAATAAGGAATCATCATCAGCAGCCTTATAATGTTGCCACTGCTGGGACATAGGCGTCCTCTCTGTAAGAGGTAATGGGCCTTAATCCATCACGCGGGCCCAGTGCGGGTGGGCGAATGACACACGTCTTCGAATTTTCGATTCTAGGATATAAGTTTCCTCACGATGTTTTCCTTCACCGTTTTTAGAGCAGTGGTGATGCAATAATTTACGCAAAGTAAATTGCCTGCCTGGATCTGAACTCACGACCTACGACACGTAAGTCGGGGCCGTTACCATTGGGCCACCACTGCTCTTAGGGATACTTTCGCAGAATCCTCAAAAAAAGCTTGCATGGCACAAAGCCAATACATAATGTATTAAGTTATTTTTTTTTTAATAAGTTTAATCAGAGAATATAAAAACCGATCTGGGTCGACATACAGGGTGTTTGGAAGGGAGCTGTACATACGCCTAGGGTAGAAACTAGGGATAGTCTGCTACCTACCCCCGCCCATTATATTGACCTTGGCCTCAAGGTTTTTTTTTAATTTATTATTATTTTTTATTTGACTTTTTTATGATTTTTTGACTAAAACTACCTGTAGCTCAAAATCTATCCATGGGACCGGTCGGCTAATGGTCTTGTTTTAATCGTTAGAGTCTTAGGGTCCTGCAAAAAATTATTTTGCACCAGAAAATTGTGGAGAAGAAAAGTTATGGGGCCTGAAGTACCGTAGTAAGGTAAAGAAATAATTTTAAGGGCAACTTTCTATGGGGTTTAAAAAAAAACTAACAGGGTTGGAGTTCTTCTGATTTTTTTAAAACATCCTCAGTCCATGCCCTTTCTAACGATATGCTAAAAGTGTAATTATCACTTTTAGTTTTAAAGTTATTAATTAATTTCCGCAACTAGGGCACTTCAAGCAAAAATTTCAACTAATGAAAATTAAATGTGTTCGATCGTAAAAGGATGGCAAATGAAACAAAAAATTTGGTAATGACTAATGTCATTAAATTACAAATTTTAATTAATTACTAATTTTAATTAATTACAAATTTTGTTCAAATTGATGACCATTGACCTGTAAACATGCTCGGCACCTCTTCCTCATCTCCACGGTCACCGTTCTAAGCAGCAGTTCCTCGCGCATTGTATCGAATGCGGCGTGGATCCTGTTAATTAGAACCTCCCTTGTTGGTACTTCTTCTGCGTACACCAACTCTTTCGCCCTTCCCCAGACGTAGAAGTCGAGTGGGGTAAGGTCAGGCGACCTTGGGGGCCAGGGAATTGGCCCACCCCGACCAATCCAAGAATTAGGAAAGCAGTTGTCCAGAAGCTCCCTCACTGCTAGGCTCCAATGAGCAGGACAGCCGTCGTGCTGGAAGACTATGGGCCGATCTTCGTCAAACACTTCTTCCGCTAAATCAGGCAAATCGTTTTCGAGGAAATCTAAGTAGTTTTGCCCGTTTAGGTTGTCTGGCAAAAAGTGCGGCCCTATCAACCGATTACCGATGACGCCTGCCCATACGTTCACGGAGAACCTTCGTTGAAAACCTCTGTGCCTCTTGACTCTCGGGTTTTGATCTCTGGGTGCCCAGTGATGGAGATTGTGGTAATTTACAATTCCTTCCTTATCAAACTTGGACTCGTCAGTCCAGAGAATACTCTGTAAAAAATTAATATCTTCCACGTCCGTATGGAGCAAGTGGCGGCAAAACTCCACCCTTCTTGCATAGTCGTTATCCTCTAAGCCTAAAACAATAAAAATATCAACGTTAGCGGTTTCCTTATGAATTAGTAGCTATGTAACATTGATTGCTATCTCTGTCTTTCCATTTCTCTCTCTCTCACACACATGCTCATGTTAATTTAAAAATTGCCTATGAAATTCACATGCTAGTTCATTACATAAGAGCTAAAAACAAAAACTTTATGTAAAAAATTACCTTGAACAGGGGTGTAGTGGAAAGGATGACGTCCATTTTCGCGAAGAACCGACCAGACTTTCCACACGCTTAAACCAAGCGTCCGGGCTACGGTTCTTACGCTTCTGGTCGGATCTTCCTCAAATTCAGCCAATATGCGTTCTTCCGCAGCCAAATTTGGTTGAAATCTGTTCACGGCTGGTTCCCGGAAATTTAAATTTCCGGTTTCTCGCAGACGCCGATAAGTTGAGCCAAACGTTTGGTGGTTAGGCACTCGCCGGTTAGGATACCGTTCTTGATAAATCCTCCGTGCCTCGCGCCCATTGCAATCAGCCATTCCATACACCACCAGCATGTCGGTGTACTCTTCACTGGTAAATCCAGCCATTTTGCCAACAACAAGGTAACAAATAACAAAACTTAACAAAAACGAAGTAATAACAAACTCAACAAAATTAACGAAAACAGTGGAGCGTCGTAACGGCAAGTACGTAAGTTAGCTAAGATGGGTAAATCTCGACTGACTAACAAAGACCCCAACGAGTTACCTGCCCGGCCCCGTCGACCCAAGAGCGAAAGAGACATGACATGACATGTTTTGTCTCTTACATGTTGCTCTCGTGTAAGAGTGAGACAACAAATTTGCCAACTGTAGGCCAAACTGGTTTAAATTCTGGAAATTACATTTGTCTTACAAATGTCGACTCGTGGTGGTAAAAGTGCCCTAGTTGCGGAAATTAATTAATAACTTTAAAACTAAAAGTGATAAATACACTTTTAGCATATCGTTAGAAAGGGCATGGACTGAGGATGTTTTAAAAAAATCAGAAGAACTCCAACCCTGTTAGTTTTTTTTAAACCCCATAGAAAGTTGCCCTTAAAATTATTTCTTTACCTTACTATGGTACTTCAGGCCCCATAACTTTTCTTCTCCACAATTTTCTGGTGTAAAATAATTTTTTGCAGGACCCTAAGACTCTAACGATTAAAACAAGACCATTAGCCGACCGGTCCCATGGATAGATTTTGAGCTACAGGCAGTTTTAGTCAAAAAATCACAAAAAAGTCAAATAAAAAATAAAAATAAATTAAAAAAAAACCTTGAGGCCAAGGTCAATATAATGGGCGGGGGTAGGTAGCAGACTATCCCTAGTTTCTACCCTAGGCGTATGTACAGCTCCCTTCCAAACACCCTGTATATCACTTTTCACTGAAGGTACAGACTTAAGGTCAGATTTATGACATTTTTTTTTACCATCAACATAATAAAGTTAACCATAAGTTATACCATAATTTTGCTACTCATCGTTACAATCTTAAATACAGGATTAAGATTTTCTTTTACTTTGATTCATTCATATCTAATAATAATCTTTAATAAAGATGCGTTCATAACATCTTCTTGTCCTGGTCCTGTATTACTTGGAATCGGCGCAACGCGTTTTCTTCTTCCATTACGTATCAACCGTCACGCTGCGCTGTTACTGACCCGCACGTAGGGTGGAATAAAAAAAATTATTCTGAAATTTTAAGATTCCTGTATTATCAATCGATGAGACGTAGTATTAGAAGTGTTCACGCAAAATTTCAGCTGAGGTTTGAACATTAGAATAAAAGCTATTATATGAAATTTTTGGTTTACAAACAAAACTTTATTTACCACTATATCACTATCTTTTCTACAATATTAATACTTAAAAGTACTAAAGGAATGAAAACTATGAAAAATACGTTTGATCACAAAAACTACGCTTTTTATGTCCTACGTCGAAAGTTCCAGCATCATCTTTTTGACGACAATACTTACTGAAATTTCGTGTCGAAAAGTTGTAGGTATGTCTAGTTTTTATCATCATATGAATAAAACTATCTCTTACTTCTGGTCCGCAAACAGATAATGAAGACTTTATGACTTTCATGCTCCTCACTGCTGCCGGAGTGTGACAAGAATACTTTTCAATTCCAAGCAAGGTACCTCCTACGGAAATGTTATACATTTCGGTTTTGGTGAACAATGAAATGTTATTGAAGGTTCAGTTAACCTTTTTTCTCACAATTTATTAAATCATAATAACTTTGCACCCAACTTATGTTCTGGAAGTTGGAATTAACCAACTTTTTTTCCGTTTGCACTGATTTCTTGCCTTTAAAACTCTGCGTCAGCCAGTTCCCCTGTTTGCTTTCTCATCACCTTGGAACAAAACGTGAAACACATTATCTGTGGCATTTCTTTCAATAGTTTTCAAGGCAATGCTTGTCAGGTCATCTCCCAAATACAAACACCTTTTAATCATTTTAAATACATGTATTGGACCACATTTATAAGATGATTTTGTCTTCAAATCAAACCAGGTTGCAAATAAGACTTTCACGATCAAAGTGGCTAGATCTTTAAAAAAAATTGTCGGTTTAGCTGCCATAATATACACCGTTAAATGTTGGTCGTTTAAATCGCGTGGAGGGTCGATCCGGTATATGAAATGGTATCACCATTTTCATTACAAATGATAAAATTAAAGAATAATAAAAATACTGTTTCATGTAAAAATTAACGGTGTATAAACGAAGAATCCTGTTTGCGAAAGTCAACCATCAAGTATGGACAGATTGCCTGGGTCTTTTTAGCTAGCTCAGTTTGATGGAACCGTACCAACAGCAATTGCGGAGCACATGTGATGACAGGTATTTTTGATCGGTGTTGTTCAGATCCGGCCATTCTACCGGAATGGATTCAATTGCTTCTACTTTTTAGTCGAGTACACTTGTCGATCTTTTTCAGGGTTTCGTATCCAAAGGGCAAAAACGGGAACCAATCACTAAGACTTCACTGTCCGTCTGTCTGTCTATCTGTTACCAGGCTGTATCGCATTTTCCGTGATAGCTATATAGTTTAAATTTTCACAGATGATGTATTTCTTGTTGTCACTATAACAGTAAGCACTTAAAAACAGAATAAAATGAATATTTAAGTGCAACATACAACAAACGTGATTTTTTGCCGTTTTTTGCGATAATGGTACGGAACCCTTCGTGCTGTTCGTCTGACTAGCACTGGGCCGGTTTTTACTATAGATTATTTAACATAATGGTCACTTCTGTGTCGGCAGTTACTACGAAGAAAAATTCCTAATATGCAAATATTTGCTAAACCAAAATAATAATGATATTTTACTACAAAGTAATATGTTTATAGGTATCCTAGATACGGCTAAGAATAAGGTAAAAGTAATTTTATGACAAAAGGTTACAAAATTACTTCAATTTTGCGGGTATTATTTAGAACAGTAAATTTAAGTTTTTTTGTAAACAACTCACATGGTGCACACCCTGAAAATAAAAACGTAAATTTTTGGTTTTTCCTACGAAGCTTTTAAGCTTTGCTATCGGATCATCGATTTACGATACAGGAGATGAGAAAGAAGAAATATTGTTTTTGCTTGTTATTCTTTACCGTCCCGCTCAGTCTATCCATCTTTGCCCCCGCTCTCATAAAGATGCGCACAAATTCAGAGAAACTCACTCACTCACTCACACAAAACTCAGACAAAGACAAGACTCAGTAAAGTACTTTCGACTTTCGTCGAATGAAAATGAAATAATAATTTTAGTATTTTTAATGTATAAACAAAAAATTTGGTATTATATACATTAGTTTCGTTCGGTAATCAGTGGGATTGCCATCGCTGGCGAATTATTTTTTTGCTTTGTTTGAAAGTTGGTTCCAGAAATATATGTCTAGAAACATCATTACATAATAAGCTAAATAAGGAAGCTCGATTTCCATACACACGTCCGGCACAATAACGATATGAAACTGGTTTATGGCCTTTGAGAAAAAAGAGCACCTCGTGGTCGTTATGTTTTTGCTAATGTTCGAAGATTTCTGAGAAGCAAATATAAAATCTACGGGTGTGAAAGAGCATAACTGCCAGACAAACCTTTATTCTTCCAAAAAGACTACGTTAGTCTATTTTTGCTTACAGCAGTCAATTTCTTGTCTCAAGCACAGATTTCAATTCAAATTAATTTTTGTTCGCAAATATAGTAAGTGTAGATTTTAGAGTCATGTAAGAATGTATTATAAAGATTACGATACCTTTGCAAAATAACGTACATTACTCAAAGATAGTGGAGTAAAAAGCACGTTTAGGATAAATATTTTTATCCGTTGAATCCTACGCCAGAGAGCAATCGGTTAACCTGACCGTGCAAAATGTCTATGTTATAAATAGTCACGATATTTAAGTAGCTGTGCTTAGAGTTGTCACGTAGTAAAAGAGAGGAATTTATGAGTAAAACTGTTCCTTGATTTTTGCATTCACAAACTGCACTGAATACTTCTTCATGATCATCATATTAGCCAGGAATGACCCACTGCTAGGTATAGCACAACATTTTTATTTGCCTCGGATCCCGGTTCTGTGCATCCCTCATCCAGAATAATAACTGTAATAAATTACGTAATCTATAATCTTCTCTATAAATCGTAATTTTAATCAGTGAATCTATTGTCTATGTAATCATAGAGAAACTGATTAGAGGACAGTATCATTATCAACATTTGTAAAAAACGTAAAGATATAAAACAATTTCTGAAAGAGATATATTATTCTGCACGACTAAAAACGAGACAATTGTTGCTTCTAATACTCACATCAATCGCGGTATCAAAATCACATTACAAACGCATAAAACAGGCACTTATCACTCCACGAGTGAGAGCAAGGGATTTCCGAACGGCAATCTTTGGACCGAAGTATTTAGGACAACCAGCGGAGCGAAACACTTGCGACACCATCTGGACAACACTTATGTGGCCATCCCATTCAATTTTCACCTTTATGTTTACCCAATTAAGGTCTTTCAAAACCGCACGTGCTAACCCTGTTTGTAATGGTGTGACCAGTTTTAAAGAGCTATGCAAATAGATGCTACTCCTTGATGTGTCCTGCGTAAGTGGGTATCAAGTTACTGTGGACAGTACCTGCAAGGTGTTTTACGATGAGTATGAATGACTTGTTCCGTTGCGAAAATTATATATGTATAGTGTGACGTAAAACTATGTTTTTGTTGAAACGATTGGTTTCGGTTTTATCGGAAAATGTACGGAGACATTTTCGGGCCTTTGTCCCTTCTGTAGCGTCTTCTGTAACTTTCTCAAAAATTGCCTTGCGGTAACGTTTTGTAGAGTTTCTTTTTATGTTAGGTTTGCTACATTATGGTCTTGTAGTCTACTGACTAGTCTATTAATAAGCTTACAATAATCATCATTAGCTTAAAAAAATCATGATAATAATAATATATAACATCGATGACATCCCTATGGCTCACGACATCATTGATGAGGGAAAGTCTACAATCTTGCAGTGTACAATGCAGGGAGGATTACACCTACCAAGTGTGGATTACTGGCACTTTATCTAGTAAAATACACTTAGTTGTAGGTAGAATAGTTATGAAACCTATCTTTTTAATTGCTAGTGGTAATTGATATGCAATAAAAATAGCACAATATTTTTTTTTTTTAACGATTCTGAATTTTTTGGAATTCAAAATTGTTTCAATTGCCATAGAGTAAATTAAAATAGAATATAGTAGAAAAGATCGTGGTTCAAGCAAAACAAAATACTATCATAAGACTAATATTTTATTTTGCCCTTTGAAAATAAGTATGAAAAAACCTTGCAAACATTTCAGACTAACAAATGACCTGACTTTTTGACCTCATAAATTAGATATATACAATTAAAATTAATCACACGAATGTATGCAATGTTTGTAGATGCTTTCACAATTCCAATTCCATCATTAACGCAATTGAAGGATGTGACTACTTATTGGTTGCATTTTATCCGTTTTCAGTCCTGCGTGTTCATAATTTTATGTATTTGCTAACGAATTGTTTGTTAATGGAATTTAAGTAAAATACGTTTGTGTGTGTCTTACTCAATGAACTTCGAATGAGCTGTAATGACCAACGGACTATAACTCTTTGCATACATACATAAACTCACGCTTTTTTCTCATGGGGGTAGGCAGGAATTACAGAACGCCACCTGCTACGATCCTTATATACTTCTTTCACTTGACTCACGTTCATACATCTAGTCATACACGCACGCTGGTTATAGTCACTCTTTAGTTTCAATCTATATAACTTCATGTCATATTACCTGTCTTCTCTTCTTGCTAGCTCTATCTGACTTTATGTAAGGTCGGCTGTTCTATTTTTCTCGGGCCAGGATAGTCTGTTCTGTGTTTTTGAGTGGTGCAGTTCTTCCTACAATAGGAGTTTCGGAATGCAAGTCCACCACGTGGTCGGAGGTCGTCCTCTACCTCTCTTATATTCAAGTAATAGCCAGGCATACAGTTATCATATTGCTTACAAAATATTAATAAAAAAATTGTATAGTGACACGCATTGGTCAGTCTAATCATATTATGTAGAAAAGTTATATACGGAAACTGTCGATAATGTCTTTTATGTCGAAAGACAAATTTGTTAACTCAAAATACAAACATACGCAAGAGGTTCATAACAACACACTCAAATTAATAATGTTCAAAACGCATACTGAGATAAAAAGGCAGAGGGTGGCTGAATAGCTGCGGGGGGTGCTCGGTAGGTCTGTAGGCAGTTACAGTCGTATACAGGGGTGACTACATCTACAAAATATTTGTTTGAACGGGGAGAGACAATCGTCTGATGGTTGGGGTGTTGTTAAAATATAAACTGGGTAATGGCTTGGGTTTCGTGTTTAAATCTATATCAGGAGTTATTTTATTGGTAGCTAGAACTCTTTTTTGGATTCTTGTTAATGTTATTTGGATGTTGACCAGAGAAGCCTTTGCTCAGCAGTGGGACACAAAACGGGATAGCCCAAAAATATGCTGTTATATTAAAGATAATAAAAAACTGAACCCAATAGCAAAACATTTCATTCTGCAACATAAACATACATGAAACCCAAGCATATTTACAACCTTTACCGACATCAGGGAAAACAAAGCTTTTCTGGCCGAGGGAAAATTAACTACTCAAACAAAATCGGTCTACTGTTTACAAAACACCCTGTTTTCCAACCACCCTTCGAAAATTTTCCCCTCCTCTGAACACAGTTACTCCCACATCGCGAGGAGGGGGGTTAAAAGCTCAGTCGCGCTAAAGATTTCGGAGCGAGCGGACGTGTCGTGTGACGCGCGCTGCAATAAAATAAAAATATAAATTAAAATGTTAGTGATGATGTGAAAGTGAATTGTAGATATAGTGCTTCCTATAATGTCTTCCTATAGTGCTTCAAGGAGTTATGCAGATGTGTTGACGTAGTATGTATTATAGATTTTAGTTGCGGCGTTTTATTCAAGTGTCGGATCAGTATGGGCTGTTGGTCCGCAGTGTGATTAAAAGTTTGATGTATTGATAACGACGATATATAGATGCCATTATTAAACGCTGTAAAATCTTATTGTACCGCAGATATTGATTTAAGTTTTTGTTAGTCGCGTTGTCTGGGTGAATTAAAATTTAATTCATCGTATGACTATGCTGATACCAGTAAACTTTTTACTATAAAAGATGAAAGGATAAAATCAACACTATTATGAAATTATGATAACGACCAATAGAGAAGTATAGAAAAATGTAGTCATGTTGCGCCAACCCCAAATAAATTTTTATGAAGGCAAGAGAATAATGATGAAAAAAGAAACGCGAAAATCGAAATTAGACATCTATAATTTCTTATATCTATTGTATGATAAGAGATATTTTTACTCCTGTTCATCTTGTCAAATAAAGATTTCATCAAGAAGGCGAGCCTGTTCAAGGATCGGGGTGAGAATTCAAAAGGCCAAAGGTCATCGCATCGCGCAAGCGAAAGTGTATAGACTTTACGTAAGCGCCTGTCTATGTATTTCGTTTACTTCACATTTTATTAAACAATAACAAAATCTGAATATATATTATAGCGACGGAATTTCTGCATATTATATTATTTAAATGAGAGGAAGTCTATCGTAAGACGATTATGACCGATTTTGTGTTAATCGATTCCTAATAATACAGCATGTTTAGATTGTAATATAAGTAAAACGCAAATTTTATAGTTTTTAAGTACTTTGTAATACAAACACGCTACGCACATTCAATGCATGAGAACTTAATATTTTATTTTTATTAGATTGCCAAATATAAATTTAATACAAACTATTTAAATCTTAAAACACGGATCTTCACATAAAGGCTATTAGATTATTGTTTCGTCTGGCGCCAATAGCCCTAAGCTAGACACTATTGTTATTGGATCATTGCTCATGGAGTCGCTTTTTTTCTCTTAGAATATGTATTAAATTTCTTCTTCGTCGTATTTGTAACCAACAATTTCTGAGTATTTCATTAGGTCAACAACTTATTCAGCATCATGCTGTGCCTTTATCTTCCAAACAAAGATACAGTGAATAATTCGATTTGTGTTCTACGTTTCTTTTTAATAGTTTTTTTTTGTGGTGCTTCGCAAAGAGTTTTATTTTGCTCAAAGATAAAAGGAAACTAAAAGATGACGATATGGCATTATGATGAAGGGCCTGTTTGCCGATTTCCTCTTCTTTTTTATTTTATTATTTGCTTATAATATTTCTCTCTTGTTCCAGGCATATAAAGGATCAGTAATTCAACCATAAAATGCGGGGGAGCCTTTCATGACAAACGAGTAGAAGTTAACTCTGCAGCTAGAACCTAAAAACCTGAAGATGGCGCTATTCAATAATTCCTTTTCAAGAACTTACCACCGCCTATTTACCGAATTAGCTGGTAAGTATCTATTCATTTTTATCTCGCCTCTGAAGAACGACCATCATCAAGACATGGGTCTCCCCCAAGTGTCATCGCATCGACTTGCTCTATGCTTTCCGTATCTAGAAGATTCCCGCGGCTTTCACCAGCTCATTAGTCAACCTTGTTTGGGCCCTTCCATGGTACGTCTTCTAGTTCGCGGTCAGTTTGTTGGCCCCTTTGCCATATGTTCTGCGAGCAAAGTGCCCTGCCCATTGCCGTGTGGGTTATCTCAGTTATGAGCTCATAACTAAAGTAACCGATATAACTCGAAGATTAACCGTTAAAGCAATAATTAAGACATTATCTACTATACCATGGTAAAAAATATTGGCAAGGCAGGTAGCGGAACTTACTACTCAAGTGCTTATATACGGTATAATATCGGACATTACATACGGTACTTATTAATGAATCTCATAAAAGCTCAATATTGTGTGTTGAATCACAACTAAAGAACGTTTCGGCCCAATTTCCATCCATTCTGCGAGACAAGTGCCCTGCCCACAATGTCTGTTATGCTTATGATTAAGCCATTTTCTACTTATCCCACGATTATTGGCAAGGTTGTAAGCGGAACTAACTGCCAAAGTACGTATTTATGCGAGGTATACCGGTCGAAGGTACATCTTAATTAATCTCGTAACTTAATATTGAGTGTCAATGGCTGTTTCAATGATAGAGAATAATTTTATAAAAGATCTTACGTTCACTCTTCAGAGCACTTAACTGATACATTGAAAGTGAAAGAGCAATTCTTTGTGTCTAGACATTGAGGAAAAATGCAGCATATAACAGCACTAGACTTAATAGTTAATGTGTACATTGTTTTAAAATACAAGGGTGTAATTACACCTTAATTAAATTACTCGTAATACAGCCCAACAATGTATCTTTGTTGTTATTATTTTGTATTTTACTAAAAAAATAGAAGTTTCAGATATTCAAATATCGCTAAGTGATATAGAGACTGCCATGTATACAAACGCCTATTATACGCCTCTGCTCAACCCTTCGAGGAAAACATCAAAGTGGTCCCAGAGGTCATCAAACAACAAATAACTACCAAAGTGACCAGCACCACACCAATCCTGAGCAACCACTGAACAACATCGAATAACATTTTAAATCTTGTATCAGTGGATTAGGTTAAATTACCAGCTTAAATATTTGTTAAAAATATATTTCCTCAAAACGGAACATTACGAATTCACGATTCTCCAGTTTTCGACATTATTTCGTCTAGGTTATTGCACCTTTTGATTTCGTTGTTTCTTGCACATGTCAGTTTATTATGTGCTATTTTAACATAATTATTGACTTAATTTCTATAAAAATCTTGTTATACTAAAACAAACAAACTGACATTACAGACGGAAATGATTTATTATTTTTTAGAATCATCAATACTCAGATATTTTAGTGATACCGGTTAAACGGGGTTATATTGAGATCTGGGGTAACTTTGATGATAACTTTGTTTTTTTAGGTTTTTACAGCTTACTCCGTGAAAACGAAAGGCACCTCAATTTTCTTTTTAAAATTTCCAACAGTGACATGTCAGCCATGTTTTGCATCGACCTCAGCGCAAGAATAAGTTTACTTGTTGCAGAAAAAAATATTTTGAGTGCAGTATAGTGACGTGTTCTAGATGATAAAATTTACAACGATGATGATCATGATGACTATGTAACATCATATTACGCAAAATCAAGATGGCTGTCGGACACGCTCTAAATTTTACTTTCATTTAAAATTAGTCTCAAAACAGCCTAGAAACTAACAATAAAACGAATTAACTTTTGTTGGAATAAAACTTATTATGCCGCTATCTAAAAAGCCTCCTTACCTAATACATAGTAATTTGAGTTGTAATTAAAGCAGAATACTAAGTGAACGTTTTAAAAATGAGGCATTTTTAAGAAGCCATTTCCGACACATGTTATATTTTTTTGAGTTTAGCTTATGATAGTGTAATTTTACGTAACAAACAAAGATCAAGATAATAATATGAATTATTTGTTAGGTAATTTTTTGTGAGTAGTTGGAAATTTGGGAATATAAATGAAAAGACGAAAAGCTGAATAGCTAGGTCTGAAAGCAAATATTATATAATCATAAAGAGAAAAGAGATTTCCTATGAAATCATTTCATAAATGGGTTAATAGGGCTAATTTTTGAACTAGACAACTTCAACTAGACATTGGCCTAAACCTTGTCTTTACAGCCTGTAAGATTACTTCTGGATAGCTGCCATGAATCTTTGAATTGCCAACCAAAAGATATTCCAACATTTATTTTTTTCAATCTAGCCGGTACTTGTTTTCCCAAAACACGGAAAAAGTGTTCTTTCGGAAGCACTTTCATTCATTTCAACAAACTTTTTTTAAACATATTTTTCTCTAATTTTCCAGATCCCAGAACAAACGACTGGTTCCTAATATCAAACCCTATGCCTGGTCTCACTATCCTCGGCCTGTACTTGTACTTCTCGCTGAAATGGGGACCGAGGTACATGGCAGACAAGCAACCCTTCCAACTAAAGAAGACTTTAATCGTTTATAATTTTATTCAAGTCGTCGTCAGCCTCTGGTTGTTCCATGAGGTTGGTAGCTAATTAGTTCAATAATTGAGTAACGGCATTGAAGAGACAGTTCCTTGAGTGACTGCGTATTGTTTGTTTGTCGATCATTGTTTGTCAGTCACTGTATCTAGCTTCTGAAAATGGCTGCAGATGGCTGATGCAAAATGATGTTTGTTATGGCTTTTTCACAATTTGGTGTTGATTTATCTACAAATATTATAGCTCTGCAAGAATTTTCCAAGATTTTACTAAAGATAATGTCAGGATCTCAAAGTAGAATGTATGCTCTACATTAAAAATCCTGACACTTTTATTGTGTCTACTGAACTAAACCCTGTCTGTCCCTCTTGAATTGAATAGTGTAAAGTGTACAAAACAGATATATCAAAGACGTATGACATAACCATTTATGTAGATCTTTGTGTCAGTTTTTATGCCAATTGATAACATTGAATGCTTATCATACATAATTTAAAATAAAAAGTATCCTTGTTCTTCAAAACAAAAAATGACAAAGAACACTTTGTGAACAATAGCCATGAGAAAGTAGATTTCCATTAACATAGTTTCTCACTTTTTCAATATATTCAAATGTTTGTCTTTTGTGTTTCCAGGGCCTCGCCGCAGGCTGGTTGAGGACTTACAGTTGGAAATGTCAACCGGTTGACTTCTCGAGATCGCCGGAGGGTTTGAGAGTAAGTATCTCTGGTATCGGTGTTGTGTCATCAATTGTTGGTCCCCTTTCGAAATGATTTAGAAAATGTTAGAAATTAATACTAAAATTTGTGAACTGTAAATGTGTGAAATTAGATGATTATATTCAATATAAGAATGCTTGGAAACATGCTAGTCCTGCTCCATAGGGCAATCTTTAGCGTAGACAAAATCAAATTTGTTAATTTATATTCCTATTCATAGTAATTATATTATTTTTTTTCAAAATTTGACTAACACACTGTTCCGTTGTTGTTAAATTAGGTATTTTACCTATGTTTGCATGTGAGGACCATTTCCCTATTTATCAAATTAATGAATTTACCTGTTAATGCTTTTAATACTTTATACCTGTACGTAGTATAGCATTATTCTGGGTGCATCGTCCTCATATATATGAATTTATTAATGTATGTACTTATGTAAATATTGTAAAACACATGTTTTTTTTTAAAAGAGTAAGTATGGAGTTTTTTGTGCGTTCTTCTCCATAACAAGCTACTTTGCCGAATGCACGGTGGAATCAATTTTTATTAGGTACTTGAAATTTTTATTTTAATTCTCTGACGTTCAAAAGTGCCTAGTTGAATAAATATATTTTGACTTTGACTTTGACTTTGAACATGCTATTTTGCGTGAGATAAAATTTTAAGTCAAAGTTATATTGTCAGCAAGACTGGTAGATTTACTGAGTTTGACTGATGATGCCCCCTGGCGGGGCCAGTAGTGATATTCTGTAAAAATTTCGAGATAAAAACTTATACTCTGGTTTTTAATTTCGTAGACTAAACTGACTTTTGGGGGGTTGTACATAAAAATAGTGTCGTATCCTGACTATCCTGAGTGATCGAAAGTTGAAAATCGAAGTAGTTCGAAAATGGAACTATTTCAAGGCACAAAATTAAATTTTGTAAGAAACTAGTGGCCCTTATTTAGTTTCTACTCATTCATGACAATCTTCATTTTATCGATCGCATTTATTTTATTGTTGATTTCATATTTAACACAGTAAAAGCTTATGTACTTGTGTATAAATACAGTTATATTTAAATATACAACGTTTACATTCAGAAAACATTTATTTACACCAATTAGTAAAATTAAAGTGAGGAGTCATGTCACATCGATCCGATAAATCACTTATGATTGAACCTTACCTACAAAACCATGCTCAACGCTTGCATCATTTAAAAAAAAAAAGGTCATTGCAAGCTGTCAGTTTAGTCTATGAAATTAAAAATCACAGTGTAGTTGAAGCTTAGATTAGTTACTATATCTAAGAGTTGAAGTGATAAGAATTGTGCTGTCAGTTCATCCAACCAACGTGGAATGTCAGGTCATTTCAGGATAACTCCACCTTAGTTAACGTTTATATGTTTATAAAATAGACCAGAAAAATCGCTATATTGGAATCGAGTAAAGCTTAGGTATAACAAGACAGAAAGGGAAATGCCCATTTTTGGCCATAAAACGCCCAACAATTTGCTTTTGTTAAAAAAAAACATCTTGTTTTATGTTTATTAATCGCGGTATTTATTTATCCAAACAAGATTGCAACATTTTTGCACAAAATAAAAAGTACCGAAAAGATAAAATGAAATGAGGTAAATCCGGAATCCATTGGTTTGTGGATAAAATGAAAAGTGTTGCCAATTATTAATTTCGTTCAAAATATAATCGATTCTTTTTTCTCCAATCGATTTTTTATGATGTAATAATTATTACAATGCCAATATTATTCGTTATTTTCGATAATTCATGATGTTATGATAGTAAAACAAGCGAATTCCTAGTTGATTTACCATAAATTCTTTAGATCATAACAAAAATGCTACAACACAATTTAACTGTCATTCTTCTTAATCTGTTCTTCAAAATACATTAAAATAGAATTCGAAAAACTAAAAGAAACGAAATAATAATCTTTGAGGCGCTTTAATTAATTCGTGTTGAATTATATTTCGAACAAAAATCAATATCGATTTTTATGTCTGATAAGTGGCAGCATCGAATCTGACAGTATGACAGCATGGCGGCGTCTGTCATAAGTTGGTAATTCAAAATACGGCTTCGTTTACATTTGTATTATTTTGTTTGTTTTATTGCGGATTTGTTATCTCACCAACTAATAAGCTTTCTAAATGAACTTCGATAACTTTGGATTGTATGTTTGTATTATAGTAAAATTATTGTTAAAAACTGTATTTGTGACAAAAAAAAAAAACATTTAATATCTTAACAATCCGGACTTTTTTCTGAACCATTTTTTTACCATTTCATTCATTGGATTGCATATTATCATTTCCGTATGCTTTAATTTGTGTGCACCCCGGGCCAAAGTATCTATGGTCGGTGGGCATTCCCCTTTCCACCTCATTAGGTTTTTATGTGAAAACCCCAATATAAATTGCAAAGTTGATAGAAGACAAACTTTTTACCGATATCGTACACTTGAATTATCTTGTCTTCATTGACCTTCAATGTCGGGCAAAGCAAACGATGCTTATCCTTACTAATATTATAAATGTGAATGTAAGTTTGTTTGTTACGCTTTCACGCAAAAGCTACTGAACCGATCATCATAAAACTTTGTACATATATTCTTGGAGGTATTAGAAGTAACATAGGATACATTTTATAAAAAAAAAATAGTGGCTTCACTGCGGTCGCAATACTTTGTGTAAATTATTTCATCACCACTGCTCTCAAAACGGTGAAGGAAAACATCGTGGGGAAACCGGCATGTCCCAGAACCAAAAATGGCCACACTGGGCCCGCGTGGTGGATTACGGCCCATTTCCTCTCACAGAGAGGAGGCCTGTGTCCCAGGAGTGGGAACATTAATAGGCTGATGATGTGATGATGTGATTAGGTATTTTACATGTAATAAAAACTTAATAATATTATTATAACAGTGTGGCTTACCTAGATAAAGGTAGAAATTGCACTATAATCGGTTATTATGTGATGAGGAGGGATGACACGCATGTGAATAAAGTCGTTCTGAATATAAAATTAATAATGAATATTGGTGGAGACGAGGGTAAAGAAAAGATGAATGAAATGTGTGAGGAATGATAAATTAGAAAACAAAGAGAATGATAACGTGGAATTTTTTGGAAGGATGGAAGAAGGAAACGTATTTTCCTAACATTTGGTAATATGTGACAAGGGCAGGAAGATAATGAAACTTATGAAACTGGAATCAAATGAAAACGTATTACAAACTAGATTCTGCCAGCGGCTTCGCGCGCTTGAAAAGTGTTTTTTTTCCCAAGGGTTCATTAAGCCTGTGTGCTATTTCAGACTATAATATATTTCTGTGCCAAATTTCATCCAGATCTATTCAGCCGTTCTGGCGTGATTGGGTAACAAACATACATCCATCCAAAATTTCACATTTATAATATTTTTGCTAAGAAGTAAGATAACACAATGAAAACGAATACCAATTTAAACAAGTAAAAGTATCACAATAGCCGTACAAACCCACATCAAGCAGTAATATACAATGCAATTACACGATCAAGATAACCGAAGTTGCACGGAAACACACGAACATCAATAACAAACAACGACAGTCAGTTTCATACATAATGTTGTCGTGTTGATCAGTCACCGTTCCTTACTTTATGTTGTATTTATTTCTATCAAGATGCAAACATGCATGCTTATATTTTGCTCATTGGGTAACAATTGGTAGTAGTCAGCTTTATGTTTGACTGAATAAGGTTCAGTTTAGTTTAAAATGGGGTCAAAATTATGGCGCTGATCAATTCAATAAGTTATTATTCTATGAAGATTATATTTAGGCTCACTGGATGGGGAACTAGGATTAGTAAGGTCTCTCAGAAACGCAAATGCTGTGGAGCCTTCGATTTCATTATTAAGACCAAAACACCTCAGAGAATTCATTTTTCCATCGCTTACGTCCTAGTTATTATGACATGTACTAAACCTAAAATTCAACTGCATCTTCGAGTATCCGTAGAAGAAAAAGTTTGTAGTCAAACAGAAAATTTTACCACCAATTGAAAGCAAAGTAAGAAACGCCTAAAAACACCAATAAATTGCCTTTCAACGAGCTAATAAAAACAGTGGGCACAGTAATCTTTGAAGTACTGTTATTTAGCGTCGTAACCGTAACGGCACCATTAATTATAATGACCGCTCTACTAAACCACCTTCTTTTTAATTAAGTTACTAGAATAATACTATCAAAGTACGCAATTTTAGGTTTGGTTGTATAATGCACTCAAATGAGAAATGTTGCCAATTTAGAGTAGGTATAATTGACGGTAGTTTATAAGCAGGGAACTTTTACTTTTACTGCTAATGTATTTTTAACTAGCTCTTTCCCGTAGTTTTGTTTCCGAGACTTATTCCAAAGGAATCATGCATTTTTAATCGGGTTAAAAAGTAGCCTAAGCCACTCACCGATAATATAGTTTTCTATCTGTGAAATTATTTTTGTAATCGGTTCAGGTCAAAATATATTTAATTTTGGAATCATCGATACGATAGTCACCAAACAATATTGACTAGTATTGGTTATATTATTAGAATATAATATATAGGATTGATTCCCTCAGTGAGGCTGTACTCCGTTCTCCTCGAGAGTTCATGAATAAGTTGACAGTTATTAGGATAAACTTTTTTGTCTTCAACAATCTTTTAATGTCCAGCTAACAGCATCTTTTTTTTATTTCCAGGTGGCAACGGGAGTCTATATTTACTTCCTGGCAAAAATGTCTGAGCTCCTCGACACGATTTTCTTCGTCATCAGGAAAAAGGAAAGGCAGATCACCTTCCTCCATATGTACCACCATACAGTGATGCCTATGATATCTTGGGGAGCTACAAAATACTACCCAGGGGGGCATGGGACTCTCATAGGAGTGATAAACTCCTTCGTTCATATTATCATGTACACGTATTACATGTTCTCAGCAATGGGACCACAATTCCAGAGGTATCTGTTCTGGAAAAAGTACATCACTACATTGCAAATGGTAAGTTTTCGTGAGATTATTAGCCATCTTTGAAACGTAAAAGAAGAACGATGAATTTAGAGGCATAGAAATTAAGTTCGAATTTTGTTGCTTTTAATTAATATTAGCCATTTCGTGATAGAAAATCATATTGGATACGAAATGAATATAAACGAATCATTGATCTGTATTTTGTGGATATCTATTACATATTCATAATTGGTTACCAGTTTTCCATTACTTACTGATATCGTTGTAACAATTGCTTTATTTTCTCATTTCAGCTCCAGTTCTGCATTGCCTTCCTCCACTCCGCCCAGCTCCTCTTCTATGACTGCGGCTACCCTCGCTGGACCGTCGTCTTCACTCTCCCTAACTCCATCTTCTTCTACTACCTCTTCTACGACTTTTATTACAAGGCATATGGCAAACCTACCAAGAAGGGAGCTGATGACAAGAAAACAGACGCTAAAGAGATAACAAGTAACGGTCACATAAATAGCAAAGTCAATACCAATGGAATCGCAAATGGCACTCCCAAAGGTGCACTCAATGGTAAAGCCAATGGCATAGCCAATGGTACACCCAATGGTAAAAAGGTCGATTAAACAATGTTATCATAATACCATGTAAATATTTTTGTTGTTTAATACCAATATCAATTTTAGTTCTAGCTAATTTTGAATATTGATTAGTTTAACAAGAAATCCAAGTAACGAATACTGAACAAATTCTAACTTAAAGTCACTCTTGTACCGTTACTGGGTTGGTGGGTACTTTTTCATCATCTAACATCTTGTAGATGTTATCCAATGCTGTCTTCAGTACTCTTAATATGTTGGATTTATTATTGTTTAAGTTATGTCTTCATTATTATAATTAAGAATGTTACGATGTATATACGATAGATTGTTATATCATATATTTAAGACATAATTGTTTAAAGTAAGATGATACACAGAGTACATTGCCATGAAACTCGAAGTACGGTGCTTTGATCTGTTCTGCGTCATTAAAAATATGTATCACAAAATCATAAAGTAAGTGTGTATGCTTACTAAGAAATTGGGCAAATTTAGTTTCAACATTTTTAATTAATGCTACGTAAATAATGCTAGATTTTCTTTAGTAACTGGAAAATAATTTTATACTGCTTTGAAGTAGATAGAAAGATTTCAAGCAGCAAAATATTAAATTGCTCTTGTTTGCATATGTGTAGTTTAAATTCCTCTAACTTTATTAAAAGTTCACATAATAGTGTCAATTTTAACTACTGTTAATGAAATCGTGATAATTACATTGTCTTCCAATGAGTTAGAATATTTCTCCGATTTTTATTGCTTTTTGGGGAATATTTTCTTTGGTTGTATCGGGGATCCGTTATAGGGACTCGAAATTAAATGAATTAGGATAATATTAATACTCAAAACAGGAAAGATTTTCAAATAACTGTTCCAAAACGTTCGTAAATAGAAAATTTAGGAATTAATTATAATTAAATTAATTTTAATTATAGTTAAAAAGGAATTAGTTGTAAGTCTACAACTTTATACAATATACTTTGCTGTCTTGCTTTATGAATTTATTAATTTTTGTAAGAAAAAGTGCTATTTATTTCTTGCAGTGTTTTTCAAATAATTGGATGATATGAGTTTCCATTGCAAAGAATTACAGATAACATTTTTACGTAATCGATCAAACAGAAATACTCCACCAATATGACATTTTTCAACGAATTTATTATGAAAGCTACTAAATATTAGGTATACTGGTTTTCTACAATTCGCGACAAGTATAGCGATTAAGATTTCTTTAAACTTAATACCAAATTGTGACAAAAGGTAGTGGCACACCTTACTGAAGCAAAACAAGGGCTAAAAGCTTAGATAGAAGATTTTGCAGCACATTTTGTGAATAAAATAAGCTTTGTTCTCTAATATCTTCTATTTAAGTTTCTTAAGAAATTTATTTTAAGTTAATGCTACATTTACCCGCAAATAACATATAGGACGGGCATCGGGATTCAAAGGAGACCAGAAGGGTAACCATAAGCTCTTTGATTAAGGTTAGTTTGAGTGTGTGTAAGGGACAGACGTATAAATGACTTGTATACATCTGTCCCTTACGCACACTCAAAATAACCTTACTCTAAGAGCTTATAGTCACCCCCCTGTCAGGTTAAGGTAGAAGTAACTTACCTTGCCACCACTTTCTTATTTTGTGTGTTTGAGAGATAGCGACACTTTAATTGGATTTGATTTGTTTTAATTTGATTTGTTACAAGCATTATTATATTAAAGAATATCATGTTTGGAAGTTGAAACCAATTTTGATACAGTTGGGTATGCTACTGCTTTAAATTAAATGCAATCGTTCAAGGATCTTTAATTACTGTAGTTGCACGTTTATATATTATGACTTGGTTTCCGAATCGAGAATTTGGAGTAACTTGTCAAATTTACTTTAATACTAAACTTTGAAATGTTTTATGCTAGAGTTTGGCAAGTTCTCTCCTGCAAATTCTTTATTTGGACACCGGGTCTAACAATTGTACATTTGCGTAATCGGGTTTGTAATGTTTAATAATATATATGTAACTACAATATTTTTGTTGTTTTTCTTGACTTAGCCAATCATCCCTTACGATTTTCAAGGTCTGTTTTTGCTGCTGCTGTCTGGGGTTGTTAAATTGTCATTATCTTCTAAATTGTTGAATATTACCTATCAATATTCATACAAAATTAAGTCCTTAGGTTCGGTCTTACCGCCGACGATTTCATCGGAAGCTAGTTTATGTTCTTCAAAACTAGTGGACACATTGCCATTTCTGTCTTTATAAGAGACCTATTATTGTATCTCTTCTTGAAGTACAAACATGCTAGTTAATAGCTATCAGGGACCTATAGGACATATTCAACAACATTGAAGATTATAATTAAGATAAGATTAGGCACAGTAACAACTGAAATGGGTTAGCGAGCACAGCAACTTTTGTGTAATTGAGATAGTTATATCGCTGGGCTATAATAAGCGAGTGCACACTATGACCGAATACTCGTACCACTCACTCGGGGTGGGAGATAAGAGATATTAGTTTCAACTAGTTCAACTGAAGAACTTCACGGGGTTTGAAACTACCAAGGAAGAGTTCCACAGCGAGTGTCTGCTAACAGATTTCTTTCTTTGATTACTCTTGTCGCTGCGACAAGTAATTCTTTGAGAGCCTCCATAAACTCTAAGCTTACATTAGATGTTTGTAAATCCGTCTTACATTATTGTCACTCGTCTCACTATGTGCATTTAAGTCAAAATTGTTGTTTTGCAGTTATTTTTCTAATCGAGCTAACGGAATGTGGGCGCAACACGAACCAATCATGCACTCGGAACGGTCCTAAACGTTCCCCGCGCCCCGGTTCACTACCAGAGAAACCTAAAACTTACTTCTTCACATCTAACGACTCTTGCCAACTTACGTGCCGGGGATTATACTAGGAGGGCAAAATCATGAACATGTCTTAGTATTTGCCGGGATGGAATCATTACCTGTACCAGGAGATTATAATCGTATTTTTTTTTTTAATAATAATTCTTTGCCCCACACTAGGAATTTCTTCCTGTATCATGGATGCGTTTACAAACATAAAAACTCACATACACAACACCCAGAGCTCGAACAACTATATGTGTGTGTGTGTGTGTGTGTGTGTGTTTGTGTATCTGTGTGTGTGTAATCATGAGGAAGTATTACCGAGGCTGGAGTCATGAGTGAGCGGTAAATACTCACTACCAGGAGAGAGAAAACTACATGAATTTATTTTATGAGACTTCCAAAAGTCTTTACCGGTAATGATTACCACCGGGTTTTGATTTTTGCTACCGCTTAAGATTTTATGTCTACAAATACCTACTTCTTCATGATTCTGGCCGCCTGGTAGATTGAACATAAATGCTTGTAATGTTGAACATCTAACCAAAATAGCAAAAGAGACGTTGACCATTTTTGGGCCCTGGTCCCATTTCTATAGGCGGCCGAATAATCCCTAACCCGAAACAGCACGGGTGAATGACAAGTGACCAGTAACAAATTATATTTGGTGGGAAAAAGGAAGTCAAAAAATAAGTCCTATTCATCGAGAAAAAAAAACAATTCCTGATCGTCCCACCAGTGGAACGACGGCAGTGTGGCGATCGGGAATACATGTGTAAATCAACAGAACTGCTTGGAGCAGCCAGTTTCGACAACTGCAAGCGGTCGCAAGTCCTTCTATTGAGGGCCGTCATTTGGAGAACAGCCGTACCATGACGTGTCAAAACTATTACGGTTCGACTGTGAAAAAGGAACAGATATATACAAGCCAAATACATCTGTCTCGCACACTAAATAACCTTGCTCTAAGAGCTTATGGTTACTGCCCTGATATTTATTGCCATCTTCTTAACATAACATAACTTCACGCCTGTATTTCCCGAAGGTTTAGGCAGAGGTACACCCAGCAGTCAGTTTCTCGAGAGCGAATATAGTCTATAGTAAGTCGCTTCTTTGTCAGCCGGCAGTGGAACAGTTGCCTAAAGGTAGACTTCCTCCATCTGAAAGATCGAAGGCTGCGGGCCATGATGACATCAGTTCTTCGATTACCGAAAGCTCCTTCAGCGTCGTTAACCTTTGCCTGCTTTTCAAATTAGTTTATTAATAGTTTTGAAAGGTATAAATTAACGTGTGATTGGAAAATCATAAAAAATAAGCCAAAATACAACTGATGGAAATCATTTATTTTCAACTAACATTTATCCGCCTCACTAATAATTTACAATCAATTCTCATTTGACTAAGTACCAAACTATAAATAGATTTATACTTTAAGCTGTTAAGCAAAAAACCAAACTCAAAGTACCCACCCATTACCAATTGAACATATTTTTGGGAAGCTTAAATTTAACATACACTTCTTTCTGAAATATTTTCACATTTTAAAGTAGGTACTCATTATCGATTACGTGATTCAATAACCTACCACAACAGTTCTATTTTACAGGCTGTATTTCGAAGCAGTTTTCCTTTACCGACTAAGATTAAATTTTGCATACACGTTTAGTTTGGATGACAATGCTTGGTTAGCTAAGTGACGTCATTCAAAATCCAATATGGTGGACGGCCCAAGCAATATGGGTATCAAAATGAAAGGGTTTCCTGAGAAGAATTCGAAAAAAGAAGGTTTAAAAAAAATAATAGAAAAGATGGAACAGTCTCAAAATGTCAATGAATGTAAAATAGAACAGGATAGTTCTATTTATTTATTGTTAAGCTCGCTTTTGGCCACTATCTCACCTGATGTTGAGCGATAATGTCGCTGACAGTGAAGCACGCTTGCCTAGATAGTAACCTATTCACCCTTGACTTAAAGATTCTAAGTTTGTAGCTATCAGGAAACACAGATTCCGGCAGGCAATTTGATTAATGTTTCAAATGCCTGCACAAATATCTAAACAAGATTACGAATTATTTTCATTTGGATCTTAACCGAAGTGGCTTTTACTTGGTCTTTTGAAATATTAATTTATTCTTAAATCTTAAAAATCCTTATTCAGTCCGTTGGAATTTATATATAAGTAATCAACAGCCTTTCGACCATTTGTATAGGCTTTTACTGGAAAGATTCATACCTTGGTACTTTGGCTCTTGGTGCTTTTCTACTCTTGAGTAGTAAGGCACTCATTAGGTCATAACAAACATTAAAAAAAGCCTGAATCACAGCCTAAAAATAATGTAGTCAAATATCCTTTCTTTTGTCCCAATACTGAAATTTATATCAACTGTCTGATATAAATTTCACCCGTACGTACCCTTAATTTCAAAGTTCCATTATTTGTACACATTTTAAATACTATTTACAAAAATCGTGACACAATTCAATTTAAACAATTAATATTAAAATTACTTAATAATTTCTAGACCTTTTAAACGACAAATAAATGTCATTGTCATCACAGAGGTTTCGTTAAAATACACTTAAAATAATTTTCATCGCATTCTAATCTTCTTTTGGTAAGCACAATGATGGTAGAGAATTGATAGTGGAATTGATACCCGCTTTTCTTTTGTTGTAGTTCTGTCGGTAGAAGTTTAAAAAGAGAAGGAGAATGACTCCAGTATTGCAGGAGACAAAAACAGCGACACCCTTGGACGGGGGACACTCAGATACTCTTACAGTCGCTACGTATTGGATTATGATTGACACAAACTGGATCTGTGGAAAAAAAAAACTTTTTTAATTGATGGTAAAGTTGCAATTAGTAAAAACAAAAACCGGCCAAGTGCGTGTCGGACTTAGCACATTTAGAGTTCCGTACCAAATATAAAAATCAAGTTGGTTTTATTAGGAAAAATGAGGGAATTTCAAAGAAAATTCTGACTTATCAGTATATTGATATTTGTTACTTAAATATAAGTAGTATTAAACATTATCGCCAAATTTCAAGCCATAAGTCAATAGGAAGTAAAAAAATTCTTCGGAACAAAATATGGTGTCTTCTCATTCTTTTGTTTTCCAATATTTGTTAAAACAAAAACTAAAGTATTTTCTTCTCAACGAGTTCTAAACAACGAGGGTTAGGGTTAATACAAAATTGAATAGTAAACTTACCAGCTGAAACTTCGTCATATACTTCTTCCACCACAAATATTTGGCCACATTTGGCCCCAACGCGGCTAACCCATAGTACGTGTACATGAATACATGCACCAAAGAGTTCAGGAACCCGATGAATATAAGCGTGTGTGACGGCCAATATTTGAGCAAAGCCCATGTGCCAATCACCATAACCGTGTGATGGTATAGATGGAGGAATGTGATCTGGTTCGTTTTCTTTCTTAGGACGAAGAAGACTGTATCTAGAAGTTCTGTGAGTTTGGCTGCAAGGTACAGGTATGTGTCAAACAGGATCTGAAATAGTTACAAAAAAGTTGTTATTAATATAACAACTTAAAAAAACCGGCCAAGTGCGTGTCGGACTTCGCACATTTAGGGTTTCACCAAAGAAAAACCCTGATTTATCAATATATTGATATTTGTTATTAAAGTATAATTATGTAACAATTTATGTAATGTTTACATTATCACCAAATTTCAAGTTCGTAGGTCATTGGGAAGTTAAATATAACTTCGAAACAAAATTGTGTGACAGATGACGGACAGACAGACACGTGAATAGGGTTCAGTTTGGGACCCTTCGGGTACGGAACTCTTAAAATGGAATACCATAATTGGGAAACCCTTTTTTAAATAAACTTAACGTCATGCCCGTAATCCCCGAAGGGATAGATTTCCGTACAAGTACACGAACATTTGCCAGTATTGTTTAAGTCCCATATGATAGGGGCAAGCTTATTGCCATCAACCAGACTAGGTGCTGGTATTGAAGAATTCCAAACAAAAAAAAAACAATAACGCTTTGCCCGAACCGAGAATCGAACCCAAGAGCTCATGCTCAGCAGTAGCGCTTGCGACCACTAAACCAATGAGGATTTTTTAAATGAATCACAATAATAACTTAAGAAGAAACCCCGGTAGATTTTTAAAGGAATCTATCTCCTACAGCACTGTTATTTCAGAATTTCAAAGGAATATCTATTACAGTCTTTCTAGGAATTTCAGTTGCATTTTTGTCACTGTTCTCTAAGTAAAATCTTACTTGTATAATATTACTAACTGCCGTCCGTGACTCCGCCCGCGTCGTATTAGTACTTCGCCAAATATCTTTATAAATTATACCCTATGTGTTATTCAGATGTATAAGCTATATTTCTGTAAAGTTTCATCAAAATCTTTCATATTATAATAGTAGCAAGATAAATGCGAAAGTTTTGATGTGTGTATGATTGTTACTCAATTACTCCAGATTGGCTGAACGGATCTGGATGAAATTTGGCACAGAGGTAGACTATAGTCAGGCATAGCATATAGAACATTTTTATCCCGGCAATATGTTCCGTTGTGATAATTTTCGACATTCACGCGGGCAAAGCCACTGGCAGAAGCTAATAATGAAATAAATGTTATCTACTTACTCTGCTCTTTGAATTATCTTCATTCATGTAACATTTCTTTGGTACCAAACCCATGTGTATGAGATCTGACAGGAACTGGAAACCAGAAAAAACAATAATATTTTAAATAATATTCTTTTCAGACTAACAGGAATTTATAATTGTATATTGTCCTCAACATTTTGACATAGCAGGAAACATGAAACGGTTAGAGGAAGCATTAAACAGGGATTAGGAACAAGTTTCCTCATTTGCTGAAAGGATAATTCAGCCGGACTTTGGCCTACCAGTTAGGTAATAAGAATAGATCACCTAAAATTGGCATTTAAGCACACGTTTTGAAGATTTAAATCTACTAGCCATTGATCAACTATTTCAACTTTAATAAATGTTACGACCGGCAATTCATTGCTAACAGAAAAAATTCAGGCGTTTTATAAAAATGAATAGAGTAGGACAAGCCGGCAATCCGGCAGATCCGGTATATTTTGGCATCCTACCGGATCCGGTAAAATCAACTAGATCCGGTGGAAATCTATTGAATACGGTAAAAGTCTATCGTAACCGGCTTCAATTACCATCTCTAATGATGAGACATAAATAGGAGGAGCTCGTGGCTAAATAATAACAGCCGCACGGGTCGATCTTCAAGGTTAAGCAACGCTTGACGAGGTCGGTCCGTGGATGGGTGACCATTTTCAACATACCGAGTTTCCTCCGTGCCTCGGAAAGCACGTTAAGCCGTTGGTCCCGGCTGTCATTTGAAGATCTTTGACAGTCGTTACTGGTAGTCAGAAGCCTGAGATCTGACACCAGTCTTGCCAAGGGGTACCGTGTTACCCAGTTACTGGGTTGTGGAGGTCAGATAGGCAGTCGCTCCACGTAAAACACTAGTACTCAGCTGAATCCGGTAAGACTGGAAGCCGACCCCAATAAAGTTGGGAAAAAGGCTAGGCAGATTGAATGATGAGACATAAATAACCCTGGGCTGTGCTTATAACTAGCTGGTAACTTACAATCTAGCACTCGCATATCTAATGATAATCTCATACAATAATGACTCAAAGCCATTGTCTTGATGCTAATCAAATTTAAGATCTATTCAAGCGGAGATTCCTCAATTAATTGTGTAAAAACATAATCTCACGTGACTATGAATACTAATATAGTCACGTTCAGATTTTTATTGGTTACATTTCGGGGGATTTGCGAAACAATTGTATGATGTAATTCCACCTAGGCGGCCTAGATCTGATCAATCATCGGACAACAAGACGTACGGTGTTGATGCGCCATCGGTACGTTTTGGTGGACATCCCACCTATACGCACCAAATGTTTTTGAAATCCTTTCAATATGCGTACAGCTAAGGTGTGGAATTCTCTGGCCGGGGTATGTGTTTCCTGCTAGCTACAATCCGGGGGTCTTTCAATCAAAGGTGAATAAGGCAAGCTTGCTTCGCCGTAGACCAAATCATCGCTTATGATTAGAATTAGAATTTATCTATTTGTAAGAATGTAGTTTTACATAGTATGGTGTTAATATTTTTTTTAGTTCTATACATTCTACCACGAAATATATGGTGTACAAATATTTAATTGTCGTTCTTAACTAAGTAAAATTAATTTTAAGATTTGCGATTAACAGTAAGTCCAATATTAGGTGAGATGGTCGTCAAACGCGAGCCTATCAATAATAATAAAAAACCGGCCAAGGGCGTGTCGGACTTCGCACACTTAGGGTTCCGTACCAAACCGCAAAATCAAGTTGGTTGTAATTGGAAAAATGAGGAAATTTCAAAGAAAACATGTGATTTATCATTATATTGGTATTTGTTAGTAAATCATATGTAAACATTCTAACCAAATTTCAAGTTCATAGGTTAGTGGGAAGTTAAAAAAAAATTCGGAACAAAATTTTGTAAAAAAACTGACTTTGGTGGCTTCTCATTCCTTTGTTTTACAATATTTTTTAAAAACAAAAATCACATTATTTATCTGTGCAATGAGTTTTAAACAAATATACCCCATTCAATGGGGTAAGTCCAATATTTATTTTCGCGCCACCTTTTTGCTGTATGGGAGCCCAAAAAATATTTTCAAACGTTTAAATTTTTTTTTAACTATTTGTTTAGATTTGGGTGAACAAAATGTCCAAATTTTAAGACTTTATCTCTAACTGTTTGACTGTGACAGACGACGGACAGACAGACACGTGAGTGACAGCAATAACGGAATCCCCGTTTAGACCCTTCGGGTACGGAACCCTAAGAAGTAGATTTATTTTTAGCCACGTGTTTGGTTACGTAAATTGACATAACAAGATTGTTTGTTTAACACATATTTAAAGAGTAATCAGTAATTATTAATATATTGTAATTAATTCGAGTTTAAGTTGACAAAGGTTTAGGGGAAAACCGTTCTTAACGTTGGCATGTCAATTTCAATATTTATCTGCTGAATAGACTTTTATGATGAGCAGACGTCACTAAATTTAAAAGGCTAGTATTTAAACGAGCGAAAATAAATTCAAATTAAAGGTGTACAAAATACTGAATATGGCTTACTGAAATACTAAGTGGGCGACAAACAGTGGGCGAATACAAATGTTTAAAACAGCGACTTGATTAGTACTTTGGCAACATAGTCGACGGGAGCTGAGTTCGCTCGCTTTCCTCGCTCACTTCAGCTCCCGTCATCTCGTTCGAACCTAACCTGTCCGTGTCGGGGTGCCCTAAGCTCCCGAACTCGCTCCGCTTGCTCTTGTACCAATTCGTTGAAAACACAATTATACCCGAATTCCCGCGCTGCACAGCGATGTCGCCTTCATTTACGATGAAGAATAAAATGCTAATATAGAAAAATAGAACCCCAAATACAATTATAGTATGTCACAATATTATTACAGCAACTCACTAAAACCTCCTAAAAGGTATTACTCAAACCGGATAAATAGTTGCTTACTTAGTATAATAGTCGCCCATTCAGTGTATTTTTCGCCAGGTTAATAATTTCCCAATTTAAAACAGCTGTCTATTTTTCTTGCTTCCAATAACTGGAAAAATGTCTTAAACTCTAATGCATTCTATGGTTAAAGCAGTAAGTTTCTGTCAGATTGCTAACTACGATCTTCAACTAATGCTTGTCCGACTTATGACATAATATCTACTAATTTAAAAAATGTTTATATGTGCGGATATTTGTCAATCAAACGGGCCTCAACGGCAGAACCAGAATGGCACGCGGGTGACTTATGACCTGGGTTTAGATAATTAATACCTTTTAACCCGTAATCCTTTCCCTCGGGTTAATATAACACTTTTCAAGTGGGCAGAAGTTTGTTAAGCTATCATTCAGACTTACCCTATATACCATATAGGCTGATATAGCAACTTGAACTCCATTGTAGACAAGCAATGTGTGTGTAAGTTTGTATCCCTCTCGCTTTCTCATGAACACTGGTCCAATCTTCAGCACAAAAACCAGGTACACTGCCAGGATAGTTACGACTGGCCCAAGGGAGGCCATGAATGGTAGCTCGTCGATTTCTTCATCTGGAATGAGAAAGGCATTTCATAAATATTGATGCATGGATGGAAGTCTGAAGTCCATAAAACTGTCTAAGCTTGAAGGACTTGAGTCAAGAAGTCTTCTTCGTACCACGAACATGGAACACCTCATTGCTAAGATCTGAAGTCCATTTTCAACAAGAGCATTGCTTGATATTAGAATGGCGATCGCAAAAGCAATATTTCACCCAAACTGTTTATTTATAAGCCATGTGCTCGACAGAATTTTCCATTGGCAAAAAAGACAAAGTACTACACAAACTTTCATCTTCTATTTAACCTCTTTAGAGCACAAATTATCAAGCACCTATTTCAGTGCTCACCTTTGATAAATAAGCAAATCTTGTGCAAAATTTCATGATTCATAAAATCTGCCACTGAATTAATTAATATATTTTATTTCATGGTATGTATTTTGGATTGTTACCAGTCTTGACTTGTCTAAAGTTATGTTGAAACAATTACATAATACTTTGACCGCACAATATTCCGTAATGCAATCAAACAATCAATACAATCGAATTATCTTATAAATTTAATATTGACGTTAATAGCTTAATGTTGATAGATAATATAAATAAATAGTGAGTTAAGAAAGATTTTTGCGAACATTTCAGCATTTCTCGTGTGTTGTGATTCTTTAATTTATTGTTTGTTGTTACGACAAGCTTGAATCGCAGTTAATAAAATGTCATGGTGAATTGTGTACCAGACGAGTCCAAAATTACAAATATTACTATTATTAATTTTTTAAACTTATTACAAATCTTAAATTCACTGACATACTACAATAGCAATATGTTACTGTTTCGCTACAGAGCAAAGGCCATTTCTCATACAAAAACGTTGTATAGCTTTAACTGCTGGGTCTAAAAGCATTATATTTTGCATGAGAGTTATTTATTACTACGAAGGTGGACACTACTGGGAGAATTTCTCAAAGTTCATTACCTAAAGTTTGTATGCAACTGGTATTTTTTGCCAATGGGAAATCCCACCTTCAAATGGTATTGTCTAAAACTTACATTTTCTTAGATGAAGTATATCCATGAATTAAAAAAAAAAAACAGTTTAAAAGATTGAATTTCGAACACTAATTCACCAAACTCTTTTATTCAAAATGTTTGCTTTTCTCTCTTCCTATTTCACTTGCGTCATATCTACATAGTATCTAACCACCTCTAAATACAAGTAATAACTGAACAAGTGAAGATGACAGTCTACTGATAACTATCGGTAACTTAGTTACTACGTCTTCTAAGATAAGATAATAAATGACTAACAATCTGAGGTAAAAACATCGTCAACCAAAGCTTGAAGGGCCACTTGTTTGGATAAAACTCATTTCATCATTTGACTTTATTCTGCCTTTTTCATCAAATGTGCAGAAAATCTTAATAGGTACCTACCAAAGAAAAGATAAAAAGTTTAATTTAATTTAGTATTTTTTTTTTTTTTTACTTTCTTTGGACTTAATGTAAAATACAGGTTCCCAGCTGAATCTGGTTAGAGCGGTTAGGGCGATTACGCACTACACGTCCGTGCCCGTGTCCGCGATTTCAGTTCCAAGTTCAAAATGTTCTGAGTTATGACAGATTATGAAGGATAGAGTTCGGATTTAGTGCGTAAGCTTCCCTACAAGAAGTATTACGGCTACTTCGGAATCAATATTTCACAGAAACGAATCGGATATAATGCGTAAAATCCGAATCCGATCCGAATCCGAGAAATTTTGGTGCACTGTAAGTTGACTATAAAAAAATTGGGAGAAAGCAAGGCAGTTTGATTGATTCGTCATCATCAGCCTATAGCAGTCCATTGCTGGACAAAGGCCTCTCCAATCGCACGCCAACTGTCTCGATTTTTTTTTTATCATCATCTTATCAGCCAAAAGACGTCCACTGCTGTACATACGCCTCCCCCAAGCGTCGCAACATTGACCGATCCCGTACGTCTCGCATCAAACGGTCTCCCGCCACCCTCAAGAGGTCATCTGTCCACCTTAGTGGGAGGCCTTCCAACGCATCGTCTTCCGGTTCGCGGTCATCACTCCAGAACTTTTCGGCCCCATCGACCATCCGTTCTACAGGCAATATGCCCTGCCCACTGCCACTTAAATTTAGCATTTTTCTGGCTATGTCTATAACCATGGTTCTCTTGCGGATCTCTACATTTCTGATACGATCATGCAAGGAAATGCCGAACATACCCTTCTCCTTTTCCCTTTGGATGATTGTAAGCTTTCTGATATAAGTGATTTTTTATATGCATTACATGTGGCTCATTTCTAAAGTGGTTGTAACAACATAATTATGAATTATGAATGAAATAATTAATGTACAAACTGAGATCTATAATATTTATGACACAGATTTTTTTTTTCAGTACCTATTTCTTAGAAGACAGAATGGGTGAGTAGAGTGCCAATGTTTTAAAAAATAGAAAGTAAAAGTGTTTATTACCACACAAACTGATATGCCTTTAAAGTAGGTATGCTTCATTCACACAGCGGGTTCACATTGAATCGGAGGAAATAAATTCTCAGATACAATGTGAACCCGCTGTAGTCTATTGAGTTCCGATTCCTGCATCATCATTGCATAAGCGTTATGGTTTTCAATTGAAAGTTTAACAACACTCATCCGTTTCAATAAGTAGATCACCGACTCGTTTGTTAAATGTATATTAGGACACGTTTAATAGGCTATAATTTAGTGAGAGGTCGCGTCTGTTTTGTTGTAATACGACTCTAACAAAAAAAAAAAAATTGTAATAAAGCGTGGAGAGCTTGATGTCAATTATTAAAATATTTTATTGACATCTACCTATCGGTAAATGTAGAGACATTTTGAAAAATTCTTAAATAGCACCCACGCTTTTCTACAATAAAATATATTTTGTGTATAATTTAAATTGTTTGAAAACTATTTTCTACTTTTTATTAGTTTGGTTTTCCATGAAAGCGTGTTTTTTTAACTATTATTTTTATAAATATTCCAAAGTTAATTTATGTCAAATTTATTTGATACGAAGTGGCTGTTTATCTGACCTCCACAATCCAGACAATAAGTCTAACACCATATCCAGCCATAAAAAGCCAGTCAAGTCATAAGCCAGACCAAAATAAAAATACAAAATAAATGGTGTAAGCCAGTCTTCGTGTTCGGCTTTCCAAATTCCAATTACCCGTAACGACTCTCAAATAAATATGAATGATATATATGGAAGCAAATGATTTATGGATTTCGAAAATGTCATTAATGATCAGTTATATTATAGCTTCCGTCTAGGTGTTGTTACTTAACTGGCACTTAAGAATACAAGTATTATTCTTAAATATATTGCAAAAGAATACTCACATTTACTCTTCGTTAAATCCCAACTGTGGTTCTTAGGACTGAGTCCAATTACTGAGTTCATTTTGATTAAGATTACCGACACGTCACCAATTCTGCTTCTGAAACAATATAAGGATAAAATATTGATATATATAATGCATAGTAAAGTTAGACGAGCAGTGGATTTCACAGAGATATACACTTAAAATTATTTAACACGATGTTTTCAATTTGCCAATTAAGATTTGGACCCTCATGTAATTAAACAGAATATACCTACTTAACGACTTGTGATTTTGCAAAACACACACAAGAGAGATCACAAAAAAATATGTTCAAAATTGAATTTTTAAATTTGTGTATTAAAAATCACTTAATGAAATCTAACAAGTAAGTAACACGCAACAGGTCTTCACAATCACTCATAATGTACTACATAATATTAATTATTTTTACATTAAAACAGTCGTTATCTAATGGGAAAATGTTGTTCAATAACGTAGCAACCACGATTGGTCAATCCGAATAACAGTAACCAATTAGTGAATTTATACATTACAATACTATTTTTAATAATAAATATTTCTGCATTTCCGCAAAGGCATTTGTAGACTTATTTGATTATACGAGTATTATTAATTATTATGGATCAGCGACCAGCACCGACTTCGCACGGGTAAGAGAACGGGCACGGGTAAAATAAGTACCTTTATACCATTAACAAAACAAAAATGCGACCTTGAAATTTTACTTTATATTAATTAACAATGTAAAACAAAACCAACGCAATTGCAATCTTCCAACAACACCCAAAGAGAAAAGAAATGAATATGCCTCCAGTCATTCGTAATTGCAAAAACTGTAAAATTAAAAACATTCGCTTGAAAAGTCTGTTTATTATAGGGACACGCGTATTTTTTTTTTAATAATTGGCGTCTCACAGTTAACTCATACGATTTACTATCTGCCTAACCGGTCTTCCCTGTGGAGACTAAACTGTAGCCTCCATTCAGGCACAGGGATACGCGCGCGTTAGCGCTCGGCTTATATAGCAACATTGGACGACAGCGATCTATTTTCGCGCGCCTTAGATTTTATTTTGCGATAACTCCTAAGATATTCATTTAAATTACATGGTGTAAAGAATTATAATTAGGAGCTCGTGGCTAAATAATAACAGCCGCACGGGTCGATCTTCAAGGTTAAGCAACGCTTGACGAGGTCGGTCAGTGGATGGGTGACCATTTTCAACATACCGAGTTTCCTCCGTGCCTCGGAAAGCACGTTAAGCCGTTGGTCCCGGCTGTCATTTGAAGATCTTTGACAGTGTCGTTACGGGTAGTCAGAAGCTTGAGATCTGACACCAGTCTTGCCAAGGGGTACCGTGTTACCCAGTTACTGGGTTGTGGAGGTCAGATAGTAGCTCCACGTAAAACACTAGTGCTCAGCTAAATCCGGTAAGACTGGAAGCCGAGCCCAATATAGTTGGGAAAAGGCTAGGCAGATTGATTGGTATAAAGAATTATAATAATGTACAGAAAATGCTTAAGGTAACTAACGTATTTAAATTGATAAAGATTGATACTGTATCCCAACTACCGCTTTCCAATTACCGCATTGCACGTGATCATTTTTTTAGAAGTTAGAATGGGTATAGTAAGCTGACCTTTAAAGATATATGCCATCGCGGTTTTTTGTGTAGTTCAATAAATGAGGAATATTTCCACGATACATTGTTTCGTTATATCTCAAAATGGCATTGTTTTCGATGAAAGCTCCCAGGCGGTTTGACGTTTGTCGATATTTTCAGCAATTATCGTAAAACCTTAACAAATTATACACCTAAACCATTCTCATTTATCACTCTATCTATTGGTGGAAACCGCATGAAAATCCGTTCAGTAGTTTTTGAGTTTAAGCCGAACAGATCAACGCGGCGGAGGACTTTGCTACGTGAGAATTCAGTAAAAAAAAGAATTTGATGCACGTTTAATGACAGAGTACCTAGGCGAACGAGCTCTGCTCGGGTAAAAATAGAGAAAACGACGTTTTCTCTAAAATTGAAAGCTAGATCGATTTCTCGCCCCTGAAAGAACCTGCATACTAAATTTCATGAAAATCGTTGGAGCCGTTTCCGAGATTCAGATTATATATATATACAAGAATTGCTAGTTTAAAGGTAGTAGATGAATTCGAACAAAAATTGTGTCAGGGTTAAGTAAGACAAGACTGATATTTCCTGTATTCGTATTCTTATTCCTTTGAACATAACATCAGGTTCCTAGCATATTAAAGATCGTAGTTCATTTACATGACCCCGCTCCAACACAACCTCAAAAGGAGATGACTGCTCGCCGTCCACGCGCCGACAGCTAGCAGGCAACTGTCTGTCCACGTGCTGACCGCTTTCACCTTCCTTTTTCGACAAGCTAGCAACGTGCTTCAAGCGAGCAGTCTGCGTGCGTACCGCTCGCTTGAAGCGGTACGATGGCGGTAAGCTCGTTTAAGGTTTCTTTGGGTTTGGGTTTCCCGCTTTGCTTTGCAAACGGGCCAAATGCAGGCCAATTCTGCGTCCGTGAGCAAATCCGCGTGATACTAAAAACACCCTTACAGCGAGCCGTCTGCTAAATTGTGTTGTCGATGTAAAGTATGTCTACAGAGGAGTGTCTCTAGTGTTGATCTTTTTTTAACTCAATGATCCTAGTCTGGTATTTTCCTAATATGTTGAAATTGGCTTCCTGCTTACCCGGATGCAGCTGAGTACCAGTATTTTACAGAGAGCGACTGCCTATCTAACCTCTACAACTCAGTAGCTGGGTAACACGATACCCCTTGGCAAGACTGCCATGGTGTCTATAAATCAAGATTTTAACTTTTATCATATCCTATCATTACGAAAAAGGTGTGTTAGGTCACCAGAGAACCGGGCACTACTTTCTACATGGTCCTTCGAGCCGGGTCAGATTTCCTGGCTTCTAGCCATCCGTAACCACTGTCAAAAATCTACAAATGATAGCCAAGTGAATTTGAATTCTATTGAGAGACAAGAATGCATTGGCGAAAGTAGTTCCTCTAATTACGAAGTCAATCAAGTTCAGTCTTAATGGACAAATTATGACTGGTATGCCGAGAATTTATTGTTATTGAAATAAATTATCAAAAACCGCTTAAGCATTGCCGAAGTTTCATTCATATACTTGTTATTTTCTCGGCGATGAAAAATATCTCGAGTTAAAATATATCCTATATCCTAATCCAGGACACAGTTTAACGGGTGAGTTTTATCTAAATCCGTTCAGGCGGGAAGACGTGAAAACTAACAGACAGATGGACTGTTCCATCTTAGCGGCTGTGGAAAAATAAAATTATAAATTCATTAAAAAAAAATTGTACAAGCTTTTTTCGTATTCTTCTCAGCAAACACTTTCATTTGATATCCATATCATGGCAGTGCAGAAAAAGTAACTAGTCCACCACCTTGGGCCATCCGCCATATTGGATTTAAAATGACGTCACTTAGCTAACCATGCATTGTCATCCAAACTAAAGGTGTATGCAAAATTTAATTTTAATCAGCGGAGGATAACTGCTTTAAAATTCAGTTGTAAATTTGACCTGGACACACTCACATACATACACACATACAGTTAAATATAAGCTTGTAAAAATCAGCTGGCTTTTTGGTCTCGACCCTCAAATGAGCTTTTACCGTTTTTATCACACCACGCCTCAAGTCCAAGGTACTACTTTAAGTCTTACATAACATTAATTATACCATACACGAATACGATCAAGGAATAAAAATTAAAGACGTTTTTACATGCACATCCATCCTTTTTAAGGTCCGAAGGTAGTCAAGTCATCCATCATTTACCAATTTAATTGTTTATAAGGACAGATGGAAACCATCTTTAAATATATAAAATGGTAATTATAGCTGGGATGAGTCTTATTTATTTTCGAACTTATTTTTGCCACGACGGGCAATTTAAACATATAATAATAAATGAAAACCTTTCATGTGTCAAGGGACATATAATTAAAAAAAAAACACGTGACTTGAAATGAAGTGGTAAAGATATTGGAAGCTTTCAAGCTAATTCAATCATGGTCTTGAAGAACCTACTCATCTGGTGGAAACAGAAACTTTATCCTTTTTTTGAGAATCTGTGATATCATCCAATGATCACCAGTCTGGGTGGAGCGGCGGGCGTGTCATACTTTTGCTGATTTAAACCCTTCACTGTTTCTTCAGTTGCTTGTGCCAGGGCCGTGGTAACTCTCTTTCAAATTTATCCACGACCCAGACAGGAGAAACTTACCCATAAGTTTCAAGTCGTGTCACAAAACTCGACTCTATGTTTAAATATCAAATTGATAAACTAGTTATTTATTAATATTAATTGAGAGTTCTAATGCATTGTCTTCGCGACTGAATCGAGAAAGGGCGAATTACTATAGTTAAATACAACCCACTTCTAATTAAAAACACTACAAAGTGAAAAATAACTTCTTTTTCATAAGTCGGTGTTCCTGTTTTCTTCTCTTTGTTTTTTGATACCGACTTCCGAAAAAGAAGTTATTTTTTACTTTGTAGTCTTTATTTGGAAGTTGGTTGTATTTTTTTTATCATTTTGTTGTGGTACCTAATAGGCAAGTTCTATAGTAAGGTACCTATAATGTCAGAAAAGATTAGCCGATTATCATAAAACTTGAACATAACCGGTGAAATGAGAGTGTACCAAGGTAAACTGTACATATCTAGGTACCTCTTTAGAGCGTAAAAAATAAACGGGCATGCTATTGCAGCAATACCAAGAGATTTGCTGTCATTTATTGAAGAGTTCTGTTGTATATCGCCGAAGTTCTTCATCAGATCTTCACCAAATTGAAATGGAACCAATTCGGAAACATACTCTTTCAAACAAAAAAATAATTTTCAAAATTGGTTCACAATTGACGGAGAAATCGGTGAACGAACACAAAAAAAAAACAAACAACTTCGAATATATTACCTCCTCCTTTTTGGAAAGTCGTTTAAAAAGCACGTGAGGCCTACTATTAAAAAGGCACAGAGCCGGTGCTTGGAGTAGATAAAGATGCCTTAGCAGCGGCAAAGGCGCGATTTATTTGATTTTCTTTCATAATAAGAGTAGGCTGTACCAGTACTGTTATCGTAGAGCACATATTCATGACCGCAAAAACTTATTTCGATTTATTCACTGAAAGACAATAAAGCATAATTATAATGTTTACAATATAACAGGTTCCTAACCACATAAGCACTGTAAGAGGTTTCAACAATACGGCAGACCACTTCATTACCCACGTATTAACAAAACAAATATAAGGAAATAATTGAGTGCCGGTAAATAACTACAACATGTTATTATTGCATCAAATACACAGAATTAAAGGATCAGGATCACACCGGGACGCGACGCGACGTGATTGGCCCAGGTTTTTTAAAATAGGAATACAACCTTTATATACTATAAAAAAGGTTCACATTTAGGTGAGGGAATTTTAATGCATGCTGCGGCATTAAACATTTGAATTTATTTAAAAGATGTAAAAACTGCCGTAAAATACTGTTCACATGTAAATTAATGAAATCGAGTTTAAAAAGTAAGTATTGGTGTTCCAAGTGCTATCCAAGGTAGCATTTAATTCAGGAGGTATAACGTGAAAGTGTAGTTTTGAAGACTAAAACCACGGGGTCTCAACACGAAAAAAGAACATTAGGTTCAAATAAATTACACTAGATTGTTATTGACTTTTGTGTTAAATTAACATAATTAAAATTAATTCTTTAATTCATCATAAAAATTGTATGTTATTGTTTAAACAACTCCCAAGCACAAAATTATGGAATATTGGGCTCTTAATTGATATTTCATATAGCTGATGGCCATGTATTTTTTTTTAAGTTTTCCACTCGATGTTTTAAATATGTATTGCAACACATTTTGGTACAATGAAACTTTAAAGCAGATTGTCATATCATTTACAGAAAAAAAGAAAAAAAAACTCACGAACTGGGTAAATCCTTTTACTTGCATCTCACTGCTACTGCACTACCATCTATCGCCATGGGACAGCACCGAACGCATTCGATGTACTTTAGAAAATGAGCCGTTTAGGATGTCGAAAACGTTAGTTGTTACGTCGGCACCGTTTCTGCCTATGCGATGAGGAATCTGTGCTAGTATTATATTTGTGACAAAACTAGTCGGATAACTCGTTTAAAAAAATTACAACCGACTTCCAAACAAAAACACTACAAAGTGAAAAATAATTTCAATTTCGGAAGTCGGTGTTCCTGTTTACATTTCTTCGTTTTTTGACACCGACTTCCGAAATTGAAGTTATTTTTCACTTTGTAGTGTTTTTGTTTGGAAATCGGTTGTAATTTTTGTAAAGAAGTTTTTATTTTTCACTTTTTAGTTGTGGTACATAATGTACCAGTTCCATAGGCTAGGTACCTACGCGTATAGTGCCCAAAGTGAAGCCAGAATAGATGAACCCAATAACATGAAACTTAAACAAAACCGGTGCAATGAAAGTATACCAGGGTGAACTGTTCACACCTGCGTACCCCTTTAGAGCGTACCAGTGTGATGTTATGTTATGAAATGGTGTAAACAATAAACAGACATGCGATTGCATCTATCTCGAGTGTTTTACCGTCATTTATTGAAGAGTTCTGATGAATTTCTCCGAAGTTCTTCATTAGATCTTGATCAAAATTAAATGGGACCACATGACACGCACTAGCTTTCAAATAAAAAAAGAATTATCAAAATCGGTTCACCCAATAAAAAGTTCTGAGGTAACAAACATAAAAAAAAATATAGTCGAATTGATAACCTCCTCCTTTTTGCGAAGTCGGTTAAAAATAATGATCAATTATTATTTTTGTAACAATATCAAAGTTGTGTGTGATAAGGCCAAAAAAGTAATCATGACGAAATGTAAATGGGCTATCAAATGTCGCACAAACTATTTTTTGGAACAATTCTTGGATACTAATATATATATATATATATAATATATATATATATATATATATAATATATATATATATATATTCTATAATATATTTACTAATATATATATACTATAATGTGTATATAATGGATACTAATATAAGGTACTATAATACTGCCTACTTTAAATGTGAGAAAAATCTAAATTTTACGATTTAAATAATTAAAATTTACATTATTTTTTGTCACTTGAATTAAATAGATTAAAGAATGTTATAATTTCTTTAAACACTAAATCTCACGTGCATGACACACAAAAAAAAATGCTGAAAATAATGAGGATAAACACGTGACGCCAAAACCAGTCCAATTTGTTAACCAAAATGTTTCGTGATTCATATCGAAGAATACTTACACTCTATACAGTGTGTCATTGATACTAAAGATTAACGAACACCAGTCTTACCTACAGTATTGTGACTAAGTCTAAACTCAAAACAACAACACACTTCAATTGAGTAGGTACAGCCGGTCGATTCTGTAAAAAAAACACTGTAAACATAGGTGAAATGAGCATGAAGGTTAGGTGAAGTGAGTTGTCATTTCAATTGATGCTAAGGATTGATAGGTCACTTCAAGCTCACGTCGCCTAAGTTATCACGGTGAGATATTTACAGAATATAACTGCAATACCTCTAGTTCGTTTTCGTTTTAGGCCCAATTTCTGCAAGAAAACTTATCGCAAAACTAATGTGCCAGTTCCTCAGCAACACAATTTTATTTATACCATTCCCCCTCTAAAAAGCTTATTTTATTCACTGAAAACAGTGAATAAAAAGCACTTTTAATCACTGTTTTGGTGTTTGAATTTAGAACACACCAATACATATTCTACCTCCACCTCAATGCTATACAACCTCCTTGCGCATAAAATACTCGATACAAACTTCTTGTGCAAAGAATATTCGATTTTCAAACTCCTTCATCGATTTAATTTTGAGTTTGTTTATATTTAGGATTTTAATAATGATGTTGATTTTGGTCTAGGATATTTAGTGAGTACTTATTTGGATTGTAATTCTTATATTAATTGCATTGGTGCTTAATTAATTATAATTATGTAATGTAACGGAGGCGGTCACTGGCGTCTGAAATACACCTAGCTCAGCTTAAATTTACAAAAAATTTGGAATCCTGAGGTTTCTAATTTTTTGTAAATTTTGAAGGTGAACCATTTATCCCTTGTGCCTTTTTGCTTAAATCTTTCTTTTTCTCGTAGTCATGGCATAAAATATAGTATGCAACTCTTGAATAAAACGGATTTTATCGAGGACCATGAATCACTCGCGTCGCTCAGGATTCTAACACTTGAATCACTCGCTATGCTCGTGATTCAATCATCATGAATCACTCCCTACGGTCGTGATTCAGTTTTTAGAATCCTTCACTTGTTCGTGGTTCATCAATGGCCCTCGCTTTAAATCCGTCCTTTATTCACTAGTTGCATAATATACTATTTATTTATTTATTTCACCAAAAGTAATACAACAAACTACATAAAGTATTACAGGCCAGTACTTAAAATTATGCAACCTGGACGCATCTGTAGCCGAACTAGGACGAGTCCTGTATCTCGGCATACAACGCCTGACCCTCGAAATAGATTATTACATTTAACCCAAAAGACATGCAAAAAGAAGTATCTATGAAATTATATAATGTCTTGATTTGTTCTAAAACCAAGTAATACAAAAAATGTGTATATCTACCTACGTGTGGTTTTGTGTAAATGTAGAGTAGTCAGAAGTGTAGAGGGGTGTTGGGCAGTGTAGTTTTGATACATACATAATACCGAGAATCTAAAGATGGATAAAATGAACAAAATATATAAAACAAAACATCCATTATAATAATTGAGCAAGCTTATTGCCAGTAGCCAAAACTTCTGTCTCGCAACCCATGCTAAAAACCGACAAAAGATTTTTTTATGCAACCCAGAATCAGTTGATCATTGTGCGTAAAGCTAACGAGTGGAATTAATTTCGTGCCGGGGACTGTTTCCTGATACCTCTAACCTGAGGGTCTTTAGGTCAAGAGTGAATAGGTTACTTCTAGGATAACGTGCTTTACCCCCGACTCCATCATTGCTTATCGTCAGGTGAGATAGTGGTCAAAAGCGAGGTTATCATCAATACAAAAAAAAACCTTGCCTATTATGTTTCCATTTCATGTCCTAGACTTAGCTTGATGTTATCTCAAAACGATTTCCTGAAGGAAGTTATTCTTTTAGGTTGTCATTATCTTTTATAATAACATAGCATTAGTCTTTGTTTGTAATAGTCATCACCATCGTCGCTTCTGTAAATAGTCTCTTTCTGTCACTGGTCAGTCTAAAATAATTATGGTTATTCTTACACGAGGTCCCAATTTGTATATTCTAAAATCCGTACTTAATATTACGAGTCGTAAGTCTAACTGTGCATTACATTTTCACGTCTCAACTACTAAACAGATATTAATGATACTTGGCACACAGGTAGACTATGACCTCAATTATGACAAGAGTTACTTTTTATCCCGGTTGAAAGTTCTCATTTTTTATTTTTGTCTTTGGAAAGTCGTGGCTAAAGCTGGTAGGGTTATAATTATTATGTCGCGTTCTTAAATCGCGAGCGTGTATAGGATACGAGGGTGTCCGTGCCTACCGCCGGACCCCAACGCCAATCACTTCCATATTATTTGGTAAACAATTACTACTCAATTGGTACCAATTAGTACTCAAACAACAAAATTGGCACCTTAGTACTTTTCGAGAGATCGACTTTGAAGGTGGTCCAGCGGTAGTCACGCTCCTTTCAATAGAACCACCGTGAGCGCCGAAAAAGGAGGCAGGCAATAGCTATTCTAAGTATACAAATAATTACTACCCTTATATGTGATTCATTTCGTAAAAAAAACAGAGCTGAAACATTTGTTTTTACCGAGAAATCGACGATGATAACTTTCACGCGCTCGTTCAGCAGGGCCACGACTATGAATGTTGATTCCAAGTTTGTGGAGCTTGTCGCTTTCCTCAAACCTTACATTTTACCTTTCCTTAAACATATACAATTACTACCCTGCAAGATAAAATTAGTACCCAAAATTCAAAACTAGTACTCCATTAGTTTACGAGATATACCATGCCATTGGTGGGATTGCGGTAGTCACGGTCATATTCATTTCAAGATTTCTCTATTAAATACACTCTGATTTCTTCCCAAAACACAAAAATCACTACTCCTGATGAAGTTATATCGACCAAAAATTCAGATTCCTATGTGTTGTATTTTAAGAGAAATTAGATTTTGATTATTTTTCCATATTAAATCTTCGCATATAACCCTACCCATTTATGTTGTATTGAGCTGTTTAGGAGATATACACTCGTGCACATAAATTTATGGATTTCGGAATACTAATAAAAACAGTTCAATATTTATAATTTTTATACAAACTGTGTACCTAGGTATATAATAATAATATGGAAAATAACCTATCGGGACCCATGTCCAGTGATATTTTTGTTAATGACGTGGATAGGTAGGCAGGTACTCGAATAATTATTTTTCTGTATCGTAAGTACCTATCTTCTGTATTGTTATATGAATATTATTAAAGAGCGATAGATATTTCTCATTTATTTCTTTCCTACTAATTTACTGTTGCTCCAAGCAGTACGATAGTATTAAAAACCTAATTTGCTGTAGTATAAAAGCAACAGTATCAAATTTCCACTGACATATCAGTGGACCTTGGATGTATTTTTAGTTACCTATTCAATGCCTACTTTGTTAAAGGTAGTTTATGAATAAGTAGGCTTTTTTTATCGAAAACATTAATAAATCGAATAAGTTTATTTATTTTATTGATCACAGTTCGATAACAATTTGTGAAATCATTAAAATTCTATGTAATTAATAATCAACCGTATAAAATGTGAACTTAAGTTTAATATTACAAATCAATCAACTAAATTGAACCATAAAGATAGGCCCTACTAGTAGGTAATTAGGTAGAACCATAAACGTAACTAGAAATATGTTATTTATTTAGCAAAAAGGTTCGATAAAACAGAGTGGAAAAAGCTTCGATATCCATGCATCCGCAGAGGGCGCGTCCACCGTAGACGGTGGACGCCATCATGCGCGAGCGAGCCCTCACGACAGGGGATGCATTGGCCCGGGGTGGAGTCGTCTTGGCGGTGTCTCTAGACATCGCCAATGCCTTCAACACCCTGCCCTGGAGTTGCATCAGGGAAGCACTCCGGTATCACCGGATGCCGCCCTTCCTCTGTCGCGTGGTTGAGGCCTATTTGATGGACAGGGCCGTCATCTACCCCGGTCACCAGGGAGAGTGGAACCGGCGACAGAAGTCGTGCGGTGTCCCATAGGGATCGGTCTTGGGGCCGCATCTGTGGGACATCTGACGACACGCTGGTCCCGGCGCAGGGGAGGTCGCACCAGGCGGCGGTGGAATAAGCGACACGCGGGGTTGCGACAATCGTCGAGAGGATCCGGCAATTGGGACTCGAGGTGGCCTTGCACAAGTCTGAGGCCATGTGTTTTCATGGTCCTCGGACCGCGCCACCACCGGGTTCCCAAATAACGGTAGGAGGGGTTCACATCGGCGTCGGGTTGACGATGAAGTACCTAGGACTCGTCCTCGACAGCCGATGGAATTTCGTGGAATATTTCCGACGTTTGGTACCCAGACTGGAGCAGGCCAAGGCTGCCTTCAAGCGACGCCTGCCCAATCTAGAGGGTCCAAACACCTCCTGCCGGAGGCTCTACGCGGGGATCGTGCAGTCCATGACCCTTTACGGCGCACCGGTGTGGGCGCGTTCCCTGAGGCGGTGACCAGCCCGCTGGTTGAACGCGTCCAAAAGGTTTATGGCCATCCGGCAGGACCGGGGATACCGCACGGTCTCCGGTGAAGCGGCGAGCCTCCTTGCCGGATTGCCGCCATGGGATCTGGAGGCAAAAGTCATCGCGCAAATTTGGGAGAGGCGCGAGGAGGCGAAACGCCGGAGCGAAACTCCACTGCCATGACAAATAGCGGCTTGGCGGACAGAACTCCGGCAGGATTTCATGGCGACATGGGGAGAGCGACTGTTGCAACCCAGTGCTGGGCACGCCACAATTGCGGCGATAAGGCCCGAGCTTGAGAGGCGCCACAGCGTCCTCACCTTCCGCCTGACGCAGGTCCTCACCAGACACGGCTGTTTCGGGAGGTTCCTGTACAGGATAAGGCGGGAGGAAACGCCCGGGTGTCACCATTGTGTGGATCGCCCGGAGGACACGGTGGAGCATACGGTGGAGTTCTGCCCCGCTTGGGGCGAGCACCGCCGTGTCCTCATGGAGGCGATCAGCGGTGGCGACCTCTTGCGATCGGCCTTGGTTCAGGCCATGGTAGGGAGCGAGAGGGCATGGGAAGCTGTCACCTCATTCAGCGAAGCAGTAATGCTCGCAAAGGAGGAGGCAGAACGCGTGAGGGAAACGCAACGGAGGAGACGCCCTCACGCCCCTAGCCACCGCAGGAGACGCCCCGGGCGTCGGGAGAGTCGTAAGCCGATTCCCGGCCACCGTAGGCGCGGGCTTGCGGACGGCGAGTAATGGGTAGCTCGCAGTCCGATAAGGACCAGGCCCGAGTCGACGGCGCGTAGTGTTCCACGCGCGCCTCAAAGAGATGTCAGCACAGCAAATTTTAAAGAGAGTTACCGCGGCCCAGGCACAAGCAACTGAAGGAACACGGGTGGGTTTTAGTCAGTAAAAGTCTGACACGCCTTTCCGCTTCACCCAGAGCGGGAGAAGTCATTGGATGATTACCCACAAAAAAAAAGGCATTCTCTACCAGTCAAAAAAAGGTGGTGAAGAGACAACATGGCAGGTGCATAGTTTAAAAATAAAAGTTAGTAGCTATTTTATTAAAACGGGTAAAATATACGTACATATATATTGCGTATAATATATATTTATGAAGTAACAGAAAAGAAGAAAGTGAGATGACTGTGCTTATTTGTGTTGAAAATAAAGCCGTAATTTCGGCTTAAATGCGTACCGACTGGTGGCCGTCCTGATCTCGAAAGGAAGCGCTTCCAGAAAAGAATGGAATGGATATGAAAGGAAGAGTGAACGAAATCATAGTATGAGAAGGGCAGAGTAAGAGGCGATTATTGGAAGGAAGCAGATTGCGAGCGTGTGAAGAACTTAGATATTGAAAGCTAGAGACATTCCAGCTAGAGGCTTTTTAGCATTCTTAAAACCATTTCAAAATTACAGATTATTATTATGGCACGCCCACAAGTTTTCAATACCTACATAACTTAAAAGTAAGATGTTTGACAACTGTTATCATTTACAACTTAAATCTTTAAAATAAAAACATTAAAATACTTATTTTTATAATTATGAACTTTAAAACATTTTTATAAGTACTTTTATGTATCATCTTTATAGAAACAGCAAACTAACATAATAGGTAGTACGTTTATTTTTTTTGTTCTAGGCTCGCGCTTGACCACTATCTCACCTGATGGTAAGCGATGTTGTGGTCGACGGTGGAGCACGCTTGCCCAGAAGTAACCTATTCACTCTTGACTTAAAGAACCCTAGATTTTAGCTACCGGGAAACACAGGCTCCGGCAGGGAATTCCACTCCTTAGCTGTACGCATAATAAAAGTAATCTCAAAACGTTTAGTGCGTATGGGTGGGATGTCTACCATGTACCGATGGCGCATTGCCGTACGTCTAGTAGTCTGATGATGAAACAGGCTGGGCGGAATTAGATTAATATTATATTATAATGCGAATGGGTAACTGCAAAGATCCTTTACAAGTATCAATGCGAAGTGTTTATCCGGCGAACCCTGTGCAGGCAGCCACGCTATCAAACTGCAGTCTGACTAATCTTTTAAGCTGATAATATTCTGCTATCTCTGGAGTCGATACATGATAAGAAAACCAACTCTAAACACAGTTAACAGACAGGTGACAGACAAGTGAGCCTAATCTGAGAGTGAGAGGAACATCTAGTTTGACCAATATTTTTACCTTATTTTATTATAGCTTCTTGTTTTACATACCTGTCATTTTTAATAAATGTATTTAGCTAGGACCAAATTTCTTTTTGAGTTCTTGGACAATTTAAAATTTTTGTGTTACTAATTTTGATAATAATGTTACCAACTGTCAGTGATTTAAACTTTCGCATAACCATTCCACAAAAAGAAACATCAGCAATAGTTACAATGTTGTTGCGTTTTCCCCATGACATAATATAACATTGCGAGTAGAAACTCAGTTTTGCCCACGCCATGTATTTGTTTTTCTCGTTTTAATCACGAAAGTACGATTCTTTGAACAAACTTTCTTGTACATGCAAAAAAATCCAGTGAATACAAGTTTTGAGTACCTATATCGTCGACCCACTATAGTCAATATATTCTGATGGATTCAAAACTACCATCTTATTGACTTTAGAAATGGGATATGAAACAGTCATTATGTTTGTCCTATTATTTGTCTCCCTTTATACACAATTGCTAAGTGCCAAACCAATAAGTAGAACTGATATTTCTAATTTGGTAACACACAACAATAATACCTATATTATTTTATTTAGAGATAATAGTTAAACTGTGAGCCTCACCTGCCAAAAATCCGAATATTTCTGAGACTCATTAGAATTCCAAAGCTCTTATATATAGTATTTATAATTGAATTCAGCATTTGAAATAGCTAACTGCATAAACGATTAATGAATAATCTTTTCAAACAATGTCAAAAAAAAGTCAAAATAATGGCTGATTTAACTTGCAGATTTTTGAAAAGTCTGTTACTATAACATCAAAGTCGATTTAACTTGCAGATTTTTGAAAAGTCTGTTACTATAACATCAAAGTCTAGTCTCTTTTACCTTTTAAAAGACGAAAGTATTTGATTAGCTTGCAACTTACAATGGAAAAGAAAGTAACAATAAAGAAATTACGCCGTTTTTACGCAGAACAAAGGGGCAATAGATTATGTAAAAGATGATACTTGATGACTACTAAGAAAGGAAATAAGAGAATGTGGCTGATAGAGATGTACAGAAAAGAATAAGGAGCTAACTGCGCAGATCACAAATAAGTAGGTACAAGGGCTGGAAGATGATGACAAGTAAAACCACATGAATCTTATCTATTTTTATTGACAGATTTGTAATATAATATTGTAGGTTAAATATAAAATAAGAACAATGCAGCTGTCAATAAAACTAGAGAAGATAATCGTATAGCAATAATAGTAATGCATGTTTTATGATTTTGTGGAAGAACATATTCCATGCTTTATAGCAAAGGTGGTGTAAATAACAATGTGGACAAAATTAGGTATACGATAGATAATTTCATAGCAGAATGAATATGGAGAGTCATTTGGTGTGACTTCAAGTATTTACAGAAAATTAAGTTTAACAATACTAGTTGTAGTTGTTCAAAACAATTATGAGCGTGAAAACAAAAACGTATCAATTTGTAGAAAAAAAGAAAATAAATATAATAATTATTTTCTTTTTTCATCATCATCATCATTATAATGTTCCCACTGCTGGGACACAGGCAGCCTCTCTGTGAGACAGGTAATGGAAATCCACCGCCCAGTGCGGGTTGGTGGATGTCACATGTCTTCGAATTTTTGGTTCTAGGACATGCCGGTTTCCTCACGATGTTATCCTTCACCGTTTTGACAGCAGTGGTGATGAAATAATGTACACAAAGTAAAGCGCCTGCCTGGGTTCGAACTCACGACATACGACACGTAAGTCGGTGCCGTTGAAACTGGGGAACCACTGCTCTCCCCACCCCTACAAATAATAAAATTGAAATTAATTAATTTTTTTAACATCTTCTATACATATAAATAAAATTGGAGTGTCTGTTTTTAAAATTGAAATAACCGTTTTTTACTACATGTATATGTGTATTATATACGGTACATACACCAAAATATTTTTTTTTACAATTTTTGTCTGTCTGTTTGTTTGTTCCGGCTAATCTCTGAAATGGCTGGACCGATAGTGACGGGACTTTTATAGGCAGGTAGCTGATGTAATAAGGAGTAACTTAGGCTACATTTATTTTAGAAAAATTCTTTTATTTTTGAATTTTGTTAGGCGGAACGAAGTTCGGCGGGTTATAAATAAATTAGGTATTGAAATTAACAATGGCATTTGTAATCAAATTATATATTACTAGCTGACCCGGCAGAACTTCGACCCGCCTAACAATATTCTAAAATACTACCTACTTGGTACAATCTATTGTATTCCATGATACTTATTGAATGAAGCTGCTAGAAGGTCAAAGCATTGACAATGGTCTATCGGTTGCAATACCACTTTGTCCCCGATTTACTTTGATCTATTCACATTGACATTTATTTGTGAGAAGAAAATTGAAAATTACACATGACATCATGCATAATAAATTCCTCGAAAGGTTGCGCGGAGCTGTTGGTCTATCGCATCGCATTTTTGCCAGTTATGTCTCAAATCTAGAACATGCCATTGACAATGGATACCCAAATAACTTTTTCAGGCACAAGATCTACAAATTTTAGTTTTTATTTGTTATTTTACAACATTAAAAAAAAACCATGCCAATTCAAGTAAATATTGAGTTTTATCAGTGGAATATATTTTTTTATTGAAGGAAATAGTCATAACGTAACGAAGGATCCATGGGTCGATTCTTATTCTATTATTATGTAAAAGAATGTAAGTCCTCTGGGAAATCAAGTCATAAGTGTGACACACGATAATCAGACAGTAGTAGGTTTTTTATATTATTGACTGGCGAAACAAGCAAAATTAAACCGAAGTTTGTGTTACATGTTTATGTTGAAGTTTGCAATTAATTTCACTCACGAGCAAGCGACATTTTTAAGCCAACTTATTCATAAATATTTTTTTATTAATGACGACGATTAGTACGACTTATAAAATAAAATAAGTTTGTGCATTTTAACGTACACGAAAAATCGGTAAATTGTTAGTATTGTAATTTTTGGAACATATATATTCTAAACCTTCAATTTTAAACTCGTACAAACTCGAAAATCTTGTCAATATTTTTTACGTTGGGTTTTTATAATTTCTTAGCGATTATGTTAAAGAATAGTGTAGTTCTTTAAATTGTGTGTATTAACATGTATTTAATGTAAAATGTTAAACTTGACGCAAATAAATTATTATTATTATTATTAATAAGGTAAGCATGATACAAATGCGTACATTGATACAAATCGAACGACACAAATTTATCCAAATATGTTGAGTAGTTTTATCGCTCCAAAAGAACAGATGAGCATAATACACATGGACTGCCAAACTCATAACCCTCTTAGTAGTCGAGTAAAAATAATGACATAAAAATTATAAAGTAATAGAATAAGTTGTCTTACCACGAGCATCAGCACGCAATTCTCTCAAACTACTACCCGTTTAGTTTAACTCTTTGAAATCTTATATTGTATCTAAATATGTAAAAAACAATCTAGAAAATTTTTTAGCTATTGTTTTACCTGCACTTAGCTAATGACTACACTTTGATGACTACACAATACAGACTTGGACATACAAAAACTTGACAGAAAAACACACCTCTGCGCAGTTTATTGTAAGATAGAAGATTTTTCACGCTCTTAAAGTTGACTAGCAATTTATAATTCAAAGTTATTTTTGTATATTTTGGTATGGTAAAATATTAATTTCTGATGAGGTAAAATACCATGAGATAATAGTCTTAAAGTGCAGTAGTGAGCAAACTTGCTAGCTTTACAATTAAATTATTCATAAAAATATAGAACTTGCCTGAATAATAGTGGATTTACCTTGCCGATATATATAGGCAAGGTAAATCCACTATTATTCAGGAAAGTTCTATATTTTTATGAATAATTATTTTGTCTTCAAAAACAAATGTATTTGAAGATAAAATAATTATAAATACAATTTCGTTGAGTAAGAGATAAAATTTTTAATGCATGAATATTTAATATTATAATGGAAACACATGATTTTTTATAACACACAAACTTTCACGTTTAGCACAGAACACTATAACAATTTTTTTATCATATTCCGATTTGAAAACGACAAGATCATAATAAATTTGCTTTGTATCGTCACCAAAGACCAGGTTGACCACTTTTCACTCTTATTCCCTTGGCAATAAGGTTGATTAATAGTCGACCAGGATCTATGGAAGACATACATAATATAGGCCATACCGGAGATAAGACGTTCTACTGATAACTGAATCTACCATCTAATGGTTGGATATTCTGTGTGAACTTACGTTCACACAGAATATCCATATTTCCAGGATCTTTTTTAACGGTTTCGTCGCTACTGGAGGTGATGTTCACACCGCATTTACAGTACAGTTTTAACGGTGCCAGCGCTACTGGGGCCAATGCTCACACCACATTTATTTAGTGTACCTTCAACTTTCAAACAAAACGGATAAGTATTTTAATACTGTTGTGTGTATTACAACTATATTTGTCAGAGCCGAATAAAAACGTATACGATAAAGCGGATCTGTAAAACGGACCTCTGTATGAACGAGCACTTACTTATATTAATTTTCTGCGCCCTACTTACTTTCATGAGACAAGAAGATTATAAACTATTTTATTACGAAATCAAGCTATGAAACCGATGACAGTTTATGAAACGGCATTTTTTTATATAAAGATTATTCATTTATTTGCTAACATCCAACGCGGCTCCTCCCGCGTGTTATTAGTTCTTCCCGCATTATCTTTATAATTTGTAACTAATTTATAAACTACTGTAAAGTTACGTAAAAATCCGCTTATTAGTTTTTGCGTGAAGGAGTAACAGATATTCATTCCATCCATCGTAATATCATCCATCATCCTAAATAATTCAAAATCATCCTTCAACCCACACTCGGCCCGCGTGGTGGGTTATGGCCCACTTGTTCTCAGAGAGAGGACAGTTATGTGCCAGCAGTGCGAACATTACACATATCTGCTGGCAAAATTTCACTGTAGGTAGCAACAGCAGGTCTAGTTCCTGAATTTAAGGATGTACCAGACAAGGCCAAATGACTCTATCACACTAACACACTTCTAAAATGATTTACGAGTCGGTAACATTTACTTAAGATAAGCTGTTTAATCTTCAGCCCACTAGATATGGTTGTTATCTTTTACAATATTCCGTATTGCAAATACCTCCTGCAATTGAAGCATTTTTATCTTTTTCGTAAAATTATGGTGAAGTTATAAAGTTTTGTTCTATCTCACGAAGGTGGTTTACGTGACTTTTATGACGTCAAAATAAGAGTCATTTTGTTACGATTAATCCACCTTCATGAGATAGAACAACTATACTATTATGAACCATTGTGTCTGACACCGAAGCGAAAAAAAACCATCACAGATTCCGTAAATGATTCAGGACCGGGGGGGTCGTTGAAATTTTTCGTAGGTTTTCTCCTATTTATGCAAAAAAATATTCTAAAATCGTTAAAACCCTTTTTCTAAGAAAACGCAATGAACACAAAATTCAAAAGAGCTACCTAATAAATGATTTCTTGAAGTTCACGATAGAGGTCATCGGTGCCGGCAAGTACCTACACGCGTTGCGCCACCCGCACTTTTTTATCACGCTTTTATTAGCTTGGTATGTTTGTACATATGTATCTATAAATCTATGTTACGGAATCTTTGAACGTGATTTTTACCCCCTTCAAAACGTCGGCTTAATTTGAAACTTTGCACACTTGTCAAGGAGCGATGACAATGCAATATTTTTAATAGTTTGTCCCATTATCCTTACCAGGATTTTCAGGATTAGCGATTGAACTAAAAAGTGAAAAATAGCGTGTTTTTTAGTCAAAATTTTTTTTTTGGTTTTAATTATCTATTTCATTTTATGTATTTTTTTACAAATCTAATAATAAAGATTTTGACCTAATTAAAGTAAAACAAAATGCAGATTTTTTTTCAAAACTTAGGAGAAAACCGACGAAAAATTCCATCACTAGAGGGTCCTGCTCCGTGTACTGAATCCATGGTATTTTTCACGTCAGTGGCAGACACCCACACTATAACATAACATCACGCCTGTATCCGTCGAAGGGAAAGCAGAGATATACACCTATAGTACATCCAAATTTCGCTAGTTATGGTTGTGGTGAAATAAAATAGCGTGCGATTCCTAGCTGTCCCTGTTCTGGAAAAAGCTGTTCCTCGTAAAATAGAAACGAAAATAAAAGTGGTACGTAATGAATTCAAAACTTACATGGTCAAATTTCTGTGGTTACTATACTTGTAAATATTTTATTTCTTCCAAAACAATCCTTTCGTACTTCAGACACAGCTGATTTACTATCATTTAGACCTAGAATGTGCGGACCGTATGTATTATATTATCCTTCTATAAAAACTCACCGCTGAACTACATTTACAAATACTACTATCCAATACACGAATGATTTCCATAGGAAGGAAGTTCTTATAATCAGCAAACATTGAACAAAAAATATCTACGAACACATAAACCATTTCTAAAACATAAAAACACCTTCACGTACCTGTTTATATCAGAATCAGAAGATCAGAATCCAAATCGAAGGCAAAAACCAGAAACTAACGGAAACCAAAACTGTCAACACAAAACATACTCACAAAAGAAAAATAACCAAAAACAAAACGAAAATATAAAAGTCACCCAATATTAAATGAATACACAAAACTGATTAAATAAATTCACATGATAAACTCACTAGAAACATGTTGACTTTTAAGATTTGACAGTGTTTGTTGACGCGAGCAAATTGTCAGATTGTTTCATTTTGTTGATGGGAGCGGCACTAAAGAGTTTAACGTCGGGATCGGTACGGTGATGTTATGTTGTGACGAAATGTGGGTCACTGTGCGAATAAGGGCGCGGCCTCACTGCGCATCGCGTTTGTGGTGAACTGTGTTGGTGACTGGTATTTTAAATGGAGCAGTTACACCGCGCACCTTGTGTTCACACCCTGTTTTGTTTTACGGCTGCAATTAAACATGTGACTGTTTGAATACTACATTGGTCGTCGAGGGGGAATCGGTTGCTACCCAAAATAAGCTTATGTTACGACCTAGAAGTGAGGTCCTTTACCCTCGATCCCATATCATCTATTAGTTCAGGCCTTAATATATCTGCACTATAAATGACTCAATAAACGCCACTGCGACATGGGCACCTACTGAGCTTAAAATGTTTAGAAAGGAAAAACGTTTTATTAGACAAAAACATTTTACATTCTTATACAATGTGTCCAAACTTGTAGTAATAAAGCTTTAAGGCGGTAAAATACACTTAATATTTACGATAAAATACCCTTCAAAAGGGGTTTAATCCACACGAGTGTTTATTGCATTTCCTAAAATTATAAGGCAAGAATGCGCAAGGTTTCTATTTATGCAATAATAAAATTAAAAAAATACTTAGCTTAGAGCTGTGATTCTTTTGTCAGTGTGTAGACCAACTCAAAGAATTTTGATAAAAAATCCCATAAAAGACAAGTGTTAATCCCTAATAATGTTTGTTGATGTTTTTTAGATTCTCTATGCTATGGCGGTAAAAAAAAAATTAAGTGTACGCCTCTTCGAGACCTAAGTTATGGTTGTTAGACTATGTGGGTATCGTAATAAGTAAGTTAGGTACTAAAATTGCTCTATCTTTGAGGGTGTGATGATTGCACCCCTTTATGTGGGGTTTTTTTATCGATAAAATTAAGTGTATTTTACAGCCTTAAGGTTTATAATTGTATTTTTCCTACTCCTCCGTTGTTCTTTTCTGATTAACTTCGTTGCGCGATCCAAGACAGTTAAATTCATTCTTCGGGACTTCGTCAAGCTTCATTGCCGCGCCGCTTTTCTGGTGGTCGCCACTGTTGATTCTGGCTTTCAGGAGTTGGAATGGTTTGGGAATAGTGCGGTGGGATTGTGCCCTTAAGTTTTATTACTACAAGTCCTGACATATTGTATAATTATTCTATAGCGTTTTTCCATCTGGAATTTGTATGTTGCAACAAATAAAAAAAACATTCGTAAATTAATCTCGTAATATGCTTAGAAATAATTACATTAAATTAAAAACATTCATAAAATAACTCAATAACAATTGAATAAAATAAAATAATCAATTAATAAATTATTTGCGTAGCAAAAAAATTCTAAATCTATGTTATAAAGTATAGAAATATGTCTAAATCAGTTACAAATATCCTATAAGTTATTTATTGGGTGCCCAATTTAGGGCGAAGGCCTCCTCCATCTTACGCCATTCCTCTCTGTCCTGGGCTATTCTAGTCCAGGTGGGGCCGGCCACAGCCGCAATATCGTCGCACCACCGGCGTCTGGGTCTGCCTCGGCGTCTGCGTGGTGCATCTCGTGGGTACCAATGGAGAATCCTCTCACTCCAACGTCCATCTGTGGCTCTGGCTACGTGTCCTGCCCATCGCCATTTCAACTTGCAAGCTAATTCCCCAGCATCTATTGTTTTAGTGCATAGTCGTATGTCTTCGGATCTTTTTCGGTCTCGGAGTTTAATTCCTAACATACTTCTCTCCATTGCTCGTTGGAAGGCTCGAAGTTTGTTTGTGACTGCTTTTGTTAGTGTCCAACTTTGAAAACCGTAGAGTAGAATAGGTAATATGATAGTGTCCATTGCTTTCTTTTCAGGCGAATAGGGATGCGAGATTTAAATACATCTTTCACCGACCAATATCTTCTCCATGCATTCTTTATCCTGCGATCTACTTCAGTTTCAGTAGGTTTATTAAATGAAATATTTTGCCCAAGATAAACACAATTATCTACGTATGCGATTGGTCTGTCCTGTATCGCTGTTGGTACTCTTATGCCATTAGTTAAAAGATATGTTTTTTCAGCGTTCATGTGAAGACCGTATTTTCGGCTCTCCTTATCTAATGACTTCAACATGCGTTCAAGTTCTGAGTGTGTTTCGCTTGGTAAAACAATATCATCCGCGAAACGGAGATGGTTCAGGAACTCGCCGTTTATGCTGATACCGACATTGTGCCAATCTGTCTGAATATGTGCTCCAGAACCGCGTTAAACAAGCTAGGTGAAATGGATGAATGACAGATAGACTTGCTTATTAAATAACTTGCGAAATGCAGGTGTTCACTACTTATTGCATAACCCTTCGAGGAACACAGTCGCGATGTAATGTTTTATTATTTAACTTACTGAACAAAAGTAAGTTAAAATAACGAATGACGAACAGAACAGTAATGCTATTATTCTTTTGACATTACTGGGAATCATGTTTAATTAAGTTTTACAAGGCTACACGCTATGCCATGTGTGTCAGCTGGTGTTTTAATTTAAAACTAATAATTATTTAATTACGGGGCGGTAAGCCATTATGTAAAGTTTGGCCATAAGGTATTATTCCGAGGGTAAAAATAGTAATATTCAGTAGTAGTGTTTTCTGTGGTGTAATTAGTTAGATATTCTAAACAGTTCCTTTTCAATTACATTAAAGTAATTTCAACGAAGTAATAATGTCGCGTCGAGTTACGCAAATACTATTTACCCGAATTTCAGTGCTTCTACCGTCGTCATGTCTTTTCAATAAAGATGTGCAAGGATGCATAGTGGAATTTCGGCGGCAACTCGGTATTTCTTCCAAAGGAAATCTATTCTAAAATTCCGATAAATAGTGATCGTGAAAATCCCGTAGAAGGTAGATCCAGTACATGTACTGGATCTACTTTCTACTTTATTTTTACAAATCGATAATGATTCATGTACCGGTTTGACCCTCCACGGGATTGTAACGACCAAAATTAAACGGAGTATACTTATGTCCAGGAAAATTAGACGGTACCTGCAAGATTGGTTACGAAAGCGAAACCGCGGGTAAAAGCTAGTAACACAATTGTATTTTATTTTATAAAGTTTTCTGTTTAATTATTATTCAAATCTTTAATTACTTCACAAGTCTCTGTTGGTTGAAATATGGCTAAGTAAAATGGCTCAAAGGTGTAAAAATTATTCAAGCCGTAAATTTTCTGTATGGCATAGCTAATATTGTTTTTGCTTGCACAAATAATGGGCCACCTAATGACTTTTAAATGGTAATGATGAAAAGTGTAAGAAAAATTACTTGTAATGGTTCGAAGAAGTAAAACGTCTTGTGTCTTTAGTAATCATTAATAATAAGGTTTTTGTGACGTCGGTTTTTTTTAAATTTTTATTTGATGTTTTTATTGTTATGCTTTAAAAACTATATATAATTTACCAAGTAGTAAATACGCTTCAATCGACAATCTATCGAATAACGTAATTATGACACGATATATTGCGGAAAAACTCCGATTCAAAGAGTAAAATACGCTTTACTTTTGAATGGCTGAGCCGATTTTCATCAAAGCTAAGAACACTATCGACAAAGTCACCTTTCAAACAAAAAAGTCATCTCTCATCAAACTAAATCAAAATCGGCTCATCCGTTTAGGAGCTGTGGTGCCACAGACTCACTGATTACTCCGCTCTTTTACCGTCGGGGATTAAAACTTAATTGTTGCTTTACCCTATTAGTGTAATAATATATGTGTACCAAGCTATAAACCTGTATATAACATAATAATATGTAAAACAGTAAATGAAAATGAATGAATATAAATACACCTTGATTGCTGTGATCCAAAAGTAAAGTGAGGAAAGTTTTGAGTCTAAAATGAAATAAGAATATGAAAGAAACCAAGATAAAGATGAAAGGACTGAGTGAGACACGACATATTTAGAAAGAGGGTGACTATTGCGATAAGGACTTATTCAGAAGTACCAATGTAATAAAAAAAGTTAGTTTAATAATCAAAAACCCGACTGCTTGAGAAGCGAACTAAAAAGATATACACAAAAAGAAAATCAAGCTGTGCAGTGGGACGATCAGGTCCAGGATCCAGCTCTCGAATATGTATCTTCCGACTGAAAAGTTTGTTTGATTTTATTTTTGATTATATTTTTTTAGTTCGCTTCTTAAGCTGTCGGGTTTTTTATGTTTAAAATTTACTTCTCTTATTTAATACAAAATTAACTTCTTTTTTTTATTACGACTTTTTATTTATATCGGTAACGGAACCGACTTACGTGCCATAGGTCGTGGGTTCGAACCCAGGCAGACACTTTACTTTGTGTAAATTATTTCGTCACCACTGCTCTAAGACCGGTGAAGGAAAACATCTTGAGGAAACCAAAAATCCGAAGTAATGTGACATCCACCAATCCGCGTGGCGGATTAAGGCCCATTCTCTCTCTCACAGAGAAGAGGCCTGTGTCCCAGCACTGGGAACATTAAAGGCTGACAAACCATATACAAGATACGCGTGAAAAACGTAACCCCTTCCTTGCAGCCGGAATCAAATCAGCAAATGTTGCGACGACTCGAAATAAACTGGAATCCAGAGAGATCCAAGAGAAAGTTAATGATGATGTTGTATTCTGTTGCAAAGAAATATGTAAAAAAAAACCATAAGAAAATAAAATATCCATCGTTAAATATCTTTCTTTTGCTTGACAACAGAGTACCTTTAAAATTTAATGTTAAATATATCATTTGAGTTTAAATTTGAATCGAACTGCCATACGAAAAGTATGAAAGGTATTTTATTTACAACATTAGGCTCAACATTTTTTGTATTAATATTGAATATAAAATTAAACGAATAAATATTTATATAGTCATCGTAATTAATGTTAATATAATTCAATTGATTGCTATTAGAATAATTTATTTTGCACGTTTTCGTAGTTTAAAAAAAAAGTATATTGGAATAATCGTATTGTCATATTCAGAAGAAAGAACTAGGTCAATATATATAAATTGATCAAACTAATCTTGGCAACAATCGCTCAAATCAACGATAATAAATGCATAACTTTAAAAAAAATATGTACCTAATTGTTACATAAGTACTCCATTATTTAACAAAAGTTTAGGATAGGATGGCAATATCAGGCAAAGGTTAATGACTCCACGGACCCACGCTTTGAAGACAGAATAACACAGAAGAAGAAGATGGAACAAGGTCAGAAAAATTATGTAATGTTGATCACAAATGATTGTCAATCAATTAGAAGCTAAATCTAAATGGTTCAACCTAAGTAGAACCGAGACTAGAATTGTCAAATGAAGTGCCAGTGGGCAGAGCATATTGCTCGCCTATCGATGGGGCTCAAACATTTCTGGATTTGCGGTAGGGTACCGGCAGACTCAGCGTTGGAAGGCCTAAGCGGACCGATGACCTGGTTAAGGCTACTTACAGCGTTGGAATGCCCCAGTGGACGTCTTTCGGCTAAAATGATGATGAAGCCAAACTTATGATTCATCCATCATCATCAGTCTGCCTATACAACTACAGTCCTTAACATATTTTCCAATCACACGCCATTTATCTTACTTAATGAAAATTTATGCTTTTGACTATTATAATATAAGAAAATATTATAAAAAGGCAGTCAACCGCTTAACTGTTGTTTGATTTACCTACCTGAATTCAAGTTTCTATAAAAGGGATTTTTTTTACCTTTTGCCTTTCATAAGCCAAAATAATTTTATAAATATTTGGCTTGTGGAAATTACTTTGAGGAAAAATAATGATATGACTATGGAACCCGTCGACCAATTTACTACACGGGTGTCGTATACCCATAGATGGCTAGTATCCGAATTCTAAGTGATGACTCTATGTCCGTCTATATAAGTTTCTCTGTGTATACATAATTAATGGTGAAATGGTAATATCTTAAGTTCGATGTCTGTTCAGGTTTGAGTTTGAATCACTCGAGGTCATGGTTACGTAAATTTCATTACAAGGGATCCGGTCTATTGGGTTTTACCAGAACTCCAAATCTTTTTATATCCCAACTGTTACGATTCCGGCAAAATTACTTTACTTGACTATTACCCGCCCTTTTTGATAAGTGTCCCGTTAGCCTCGTGGGTTTAATTCTCAGATAAGGCAAAGTGCTGTCATTTTTTTTAGTAAAGAATGCTTTAAAAGCAGGCTCGAGTTTGGAAAGTAAATAAAGGAGTTGGTCAAGTACCTAGTCTTAGTCCAGTCGCAAAACTTTGCCGGCTTATCGGTCTAGGAGAGTACAGAAATAGCCTTAAGAGTGCACTGGTCGATCATTTTTCTATACAAATGTAATCTGGCTATTACTCCACTGTTTGACGACGTACGTTCAAAATAAATATGATATCAATTTGTCTCATCATTATATAGCCCTGTATGGAAACAAAAAAGTAAAAAAAAAAAGTTGAAAGTTATGAGCGTCGAAAATTTCCTATTTCAACAGTAATTATAACGCATCGTTGGGCGGAAATAAATACCACAAGAAGAAGGAAAATTGCAAAACAATCAACATACAGGGAATAGATTAGTAGTTCAAAAATGCAAATATTTTATTTTTAAATATACATTTAGTCGTTTTTTAATGATCTCCATATTCCCAAAGGTATGATTATAAAAGCTCGTTTTCGTCCTAAATCATCATCCATTTCGCTACAAATTTGCAAAAGTGCTAAATCGTACGCGAACTAGCATCTTACTAGCTGAGATAGCATGCATTTTAACCCCGCGCACAAAATAGTTCGTGCCGTCGACTAGAGCAACCCTTTGCGCACGCAATTGTGCACCATAAAATCTTCTGCCTACTTGGTTAATCTTCATTGACATTGGGTGCCGTGGCCAAAATTCAGTCGGGAAGATATTGCAGTTATTAGAGAATTATCCTGAAGTATGGCAGTAGGCATGTATTATGTGACTATGTAACTACTGGCAAACAGGAAAACAGGAACCAAACGCATAACCCATAAACTACATATGTGTAGCCAGCCAGTCAGTGATAACTCTTTTATCTTGAGTTGGCCTAGCGAAGTTTGGAGTTTCAATAGAATAAATGGCCATGTGGTATACTGTACCTATGCGTTGCCAGTCTGTCAGTGGTAACCCTTTGACCTTGAGTTAACTTAGCGTAGAACGGAGTCTCTATAGAGTACGCAGTCAACTTATACTGGATATGTTACCAATGACGTGCAACTTACTGTACATAAGCTTTGCAAGCAAGACAGTGGTAAATCTTTGATCTTGAACCAGTGGCGTAACTATGTTATCAAAGGCCTCGGGGCAAAACAATATTGGGACCCTTTTTTACTAAAATAAATTCTCTAAAGGTGCAAAACTCACCATCCCTGATCATCTACTTCTACTGCATAATAAAGCAAAGTTACTTACTAGTAAATACTAACCTAGCAGTCGTGCATAGAGGTCGAGAGCCCACTTGAGTTTGGGGGCCCCGGTACTTATGCCTACGGTAGCTACGCCACTGCTTTGCTGGCCTGGCGTAGTACGTAGTGTGGCGTAGCATAATAATACCAGATTTGTTTCCAGTGGCGTGTGACTTACCGTACGTATGCGTTGCCAGCCAGTTTGTTAGTCACGGAGCTGTTTATAAATGTTTACAAAAGGATTTTACTACTTATAGACCAAACATTATGTTCAGAATGTATGCTGTTATCTATGACAAACCACTTGTGCTCAAGAACCTATTGTTAGTTTATCGCACGTGACTGAGATATAATGTTATATTAGTATGAAATACTGAAATGTATTGTAGGTAATGCACATTAGTATGCATAAACAAATTAAAACATTCGATAATGTTGATAATGAAGAAAGAGGGGAAAATACATAAAAATATTAGCATTTTCAGAAAATATTATCGTTGACCTATTTTTTTTTTCAGTAAGAGTCGATGTTAGTCCTTCAAAATTTTCCCTAACAAATTTATTATAGAAATATTAGCAGACACAATATTATTTATATGTAATTATTATATTTTTACATGAAAATTTCGTTATGTAACTGTACCATAAAATCCAACAATAACAATTTAACAAATATTAGCTTTGAAAAAGACAAGAGACTATTTTCCATTTTTGACATAATACTCATCCCTAAGGCAGTAACTCTACCTTTTGCAAAAAACATTAACATTCCTAAGGGAAATCAACCACGTAAAAAAGCTATTTTTAAAAAGAATTAAATTAAAATACTCACTGGCAGGAAAAACGACACTCACTTCACTATTAAATATACCACACGAAAAAAAATATCCGAAATTATAATAAAAACAAAAAAAAATTGTTTGCAATTTGACCGTCGGCCGCAAAGTCTGTTTGCAATATGATGAAAAATTCATGACTGCACAGCACTGACGTGCAGACGTATTCGGACTATTATTTAATTGTGCGGAACCTTCACGCATGTATGTTCTAATGGGTTGCCGGTTTTTTTTTCTTTTGGTATTGTAGGGTTTAACCAGAACAGTTTGGTTACTTTTTTGACAACGCCTGCTGAAATTGAAGTTATTTTTCACTTTGTAGTGCTTGTATTTGGAAGTCAGTTATATTTTTTTGTAAATAAGTTTTTTTATTTTTCATTTTTTTGTGGTAATCAAGTTCTATCATAATATACCGATAATGCCCACAGTGATGCCAGAATAGATTACACGAATAACATGTAACTTGAATATAACCAGTGGAATGAGAGTGGAGCAGGGTGATCTGTACACATCTGCGTACCCGTTTAGAGCATACTGGCGTGATGGTATGTTATGAAATAGTGTAAACAATAAGATAGCAGCTATCCCGAGAGATTTGTTGTCATTTATTGAAGTGTTCTGTTGTATATCTCCGAAGTTCTTTATCAGATATTTACCAAATTTAAATGGGACTATTTCGGATTCAACTTCTTCCGAACAAAAAAAGAATTTTGCAAATCAGTTTTTATAGGACGGAATTATGCCCGAAATATATATATAAAAACAAAAAAAAACATCCATATTGAGAATCTCCTTCTTTTTGGGATGTCGGTTAGAAATACAAACCTCTTATCTAATTTTTTTTTTTTAAATACTAATGGTCGCCGCTGTGCATTCTAGCTTTCAGGAGTTGCAGTGGTTGGGAATAGTGTGCCGGGCTAATCCTTAAGAATACTGATCAAATATTACAAAAAAACTATCTCTTAAAAAAAGCTAAGCAATTTCCATGAGCGATTGGTTACTTTTATCCTCTAAAATACACACTTGCTCTGGAATAGTCCAACCACGGTAAAACGCTAGTTATTAATAAGTGTCTACCTAACGTAACAACAGTCCAATTACACGCGCCTCAATTTAAATTTTCTATTTTAACACATTCGGGATCACGTCGACGTGCGACGTCAGCCCCCGCGCAGATGACGCTTGTCTGCATATAAATAAATGAATACTAATTACTTATGTCATCCTATTCTCCTAATCCATAAACTCGACTCAATTTTTTTGTCAAAAGTTTTATCCTGAATAACTCCAGCCAGAAATGATAAATCACTATTTTGCTGAACTCTGTACTCAACTCAACGCAAAATAGTAGAAAAATGTAATTCGAACATCGTAAACTATGGCTACCTCAACGAAACGGCATGTGGAGTGCTGTCCATGTGGAGCTGACTCGCAAACAATGATTCATCTCCTGTCCAGCCTTCTGTACCGCAAAAAATGCAGCTAAATTGTACTATGCACCGCCACCACCGATGCCGCGATGCCGTGGAAATTTTCGGGTCAAACAAATTTGAATGACTGTCGTGCAGTCTGGAGTAACGAATTAACGAATCATGTAACGTCTACTAGCGTTCTAGCGTTCCTACTGTTCCTACTGCTGGGACACAAGTCACTTCTCAAGCTTTGGGGGGTAGTATAAGACATGGTACTATGTTATAGTTTGGATGGATGTGTGTATGTACGGATCTGGATAAAATTTGGCAGAGACATAGGTTATAGTCTATAATAGCACAAAGGCTTTTTATCCCGATATAATGTTCCCTTGGTATAAGCTAGTTAATTAGGGTGTATAATGTATGGTATAATAACAGAAAGTATAATATCACTTGAAATAACGTTCACATAATATAATTTTCATATGCTATAAAACAAAAACCTAATTTCATGCTTGTTATATTTCATATAAACTTCATTTGCTTTAATAACATTTAGTATAACGCTCTTTTCATATAATTTGTATATTGCTCTTTTTACATAACGTTCATTTGACCTAATTTTCATATTAACTATTTTTCTAAGGTAAAGCACAGTTCTAAAGAAAAACAAAAATTGTTAACTTCAAAACACTAAAGTTGCTTCTGCATGCACCTGCGCGGGACATGCCCGGGACGTAACAGGACCGCAGGCTTATTACGTGTCTTTTGAAAGAGCAAAACGATAGCGATTTTTGCGCAATAATTGCTCTTCCATACAGAAGTTTTATAATTTTTGGCCATTTTTTTTAAATAAATGCTTTTGACAAACAACGAGTGATTAGAAAACGATTGTGTATGACCTACCATACCTACACTGCAGTTAATTCCGACTTTTATGACATAAAGCGTTTGATCGCTATCGTTTTACTCTTGCAAAAGATACGTAATAAGCCTACCGGGCCCAAGCATTGAAGCTCCGTCACTGGCCCGTGCACGGCCCGTGCACGGACGTGTGTGAACGAGTTCATATAAAATGTACGCACCGATATTTTTTTGAGCTTCTGATGGAGCACGGCCCGTCCACGTCCCGGGCATGGCCCTGATATGTGTGGATAGACCTTTATAAATCTAATAAATTTTTGCAAAAAATTACAAAACAAAGTAGATGTTTCCAAATCATATTAAACATTACTTATAGATTTTGAATATTATAGTAACTGAATATTATACTTATTGAATATTATTTCATATGTGCACTAAATAAAATGTTCATTATAACAAATAAAATTAGGTGATATGAAATTATATGAATAATTCATTATAACATTTGATCGTTATATTAAAAAATAACCAGCAAAATGCGTGTCGGGTCACGCGCAGTAATAGGGTTCCATAGTGGCATAATAATGCGGACTAAGAAGATAGTTTTTTGTTGTTACATGAACATTAAAACGGTTTCAGTGGCTCACGACTTCTAAAAACGGGCCCACATAGGACGATGGTAATCGAAGAAGGAGTTATAAAATCCAACTTCACAAGTGAAGATAGAAAAAAATATTATCTATTTGAATACCACCGCGGGTAGAGGCAAGCGTTTGTATTGCAGATTTATAGCCAAGGTCACATAATTAAATTTAAATACTGCAGTATTACCGTTACGGAGATAGCCTTCTTAAAATCTCCAAATATTTACAAACCGATAACAAATATTTTAGTATGAGTATTTTCAAACAACCTACAACTACCAAAAAGTAAAATCAAATTATTCAATGATAGGAACAAACAACTAACGTAAATAAAATGCAATAAATAATCTATATGAAGGACGTCAATTTCGAAAGGAGCCGATAGGAGCGGGCGTTAGAGCCACGGGGAATAGTACGGCTCGTTTCTGGATCCACGCACGCTCTTTGTTTCTTTCTCTTTCGGAAATTGAAAAATTTTGAATGTATTCACTATTTCGCTCTCGAAATTTCTTCACTACTCAATTAGTGATGTATTCGGGTCGGACATTGTCTTTATAGATGGATATCAACATACAAAATAAAATAAGATTAAATATTTTTATTAGATAATATAATAAAGAGCCCGCTATTACTAAGGATGTTATGATTTAATTTTTGTATATTTTTACATGGTTTATAAGCATATATTTACAATCTGTTTTATACAACTAACAACGTTATTTAAGTAATTTTTAATGGCATTTGTAAAAAAAAATATGTTCAAAGTACATTTTATAAGTTGATCGACTATTACTTGCAAACTTGTAAAGCCTACTTAGCTGTGAAAATTTTCCTTTTAATTTCGTTGTATAAGCTACTATCGTAAATTTCTGCACATTGCCAAAAGCAAACATTTTGCTGGCGAGGAGAGGACACTTGACTAACAAAAACCTCCAATTTTAAGCTTAATTTTACGCAAACAGATCTCTAAATCGAAAAATGGTTTTACTAGACCCGCAATATTTTTAAATGTCATATCCAATGATACCCCACACTATGGGATAGAAAAGAAAAAACAAACATCCTCATTTTACGTCTAAAGGAGGAAACCGAAAAAAAAATTTTTTCTTCATTTTATTTTAGTACTTTGTCGGAATTATTATTATGTATATCCATGCCAAGTCATAGTTTTCTAGTACTCAGAGTCTCTGAACTAAGCTGCGGTCGGACAGACCGATATAGCGAAACTATAAGGGTTCCTTGTTAACTTCGGAACCCTAAAAAGTATATTAAATGAAATTAGGTATAATGATCATTGGAACTTTTGTTATTATTTCAAGCATTACCCACCCATTAAAATAATAAATCCTAAGCTCGTCTAGGGAACTCTTGGCTAAATAAAAACAGACGAACGGGTCAAGGTCAACAATGCGTGGTTAGGTTGGTGCGTGGATAGGTGACCATCCAAGAAATACCGATACTACTCGCCTCGGAAGCCTTTGGTCCCGGCTATCTTTAAAATTTATCATGTTCTACAATCGCTACGGGTAGTCAGAATCCAGAGAATCTTAATAGAGTATTGCAGAGAGGTGTTGCTTTAACCTGTTACTAGATTTTGGGGGTAAAATAGTAAGTTGATCCATGTAACAATCTGATACTCAGCGGCATGCAACATAATTAGGAAACGGCTAAGTAGATTGGCATTGTGATGATATTGATTAGTGGGTACATCGATAATGTTGGTGGTGGTATAGAATCGAACTATTAAATATGGCAGTCATAAATGGAGCTTGTTGTTTGAATCACCTTCTACATACCTTTACATGGCGCAGCCGGTATGATTTTACATATTTTTATTCATCTAGTTTATTAGACACGTTTAGATCGAAATCCATTGGACACGTAATTATGACACAGTATCTTGCAAAAACACCTCGATTCAAACAGTAAAACGCCCGAATGGCTGAACCGATTCTTTCGATAAAGTCACCTTTCAAAAAGATCGAAATCAAAATTAGTTCATAGGAATTTTTACCGTCGGGGGTTAAATAAAACCAATCCAGCCGAAACCGGTTTGATTAAAAACCATACCGTTCTACAACTCCTAAGTACTATAACAAGCATTTTTTACAAGTGAAAAGTCATCACCTTGTTAAGACAGCAAAGGTCTTAACAAGTGGATGACTTTTGTGTGTGTCTTGCACTTTATTTTTAAGCTTGATTGAATCGCTTTCATGACTCTGCAATTCCTAAATAAATTGTTGTCACAATAATTATAATTTCTTTTGTATTTTTTCGTTTCTGAGAGATATATTATGTAAGATATATTAATACGTCTTACTATAGTTTTACGAAGTATTTTCCTTATAATCCTGTCATTATTTATAGAACACGAGATGCTTTATTTTTTATGGTTACGTACCCAAAGGGTAAAACGGGACCCTATTACTAAGAAAACACTGTCCGTCTGTCTGTCACCAGAATGTACCTCATGAACCGAAACCGAACATAGCTAGACAGTTGAAACGTTCAAAAGTTATGAATTTCTGTTGCCGCTATAATAACAGAATAAAGTAAATATTTAAGTGGGGCTGCCATACTTCAAAGGCATTTGACACTGTCTCTGTACCCCGGCTTGTGCAAACGCTAGAAAATCATGGCATCAGGGGTACCCCGCTGAAATTACTTGAGGATTATTTAAAAAATAGAAGCCAATACGTAAAAATTGGAGATCATATTAGTGACAAAGCATCAATAGAATTTGGAGTGCCTCAAGGCAGCGTATTGGGGCCTACGTTGTTTCTCTGCTACATCAATGAACTCTGCTCCCTAAAAATTAAAAACTGTCGTATTGCCGCGTATGCAGACGATACTGCCCTTACATTCTTCTCAGACTCATATTACGAATTGTTTGAGCTGGCACAGAAAGGTTTCAACACAGTATGTCACTGGATTTCATCAAATTCTCTCACTATAAACGAAGATAAAACTAAATATATTATTTTTTCTATTCATAACCGCACGGACGTAAATAACCTAACTTCAAACATAATTGCGCATAAATGTAACTTTCCTCCAGCCCCCTACTGCAACTGTTCTATCATAAAATCAATTAAATGCATAAAATATCTTGGAATTGAAATAGATGCCAACTTAACATTTGAAAACCATATACAGTCTCTATCACAGCGAATTCGTAAACTTACTTACATTTTTAGGGAGCTTCGTGGTGTAGCAGAGAAGCAAACCATACGGCTGGTGTACGAGGCTTTGGTACAGTCAGTTCTAAGTTTTTGCATCACTACATGGGGTGGCGCTTGCAAAACAAAACTGATAACACTAGAAAGAGCTCAAAGACTTATTTTAAAAGTAAGCTTTTCTAAGCCTCGTTTATACCCTACCTCTAAACTATACGAAGAATCGCAAGTGCTCACAGTACGTCAGCTCTATATATTACTTACCGTTCTACTTAAACTTCCTAACATATCGGGGGAAAGAAAACAACGCATAGCCACCACAAGAAGAAACTATGCTATATGTGAGTCCATCCATGTAAATACTCAATTTGCACAAAGATTTTTCCCTTACAGAGGAAATATGCTATTTAATAAACTAAATAAGATAATTTCTATATCTAATTGCAATAAAAATGAATGTAAAAATAAAATTAAAAAAAGGCTATTAATATTAAATTATTACGAAACTGAAAAAATAATTGAAGTGGTAAGATAGTTTTTATGTTTGTATAACATATATATATATATATATATATATATATATATATATGGCACCCGAAGTGCGGCTACCTAGTATTAGCCGAAGCTTAGGGCACCCCGACACGGACAGGTTAGGTTCGAACGAGATGACGGGAGCTGAAGTGAGCGAGCAAAGCGAGCGAACTCAGCTCCCGTCATCTCGTTCGTGTTAGGTTACTTTAGACCCTGCGGACGGAAATAGGAGCCCCGCGCAGCGGGGCTCCGTCGACTATGTTGCGTGGCTACACCTAGTTCTAACCGGCTAAAACTAGGTGTAGCTAAGCTCCAACCGGCTAAAACTAGGTGTAGCTAAGCTCCAACCGGCTAATACTAGGTGTAGCCGCACTTCGGGTATTAGTCGTAACATATATATATAAATATAGCATGCATAGCACGTATATTGAAACGTTCACACACACACACACACACACACACACACACACACACACACACACACACACACCACATACACCACACACACATTTAACATGTACCTACCCGCTGACTTACAATTAGAATAAAATATTATGTGATGCGGGGCCTGGAGTTTTATAGTACAGGCCTAGGCTTAGTTTAGACTCCAGATCTCACACAAATTACATTTACGTAACTGTCAACTTGTATATTTTACTTTAAGATTGTCCTCATACATAATGTGTAATTTGTGGAGATGAATAAACATTATTATTACATTATTATACAACAAACGTGTTTTTTTTGCCGTTTTCTGCGATAATGGTACGGAACCCTTCGTGCACGTGTCGGACTCGCACTTGGCTGGGTTTTTGGATTTGATGATAAAAGAACAAGTAGCCACATATCGTCTTACTACAACTATTTTATTATTTAGAGCCCGTAGGATCCCACAGGTGAGCAGTGGTAATGACCGCGACTTATAAATTGTACTGTGTGAACCCAGGCAGCCGCTTTAGTTGGTGTAAATTATTTCATCACCACTGCTCTCAAAACGGCGAAGGAAAACATCGTGAGGAAACCGGCATGTCCTAGAACAGAAAAATCGAAGATATGCGACATCCACCAACCCGCACTGAGCCCGCGTGGTGGATTACAGCCCATTCCCTCTCACAGAGACGAGGCCTGTGTCCCAGCAGTGGGAATATAAAAAGGTTGATGATGATGATGAGGGCCCCGCTGCAAAGGCCTCCTTTTCGTCTTTCCATTTTGGTCTAGCTTGAGTAATCTGAGCTCTCTTAGTAAGAATCTCTTTTTTAAAGTTTTTACCTATTGCATCTTACTTCTTAGGCCCGATCTTACTATAGTACTACCTTTTAACTGAGGATTAAAAATGGCGGTTTGACAGCTTTTTTATAGAAAATATGTCAAACGGCCATTTTTATTCCTCATTTGTAAGTTATCAGACTATTGAAAAATCGGCCCTTTACTCGTATACCACATCAAAATATTATAAAGGCGAAAGTTTGTGAGTGTGTGTGTTTGTATGTTTGATGTTTATGACTCAATTTCGCCAGAACGGCTGAACGAATCTGGATGTTTGGCACAGATGTAGATTATAGTCCGAAATAGCGCATAGGCTACTTTTTATCTCGGTATAATGTTCTCTGGGGATAATTAAACACTTTCCACGCGAAGGCACTGTCAGAACCTTGTTTTAAATACAATGAACAGCGGCATTCAATGATGAGTCCCGACCAAAATTAGCAAAAAATGCAAAGCCTAAAGTGGATGACGCTGCTTATTACATCAGCATAACATAATAAAGTAAAATTAACAAAACTTTTGTATTTTAATTCTTTTGTTACGCACATTCACAGTGATTAAGGCCTGACCACACGAGTCCGGGTCATTATGAGCCTTTGAATCCGTTTACAACATATTGAAGGCTGGGCCAGTCCGGATCTCGGACATAACATGTGCAAAATTGTGTACAAGATCTTACAAAATGGTTGCAATCTTTCCCTGTGTCGACGGAACTGTGGGTCCGGCTTTAAGATTCTGATTTAATAATGAGGACAAAACTTAGAACTAAAGAAAGAAAAATAGCCCTCCCAAAGAAATTATAAAATTAATACTTTAAAAACATTAGTTAAAAGATCTTGAGTGGGAGTTGAAACACAATATACATTGTTTAAGATGGTGGTATTCAATTACAAAAATACTTTTGCTTAATTTTTGCTTGCTTGACCGGGTGAAAAAAAACGAAAAAAAAAATATAAAAAAAAATCTTTTATTAAACAAATTTTTTTCGTATTCTTCTCAGCAAACCCTTTTATTTGATACCCATATCATGGCAGAGCACTTAAAATAACTAGTCTGCCATCTTGGGCCGTCCGCCATATTGGATTTAGAATGAAGTCAGCTTACCATGCATTTTCATCCAAACTTATTGTGTATGCAAAATTTAGTCTTAATCGGTGGAGGATAACTGCTTCAATATTCAGTTGCAAGATTTAACCCGAACACACTTACATACATACATACACTGCAAGTTAATTAAAAGCTTGTGAATATAGGTAGGTGCCAAAACACCGAGTGCCGAAAAGAAAGTTATTTTTCGCTTTGTAGTGTTTTGTTATGGAAGCCGGTTTAAGTTTTTGTTAAAACGTTTTTAAGTTTTTTAACATAAAAATATGCATTATATTAAGGATAACTTAGAAACTACTCGTCAGACCTTGATTAAATTTAAATTGGTGCTTTTAAAGTGGTACCACATAAAAAGCACCAGCTTTCAAATAAAAAAATCATCAAAATCGGTTCATAATTGGCGTCCTTTCTGAAATCGGTTGAAAATAATAACTAAGGTCAAGAACATGATCTGAAGGATCAAATCCAGCACAACCATACGTGTCAATCTTCGAGGCTAAGCAACACCATTAATCATTACATATCGCCCATGATCCCGGCTTTCACTTGCCCATTTTTAATAGCCATTGTCACAGACCGGATTATATGCATTTGCATATGAAATTGCATATTTTACCCCATTCTCAGCGGTTATTGCATATAATATCTAACTAGTTTCGCCAGCGGCTTCAACCGCGTGGAAGCCGAAAATTATCCAGAGGGACGATATGCCCGAGATAAGAAGTATCCTATGTGCTCCTGTCTATAATCTATCTCTTTACCAAATTTTACCCAGATCCGACAAGCCGTTTTAGCGTGAAGAAGTTACAAGCACACTCACAAATTTTCTCCTTTTTACTATTAGTGTGATATCTAGCGATGATGCATATTCTCGCTATATTTATTTTACTTTTCGGTATGTTACCCTCTTTATAAGTGTTATAATAAACTCTATAACCAAAATATCACCCATACACTATAATTTCACTTATAAAAATATTTTGATTGAAGACTATATATACATTTAGAGCCTATATATATACATTTAGAAGCCTACTTGATTGTTTACATTTACAAAAATGTTGAATATTATTTTTCGATTATTATAGTCAACAAAATTGTTACATTTTGGAATTTATGATTAAATACTTCACTAATTGTATGCTGATAAAGAAATAAAAATCATTACCCACCCGCAGTCGGGTAAAATTCAAAACCTAACTAAACCATTTTTCCTATTTTTCTTTTTCATAAACTTTAATGTTGCATATTTAACACATTTTCATGAATATTTTACTAATTTTTCATGCTTATTTGCATGCATATTTTAAGCTTTTTATATTGCATAATAAGCCGGACATTCAAATAGTCAGAAGCAAGAACACCTGACACAGGTCTTGTCAAGGGTAGGTTTGTGGAGCTCTGATTGTTAATCGCCCCATGTTAAATACTGATAACTATCTGAATCCGGTAAGACATAAAGTAGAACCTAACATACTAAGTTACAGATTCTTTACCGAGCGCATACGCGTACAGCACATCTGTGCAGATTCGGTACAGAAACGAAAACGCACCGATCCGTGAGAAGAACGCCGAACGTTGGCAAAAAGTCCAAAAACGTTATTTACCAAACGCGATGAGCAAGTTAACAATGCATGAAAAAGGTTAATACAAAAAAAAAATACAAAAAATCCGACTGAAGTGAACTAAGCAAAAAACCGTACCATTACAATTATCATGAAAAAAAAAAAACAAAAAACCCGACTTAGCAGTCGGGCTTTTTGGTTTTTTTAACCGACTTACCAAAAAGGACGAGGTTTTATGTTCGACTTCATGTATGTTTTTTTTTTGTATGTTCACTGATATATCCGTCAATTGTGGACCAATTTTGAAAATTCATTTTTTTTTGAAAGAATTTGTTTCGAAATTGGTCCCATTTTAATCTGCTGAAGATCTGATGAAAAACTTTGGAGATATTCAACAGAACTCTTCAATAAATTACGGGAAGTCTCTCGGGATTGCTGCAATCGCATGTCTGTTTATTGTTTAAACCATTTTATAACATAACATCACGCCAGTACGCTCCTAAGGGGTACGCAGATCTCTCAGCTTGCCTATTAGGTAGGTGCAACTAAAAAGTGAAAAATAAAAAAATACTTTGTACAAAAATAACTTTATTTTTGGAAGTCGGTGTCCATAACGCAACAAATTGTTACCTACGAAAGACACCGACTTCCAAAAATAAATTTATTTTTCACTTTGTAGTTTTTTTTTTATTTGGAAGTCGGTAGTATTTTTTTGTTAATAGTTTTTTTTTATTTAATAAACTTTTTTATTTAAAACTTTTCAGATGTATTTTTTTTCGAATTATTTTAGACATGTTAGTGTTTTATATTTTAGTAATCAACTCACACCCCACACAATAAGATCGGAAGAAAAAAAAATGGAACCCCACAATAAGGCGCCATATTTCTTTTTTTCATTTTATTGTTGTCAGTGACACTCGCAAGGTTAAGACAAATTGATTAACGTAAGAATCATCAAAATCGGCCTATGCTTTTCGTCTCTAGAACGCCACATAGAAACAAATATACTTACATACATACATAGACTGATAAACGCATTACCCTCCTTCGGCAAACGAATAAATACATATAATATCAAATGTTTCATTAAATGGATTCATAATGTTATGTGTGATGTTTGGAGTAATTTGACCTCTGCTTAGAGAGCATTGCATGTTTAAAAACCCAAGATGAAAAAATGCCAGGCTTCAATAAGAATGGAATAAGTATATCTGAATATTATAATTTGTACTCATAAAACTGTACCTTATCAATGTTTCAAAATCAAAGCTTGTTATTGTTCATATAAAAGGAGTTTTCAGTATTACTTATTTTACAATTCTACAGCTTCGGCAGTCCAAAGAAAATATGGATGGACTGTGTGAGGAGTGATATGAAAGAAAAGGGAGTCAGTGATAGAGTGACGGTTGACAGGACGGAATGGAAGAACGTGTTGTGCCGACCCCAAGTAGCATGGGACAAGGGCGGGAAATGATGTTCGCTTTGGCAGTCCTAAAGCGATTTAAAAGATTTTTTTTTTTAAATAAAAAGATAGGAGTTAACTAATGTTCTACAATTATGTCATGATAAGATGAAGTCTACGGGAGTAAAAATAAGTTCAAAAACTAAAACCGGCTACTGCAAAATCACGCTCTAAAAGTATAAAACAAGAAAATATTCTCATCTGTAATTGTTTTATACAAACTATTCGATATGTATAGGGTAATAAATCAGCAACTTACATGTAATAAATATTTTATTATATTTCATACATATTCACAGCGATGTTCAGAGGATAACCGTGGTCGTATACCAATTACCGTAACAAAACAAAACGTTCTGCAAACTAGTTTTTTGTTCTTGACTTTGTGCCCCCTAGAGTATTAGTTTATTCAATATAATGTGACGTCATGTAGCCTATAACCAGCGGACAAACAAGGCGCTCGACACCTCATTTGTCCAAATTATGATAAGTAGTTTAGAAGTTATTAAGGAACAAATGACCATACATACATACACACATACCGGTTAAAAACATAACCCTTCCTTTTGCTTCGCCGTAGTCGGGTAATAAAGACCTTCAACAGAACTTAAGTTTAATAAAAATGTTGTACCTACTTGCGACTTACCTTCAAATGGACAGTAATCAATGCATAAGATGAATAACAACATTGTACCTAGGTATTGATAAAATATTAGGTACTTAAGCAAGATGTGTGCATACTTTATATAAAAATAAAATTGATAAATTTTCAGTACTTAAGACTATTTAGACAAGTTGCTCGTGGTCTAGTGATTGCAACCGCTTTTGATAACTACTGTTTTATGCTGATTATATCGAACGCAATGTAAATTGTAACTGAATAAATAAATTGAATTGATAAGCATGAAGTCCTGGGTTCGGTTCCCAGGAAAAGTACCATTGGGTTTTTCTCAGTAGCAGCCCGGGGACTGGGCTTGTGCCCAGTAAAGGCAGTAAGTACGCTTGCGCTCTATTAAGCGGCTTGAGCGGCTTCAAAATTTTTGAATTAGGTATTGTGCAAATATGACCATGTTTCCGAATTCCGTGTAAAGCTCAAGTGGGTGCCAATTCGCTTTCGCCGGAATACTCATATTCTTTCTCTTTTGTTTGATTAGCTCTTAACTCCTTCTTGAAAACGATCCTTGAGGTAAAGAGGGGTCTCTTTACCTCAAGGATCGTTTTCAGTTTATCTGCGATTCCCACACGAAATCTCTAAGGTCATCAGTTAACTTGCGACTTTAAAAAAAAATACCAATGCATTCCACAACTTTTATGGATTATAAAACTTTTACTATCCAGGATTCTCCTCTGTGGAATGCATTGCCTGACCTAATTAAACATGCTCAGTCGTTGCCTGTGTTTAAAAGACTCATCAAGGATCATTACTTATCGCTTTAATCGTGCTCTTAGTTTTTTTGACATACTTTTTGTGTATGCTTGTCGTACGTCATTTACATGTATTTTATAGCATATAATATACATATTTATGTTTTATTAAGTGTTATTGTATCTTTATATTCAATGTTGGTATTGTTGCACCACTGACAACCCAATGTCATGTCCAGGCAATCACTGTCCATTCCAAGTTGCCTGGAAGAGATCGCGTAATGCGATAAGACCATCTATTATATTGTATATTTATTTTATTTCAAGTGTCTTTTGTTCCTGTATATTCTTGTGTACAATAAAGTATAAACAAATATAAACAAAAAAAATAAAACTTCAACATAACTGGCGAAAGTGGGTGTATAGAGGTGCACCTACCTCTAGCCAACTCTTCGGGAAATACAGACGTAATAATTATGTGGCTGCTGGATCACAATGAGTCACCAGCCATACGAATTTTGGCGTATTATCCAAAAAATTATAAGTATGTAGTTATATTGTCACCAACTCCTAAGAATTGACGAACGGAAACAAAAATTGGCAACAGAATCAACTCAGTAGTTTCTAAGAAAATGATAAAAAACACGAAAACAAGAACACTATGACGCATATGGATTTATCCAAGGACACGTTCGGTCACCAGCATAAACACCTCATTTTAATTATCTCTTGAAATAAAATATTATAATAGAATAGAATACTCTTTATTATGTACACCATAAAAGTTACAGAAAGTATAGAAGAAGTAAACATTACACTGGGTGACACAATGGGCGGCCTTATCGCTAAAAGTGATTATTCTCATTTCAGCCGAAAGATGTCCACTGCTGGGCATATATACATACGCGTCCCCTAAGTGTCGTCTTATCTATCGGCCAAATGCGTCTCGTATCTACTCGTAATATGGTATAATATCTTAAAAGAATTGAATAGTCTGATATCGTAAAATCCGTGTCTACTAGAAGAAACTAATGAATATATTTTAAGGAGAAAATCACATTTGAATAATGCTTAATTGTAACATATTTATTCTCGTAACTGTACTTGAGAAAAGTAATAACTATTTACCCGACTGCCGAAGGAGGGTAAATAGTTATTACTGCCGAGGGAATGTGTTTATCAATCTATTTATGTATGTTTGTTCCTATGTGGTGTTCTAGAGAACAAACGCGTTGGCCGATTTTGATGATTCTTACGTCGATCGATTTGTCTTAACCCTGCGAGTATCACTGGCTACAATAAAGTTAGAAAATAGAAAAATGGCGGCTCAATTTTTTTTCTTCCAACCCCGTCGTGTGGGGTATCAAATAAAGGATTTTAAGAGGTAATGTACAAAAAGTATATAACACTTATATGTTCAAACATACCTAATTAAAAAAAAATAACTAAAAGGTTGTAAATAGTCGTGCTGTGCAGTCGGAGGATACATCTGGTTTTGGTAAGCCACCTCGCGCATACGAGTATGTATCCTCTGACTGCACAGCACGACTTTCTTCTTGGTTCTTACTGGACTTACGTCTTTTTAGTTCGCTTTTGAAGCAGTCGGGTTTTTGTTATTATTAATTATTTTTTTTCCAATAAGTAAGTATTCTTACTGTGACAGGATTTTTATTTTACTGAATAAATTGGGCTAGCTTTATGTGCAACAGTTACTCTGCGAGTGACGTCATAGGGTAGTTTTCTTGTGTAACCGATAGATGGCGGTATAAACTTTGGTTTAGTGCTGGGTATGTCGGTTTTTTTGTTAGGTATTGTTGCCAACAGACATCAAACCACTACAGTTCCATAAATTTCTATTATTATTCATCTCAACAGCGATTTAGCCGTCTTTCCACCTCTTGCGGTTACGTCATTATAAAAAGTTCCAGAGTTGAAAAGATGCCCAGGAAATGGTAGTCATAGGTCAGCAATAAGCCAGCTAAACACTGGAAATAGAAAAATGTGTAATAAGCCTAACCTTGGCTCGCCAGAGGATCAGCTCACATTTATAGATTCGAATTTTAAATTCGACGTGGTTTAATCGAATTTTCTTATTGAAATTGTGAGCTGACTTTAACTTCTGAAATCTATTAAGCATAATATGATCGATTTTTGAATTTACCTACGCTATTGATCATTGTAGGTACTTGCATTATGATTCATCATCAGCCTATAGCAGTCCACTGCTGGACATATGCCTCTCTAATTGCACACCATTTGTTTCGACTTTCGGCAACTCTCATTCAGCTTCTACCAGCCACCCTGCGAAGATCGTCGCTCCACCTAGCCTGAGGGCGTCCTACCTTACGTTTGCCAGTTCGCGGTCTCCACTCAAGAACACGTCTACAACAACGGTCATTAGTTCTACGGTTAATATGGCCGGCCCATTGTCATTTCAGCTAGCTTACTCTGTGAGCTGTGTCGACAACTTTGGTTCTCTGCCAGATCACCTCGTTCTGGATTCGATTTTTCAGATAGACTCCAACACAGGCCTTTCTATAGCACACTGAGCGAACTTAAGCTGACGGACCAGCTGTTCCGTGAGTGTCCACGTCTCGGCCCTGTATGTCATAACAAGTAGGACGCACTGATTAAAGACTCTGGTCTTTAGGCTCTGTGGAAGCCTTTATGATTCATCAATCATCATCTATAACACCTCGAGAATTCGAATAATCTGACAAGAGCAAACATCCTATTACAAATAAGAATAAATTATCACAATTGGTTACATACATAGTGGTTTAATCATTATGTACCGTATCTATTAGACATTACTAGGGATAAGCTTATTGTCAATAAGCTGTCAGTGTTTGCTTTATGTGGAAAACGTGGAAACTCTTAATCAAATATTCATTCCGGAATTGGATATTTACGCTTACATAATAGAATTTAACGAAACTAATGTACCATTTCATATTTCTTTTTTGCCAATATGATTTGTAGGTACATACTTAAATCATCATCATCTGCCTTTTAATGTTCCCACTGCTGGCACACTGGCCTCCACTCTGTGAGATAGGGAATACTTAAATAATTTATACCAAACTATACTCATCGTCATCATCATCATCATTTCAGCCGAAAGACGTCCACTGCTGGACATAGGCCTCTCCCAAGCGTCACCACACTGATCGGTCCTGTGCGTTTCGCATCTATCGGACGCCCGCAGCCTTGACCAGGTCGTCGCTCTAACTATATGGAGGCCTACCAGCGCTGCGTCTTCCGGTACGCGGTCGCCACTCTAGAACTTTTCGGCCCTATCGGCCATCCGTTCTGCGAGCAATGTGCCCTGCCTACTGCCACTCATGTTTGGCAATGCTTCGGGCTATATACCGAGGTTCTCTTGCGGATGTCTTCATTTCTGATTCGATCACGCAAGGAAACTCCGAGCATAGCCTCTCCATTGCCCTTTGGGTGATTTTAAGCTTTCTGATGAGGCCCATTGTGAGCGACCACGTCTCTGTCCCGTAAGGAACCACTGGCAACACACACTGGTAATAGACTTTCGTCTTGAGACACTGTGGGTAGTTGGACGAGGAGATACCGCGCAACTTCCCAAACGCTCGCTGCCCAGCCGGGTCGGATTCGTCGGTTGGCCTCTTTTTTGAAGTTGGACCTACCTAACTGGACTATTTGTCCGGGGACCGTCAACTATTATACCGCAGTTTCTAAGAGGTACCCTGACGCGAGAACGAGGCTTTTTTAAATACCTGACGGAAAATCGGTTCATCCGTTTAGGAGCTCAGATGCCACAGACAGACACACAGATACATAGACACACGGATACACAGACACACAGCAAGACACTTCAAAGTTATATTATCCCTCTTTTTCCGTGGATGGTTTAAAACAAGGTACACCTAGCCGTCGAAGTACCTACTCCTTCACATCACAGTCATCCGGAAAGGTGCCCAGAAGACTGGCAGCATTACCACGTTGAATGAAAATGCTGATTCTTTGACCTTTCAATTATAATTGAAGTTTAATTCAACCTAAATAATTCCATTGTTTTTTGACGAAGATTTAAAATAAAAGTTTTGAAAACAATAACCAGAAACTAATAATTATGTAAAAGGGTCGTCAACTGGTCAACGTCCTAGGGTGGTGACCTCTACTTTACCGAAATTCCAAAGGGACTGTCTATCACTTCTCGTCTCATTTAGATGCTATTTTGCAATTCATCGGCATCTAACTTTATCATACCATTATTTCGTGGAACTGCTGTCAGTATACAAAACACTCTTATTCTTTATTATCATTATCCTGCTTTTAACATTAGGTCCATGGGGTCCGAGTTCTCATATAGTATTTCGAGATATCGGTAAACATTTAGTCGACTATTCACGTGACCATCAGAGAGCTGGCTTTCTTTGGCCAAATATCAGCATTAGCATTCAACGCGGCAATACTGCCAGCGATCTGAGCATTTGCCCCATTGACTGTGATGGGGTAGAATTTTTTGATGCCCCATGACTTCTTTCCCTCTTCCGTTTTTAAACCTCGACGGAAAAAGAAGCGTTATATAAGTTTGGCGTGTGTACCTGTGTATTTGTGTATGTGTGTATTTGTCTATCTACTGTGGCATCATAGCTCCAAAACAGATGAACCGATTTCGATATCGTTTTTTTTTAATATGACTAATCGGGGTGTTTTCGCAAAATATCGTAACAATAGATTGTCGATCGAAGTGCATCTATTAGTCTAGATAAATTATGTAGCATGAAATAAAAATGTTTCGGAGGTTTTTGAAAGTTTTAATTTTACTAGTTATATTTCATTTTGTTTTAGTTACCTATTACAATTTTATTATTGAGTCTCTCAATAACTGTTTTTGATTCAATATTGATTGGCCACTGTTACTTTCATGGTTAAGACTGTAAATTATCAGATACTGCCTATATCCCAATTTTAATACTTACTATTTGGGGTCGGTACGCTATGTCTTCTTCCTTATAATACCTCTGATGATAAAATTTTATTGGTATTACAAATTGCGTTTTTATCTGAAATTGCAAATAACATAATAGCATAAAAAAATTGATAGAATTTGTTAAATATTACTTTATGCACGGTACGTTAAAGTTGATTTCATATCCATTAAGATTTATACAGAAGTTGCTACAATAGTCATTTCTTTACTGGCCTGATTAACTCAGATTGACTGATTAGCAGGTCATTTCGGAATCTAGGTTTTGTTATAAGATCTACCTTTCAAGAGTTTGTTAAGCTTAAAAGTAATTTTGTTTTGCTTTCGTCCGTAGTATATTGGAATACGGTTGTCAGATATGGTCTCCCTGTTATGCAATACATAAAAATAGTCTTGAACGCATTCAGAAGAAGTTTATTGATCACCTCAATTTCAAATTTCATCACTGCTCACTCAATTACAAAGAGAACTGTCGGTTTTACAATCTTTTAACTCTGCAGGAGAGGGGTATTCTCATGGATATGGGGTTGCTACATGACATATTACGGGGACGGACCGATTGCCCTATGCTTTTAAATAATATTAAGTTTAACGTTCCAAGAAAACGCACTAGACACACTACATTATTTTGCACTCCATTTCACTCCGGTAATTATGGTAAAAACAGTGTAATGCCAGGTTTACTCGACTCTTATAATAAACACTTCAACAGTGTGGACTTATTCATTGGCTCCAAGAATGATTTAAAAAAACGCGTTTTGCTGACTTATTATCAAAATAGGCTTTTTATATTTCTCATCAATATTATACTAAATGGCTGGTTATTTAGTTGGTATTTATTGGTATAATTAGTATTTTTTTTACATTTCTATATATATTTTATTTTTCTTCATATATATATAGTGATACTATTCATATATTTGCATATGTTATTCTATTAATTATATATATTTATTATATGATATATTTTATATCTTAAATATACTTATCGCTTCATAGTTGCCCAATCAACTTTAATGTTGACAGGTTAATTTAAGTCTTAATAGCACATTCATCCACCCTGTGTATCTGCCGTGGATAACTATAATTGGCTACCCATGTAATCCTAGATAAGTACCTAGTTAAGTTTTGACAGCTGTTGTTATCCCTAAAAATAAATAAATAAATAAACTCGGTTGCTAAGACAGATTTTAACATTCGAATGCCTAATTTGAATAACGAATGGGAATCACCGCACGCTTGCTCGCTTTTACCGCCGCTTACATACTCGTACTTTGTGCTTTTACACGCAGGCGTTCGTTCACTCGTTTGATGGGTGTGGTTCCCGTCTGTATCAGCCGGTCTTTTAGTGTTATTCTGTAACGATCTTATCGTGATAACTAAGATGAAAAGTGCATAAAGTAAGCTGCCATTCTCTATAAGCAATTGGTATGACAGCCCGCTTCCAGCTCACTTCGTGCTCAGAGTTTTCACAGGGAGTTATTTTTTAGTGAACTTGAAGTGAACTTTAATTTCACCTTGATTGGACTGATTGACAGCTATCTTCATGTTCACTTCACCTCAATTTTCACTTGGTTGGTTGGTGGTTTTGCAGAATAGCACTACAAACATCCATTTTACAAATCTTACTCGGAAGTGATTCAAAATCAAAATCGATGATCGCGAGCCATATTTATATTCATAATACAAACAATCTTGATCCAGACCATCGATTGTGATTAAGCTGACTGCCAAACCGTGTAAAGTCACGTTAATAAAATAAGATAGAAATACTCGTAAGGGCCGGCTTCGTCCGACGTGCCGCCCGCGCAAAACGACTGATTGATCAGCTACGGCCGTTGCCGCCCGCCATTTCCAAGTTGGCGAAGGGGCAATCGTAGACCAGGGCGGCGTGGCACGGTGCGATGGGACGGCTGGTGTAGCGCTACTGCGAGATGTGGGCCCTCCTGTTAAGCGTGCGCACCCTGCGTGTACTGCTGGAGGGCTCGCGCGGCCCCAGCGCTCATACCGCTGCGCCGCTGAGGACCTGTTTGCCGCAGTTCATACACCACTTGCCAGACTGGCACATCTTGTTAATAAAACAGTAAAATTTCACTTGAGAGTATGATTGTTATTTATTTATATATAGGCTTCAGGGAATAAAAACACTAATTCACAAACTGAATTAAGTACAGTTTTAGTAGTACTCTGTGGATAAGAATACACTTTGTAATTCAAGGCTAAAATATGTCCTTCAAATTTCGCAACCAAAAAAAACTGATGCCCGTTTTTTTCAGATGAAAATGTCAGAATATAAAATATTCTAAGATTCTACAAATTAGCGATGTAAATAAGTTATGGAATATTAAAACAATCAGAGATAACTAAAAGTATGCTTTTCAGGTGCTATCAGTATCAAAGAATACATAAAAATGAGTCACATGAGTTGATACAATATTAAAAGATATGAAGGTGTGGTTTGTATAGTGTTATAAAACGTAAGTAGACTAAAAGGATGTGGATCACAGCAGAATACCACAACCGTGTTATTGGAGACTTTTGGCCTGACACTGCTACTTTGTAGAAAAATTTGAAAGGCCAACTTTCATAGAGAAAAGTTCAAGTTTGTTATTGCATAATTCGATCATTGAAATTAAAGCAATTACAATAGAACACAAACTGACAAGGCCCGGTCTAAGGGCAGGGTCGTTGGCCTAAACCTCGTACTTTGTCCGAAACTCGATACAATCGGAATTGTGTCAAACTGTACCTAGACCTTCATTCTTAATAAAACGTTTGATTGAAAATTGTCACACTAATTGCTGTATACTGATGATAACAGTAGTAAGTGAAAAATGTCTTTGTTTTTAACCAACTTCGCAAAAAGGAGGAGGTTATCAATTCGACTGTATTTTTTTTTTTATGTTTGTTACCTCAGAACTTTTTATTGGGTGAACCGATTTTGATTATTCTTTTTTTATTTGAAAGCCGGTGCTTGTCATGTGGTCCCATTTAATTTCCATCAAGATCTGACGAAGAACTTCGGAGAAATACATCAGAACTCTTCAATAAATGACGGTAAAACACTCGGGATAGATGCAATCGCATGTCTGTTTATTGTTTACACCATTTCATAACATAACATCACACTGGTACGCTCTAAAGGGGTACGCAGGTGTGAACAGTTCACCCTGGTATACTCTCACTGCACCCGTTTTGTTTAAGTTTCATGTTATTGGGTTCATCTATTCTGGCTTCACTTTGGGCACTACACGCGTAGGTTCCTAGCCTATAGAACTGGAACATTATGTACCACAACTAAAAAGTGAAAAATAAAAAACTTTTTTACAAAAATTACAACCGACTTCCAAACAAAAACACTACAAAGTGAAAAATAACTTCAATTTCGGAAGTCGCTGTCAAAAAACGAAGAAAAGTAAACAGGAACACAAAAAAATGGTACCTTCGAAAGACACCAACTTCCAAAAATTAAGTAATTTTTCACTTTGTCGTTTTTTTATTTGGAAGTCGGTAGTATTTTTTTGTAAAATATTTTTTTTGTTGTAAATAAGTTTTTTTTATTTTTCACATTTCTGTTTTACCTAATTGGCAAGTTCTTTGTTAATGTACCTATAATGCCAGAATAGATTACCCGAATATCATAAAACTTCTATTTTTATTTTCAATGGGCTCGCGCTTGACCACTATCTCACCTGATGGTAAGCGATGAAATAACTTGAACATAACCGGTGAAATGAGTTAGTGGACCAAGGTGAACTGTACACATCTGCGTAACCCCTACGTACTGGCGTGATGTTAAGTTATAATATGGTATAAATAATAAACAGACATGCGATTGCAGCAATCCGTCGTTTGTTGAAGAGTTTTGTTGTATATCTCCGAAGCTCTTCATAAGATCTTCACAAAATTAAAACGGAACCAATTTGGGAACACACTCTTTTAAACAAAAAACAATATTCAAAATCGGTCCACAAATGACGGAGAAATCGGTGAACATAGAACATACACAAAAAAAAAGCAAACATAAAATCGAAATTAGTACCTCCTCTCTCCTCCTTTTTGGTATGTCGGTTAGAAATAGTCTACCGGGATTGAGTTTAAACATATAAGACCACTTTTTAACTGTCCTCTTGCCAAGAAACGCCCAGATAAGAGAAGCACTAGACAAGTAATAGTCAACCAACGAAAAGAAATATCTTGTAAAAATGTTGTAAAATGTAGAAAGCCTGTTAGATACTTGGATACTTCGGCGTTAGGTGTGAAAAGATTAGACGCGAATTTTGTAATAGTTTTTTTAAAATCAAACTAAAAATATTAATAAGTATTTTTTAATCATTTTGGCCTTGGAAAAATTTTACTTACGTTTGTGAAGCAGTAAATGTAACCAAGCCCCTAAACTATACCACCTACCAGCGATCTCTAGTACTGCACAGATCATCACGCAGCATCACGAAATGTCTCAACTTGACGACATCCAATCGGCCCAGAGGAGCTTGGAGGAAATTTTCCATAAGAAGATGACTGACCTGGAGGCACAGATACAGTGTGCAGGACCGGCACAGGACACCGTCGTTAAAATACGAGAGGAGTGCCGAATTTTCCGGGAGCTTATGTTCGGGATACTGGGTCTTCTCCGGAAGCAGATCGCGGAGTGTTCCAGAGCGGTTGACGGACTGGAGACACGCACACGTCGGTAAGCTATAATCTTCACGGGTTTTGCTGAAAAGGACAATGAGGATTGCAGAGCTCTAGTGTTGAATATAATATGCATAAGCTGAACCCCAGATGACACACGGCATAGGATTGCTACTTTAGATGAACTCAATCCTTTGTTGACTAAACATCCTAAGAAGGCTGTGGAATCATCTGTTGCAACGGGAAGCATCATTGGAGTGCGTTGACCCTGAGTTTTGCTGGGGTTTACGAACTTTGTTTTTGTTATTTTCATAACTCATATTGAGCTTGGGAGTCATATTTCACGGTAATTATCTCACAACTTTTTTAGTACACGTTTACACGCTTGCTATTCATGTATACACTTAAATAATTAGATTTTAGTCGTATTTAATCACTTATTTTTGGTAGTAAATAATATTGCATAACTCGAGTTTGTCATATCACAATGTCAAAGTGCATGAATTAAGTTTATACTCATACCCTGCTTTTAGTGAACGTTTGGTTTACCCTGCTATTGTAAATGTTATAGTATTAAATTGACGTCCAATATTACTCTGTTCCACGTTTGTGTTGTGTGTAGTAAACTGTGTTCCGTTTTTGCCCATGTACTTTGTTATTGTTTCGTTTTGTTTTTAACTCATCTCAACTAGGATCTTGATTTAAATCATTTTTGTTTTGTACTGGTTATGCTGGTGGGTGGTGCAAGAGATAGTGGTGTTGCACCGTAAGGATATTCCTTAGCTATAGTTTATTTTTATAATTAGTTATTTAAGTATATTATTTTTAATCGTATTTTATGTTATCTGCTGATGATTCTTTTCACTCTACCGTTGAATCTCTAAACTCTTCCACTACTGGAAGTTTTGGCTCTGCGACTGACACCCTTGGTGACCTTTTGCGTCAGAGCTTCGGTCTACAGAACTGTAATTTATTTAATGTACGAGTATGTCATATAAATGCTCAGAGTGTGGCCAGTCATTATAGTGATCTCTTGGATGCCTTTTCTGACGCCAATGTCCACGCCGTTCTGATTTCTGAGAGTTGACTTAAGCCCCATCTTCTTTCTACGACCTACCCTCTTCCCGGTTTCATTCTTATCCGTAACAATAGGATTGATAAGAGGGGAGGAAGTGTTGCTATTTATTTTCATAGCGATTTTCCTTACAAAATCATTGCCTCGTCTTATTCACTTTACAGTGCTTCTGCTGAGTACCTTTTTCTGGAGATCTACATAAAAGGTGTGAAGACCCTACTTGGTGTGGTGTACTGGCTACCGCCGTTGAAGTCGATTGGGGAGACCTTACTGCGGCAGTAGCTGTAGATGAAAAACTGCAAATCTTCAATCGGACGGTCCTTGCTCTCTACGACAAACACGCTCCTGTCAAGAGGGTTAAACTCAGGCGTCCACCCGCTCCTTGGATGACAACAGGGCTCCGTATGGCGATGAGGCGCAGGGATCGGGCCTTTCGGAAATTTAAAAAAGATCGCAGTGAGGAAAATAACAGTAGTATTAGTAGTACTTAAAGTAAGTTAGTAAAGACGAGAAATGAAAATAATAATAATAATAATTGTGAAGGATGGCACGGTTGACATCTGTCGGGCATGTCACCGCCCGGGTGAATCGATCCGCCACATTATCTCTGGTTGTTCTCGTCTAGCTAACGAAGAGTACTTGCATAGGCACAACCTTGTAGCCAGGATTATCCACCAGCAACTTGCTCTGAAATACACTCTCGTGGCATCGGAGGTACCGTACTACAGGTATGTGCCCGACCCAGTTCTCGAAAATGGCAATATCACATTGTACTGGGATCAGTCCATCATCACAGACAGGACTATTGTAGCCAATAAGCCTGATATTGTGGTGGTGGACCGAATCGAGAGGCGTGCAATGATTTTGACATTACCGTCCCGCATGACGGGAACCTCGTGAAAGCCGAGAAACATAAGCAAATCAAGTATCTTGACTTGGCTCGCGAGGTTGTCGACATGTGGGATGTGGATACAGCAATTATTGTAGCGATTGTCGTTTCGGCCAATGGTTTAATAGCTACGAGCCTCGACCAACACCTTAGGAGGCTCTCGTTAGGCGGCTGGGTCAAGGGCCTGATCCAGAAAGCAGTACTGCTGGACACGGCTCGTACTGTTAGGAGGTTCCTCTCTCTGGAGCCCTGACCGCCGGTAGCTTGGACCCTGTTCCCGATACCGGTGGGCCTCTATTTTTTATATTTTTAAATGATTTTTTTTTGTTTTTATATCTTTTATAAAAATATTTAAAAATGTATTAAATAAGAAATAAGTTAAATAAAGGACATAATAATAATAATACCATTTACTACCTACATTTTGCATAAATCAGAAAAGTAATAGGGTGAAAAAAATGCCAGGCAGATGCATGTCGTGACAAACACTAGCTGTCTCTGTTTTACTTATAGTGAAATGTCAGATTCAGATAACTTTATTTGTTCAAACATGTGTGTACGTATACAATATTATAAGAAACAAAAATGCATGCAAGGTGATATAAAAACATGGGGTTGTTCTAACATGTTTACCATATTGTCATGGTGTGCAAATATTAATACAAACTTGCAATTGAATAATGACAAAATTCAATAACATTGACAATGTTGACATAAATAAATAAATCGAATTTGATTGATTGGTTACATAATTAATTCATATGGAAATAGATAGGAGTTACATACAAAATCGTCAAATATTCAATTATTTTAAATAAAAATAAAATACATTACCTATAATGTCAACGTAGGTCCAAAAATAATCAATAAAAAAAAATAAAAACAAAAAAGCATTATCAAAAACATTATTACATTACATACATTTCAGATTAAATTAATTTGTAAAAAACGCATGTCAATTTAGAATGATTCCATTAAAATTCATTCACATCATAATATGCTTGACTAGCTAAAAAATATTTCATTATCCTTTTAAATGCTTCTATGCTTAGCTCTTTCCAGCTATTGGGAAGATGATTGTAAATAATGGGAGCCATACAAAAAACACACTTGCGCATAAGTGAGAGTTATGTTGACAGAGTTGACTGTTATCACGTCTATTACTAGGAAACTGATCTGCCATGCGGGGAAATAGATTAAGATTTGTTTTAACAAATATCGCGATTTCAAAAATATAAATTGAAGGTAAAGTCATGATGTTGCGGCTTAAGAAAAACGGCTTGCAGCTATCAGTCATTTTTAATTTAAATAAGTATCTAAGGCATTTTTTTTGGGCTTTATATGGGCGGCATAGCTGTGAGGCTTAATAGGGCGTCACTCTTTAGTATCCATGATAGTTTATATGGTGCGAATGCACTGTTACTTAGTTTTTTGCTAATAACCTCTATGTGTGCCTTCCAATTTAAATTACGATCCATCGTTATTCCTAAAAACTTAGTGGAATTTACAGCATCAATTAAATTATTATTGTATCTAATTTCAAAATTTGGGAATTTTAACTGCCTTTGGCTAAAATGTATTATTACTGTTTTATTTAAGTTTATATTGAGGTTCTTATTTTCTAACCATCGAATCGCTTTGTTTAATGTATTATTTATATCAGATTCATATATTTGCTTATTATCACAAGGAATGATTATCGTGCTGTCATCTGCAAAAAGTGTCATACTGTGTTCTATACATTTAGGAAAATCGATAATGTAAAGGATAAAAAGCGGTGGTCCTAATACGCTTCCTTGTGGTACGCCATAGTTGACGTTACGCTCTCCAGATGAAAAAATTACTTCACGTTTAGTGCTCACATCAATCGTCGTGATTTCTGTTGTTTGCTTCCTGTCTTGTAAATATACGCTTCGAGCTTTTTTAATAGAATATTATGCTGAACATAAATTAATATGTGTCGCTGTAAATGGCACAGATGGGTGTATTCTTATCCATATTTAGCATGATTTTGTGTAGAAAGTCGTAAATATTAATTGTTTTACTTTTTAACCGACTTACCGAAAAGGAGGAGATTCTATGTTCGACTTCTTGTATGTTTTTTTTTTATGTTTGTTCACCGATATCTCCGTCAATTGTGGACCGATTTTGAAAATTTTATTTTTGTATGAAAGATCATATTTCGAAATTGGTTCCATCTTAATTTGGTGAAGATTTATATACAACAGAACTCTTCAATAAATAACGGGAAATCTCTCGGGATTGCTGCAATTGCATGTCTGTTTATTGTGTATACCATATCATAACATAACATCACGCCAGTACGCTCTTGAGGGATACGCAGATCTTTCATTTCACCCTTTATGTTCAAGTTTCATGATATTTGGCTAATCTATTCTGGCCATAAGGTAACTTACTAAACGACTTGCTTATTAAGTAAGTACAACTAAAAAGTGAAAACTAAAAAAACTATTTTACAAAAAAATACTACCGACTTCCAAATAACAAAACTACAAAGTGAAAAATAACTTTATTTTTGGAAATCGGTGTCTATAACGTAGTAAAATGGTACCTACAAAAGATTATAGTAGTTATTCTAAACCCGTTTTGCTCATTCCAAGTATATTATGTTTATCTATATATGTGCTTAGTTCTCGAGAAATATATTTAAAAAAACGGATAATAATGATATTGGTCTGTAATTTTGCATCAGGTCTTTCTCTTGCTTCTTATGTAACGGCTTTACTATAGATTTTTCAAACACAAATTCCCTCACAAATACACAAGTTCATTATATTACACAGTGGGCCACATACAATGTCAGCGACAGCCTTAACAATCTCTGTACTAACACCATCATAACCTACACTCTTCGTGTTTCTGAGGGCTAAAATGATTTTAAATATGTCCGTTGGCAAGCTGGGATAAATAAATATCGAATCTCTTCTATTTAGGTTATGGTTCGTGACAGTGGTTGACCCTGCAGTAATTGGTTTATATGATAGGATAAATGAAAAGTGTGTATGTGTGCTGCCGCTGCCCGCTGCTGCGTGGAATCCTTTTTGCGGTTGTTTTGTGAGTGTTTATCGTATCTGTTTAATAGAATATCATCATTGGGGCTATGCTTAAATTTATTTAAATTAACGTTTAATGTATTCGATTTTTTGTTGAAGCTGACAGTTATTAATTACGTAAAGAATGAAATACATTAAAATTATTTACGCACTTGAAAATCACCATTAATTTTAACAAAGAAAAGTCTCAATGTTACTGTTTCCTCAAGAAGCTAAGGGTTAATTAGTTAGGTAGTAATTTGAATTTATTTTTGTAGTTTTTGTCTAAATAATAACGACCCGACTTAGCTCGTCATGATAAGCAGGGCTTGTTAAGGTCGGTCCGTGAAAGAAAGAAGATACATTTATTTACTCGTAGCAAAAAGTTGACATCATCATTAAAGTCTGTTTCTTAGGGTTCCGTAGTAATAGTAGCAAGGAACCCTTACGTTTCGCCGTGTCTGTCCCCAGCTTAGCTCAATGAATCTTAGTATTTGGCATGGATATACATATTAAACACGCCGACAAAATGGTAAAACTGACTTCCAAACGTCTTCATGGAATCTTGAGTATGGGATGACCATAGTTTTGGATGACAATATTACAGGAAAACCCAGCCCATATTTAAAAATGAAATAGAACTAAAATACGATTCTTTGCGGTTAATAGCCCCACAAAAATAATGTCGTACGCACATTTTGTTCTGAGAATTAAGAAGGAATATTTGGAACTGATTTAATAATCAGTCCGTTCCAATGTTAATTAAAATATGATAGGGCAAAATAAACTTTCCATAAATTCATGGTCACAGTGCGTATGGTACAGTCAAGCCAAGCGTAGTACAGAGTGTCAATTGAATAAGGCAAACTTTGAGGCTTTGTTACCAATAAAGTGCGGCCTACTTCACCACATAGCAAGTACCACTTGAATTCATAGATCAACAAGTTTGGTTTCAACATTAATTTTATGTTTGAAGGTAACTTGATTAATAAGTATTGAAAGATTGAATTTTTTGTATGAGTGATCGGAGATAGTAAAACCATGACGTAGTAAATGATAGTGTTATATAAAAAGATGGTTCTTTTAAAAGTTAAAGCAATTATTGTTTTTACCGTTGATGCACGAAATGTACCTACAATAGTTCTACTGTGAAAAAAGGGCGGTGTTTTTTTTTTAATTTGTTTCAGGCTCGCGCTTGACCAGTATCTCACCTGATGGTAAGCGATGATTTGGTCGACGGTGGGGCACGCTTGCCTAGAGGTAACCTATTCACTCTTGACTTAAAGTCCCCATGATTGTAGCTATCAGGAAACACAGACTCCGGCAGGGAATGCCACTCCTTAGCTGTACGCACAATAAAAATGTTCTCAAAACGTTTAGTGCGTATGGGTGGGATGTCCACCATGTACCGATGGCGCATCGCCGTACGTCTGGTAGTCCGATGATGAAACGGGCTGGGCGGAATTAGATCATGCAATTCCTTCGCACACTCCCCGAAATGTAACAGGTAAAATACTGAAAAGCTGGCAATTCGGCGACGGTGTTAAAGGCTCTGAAGCTTTTACTTAACCAGTGCGTCATCGCCGATGAGCCTCTTGGCCCGCTTTTCGATCGACTCTAGTGCATCAAGCTGGTATTTGGCAGATCCATCCCAGAGATGAGAACAATACTCCAAGCATGATTGAACTTGCGCTTTACAAGCTGAGCAACTGTTCTGGCGTGAAGTACCTTCTCACCTTTGCAAGTATCCCCAGCTTTTTGGCAGCCAGCTGAGACTTTGCTTCAATGAATGGGCCAAAATTGAGAGTCGATGTCAACGTAATGCCAAGAAGCTCAAGATGGTCAGTTATTGTCAGATTTGTGTCTTGTATAGCTCCGTCGCGTCGCTTTGTCGCATCAGAACAATAATAGTTAAGACACGTCACGGTAAGGCCCGTGGTAGTCAAATCACGATACGTTTTAATATTTAAGCTAATAAAATATCATACGCCGCCTCCGCCGCAACGCGACGTAAGTCTTTATTGATTGTAAGTTCCCTTTCTTTTTTCTATCACTGTTAAGGTGACACAAGCATTATGCCTTTTAGGGTTCCGTACCCAAAGGGTAAAAGCGGGACCCTATTATTAAGACTCCGCGGTCCGTCTGTCTGTCCGTCTGTCACCAGGTTGTATCTCATAAACCGTGATAGCTAAGCCTTTGAAATTTTCACGGATGATGTATTTCTGTTGTCGCTATAACAACAAATACTAAAAACAGAACAAAATAAATATTTAAGCCCCACTTATCATCCCATATAATAAACGTGTTTTTTTGCCGTTTTTTGCGATAGTGGTACGGAACCCTTCTTGCGCGAGTCCGACTCGCACTTGGCCAGATTTTATTCAAAACTGGCTTTTTTTCAAAAGTTTTTTTAGGTACGCACTTAAAGTTACCTTTCAAAAGAATGTAGATCAAGCTTTTAATTAATTAATAAATAAGTGACGAAATGCTATTTATAAAAATCATAAATATTTATAAATGAATATGTTAATTTCATACATCGATATAATAAACTGTAAATTAATTTATTTTACTAACGTCAAGTTCACTGACATGGCTTTACAACTTTATTTGTAAATTTTTTAACCGAGTTTAAAAAGAAGGGGGTTCTCAATTCGACTGTATTTTTTTAACGTTTGTTACCTCAGAACTTTTTACTAGATGAACCGAATTAGATGTTTTTTTTTTTAATTGAAAGCTGTTGCTTCTCTTGTGGTCCTATTTAAATTTGAAATTTGATCAATATTTGATAAATAACTTCAGAGATATACAATAGAACTTTTCAATAATTGACGGCAAATGTCTCGGAATCGCATGCCTGTTTATTGTTTACACCATTTCATATCATAACATCACTGAATGCCAAATAAAAACACTACAGAGAGACAAATAACTTCAATGCCGGCAATCGGTGTCAAAAAACGAAGAAATAAAGACAAAAACACTGTTGGGATTTGAACCCAACACTCGCGGCCAGCGCGCGCCGACTGCACTTGGCACACTCGCGCGCGGCCCACGCAGCGTCGATGTTTGGGTGAGCGGCGCAACATCAATGCAGCACGGCGCGGGACGAGGCATACTCGCTTCCACAGACTCCATCGCACCAGTCGACATCTCTCGACACTCTCAATTCAAATCTAACATTGGTCCTTCAAGGATCTCGCCGTTTAATTTGAATTTAACGGTCTCCGGAAAAAAATTACTAAATACCTCGAACCAGCGGTCTACAGTTGCGGTCTACAGCAGCGGCAGTTCCAGAAGGAGTCGACATCTTGCTCAGGAGACTTCGCCGAGCACCCGCACATGGCCAGAGGAGAAGAAAGCATCAAGAGGACGACCAACGGCGGAATTCGGAACATCGTCAAACGATCCAGTCATCGCAACGGACACAAAACTTGGTGATTATCGTCAGTCCAGTGGAGGGTATAAACATTCAGTGAGTTCGTTCCAATTCACCCCTTATTTTCATAATTCATATGTTTAAAAAGCTATATTTAAGTGAGTGCTTTCCTTCATCTCAGCCTCTAAAGGGAATTCACCATTTCACAGCCAAATATTTCTCCATCATCACCATTTCTGTTAAAAAGCAATAACAACCAGCATCTAAAACTAAAAGATGGTTTACGTAAAAAATTACTACATATGTTTATCAGCTGATCGCGCAGCGACATACCTAGTTCAGTGGTTCCTTTTTTCGCACTTCGCACCGAGTCGGTCGAGGAGATTCATAGATACATCATTAGTAACTTTTTCTTTCCATTTGCAACACCGGGTAAATAAGTTTATATTAACTGTTAATATTTAGGCGCTAGCTTCTAGCAATTGGAACGTCATGACAGAAGAAAAAGTGGAGAAGCTAATTAAAAAACGCAGCTGCATGAAAGCCAAGCTCACAATTTTAAGCAACTACCTACAAATGCAAAGAAGTTGCAGCGAGCTTGGCAGTCTGCAACTATTAGATTTAGAAACCAGATATAGGAAATTTGATAGCTTATACGAGGTCTTCGACAAATTGCAGGGTGACATCGAGCTGTTGTCGGACAACCCTGATGACGAAAGCGAGGAACGAGAGCCGTTCGAAAATCAATATTACAAGCTGGTGGCGATGGCTAAGGGTATGCTCGGTGCTCGTCCACATCAGTCAAGCAGCTTTCGGGACGGTGCCGCGACAGGTGACGGGGATGTTCAGGCAGGTGGTTTTTTGAATTACTATGTAAGGTTGCCAAAAATAAATTAACGGTTTTCCTTCATGGCTCGAGTTTAGAGACACTTATATTTCCTTATTCACTCACGGACGGACATCGATAAAATAAATAAATTGCACTACTTACGTGCGTCGTTAAAGGGTAGTGCGTTGCTAGTAATCCATCTATTAATCCATCTATTTCTCTATGGAATGCGCTCCCCCAGGCAATCAGGATTGCAACCAACCGGTTAACCTTCAAAGTTAAAGTTCGCGAGCATATTCGTAAGAAGTTGGCAGTAGTATCGTAACAGCGCTAATGTTTTTCAATTATTTATCTATTACTACTAATGTTTAAGTATATTTATGTATTTAGTATATTATTTTGAATAAATATGGTATGATTATATTGTATTTATAGTTAATATGTATATTTAAATAATCCACATAACTTTCATTGTTGCACCTACCACTGTTTATCTCTCCATCACCCAAAGGTCGACTGGTAGAAATGCCTAAGGCATTAAGTCCGCCTCTGTACTTGTGTGCATGAAGTATTAAATAAATAAATCCATAATTTAGACATTAAGGCTCAGAACTATGAGTCTGCGTGGAACTTGTTGTGCAGTAGATACGACAACAGGAGGCTGCTAGTGAACAACCATGTCCATGCATTGTTTAATGTTAGAATAATGGAAACAGAATCGTGTTCAGCCATTCGACAGGACAGCCAACTGAGCATGGCGATCTAGGGGAGACCTTGATCATACACATGATGGCAGAAAAACTTGACAGTATTACACGCAGACAATGGGAAGAAAACAGAAACACACTTATAAATCCACCCTCACTTGATATTTTCATAAACTTCCTCAGCAACAGAGCAGATTTACTAGAAACACTTCAAGAACATAAAATACATCACAACAACACACAAAAACCAGACACTTACAAACATAAAACAAATCTACCCACATCTAATAAAACAAAAGAAAATCAGATAACACAATTACTTGAAAAAAAAAAACAGGTAATTACAATAACGGAATATTTACATGCCCGATGTGCTGCCAGTCACATTATCTATATAATTGCGAATCATTTAGAGCCCTGTCTTTTGAAGCACGCATTCAAACGGTCAAGGAAGCAAAGGTCTGCTTTAATTGTTTACGACCAGGGCACTCAGGACGTATGTGCACCGCTCTGCTTCATTCACATGAGGCAGAAGTAGCATCAAATCCAGAACCAGCACTTCCCGTAATTTTACTGGATCAACCAACGTTAAGCAGTTTACTACTCCGCCGAATGTTTTGCTTTCCACAGCGATCGTGAACGTGCTGGATAGTAAACGCGACGTGCACGCCGCACAAGTGCTGTTGGACAACGGCAGCACGGGCTACTTCGTATCTGAGGAACTTTGCGGTAAGCTGGGTTTGTCGCGACGTAATGCGGGCGCCACCGTGACAGGTTTAAACAATAATACATCACTTTGTACACAATCTTGTAGCCTTACCTTCATGTCCACTTTTGACGACGAATGTAAAATCACAGTAGATTGCCATATTTTACCACACGTTACCAAAAATTTACCATCATCATTCATAGACATAGATGGAATACCCCTTCTAATGGGAATAACCTTGACTGACCCATCATTCAATGTACCGTCAGCAATTGACATATTGGCGCCGAGGTATTTTGGTCCGTGTTAGGCCGGGACTCCATCGACTTGGGCAAAAATCAGCCCAAGTTGTATGAGATGAGGCTGGGTTGGTTAGTGTCAGGGTACGTCGCTCGTCATAGGACACACACATCTCCACCCGTCTGTCTCGCTTCTGGGAACTAGATACCATTACTGCCAAGCACCTCTTATCTACGGAGGAGCGTGCCTGTGAGCAGAGCTTTGAGAAGCACACAATACGAAAAGACGACGGGCGCTTTGTCGTAACTATGCCACTGAAGAAAGATCCTTCAGTCTTAGGTTAGAATCGTTTCACAAAGCAAAATGTCGGTTCATGTCACTTGAGCGTAAATTTCACCAAGGTCCTGTCTTTTGTAGCTAAAAGAAAACTACAACATGAATATTATAAAAATAAAAATATTCAAAATAAGCGAAAATACACATTATACAGTAAAATTTTGAGAAAATGTGTAATAAGTACTCAAATTATTAAAAATAAAAAATATATAGAAAAAGCCGAAAACAAATGTAAAGCCACTTGGAGAATAGTTAACGAAAGACTCAAAGAAACCAACCAAAGAAATGAAATTAGAGAAATCTCGGACGGAAAACAAATGCTAAAAGGTGGCGACAAAATTGCCACGTATTTCAATAATTATTTAATAAATGCTGTTATAAAACCGGTAATTAATGAGTGCTCCACAGACAAACCAATAACTGGAAGAAGGCTAGCCAGCTCTATTTATCTGGAACCAGCTGATTTTGTTGAAGTACATAAAATAGCAATGGACTTACGGAATACAAATTCAGCTGGATATGATGGTATTACAACTAAATTAATAAAACAAACCATATTCGCTATATTAAAACCATTGACCTATTTAATTAATCTGTCTTTGGAGAACGGAATTTTTCCTGAAGCACTTAAATTTTCCGTTGTAAAACCACTCCACAAAAAGAGTTCGAAATCTGAGGCAGGAAACTACAGGCCCATTACACTGGTTCCGATCTTCTCCAAAATATTCGAGAAAGTAATGACTACAAGGCTTATTAAGTTTTTTGACAAAAATGAAATAATATGTCAACAACAGAATGGTTTTATTAAAAATAAGTCGACTACTCTGGCAAGTTTTAAATTGATGAAAGAAATCCTTGGCACTTTAGATAAAAAAAAGATTCCAATAGCTGTATTCCTGGACATGAGTAAAGCATTCGATATGGTATGTCTCGAAACACTATTAAATAAATTGGAAACATACGGTATAAGAGGCCCAGCCTACAATTGGTTTGATAGCTACCTAAGGGGTCGAAAGCAATGCACGGAGATCGTGAAAATGTGCCATGATGTGCCTACGAAACTTATAGATCTAAATACTTAGTTAACAATTATGGCGTACCCCAAGGGACTGGAATTTCCCCGATACTTTTTTTAGCTTATATCAATGAACTGCCGAACTCAACAGACCAATACACCATACTATTTGCAGACGATACCACTATTCTGACTAAAGAGGCCACTGTTGAACAAGCAACGAATGTCACTAATAAAGCTCTTAATGACTTACATGACTGGTTAAACCTAAATAATTTACAAATAAATACCGAAAAAACTAAATTTATGACATTTGGCACGTATAATAACAAAAAAAAAATTACAGACAAAATTGACATACAAATAAAATATAATAATGACGAAATTGAACAAGTAAATACTATGAAATTTTTAGGAATAAATTTTGAAAAATTTTGCAACTGGAAATCTCATGTAGACATGGTGTGTAAGAAAGTAAATAAATTTGTATACGCACTACGAAAAATTAAACAGTTAACAAATGTAGATACAGCTTTAATGGTATACCACAGCCACGTGTGCTCAGTATTACGATATGGGATAATCATCTGGGGAAACTCTACAGATTCTCAAAGAGCATTCATAGTTCAAAAAAAATGCCTCAGGTCGATGTATAATCTTAAGTGGACTGATTCTTGCCGACCAGTGTTTACCAACAAAAGGCTGCTTACACTCCCATCCTTATACATTTTAGAAATCTGCAAATTTGTTAGAAACTACCCATTGTTATTTGAAAAGGATGAAAAAGCTTCTTTTAAAAGAAAAGTAACACAAAAGCCACTGATAGTACCTCGAAATCGTCTAAAACTTTGCGACACGAACTGCTACAGTATGGCGGTTAAGCTATATAACCAGCTACCAGAAAAAATAAGAAAACTCAATGAATTAGAATTCAGTAGAACTTTATCTAATTGTAGCCAATTAGATAAAGTTCTAGTTCTCTGTGACAGATGTTTTTATTCGATTAATGAGTATACTAATTTGAAATCCCTCTGACATTGTAATAATGTATTTGACATGTTTAGTTATAATAATTATTAATATACATTTTTTTTATTTTGCAAATTTTGGAATTTTATAATGTAAGGAGACTGTATTTTTTATTTCCTGACTGTAGTATAACTGTTGTGTGTAACTGCATGTCATTTAAAAATTTGCACGACTAGAAAGTCGAATATAGTGAAACCCTAATATGTTACTCTTACCATCTAAAATGTACCTATATTCTGGCAAATAAAGCATTCATTCATTCATTCGTACAGTATTCGATGTTTCAGCCACCACTAGTACTGGGTTGTCGTTAAATGAGATCCAAATGGTCGGCCCAACTGTACAAGAAGACAATATCAATTCTACTACGTTTCCGATAGCATAAATACGTAGTTACAGACGTAGAGAAAATGTACAGAGCGATTGAACTACATCCTTCTCAACGCTCTCTTCAACAAATCATATTTCGCTCAGATTCGACAGACCCCTAAAAACACACTCAATACCGTCACTTATGGCACAGCGAGGGCACCTTATCTAGCAACCAAATGCTAAGTTAGCTTAGCTTCCAATGCTCCTAACGATGACGTCAGGCAGTCAATAAAAAGAGATTTTTACGTAGACGATTATCTGGGAGGATGTGACACAATAGATAAGACAATTAATATCGCCAAAGGAAAAAATTTCGTTCGCAATCGCATTCACGAAATTCAAGAGAACACAGAAGGTCACGCGAGGAGCTACGTACCTTCGAAAGACAATCCGGCGGATCTTGTTTCCCGCGGGCTTAGGCTGACTCCATCAGAGATTCATCCTTGTGGTGGTCTGATCCCGCTTTCTTAAAGAAAGATGAACGGGAATGGCCAAAAATGCCCAACATAGGAAGAAACACGATCTACCAGAATTGGTCTCTTGTTCTGTTGTAGTGACTAACAATAGTTCTAATGTAGACTCCATTAGTAGCTTAATTAACAATAGATCTAACTTAACTTATTTACAAAAATCAATAGCATACCTACTAAGGTTTATTCACAATTGTCGGCACAAAACCAATGCATTATCGGATCATCTCACAGTTGGAAATGTTTCCTGACGAACACAAAGCTCTTAAAGCGGGAAAGGGTCTTCATAGAAAAAACAGACTGGTGGCCTTATCCCCATTTCTGGATCCCAGCGGCCTGTTGCGTGTCGGTGGCAGACTGGATAATTCCCCATATGCCTTCGACACGAAAAACAGCGCCGTGCTGTGGATCCCCGCACAGCATTATGCTGAGTGGAAGCCTTTTTGCCACAATCACGACATGCATCTGCCTGGCATCTTTTTCAACCTATTTCTTTTCTGTTTTATTCAAAATGTAGGTAGTAAATGGTATTATTATTTTATTTATTTCTCATCTTTACTAACTTACTTTAAGTACTATTAATACTACTGTTAAGGGTTTAGCATAAGCATATATTTATATTGTATGTCGTTTTGTGACAATTAAATACTTTTTCCTTCTTTCTTTCTTCTTTTTCTTTTCTTCTATTGTGCAGCAAACACCACATAACAAAAATCATATTTATCCAAACTTGTTTAACATATTTGCATGCTGGACCCCAGCTCTTACTGGCAAACGTAAGACAAACCTATGGGCCTCTGGGTGGCAGAAATCTAGCCAAAGCTACAGTAGGCAGATGTGTCCGATGTTGCAGGTACAAAGCGGAATCAGCACAACCCATAATGGGGCAGCTACCCGAAAACCGAACAAGCCTAGAATACCCATTGTTACATTGTAGTGTTGACTACGCCGGGCCAGTGATGATAGCGGATAGGAAGTGTAAAGGCTGCAGACTCCTCAAGTCATTCTTGGCAATCTTCATATGTATTTCCACGAAGGCCTGTCATATCAAGCTCGTCACTGCACTATCCAGCGAAGCTTTTTTGGCTGCACTTAACCGCTTTGTGTCGCATCGAGGTAAACCACAACGCATCACGTCCACAATGGCACAAATTTCGTCGGTGCCTACAATGAGCTTTCGAAATTTCTTACACAGTCAGACCTCGAAGGTCAACTGGCTCAAGAAGGTATCGACTTTAAATTTATACCTGTCTATAGTCCCCACTTCAACGGCTTAGTTGAGGCGGGTGTTCGTTCCACCAAACATCACCTTAAAAGGCTACTCCAAACCGCTCACCTGACCTATGAGGAATTGGCTACTTGCCTCACTCAAATTGAAGCAGTTTTAAACTCCCGTCCCTTTACTCCTGTTTCCACAGAACCAGACTTTTCCGCTCTAACACCTTCTCATTTCCTAATTAGACGACCACTGAATGCTATTCCTCATCCACAGGTTTCTGACAGCCACATTAATCGCTTGGAGCGCTTCAAGAGAGTAGAACACATCAAATAGCACTTTTGGCAGCGGTTCTCCCTTGAATATGTTACACTACTGCAGCGGAAGGTGAAGTGGCAGTCACCAAAGACAGATCTGAAGATGGGCTCCCTGGTCATAGTCAAAGACCGAGCTCTTCCTTCACTTCTCTGGTCCTTGGGAAAGGTCGTGCATGTCTACCCTGGAGGTGACGGAATCACCAGAGTCGCTGAGGTAAAGACAAAGAGAGGCTCTTGCGTGATGAAAAATGCGATGTGGATTTCCGTCTATGTGATTGGTCGATTTTTCATACTCTTTGCCCTTTGCCTTGCTGAATTCATTACCCAATAAGGCTGCAGGTAGAAAATTGTTTATTTTGACAAATCATTCGTAGATCTTCTATCTAGTAGTTGGAGCCTGAGTGTGTGCCTGATTAAAGGATATTTTTCATTCTTGTGACATAAGACTCAGTGACAAATTAGCTTATTTAATTTTAAAATGTAATTAATGTGTTTTACTAAAATAGGCACGTGATTAACAGGTGTATTTATAGATATAGTATCAAATTAAATTAGTTACCGAGACCCCACAGAATACATATTTACATACGTAAAAATGCTCACCCCTTCTTCAGGCAGAATCTACACAACATCACCTGCTATGATCCAGAGACACAGTTTTTACTTTGTTTACTTGAATACTACACTGCCAGCAGTCGTTGAACCTGTATTCAGTGGTACGGTTCGTTAAGATTATGATATATTTTTGCTGGAGTCACTAGAGTTGCTACTATCATCATCATCATTTCAGCCGAAAGACGTCCACTGCTGGACATAGGCCTCCCCCAGGCGTCGCCACATTGACCGATCCCGTGCGTCTTGCATCCAGCGCCTTCCCGCAACCTTAACCAGGTCATCGGTCCACCTAGTATTATATTAATTCAAAATTTTAAAAAGCAGCAGGTAGTATAAGAATACAACCATAAAACAACGATTCGTCTAAACATACATAATATCATGCTTACATGCCTTAGAGAGTAGGCAGGGTATCAAATATCAATTTAAGATCACGACGCCACATACGACGAAGATTGGAGGGTAACAGATGTGATAATGGTGTAAAAATGCTTACACCAAAAACATAAAAATGTGTAAAGGCCCCGAGTTTGACATGTATACAAAACTAGATATAAAGATAACAAGAATTTGCCCATCTCCGTCTGAAGCACTTTGTCTAAAATTATAAAATAATTATAGAACAATTGCCTAACTAATTATTTAGCCAATGCCACATCCTCGCCAATAATCAATATGGTTTCCGACATGGCATCTCAACGGAAGATGCCGTGGTCGACCTTGCACAGGCGGTTTCTAACAAACTAGACTGAAATGCTATTGCATTTTCTTAGATCTCAGTAAAACACTCGACACTGTCTGAATTTCCAAATTGATAGAGAATATGAAAAATGTGGGTATACGTGGTCTAGCTCTTGACATCTTTAAAGACTATCTTTCTGACCGTAGACAATCTGTCAAGATAGACATTATAATTACCACAGAAGAGCAAATAACCTTCGGCATTCCCCAGGGGAGTATCTTGGGTTCCATTCTCTTCCAAATTTATATCAACGACGTTTATAATCTGCCTTTCATCAACTGTGATATTTTCACTCACGCAGATCGCACTGCACTAGTGGCATATGACAAGTGTTAGGATGACACTAAACTGCATTCGGAAATCACATTACGGAGAGTAATGCATTGGTTTGCAAGTAATCTATTAAATTTATACGTTTTATTCTACCGCATACATCAAAACACCGGCAATCTACAAACCCATAACTTTTCGCAAAACACTAAAGCTTGTACTTGTCTGACGTTGACAAGGATAGAATCCTTAAAATATCTCGTAGTGTTCGTCGACGAGAAACTAGAATGGACCACTCAACTGGAGTCTTTAACTTCTCGCACCAGAAGACTCATATACATATTCAAAAATCTAAGGTTTTTAGCGGATAAAGACACTCACCGAATGGTTTACCTGGCTCTGTATCAAGCAATCCTGACGTACTGTATCCCGGAGTGGGGGAAACTCATAACACTGAGCTAATAAAGCCTGAAACAGCTCAAAGGGCTGTGCTGAGAGTAATTCATTTTAAACCACGCGACTACTCCACATATATGTTATATTCAGAATGCAATGTCCTAACTGTTAGGAAATTGCACATACGAAGATCCATCCTCTACAAGCACTCCGATTTCGTTCACTAAGCTGATTGTCAGTCAGCGGCGTCGTGGCTTTTATTTATGTCCAACTGTCTCTTGAAGGACTGCCTTCGCAAGTCGACAGTTTAATGGCCTAAATGCTAGGCTCTATAAAAAAGCCCACAAACAATTTAATATCTACGCCTTGACTAAGAGTGCGGTAAAACACAAGATTAATGCCTGGCTACTGAAACTGAAATTGATACTGAGGATCTTCTAACCACTGTACATTAAAATGAGACAAACAAACACAAACACATACTCACTCTCAAACACACACATTGACATACACACTCGCACGCACCATCACACGCTTACACACTTTTTTATTTTTTTATTCTTATCCTTTGCTTATCCACTGCACGCACCAATGTTTTGTAACCGCAATAAGACTCATTATGTATGGATACTCTTTCCTAAGAAACCGACTGGTTTCCTGCCTAGTTTAGGAAAGGGAGTCCTATGACCCATTTAATATTTGATGTACTAGTTTTAACAAGCTTTTATATAACTTGCAATGTTTATATGTATGTAAATGTGCTCGGGTCAAATCTTGCAACTGAATTTTAAAGCAGTTATCCATCACCGATTAAGATGAAAGTTTTGCATTCACGTTTAGTTTAGATGACAATGCGTGGTTTATCTAAGTGAATTTATTCTAAATCCAACATCCATCCACGTGCGGACGGATCAAATTGGCGGACTAGTTATTTTTTGTGCACTGTTATGATATGGGTATCTTATGAAAGGGTTTGCTGAGAATAATACGAAAATAGCTTGTTTTTAAAAAAGATCTTTTAATGAATAATTTTATTCCCTATAATATTTATGTATGACATGTACCTTGCCGAATGTCAAAAGTACTGATTGTGACATTATCTTGGGTAGGGAGAAGCTAGAATTTGTCGATAAAACGGTATTCCTGGGGATCACGCTAGACTCAAGGTTGCAATGGGGTCCTCATTTAATATCACTTGCAGGGCGGCTAAGTTCGGCAGCTTATGCTGTTAGAAAATTCGTCAGTTTACTGATGTAGATACCGCGAGGCTAGTCTATTTTAGTTACTTTCATAGTATAATGTCTTACGGTATCTTACTATGGGGAAGGGCTGCAGACATTGATTCAATTTTTATTCTGCAAAAACGAGCCATCAGAGCGATATACAATCTTCGCCGGCGCGATTCTCTAAGGGAACTGTTTAAGGACATTAACATCATGACGGTACCTTGTCAATATATTTATGAAAACATCATGTACGTTAGAAAAAATTTACATCTTTTCAGTAAAAACGGTGACAGACATAATTATGTTACTAGAAATAGGGACCAATTAATCCAACCAGGTTTCAGGCTGGCTAAAGTAGCATCATCTTTTATGGGGTACTGTATAAAATGTTACAATAAAATACCTCCCCACATTCTAGAACTGAATGAGACGAAATTTAAAACTTGTATAAAACGCACACTATGCAGGCAAGCACATTATAAGTTGGGGGATTACATCGCTGATAAAAATGCTTGGCTAAATGCTGGTCCCGCTCCGCAGCCATTAGGGCGCAAGAACAATTAGTGATGGGCAAAAAAGTTTTGAACTATTGTTGGAGCTGCTGAAGACTGTATGAATATATTTGTATTGTATAAACTCAATTTCTTTTAGTATTATATAACTGCCCAGCATATGTGTGAGTACTATGTGCCGACTGTACATCTACCTATGTGTCGTTGGTTGACTTCGGTGTGCCCTGGCATTTGAGTGTGTCATGCTCTCTCTACTTTCTCTCTGATGGTGGCACATGTGTTGGATCATTCGGTTCCCTTCATAATGGTTGAGCTGAGTGGTGCCGATCCATGCGTCATGTTCGTGAACGGGCGCCATCAGTTGGGATTGGTCATAACTTAGCTGCCTCGGCCTGTTATTGCATTTTTATGTTGAAATTGTTTGTTACTCTAGACGCTTTTACGTGCACGTCTTTTTGCATCGTTCTCACATATATGTATTTATTTCTTAACAAGAATGATGTAAACAAAAACTTGTAATTGAAACTGATGGAAAAGAGTGTCCGTGGAGTTTCTTGCAAATTCTTCTCCATTGAGATCTACTGACGTTTGCGAATTTGCAACTAGAGTCATATTTTTTTTTGTTTGACAATTCAAAAGTACCTTTAAGGTTTATTTGAAATAAACTATTTTGATTTTGATTTTTGACAAACTACTTAATGAATAAATTATTTTTACATTATTATAACATCAACATAATTTGAACGGGAGCCCTCTTTTGCCGCCAGGGGTTAAAAAGGCGCCAAGTTCTTCTAAGTAAAGTTCAAATGTAGAAGGGTGACAAATTTCATAGCCTTTCCTTAAACAAAGCTACAATGTACATTTTCGTCTATGGACTTAAAGTGATTTATTATTTTCTGAGATATTGAATGTTTAACTTATTTTGAAAAAAACTATGACCGTAAGCTTCTTTATGTAATTTCAGGCTGCAGACAGTAACCGCTGTCCTACACGTTATATATTTCTAGGGGTGAGGTTTCTCTGCAGCTGTATGTACATATTTAAAAATAAGGCAAGGGGTTTTACAAATTATTAACTGAAAAATATTTTCGTCGACCGCGACTGAGCTCTGTTCAATATTGCCCGAGAATTCCTGTAAAATCGTAATATCAATGGGTGCGTGAAAAATGGCATACTTTATGCTATTGTCGTTTTGCCAAACTGTAAAGGATTCACCACGTGACGATTCCATAGCACTGGTCAATCGCATACATTTTTGAATGTCACTTGTTAAAACCTCAGGGGGTGACCATAAGCTCTTAGAGTAAGGTTATTTTGAGTGTGTGTAAGAGACAGATATATATGACTTGTATCACCCCAGTTCACCCTTATAGCCTTTGTTGAAGGAGTCTGTGGGTTGGAAAAGGTATGTAATTCTAGTGAAATGATCGCAAGACAAGCTTTAATTTTGGTAAATTATTTATTGCCTTTATTAATATTTTAAAGCTAAAATTTTTCACTGAAACACAATTAAACATTAGCATTTCTAATACTATTTATTATCACAAACTAAACCTAAAATTAATGACTAATTATTTGTCAATTTATTAGATTTCAAATTAAATCTTATTCTATATGTATCATTGACTGTTATAGAGGCGCTTGTATAGTTGCTTTCATTGTCATTCTTGCCATTGGTTAGTTTCTTTCCATTTTGATACAATTTTTTATCCATTTCATATAGAACATTGTTGGTTTCATCTCGCATTTTAATTTCTTTGTTCATTTCGGTTTTAGCAAACGTCTTCTTGTTGTAGGTTTTGACGTAAAAACTTCCGAAAAGATACAGGAAAAGGCTTATGTTAACAGCCATAGCAATAGTCATGATGTAAGAAGGTTTACAATCTGAGGTCACGCACGCCACTCCAAAATGGCTGATTATGAGAACGAACTGGATCTGAAAAGTAAAATGTTTGGTTGTTAGTTTGTAGAAAAAGGTAGTCGTGCAGGTATGAACAATGAATATGAGGGCCTTGTCAAGGTTACTTTATACAAACACCCTTATTTATAAAAATCTCGAAACTGTACAGCGATTGCTTAGCACATTCTTAATTCAAATTCTATAGAAAATTTGTTATTGTTAAATGAGTTTCCTAATACTGGCATGTATAAGTTTTCCTAATGGGGCGCTACTGGATTTCAGCTACTAAGCATAACACGGTGCTATCAAATGTTCTCAGGGGGCGAAACGCAGTTCCTTTTTATGTGCTTTTTATCACTAATCAAAATATAACGCTTGAATTTACTGCCGTGACCCTTTTTTTGTCACTTAGAAGTATCAAAATGAAAAAGTCGCATAGATTGAGGTGTACAGAGGATATAATGACATAAAAGTTATGACAAACTTACCAACTGTATAGTAGTAATATACTTCTTCCACCACAAATACTTGGCCATATTTGGGTACGATGACAGCCCATAATAAGTGTACATGACAATATGAACGAAAGAGTTCGCCATCCCCAGGAACAGTAGAGCATATGTTGGCTCATACTTCAGCGCTACCCATGTCACCACTACCATCAGAGTGTGGTGATAGACGTGGAGGAAGCTCACTTGGTTGTACTTCTTCCTCAGCACGAAGAAGATTGTGTCAAGGAGTTCTGAGAACTTGGCTAGTAGGTAGTAGTACATTGCTGCTGTAAGCTGGAATTTGGGGAAAATTTGAATCAGTTTAGAATAGAATAGAATTGAATAAGATTTCGTTTAAATCTGAATATATGGAATAGAACGAAATAGAACAGGATAGAACGGAATAGAACGTAATAAAACGGCATAGAACGGACTAGAACGGACTAGAACGGAATAGAACGGAATAGAACGGAATAGAACGGAATAGAACGGAATAGAACGGAACAGAATTGAATTGAAGAACGGAATAGAACGGAGTAAAACGAAATGAAACGGAATAGAACGGAATAGAATGGCATAGAACGGAAAAGAACGGAATAGACCGGAATAAAACGGAATATACGGGCAAAAGAAAAACGGTTGGTTAGTCAAGTTTATTCTTCGTTGTACGAAAATCTCCCTTGTCTGTCTGATGTAGGTGTTTCTTTTTATTCTAAAGATTGTTTCTCGCTAGACTAAGGACGGTATTCCAGATGCTCATACCCATACTCAACTCAACTCAAACTGGGAATGGACAATTGTGACCGGTTGGATTGTTGTTTTTACATTAACGTGCTCAAGGCCAAGATCCTTGACACCCCAAACGTAACCGTACTCTTTTAACACAAAATCGTACTTGCTAACTTGGACTTTCATTTTCATTTAACAATTCCACACATTTTGTGTTAAAAAGGTTTGGTAACGTCTGGGGCGTTTGGGCTCTTGCTCTGTTGAGTACACATAATTATGTCAAGATGAAGAATCATATAAACTCGAGTGATGTGATTGATTCGCAGTTGATTGGTAGGTGTGGCCAATTTCGAGTTTGAGTCAAGTATGAGCATCCGGAATACGGGTCTTAGTTTAGTCTACGCTGGCAGAGCTAGATTGACTGGAACAGTCACATTTAAGTCCCTTTTTACTGAGTACAGTTTGAAGCTGTAAAATGAATATTTAAAGATGTATTCATGTGTTTCACGTGGACCTGAGAAGTATAAAACAAGAAAGGCTGACAAAGAAAAGATACTTACACTTCTTCTGTTGTAATCCGTTTCCATGACGCAGGTTTTTGGCACCAGTCCATTTTCCGCCAGCATGGTAGTGCACTGAAAATTAAGTTGAGTTTATACCTTAAATAATACACATTTATGAAATTAGCATAATAATCGTTGCCACAACCAATGCCATGGTTGCCTATAAATTGACTTGCGTTTTAATTGCGTTTTTCATTGACCAGATTTTTTCCTACACTTATTTAAAACGCCCTATTCTACCCTCACACAATGCGTACCTGCAAAATGATTTATGGAAAATATATTTCCATGACATCTGATTTTACATAGACATTGAAATTACGAGGTTTTCCATGCCCATCACTGATAAATTTACTGTTTTGTTAGTATTGTTTCAGGATGGTCTAAATAAAGTTTATTGTTTGATATACGTTACATAGATACAAAATTCCTCTTACTTAAAAAAACTGTCGCACGGAGATGCAAAAAACTAGCTTCTGCCAGCTACTTCGATGGCGTTAAAACTGTTTTCTTATCCCACGGGTAAGCTATACCGGGATGAAAAGTAGCTTATGTGCTATTCCAGACTCTAAACTATATCTGTGCAAATTTCATCCAGATACGTTCAGCCATTCTGGAGTTATTGAGTAAAAAACACACAACCATCCATAAAAACTTTCGCATTTATAATATTATACTAGCTTCTGCCAGCGGCTTCGCCCGCGTGATTGTCGAAAATGATCTCGAGGGAATATATTCCGGGATAAAAAGTATTATATGTCCTATTCTTGACTATAATTTAACTCTGTGCCAAATTTCATCCAGATCCGAAATGCCGTTTGAACGTGTAAACATACAATACCGTTTGAAACATACAATACAATCACAATGCCGTTTGAAACATACAATACAATCACACACTTTCGCCTTTATAATATTAGTGTGATGTGGTTAGTAAGAAGTAAGATAAAATAAGCAGACACCAATATCAGATATTGTAGTATACAAGTGTGTGCGAAAACCCAGATGCAATATTTGGTGCCTCACTCTGATAGTACCATGGGACGGTTATCAGACACGACCAGAGGGAGATCAAACAACGGCTTAAGGCGATATTATACGCCCCAATGTATACGCAGTACTGGCCGTGCGCCCGCTCGATGCCAAAATATCAATAGTGAACATCCTTTTGAACAGTTTTGTTTGCAAAATATTATTTGATTTACATATGCTATGTCAGATATGAAGAAATTGCAGCCATCAATTTTTCTGTGTAAAAATATTTTTAAACATCCAAGTCGTTTAGGAGGAGTATCCAAAAGTTGTGAAAAATATCATGTTGCTAATTATTTTTTTTAAGCAAAACTATCTGTTATACGAAAAAACCATGTTTAAAAATTAATGTAGGATGAAAGAATAATAATTATATATTTTTATCAAACCTTTTAACCTAGTTACTAAGGAGTATGCTTTAGAAAATTACCATTTTACGGCACTAAAGCGTATGTAGGCCCTTAAGGTGCTTTCCGAGGCACACACACTTACCATGTAAAACAAGTAGCAGGAGACCAGCACTTGGATGGCATTGTAAAGCGGCATAATACTTTGCAAATTAAATGGATCCCGGTTCTTCATGAAGGCTGGTCCTATCTTCAAAACGAAGAGCAGGTATGATGCTAGAATCATTGTGACTGGCAGTGGAGAGCCCATTAGGAACCATGTGTTTACGAAATCCGCTGTAAAATAAAAGAAACAACTTAAAGTTTGAATATTTTACACTAAGAAAAATAATGGTGATTTTAAAAATCGAATAGTGACCTGTCTCATTTTTTATTTAAATTCATAATTCATTGGGAATCCCCCTCTTGGCATAATTTTCCAGGCTTAATGTTGTTTGGCCTAACGTTTTCGCATAACTTTTATCAGCATAATAATACTGCGGCATATTAATACTTTGGCATAATGCAAAGGTTAGCGTAAGTGTCATTTGTTCTCATTTGTTTTGCCATAATTTGGAAATGCATTAATATTTATTCGTCATAATAATTTGATGAAAAAGGGGAGGAAGAATTTTCGAAAATTATACCTACGGATAAAATGTAAATTTTCAAAATATCGTAAATTTCAATATCGATTTAAATCGATTGAAAATTATTTTACCTAAGCTTAAAATGCCTAATTAAATATATTTGATATAAGGACTAAAATTAATAAAGTTAAGGTGCGGCGGGCTGGCCCTTGGGCCACCCTTGAGCCGTGAACATGTTTGTTTTATTCCAAAGAACATTTTGTGTAAATAATATTATGCGTTTATAACATTATGCTGTATAAGATTATGCATCATAATCCAGCCAGCAGTATTTATGAAAATAAAAATTATGGCAAAATATTTATACCTTATAAGATTATGTGTAATGATCATGATGATGCTTAATTTCGTTATGCCAATGAAAATTATGGGAATATATTTTATGCTTATCATGAGTAAACCTAATCCACCACGCGGGCTCAGTGCGGGTTGGTGAATGTCACAGGTCTACGAATTTTTGATTCTAGGACATGCCGGTTTCCTCACGATGTTATCCTTCACCGTTTTGAGAGCAGTGGTGATGAAATAATTTACACAAAGTAAAGTGCAATCATAGTAATGGCGATTTATTTTTAAAACTTTCATAATATAGTGTAAGCAGCATTAAACCTTATATTGTGGGTTATTAATGCTCAAACTAAAAAAAACTTCTGCGCAATGATTTTTATTAATTACAATGACCTGATACAAGTTATTGCAAAGTGGTTGTTGCGTTTGTTTCTTGATGTTCATTATTAGAGATCGGATTATATGCAACATAAAAGGCTTAAAATAAGTATCCAAACATGTTTGAAAAATGGCTTAAATATCCATGAAAAGTTTTAGAATATTCGACATCAAAAAATTAAAATTCCACTAATTATTATTAAATTCATTTCAAAAATCATATTCAATCAGTAGTTTTTTTATTTTATATCTTACTATATCGTACATAATTTGTCGTTTATAATAAATAAGATTTGTTTTGAAATATTTTAAACATAGTTTTAAGGACAAGGGACTGTTTCCAATGATCGATAGCAAGATTTCATCTTTGATTTATCAAAACAGTTTATACGCAAAAACGGACCATATCATCACAATTTTTAGGGTTCCACACCTCAAAATTAAAAAAAGAACCCTAATAAGATCACTCTCTTGTCCGTCTGTCCGTGTGTCACCACCAATTTTCTTAGGAACGGGTAGAACTAGCAAGTTGAAATTTATACCAGATTCTGAGGTCTGTAGTCCTTATTAGGTAAATAGTATATAATCAAGATCCTGAGTCAACACGATAAAAAGATATGGGCAAATTTAGATTTTCGCGAAAACTTGTGCAGTAAAACCTTGCTTTTAACCAAAATTTACAATTCTAGGTCAACTGGAGTTCCCGTTGACCTAGAATCAATAAATTTGTCAAAAAGTAAGGTATTACAGCACAAATAAAGGAAAAATTCAAAAAAATAATGAAAGCACCATACTTGCATAGTTGACGCCAATTAAGATAGTCCTCTGAGTTGTATGGGCACTCGTACAATTTAAAGGACTAGCTTAATTTATCGGAATGTACGGAACCCGCGGCGCACGAGTTCGGTTTTGTTTTTGTTAAAATATGCAATAACGGGTGAAAAGGGGCCAAAATATTTTTGAACATACAAATGCTTATAATACGGTCTCCAATTACTAAGAGTACAAACTATTTTACTAACTTGTTTGTTCCATAGTGTTGTAGAAATAGGAGCTTAGCAATATGCAATCAAAATGCAAGATTTGAGACTCGATGTGTCTACTTCAAGGCACGGACTCATACTAGTAACTAAAGGTATTATGTTGGCCTATATAAACACAAAAATTGACAAAATCTTGGCCACAAAAATAAGGAAAATCCTGACCTTGATAAAATTTACTTTGAATTTGTGATTTACACAAACTGATAGGAAATACTACTGTTGGTTGAAATACCAACACAAACATGAATTCGTAGAATAGCGTTATTTTTTATGTTATTTTGTATAATTTACTGATGGTATTTACCAATATCGATTGATGATAAAAATCAATGTGTATAGCCTTAGACCAGCTGCCAGTATACCAGTGTTTTACACATTACTCGACGCGATTTGATTTATGTTACATAAATAAGCGATTTTCACTAAGCAAAATTGCAAATGGACGCAATGCAATACAATACAATTGGACCGATTTGCACTTGGAAGTTTTCTTAGAAAATACGTGCACGATATCACCTATCATTGCACTATCAGCTAAGTCCCTTACTGGTTATACCTACATACATAATTTCTGATCTACGTAACTATCTGCTGATCATTCAATAAAGGTGCGACATAAAACTGCACGCTTTGCATAGCAGTGCAGTCAACCCACGAATTTTGTTTGATTATCATAATTTCAACGTAATTAACACTTTTCTAATTAAATTAAATTGGTGTAGTAGCAACAGAGGTGCTCTCATTTCAAAGGACCCGGAGGTCGCTATCCTAACAGTACGATACAGGTTATGACTCGATATGAGCCGTGTCGTTAATATTATTTAGCAGATAGGTAAATAATAACAGAGCCCCATTAACCTGACGATGACAATGACATTTTAATTTATTTTTATAATTTGTTTATTTATAAGTTTTGTAATGCCTTTTTAATTAACGCGGATGCATTTTTAATAACAAAGAATGTTGTTTTATGATAGTGAGTGTAAGTCAGTGATCTTTAAGAAAGTCGGTGATCTCTCTGAAATTATCAAAATATTTGCATTTCCCTTAACTTTTTAATTTAAAAGCGTGGTTAGTGTTGTTGCCGGTATTCAATCATGCCATTGCCCTTACATCGAACATAATTTAACTTAACAGCTAACCGCAATATCTTATTAAAACTTCACCCAAAAAATAGCAACATAAATACATAATATCAGAGATTTTTAAACCAATTTCAATTTAACTTCTTTAATATGTATTAAAAAAACCCATCTCACTAGGCATGGCTCCTATCTCGTGGGTGCATTTACAAACATTAAAATTCATATACATAAAGAGCCATACCCGGAACAACTACCGTAGGCCATATAAATATTTATTCCATGCAGGACTTGAACCTGCGAAATGCAGCGCGGCAGCCAATCGCTCATCCACTGCGCCAACCGTGCCGTTTTTAATTGGTATTGTTTAGCTGCTCTTGAGAGCGTCAAATTAATTCAGGGTTGTGACATCTAACCTTAGGTCGCTACAGCTATTGTAGTCTGAAGGGCAATATCAGTTTGGTAATATACAAAGTCGAATGTAATTATTAAAAGTGGACCGCGCATATGAAATAGTCCCTGATCTGGTACTATCTTCAAGGGTAAGTTCAGACACGGGGTCGCAGCGCTAGCAAAGAAAACTTGGTTCAAATAAATGTCACTAGATGCCGCGATACGATTATGCATTGATTTGTTATTGAATTTTGTATAAAATTAACATTTTATAGAATTTATCATAAAAAATTGTTATTTTTTAATCAACTCTCCTAAGCACAAAATTATAGAATATTGGGCTCGGTTATGGTGCAGATTGAAATTTCTGAGGCATGACACTCTATTTTTTAAATTTGTATTGTAGCACATTTTGTTACAATGAAAATGTAAAAACGCGCTAAAAAATATTATAAAACAAATCGTCACTGTATTTAAAGAAAATATAGCCACGAACCGAGAAAACCCTTAACTTGCAAGTCGCTGCTAATCTATAGCCGTGGAACGGAACCGAACGCAATCAAAGTATTTATAAAAATATAATCATCTTATTAAGAAGAAAAACGTTATTTACGTCGGCACGGTTTCTTTGTGTGGGATGAGGCATCTGTATGCTAGTATTATATTATCTGTGGTACAGGTTTACCTAGTATATAACATAATGCCTGCAAGTATTTCCCGAAGTGTTGGGCAGTGGTGCACCCATAGTAGGTGCACCCACATTTCGTCAGTTATGTCTGCATGCATCCCATGTGATAGAAGGCGAGTCTTTTGAAAGAAAGAGATGAAGAAAGAAAAGAAAACATATTTTTCTTTCTATCTTTCTTTCTTCCTTTCTCTCTTTCTTACTTTCTTTCTTTTGCCATCTACGAGGCCCAAATTCAGGCATAGTATACATACTCGTAGTTTTCATATAATCAGCCTATAATGTTTCTGAGGCGAATGTTTCTGGGACGAAAATCTGTTCTCTAAGAGAGGGGGTATCCACCATTAGGGCACAGTGCGAATTGATAGATGACACATCTCTGCGATTATTTGGTATCTGTGGTATGCCGTAGAAACCCACGATTTATTTATTTGTGCTTCATATCAATTATACTCGTACCAACGGAAATATGATGAAATGTATTACACGAAGTGCCTAGTTGGGTTCGAACACTCGACCTGCAGTTTACAAGACATAATTCGAGGGTTTTTACTTGGTCACAACCGCTCAATTCTGGTGTGACCTTGCAATCCTGTATTGTTTTTATTCAGATCCGAAATTACTAAAAGGACATCAACATTCGAAAAGTGACATTGACCGTTGAAGTTTTGATTTGGACATTATTAATTGTAATATTTTCAATGGAACCCAAAATTTTGTATTAATTAGGCGATTTTTTTGTTTTTAAGGTGTAGGAGTACATATTTCTCAAAGTTCAAAGTTAAGCCGGTACTGGCTGTGCGCCCGCTCGGTGCCGGAATATCAATATTAAATCTCATTTTGGACAGTTTTCCTTCAGTTTTTCTGTGTAATAATATTATTTTTTAAATAAAAAGTATTAGTCATACGAAAAAAACCATGTTTTATAATCGCTGTGTCTAATTCTACTTTTGTATCCCGAAAAATTTTAGGTTCCTGCAGCTATGCGAGTGTAGCCGAGGGAAAAAGCTTGTCACAAAAAAATCAGGACCTAACTGGTTTAAAAGCCGGCCAAGTGCGTATCAGACTTCGCACATTTAGGGTTTCGTACCAAGTGTACAATATTGGTACTTGTTTGTAAAATATACGTCATAATAAACATTATCACCAAATTTCAAGTTCTTTGGTCAAAGGGAAGTTAAAAAATTGTGACAAACGACAGATAGACAGACACGTGAGTGACAGCAATAAGGCTCCGTTTGGACCCTTCGGGTACGGAACTCTGAAAACTACGCATCTTTTAAATATTAAAAAAAAACTGTTTTCAAGAAGTGAACCTTCAATTTTATTTTTATGATGATGCTATTTCATAGTCTTAAATATGCAAATATTAACTGTGCAATGAGACTTTTTCACCGTAATTTACATAGGAAAACATAAGTTATTAGTACTCTTTTGTATGTATTTTCGTTCAAATAGTTACACTGGCTGAGCAACTGTTGACCATTCGGCGTCTCGGGGTGTGCATTGTAAAAAAGGCATAACCAAACCAAACTTTTAGAAAAAAAACTTTAATAAAATAATACAAAACTAATTATCAAATATCACAACTCTGTTTTGTTTCTAGTAAAACATAATTCGCAATCCCCAATAATTTCATAATCAGCAACCTAACAAAAAAAAAAAATTTAGAAAGATGGCGTATTTTGGTAAAGCCAGTTTAATAATTGTACCAGTTCCTACCTTAATAAGTATGATAGCTTTCAAACTTTCTCCCTTTAACTCTTACTTATACAAAAAAAACAATTTTGGCTTTTCAAGTAAGCAGGTGGGTTTATTGACTCATTGGTAACCGGAATGTATCGAATCAGGTTTAAAGAAAAAGAAAGCATAAAAATAATCGGCTAGGATACAGGTTCCATTTCATGTTTTCTTTTATCCTTATTCCCAGCCTATAATTTTTTATTCAAGTTCTTAGTTAGAATTTCTAAAAATAACATCGTACTGGTCGTACTTCTCAAGTACAGTGCACTGGTAGTGCAATGATTGTCTCTGAAGAACCAGTTTAAAAAACTTCATAGGCCTTGTATGGGGTCCATGACGTGTAAAACTCCAGGATCCCGTACAAGTAAAATTAGCAATATTTCCATTTTTTTTATTAGTTTGCCTCTCAATGGAAGTTTTGCTCTTTTTTCTATGTCTACACATTTATAGGTACACAGTAACTTTGTACTTTGCACATACATAATGGTTTTGTGTCAGTATATAATCTTGTTTGCTTATTAATTAGTTAATGATTTTCTGTATTTGTCTGGTGCACCTGGCGTAACATGAAATCTGATGCAATGTGCGTTTATGAATGTTTCTACACATAACAATGAGAGCAGTGGTGGCCCAGTAGTACTGGTCGCGACTTACAAGCTGTAGGTCGTGGGTTCGGAACCAGGCAGGCGCTTTATTTTGTGTAAATTATTTAATTACCCCTTCACTCAAAAACGGTGAAGGGAAACATCGACATGTCCTAGAACCAAAAATTTGGAGGACATGTGACATCCACCAACACGCACTGGGCACGCGTGGTGGATTACGGCCCATCCCCTCTCACAGAGAGGAGGACTGTGTCCCAGCAGTGGGGATATTAATAGGGTGATGATGATGATGAGACATAACATCGCGCCTGTATTAACACTTTAGGGATGAAGAGTTAAACAGAGATGCACCTGTAGACTCAATTTCCCTGTTGTAATCAATCGGGTACAAATCCAGGCTCTGGGCTACTACCGACAAATTTCAGATGGGAAAACCCAATAACACTTTGCCTGCCTCGGGAATTGAATCCAGGACCTCATGCTCAATATTAGCGCTTGCAACCACTAGACTTACGGGACAGTAATATAGGGAAAAAATACAATGTTTTAATGGTTTAAAATACACAATAAGACGCTAGCGACCGACCCCGGTTTCACCCGTGACAAATTATCCACAAAACTATCCTCGTTTCTCACTCTTTCTATTTGTGAAAACTGCACGAAAATACGTTTTTGTAGCTTTTGAATTTATCGCGCACAGACGCGGCGGGGGACTTTATCTTACGTATGTAGTGAAAGTGATTGAAGTCGGCAAAATTAATGTTAAATTGTTTAATCGATAGGCCAGAAGATCATTTATGAATGAAATGGTTCTCAAATGTTTAAAACTTTGGAATGTTATTTAATGTCTAAAGTCATTACATATCTATTGAAAGTTGAGAAATATGCGTAATGATAGCAATGAATGCTCAGTCCAGTTATTGATATTATCATTAATTAACTATAATGTCACGTACTGCGTCTATATTAGTCACGTACTGCAGCCTCTGGGTGTAATGTTTACGAAAAGAGTAAATAAAACCAACGCGAACACTTGGAAATTATTTAAAGAATAAAATCACGAAGTCATAACCTAATCTTCCTAACATTTACGGGCTTGTTCGAAAACTTGTAGTGTCGATTCTTAGGGTGCCAAAGGCAAAACTGCTTAGGGATTAAAAAAAAAATACTTAGTGCAAACAGTTTTGAGAGAGAGAGAATTTTGAATATCCAATCTTTACGTATATTCATTTATTTCAGTCATAAAAAGTCCTTATTACAGGCATTACACTCAAAAACATTAAAAAAAAAAAAAAAAAAAAAACAGATAAGTACCCAAAATAATATTGATCCAATTATACATTTAAATTGTAATCTGATCTTAAAATTAAACAACAACTGACAATTATTCTTAATGCTTATTTAAGAAGTATAATTGTATATTTTTTGAATGATGTAAAATGTAATCGTAGAAGTATTGATCCCATTACGTAAATATTTTACTGGTGTAATGTCAGTGAGTGTCTAAGATTTTTTTTAACCCAGAAAAAGTGTATGTTTCCTGTGGTTTAAGCACAAGTCAAATTAAGCACACAAATAAATAAATAAATGCTACTCACTGTTTTCATAAAACGATACTGGTAATTCTTGGGTTCCATTTTTTTCGTCCATTGCAATTCCATTATTGACTTCCATTTTAACTACACTGAGGGAAGAGCCACACGTCTTCACAGATCGATTATATACCCGCAATTGCCATACGCATTACAGCTGAGTTTTAATTTGGTGTTTTGAGTTGGGCGTGGTCCCAGTATAAGCGGTAGCGTCTTGCAAAATAACTTGTACATAGATGTTTCATACTGCAGATTTTTTAAGTGATAACTTCTTTTGCTATTTTTGGTAGGAGCACAGATAATATGATACTGGCATAGTAGGGGCAAAATTTATGAGTTTGCGTTAGCAGCAAGCTAATCCTGTATGCTATTTTAAGTTTTCACTTTTGTTGTCAATCCTGACCAGACTGCCTATTTTTTGTAACGTCATTTTGAGATCGAAGGCCAATTGGCATACTTAAATACCAAAGAATTTTTAGATCTGTGTTTTTGCTGTATTTGCCAATAAAATATTTTTCTGTCTGCTTATCTTTTACACCGGGTTTTTTTGCAAGACTTATAATCCTGGAATAGACTATACTTAACAGGTTCACAGTCCCATGACGCACATAATTATGGCATTCGTGTTTGTTTTAACTATTTTTGCTACGTGGACAGTGATCCTGTAAACCAGCGAGAACTCAACAATCAATTAAAAGAATTACGAGTGAATTACAACTCAGCCTACGTAATAAAGTTTTCTTTCACCCACAAAATAAAAATGCGAAGACATAATACATCTCATCTTCCAGTCACCTGCTTGCCTCTCACACGGAAGATGCCCGTTTCCCAGCTGTGGGAGCGTTATGGGCTGTTTAAGTAAAGCAATGCTATACTAGGATAATTTTCAACCACTAGTCAATTTTGTTCCAAAAAAAATTAGCCTTTCTGTACATTTTGCCGAGTTAATGCGGGCAAAAATGTACAGAATGGCTGATTATTTTTTTGGGAGTTGATTTTTGCGTAAACTGTTCTTTGATTGAAACCTACTTTCTGGAAAAATGGCTGATCATTGAAACTTGGTAATCACTTTTACAGAGACCGTACCCAGCTCATGATTTAAAATATACACACGGATTTTTAATTTTCCATATGTGACAAAAGCTTTTTTCAATTTGAGGTGACAAGGGACAATCGGGCAAAATAATTATTTAAATATGTAAAAAATACAAAGGCATAATAATCCATTATGCCTTTTTTATAAAGCACTATCTCTTTCATGACCCCTTCGTTGAACTTCAAAACATTACAGTTTCCTTGTTGTACTACTCAATTTACAGTCGGTAATAGCTGTTACCTGAACCACCCTGCCGTTAGCCGACCTACAAAAAGTTAGACAATTTTGAACCTACAGCATTTAGCAGTAGATGAGTGTTATTCGATACGCATGAGCTTATCGAACTAGAACGACTTGTTCAAGGAAGGCAATTATTATAGAATACAGTTATGAAAATTTGATCTTTGAAATATAACGTTAGGGTTGGTAAGCGTTTGAATACTGCTTTGTCACCATGATGGACTTTTTAATTTTAAAATATTTGATAAGTTTATTTATTTACTCTCTATTTTAAAATATTTGATAAGTTTATTTATTTTATCTCAAACAGAGATCATAAGTGTAATAACAAAATAATAAGGCCGCCAGTATCAGTCACAATACCCCCTGTGCTAGTTGGTACTGTGTTACAGTGGGGTATTATTCCTCATTACTGTGACTCATAAGACAACTAACTAGTTAACACAGATCTGTCAAACATAGGCTCTTTAGGCAGTGAAATAAAAAAAAAAAAAAAAAACAAAACTAAAATCTTAACAATAACAATAAAACATATAAACTAAGCTATAAGTTGCTATACTTAACACTAATTTGGCTAAACTGGCGCGTGTGTGAGTGTGTGTATTAGAAGGTACGAGAACATATATAGTGTATGTAAAGCATGCATTTTATGTAGTGTAAGTAATGTATGTAGTGTGTGTGATGTATGTAATAAATGTAATGTATATTATGTAATGTATAAAGGCTTGCTTAGTAGGGATTTTAAATGTGTTTTCAGTACTATTATAATTCAAGGTGAGTATATTTTTGAATATGTGTGAACTACAATTCCGAAAACGTAAGATGACATTAAACTTATTATAAATAAACGGAGCTAGGAAGAAAAGAAATCGTTGGGCAAATTTTATTTTACAACTGGGTTGTTGTTACAAGGTATACCTTGTGAGTTCTTCGTACCGTGTCTGAAAAATCCGGTCGTTTGATATGTTGAGAATGTAAGATCTTCTCGATGTAAAGTTGACGAACACTGAGAACCGCGGTTAATTTGTACAGTTCATCGGTCGGAAACCTATATGTTTTAGATGATTACTTTTACAAGTAACATGGTTTTTAAAATTGTCCGTTGCGCTATTTCAGCTTTGATAAGATGTGTCTTATCAAATCCTCCTCAGATGGATATCCCATATACGATCACTGATTGGCATTACGCGTAATAGGTGGTGGTGAGTAGCTTTGAATCACATACATATCGTAGGTTTCTGAAAAGGTACAGCAATTTTCTTACGCGCTTCGATAGGAGTGAGATTTGACTTTTCCAATTTAGATGTTCATCTATTTGGATCCCCAGATACCTGACCGATGAAGCTACGTCATGACAATAACAGTCACAATTTTGAATGGAGTTGCATGTGTGGGCTCTTACAGTTATAATTTCAGGAGATGGTCTGGAAATTGCGTTTATGTAGTAGGTAATTACTTTTGTTTTAGATTGGTTGAGAGTTAACAGGTTGTTATATAATTTTTAAGCTGACATGGTCACAATCATTAGAATTAATATTTGTTTCGGGATATTTACCATGAATATTTAGGTTTTGGTTGAGAGCTCGATATTTCGGCACCTTTACAAGCGCCATGATCACGAGAACTACTAAAGTCTTTGCGGGTTGGTGTTGTTTACGAGCTGACATATCTGTCTACCTTCTTTCTCACTCGTTTTTCGCGCACAACGCCACTATCACCAGAACTCGTCTCACTAGCTACTCGACATTGTTCACGACAGACGATGCTCACCGTATCCAATTTTGACACATGTTCAATAGTTTTACGACCTTAACATAGTTGAACCACTGTATTCCAGGCTCTCGACAATTGAAACCCGTCGTCCCTATTAAATTTTTTGCACTTGGTTATTTCAATTGCTTCCCGAACCATTCTAGGTATGTAATAGCGTTCAGTCGAGATAACCTGTGGGTCATGTAACTCGATCTAGTGGTTTGGCCCTGATTCGAGAAGATGGTATGCTATGGCCGACTTTTGGGTATCGTTGTTTTTCACTGCCCTAATGTGTTCCTTGATTCGGCAAGCAACGGTTCGCTTCGTCTGTCCAATACATGATTGCCCACAGCTACAGATAATCTTAAAAACGCCAGGCTTTGCCAAGGGAAAGTTATCTTTAGGCGAACGCAGCATTTGGGATACTTTCTTGAAAGGAGTGAAAATAGTTTTTATGCAGTATTTACTGAGAATGTTTGCGACTTTGTCTGCCACTCCTTTCACGTATGGCAAAAATGCTGGCTGTCTCTCGACCTTGTACTTTAACTGTTTACTTCATGACTTTCGATCATGTGGCAAGATCTTTATCCTGCATCCATTCCTCTGTAGGACTCGTTTAACATGCGCTAGTTCGCCAGTAATAGTTCGCGAGCTCTCAACCAAAATCTAAATATACATGGTAAATATCCCGAAACAAATATTAATTCTAATAACAGGTTGTTATCTAGCTACTTAGTTACGGTATTGAACCCCTTTTCGGCATAATTGTTTGTTTCGTTCCAGTCTCTGGCAGTAAAAGTAATGACCGTATCGTCTGCAAAAGTAATTATTTTCCGTTTTGTAACATGAAACTTGATAAATCGTCAATATAAATAAGAAACAAGGTAGGGCCCAGGATGCTGCCCTGTGGTACACCATATTCAATAGATTCTTCTAAACTTGAGTAACTATGAACCCTGACTATTTGTTTTCTATTGCATAGGTAGTCAGCAATCAATTGTAGCTCCAAACCTCGAATACCCTTGCATTCTGCCTTTTTTAACAGCATGGGAATAGATACAGTGTTCAGAAATATACTCAGACATTTTTTGTTTTTATCGATACTATTTATTACTTCTGTCATGAGTTGTTGTATGGCATCATCTGTAGATTTATTTTGTCTAAACCCAAATTGATGCCGAGATAACAGGTTATACTTTTCTAAATACTGTTTAAGTCTATTATTTAAAGCTTTTTCTATTATTTTTGAAAGAGAAGGTAATAAGAATATTGGTCTATAGTTCGACACTACTTCTTTTTCCCCAGACTTATGCAACGGTAGAAAAATTGTTTTTTTTTTTAAGTCTTTGGGGAACTCCCCAAAGGTAAAACAGAGATTACAAATAATTATGATCGGCAAGGCCAAAACGGGCGCTGCTACTTTCAGAAGGTAGGAAGTAATACCACAGCATTAGAAGTACTTTTTAGTGATCCAATCAGTCTTAAAAAATATTTATATTAAATTAAAAAAGTTAATTTAAATTTGCTATTTAAATACAAATAACAACAGAAATGAAAAATAAATAATGATTATGATAACATTAAATTAAAAAACATGATGAACACGTTTTCCGCAATTTAGTAAGACAAAGTAAAAATGTTTACACGTATTCATTGCCATTTTGCGTAGACTGGCTTTTTTTTACTGTCACGGTTTATTTTTATTTTTCTAAGTAACGGTTGACTACCAGTTTTATAATGAATGCGCATACTTGTATTTTACCTACCCAGTAATTGCAAGTTTGGCGAAAATATTACCAATTTATAAATTTTATATTTGAGGAATTTGTCCGTCTATATTTCTTTACAATCATGTAAGAAATACTTATTATATTCTAAATTGAAAGCAAAATAATAGTATTCTCGACACAGGATTTGAACTCGCATCTTGTTCGCCTCAGTCTTATATACGAACCACGAGACCAGATCTACTTGAATATAATCGTTAGAATAAGGTATTAGTAGCAATAGCACTAATTATATTACAATACTCTGATAAACTTTTAGTTTTACAGCATAAAAATCCAAAAATCACATAACAAATATATACAAATATCCTAACGCTATCGTTTTACAGATCAAATTTGCGTATCTGTATTATTAGTGTATTTTTACATAGAGTAGTGCTAGTCTGATAAACTCATACAAATTAAATAATGCTCAAAGTTACAGGTGGAGGGTTCAAATTCGTTCGTTTTTAGGGTGGTTCAGGTAACAGCTATTATCAATTGTACACTTAAACACATAAATAAAAATATATAAAACTTTTAATGATTCTTTACATCAGAGGGTAAGCTTAAGAGTGTAAGAAAGTAAGCTACACGGAGAATTTATCAGGTGAGATAGTGGTCAAGCGCGAGCCTATTTATAATAAAAAAAAGCTTAACTTAATGTTTGTTATTTTACTTTAGACATTCTAATACAGTCAGGTGATCAGGCCTGATGCGGTAAAGTCACCTCTAACCTCCACCACCACCACCTCCCGCTGCTCCATTTAACAGTGCTGGGGTCAGTTTGTTATGATCTAAACCCATCAATAAGGTTCCAACCTTTGGATATGTCCTACCCATCTCCAGTTAAGTTTGATTATCTGCTTAATCACGTCCTTTGATTTCGTCGCTTTCTTTATAAATGAGGTATTCACTCTCTATTCATCTATGAAAAGACAGTACAGTACAGACTCTTCTATTCATCTATGAAAAGTTCTAATTTCGTTTTCTTGTCTTTTTGTTAAGGACTAAGTTTGACGCATGGTGCACTTAGAACGTTTTAAATAATAGTACTTATACGTATTCTAAAAATGAAACCTAGCTAGATCGATTTATCGCCTCCGAAAACCCCTGCATATAAAATCGTTGGAGCCGTTGCCGAGATTCAGATTAAATATTAACGAGGCTTAACGAGCAATTCTTGTATATATATATATATATATATATATATATATGTATACAAGAATTACTCGTTTAAAGGCATTAAATATATAAAAACTGTGTCAAAACGAACTAAAATTCGTATTAGTTAAAAACCAGCCAAGTACGAGTCGGACTCGTGCTCGAAGGATTCCGTACCAGTATCGCAAAAATGCTATAATTGCTATAATGGTACGGAACCCTTCGTGCGCGAGTCTGACTCGCACTTGGCTGGTTTTTGACACCGGTTGTGGTACCTGGCAAAATCTACTCCTATAGTAAGGCAAAACCTATAGGTAACGCCCAAAGTTATGCCAGAATAGATTACCCGAATAACATGAAACTTGAGCATAACCGGTGAAATGAGAGTGTACATTGTACGTACGTATCTGTGCACGTCTTTAGAGTGTACTGACGTGATGTTGTGAAACAATAAACAGGCATGCGATTGCAGCAATCCCGAGAGATTTCCCGTCATTTAATGATGAGTTCATTGTAAATCTCCTAAGTTCTTCATCAGATCTTCGACAAATTTAAAAGGGACCACCAAGGAAGTATACCATTTCAAACAAAAGAAGATTTGTTACAAATAGGTCCGGGCGTCTTTGAGTAATCGGGCAAGGGAGGTGCATACATAAAAATACGCCGACGAATTGAGAACTTTCTCCTTTTTTTCAAGTTTTTTAAAAACGCCTTTGAATTTGGTATGAGCCACAATTAGCAACTATGAGTTTTCAAAAATTAACGCTTATCGAACTGTCATTCCGCTTTATGAAGTGCTAGGTTTTGGCAGCTCAATTAAAGTACCTATACTTCATCTTAATTATTAACCCCCGACGGAAAAAGAGGGGTGTTATAAGTTTAACGTGTGTACCTGTGTGTGTGTATTTGCGTATCTGTCTGTGGCACAGACATACATTTAAATAGATAACGCAAGTCCCTCCATCTGTATAAAAACCAAGCGTGCCACTTTTTCACAAACAATGTAAAAACAAATTTACTTGCCAATGAAAGAAAACTTTTCCAATGCCTCGGCCAACTTTTTCTAAACATTATTTACAGCTCAATACGGCACAACGGGGCATTTTTCTAGATTTCGGTGGATTTCCGGTGCCGATAATGCTAAATGAAAAGATCAGATTACGATCATTTGTCGTAACTTTACTCCGTTTTTTGGCACGCGAAGTACACATAATCGCGTCATCTAGTTAGATTTATGTCTGTGGTCTGTGGCATCACAGATCTTAAACGGATGAACCGATTTTGATTTATGTTTTTTTTTTTAAAGGTCATTTTATCGAGAGTGTTCTTAGGTATGTTTAATAATCGGTCAAGCCGTTCAAACGTTATGCGCATTTTACTCTTTGAATTATGGTATTTTCGCAAGATATCTTGTTATAATTAAGTGTTTCGATGGATTTTCCGTTTCTATCTTTTCCGTAGGGGTTTCAAAATAAAGTAAAATGTACTTAAAGTAAATTTAGTGTTAAATAATTTATTTGTTTCCATTCATCAATTTCTTCCTATTAACTAAACTATTTTCATCCTTGATACGTCTTTCACCATTTCCATTCCATTTATCATAGTTTTTGAGTTCATCTTTACTAGATTTTATTAATTCTTGATTTGCTCTGGTTCCATTCAATTGTTTTTTATCTTTCCTAGTATAGGATTCCACGTAAAACTTTCCAAATAGAAAGATGAATAGAGACGCATTGAGTATAATAGTTAAAGTCAGTGGGTATGAATAAGTACATTCTGATGTTGTGTAGGTCATCACGTAATGTACTAAGATTAGCATGAATTGTACCTGAAAAAAAGGAAACAAAAATAAGTTTTGCTATTACGACAAATTTAATGTTGAAAAAGTATCAGGCGCTGAAATTAAGTTAGTTCACTCATTGAAACATTTGATGACGATACATTGTCGTGACTTCGTTATAAGCTCAGATTACAGAACAGTAAACAGATGGCGCGTACGGAACAAGAGAGCGCAACCACCAATACAAATACAAATTGAAAAACTAATTCCATCTCGCGTTAGCACGAAACTACGCGACGCAATGCTTCCACGTCACAAGTGATTTCTTAATGTAAGTGTAAAAATGAAGTCTCGTATCTTTAAAAATTGCAGAAGTTGTTCCCAAAAACAAAATAAAAAGAAGATGGAATATCTTTCCTCAGGTAACTATTTTTGGTTTTGTTATTGATCTGCCCACTAATATTTACGGCTCACTCGAAACACAAAATATTGGCAGTAATTGGTTTGTGTTGCCAGTTTACATCGAAATAAGATTCCTTGAAATAGGGAAATGTCATGTACATTACGGGCGTAGGAGGATCATTTAATTTATACATTTTACTGGACAATTTTGTAAAAAGTGTGTTTTTTTAATGGTTCAGTAGGTATCAGTGTTCTATTAATTGTTCAAGGTATTGAACAATTAATGGAACACATTTCCATTAATTGTTCAATACCTTTTTTATCCGATTTGAAATCTATAAAATATGGACACAATCTATTCGTATAAATATAATTCAATGAACCAGTAGCACGCGGTGGGGCTGCGACAGGTGCGCGGGGTACCCGGGCGGGATGATAAGTGATAATCATATTGAACCTTCGCTGATCAATTTTGCGTTCATTTTCGCTTAGCCGAAATATTTAGGCCTTGTTTTTTATTCATTTTTCACATAATCCTTACAAACTTTAGCTTTTTTTAGCTTAATAGATAGGGTTCGCATACATACTCAATTTACAATCATAATATTTACACATTAAAAAGTTTCTAGAACAAAAACAGGAAAAAATCCGGTTTGTTTACATTTTCATTATAATGATTAGCGATTATCTCGTAAACGCGTGGACCGATTTAGATGATCCAAACGGATGAAATGGTTCTTGGCCAAGATCTTTCATTTGACTCCAACATCATCAAAATATCCCAAACAAAAAAACCCCATTTTTAAGTTCCTCATGTAATTATGCAACATGCATGATATCGATTATCAATTCTTTAAAAAACTATCTTTATCAACTTTTAAAGTTACAATTAGGATTTTATATGATTGTACATGCCAGTGGTGTCTCATCCCATACAAAGAAACCATGCCAACGTACTGTACTGATTATTTGTTGTACATAGATCGCATTCGGTTCCGTTCCACGGATATAGATAGCGAACTATCTATCGCCGTGGAACGGAACCGAACGCGATCGATTTACAAATAAAAAACTTTTCTACAAAAATTACCACCGACTTCCAAACAAAAACACTACAAAGTAAAAAAAACTTTTCTACAAAAATTACAACCGACTTCCAAACAAAAACACTACAAAGTAAAAAATAACTTCAATTTCGGAAGTCGGTGTCAAAAAACGAAGAAACGAAAACAGAAACAACTGAGTGCCGCTCCTCGCTGTCACGCACACTTATATAAATCGCGGCACTGCTCTCGTGTTCCGTAGGCGCCATCTGTTTACTGTTCTGTAATCTGAGGTTATTAGTCGCAAGAGCTACTGTTGGGCCAGCGATCCTGGGTTCGATTCTCAGGACGGGCAAAGTGTTATAGGGTTTTTCCATCCGGACTTTCTCAGTAGTTAAGTCTGAATTTGCGCCCGGTTGATGGCAATCGGCTCGTCCCCTAACATTATTAACATTTACATTGTATTTAAACATAAGTCACAAAATGAGGGTTTAGGTAGTAAAGACGCACCTCTGAGTAACAATTCGGGGCATATAGGTGCGATGTTGTGTTATAATTATCAAGCCACATCTTGAAGTTATAGCAATCTATATAATCATCTTATAGAAGACTACTGCTGGACACAGATCTTTTCCAAGCACCGAGTTATGTTTCGTTGATCGGAAATTTAGTTAAAACATATTTATTTATTAAAACATTAATTTAATTATAAAAATACAGGATATTGAGCTGGCAGCTGATGCAAGACTGGATATAATGCAAAGAAAAGAATTATCTCTAAATTCCGGTAAATGCATAGCTACAATACGACATACGAGTATGTTGACGGTGACTGCTTACTCAGCGTTAACGTCTGTTGCGATGGATTAGCTACCACAATGTTATTAAAATTGCGTTGATAGGCGAAATATTTAAAAAAATTTCAAGTGCAAATCGATTGAATTTTATCGTACTGCGTCCATGTGACCGAACTTGCATTTCGCTTAGTTAAAATCGCTTATCGATGTGATTTCATCGCATTATTATGAAGGTGTTTCAACTTGATCACGTTAAATCTTTTGATTTCATTACGTGAGAAAACTGGCTCATCGTCTTAGTTGAATTTTAAGCAAAAGATAACCAAAATAGAATTCAGGAACTTACCAATTGCAACTTGGTGATATACTTCTTCCACCACAAATACTTCGTTAAACTTGGGAACGCAGACAGTCCATAGTAAGCATACATGATCACATGTATAAACGAGTTGATACTCCTTATAAATATCGTCGGGTATGTTGGTTCATACTTCAGGATCAAATAACTTGTTATTACCATCATCGCATGGTGGTAAACGTGGAGGAACGTGATCTGTTTGTCTTTCTTCCTCAAGACAAAGAACACGGTATCCAAAAGTTCAGAAATTTTTGCCAAATGGTAGTAGTACATGCAAGTTGAAAGCTGGAATCAATATATTGAAGGTTATATAATTATTACAGTTGAGGAAAAGGTAGATATACGCTGATAGCTTTGTTTGAGTTAAATTTAGACTTAGGTACGGGGTCAAACTGAAAGTTTTTAGAAAATAAACAACGGAGTGATGTAGAAACCTGTTAATAGGTAAGATCGCAACGAAAATCGTAATTAAATGAACTTTTATCTAGTTATACCCGTTTCAACCGTCATCAGACACTTTTTAAATTGTCGCCAATTTGTGAAAACAAATGACATATTATGAATTCATTAACACATCAACAGATTTCCAAAAGGGGATGATGTCGAAAAAATCTATCTGGTCCGTCAGTGAGATTATCTAAAAATATTGGACACCTATTTTTTTGACCTTGTAGACAAAAAACGACGAAAATAAAGAGAGAAAATAATTATAGAGTGACGTCACGCCGTACTACACTTTATACTGACAAAGTGACGTCACAAGCCCCTACTATCCTTGTTTGATAAAGCAAAAAATACGGGTACAACCACAGAAGAGAAAACGCCTTCTGGTACAACATTATTTAATAATGTCATTGACGGACAAAATAGAATAATCATTTTTCTTCCCAGGAAACATCGCTATTCGAAATTTAAAAACTCACTAGCCTATTCTAAAAAATTTCAAAGTGACCCACGTATATCGTATATATCGATAGATAACATACCAAAATGTTAGTCTTTCTAAGCTGTGATTTATACAGGAGACTGATTATGATGATACTCGTAAATTTTAGCTGCTAATAATAAGTTCATATAAAATATTCTTACACTCAGCCTCGTATCTTCACTTTCCAAAAGGCAAGTCTTGCTCACAAAACCGTTTGTCAGCATCAATCGGCTACACTGAAAGTAAAAACAAGCGGGTTTTAATTAAACTATATTAACAAGCAATTATTAGCGTCTGCCTCAAGCAACACTATTTTCCAAAACACCAACCCAACCACGGGTCCCGACGCTAAGAAAGAAAATGTAGTTCAAATAAATATCAATAGATGACGTGGTATGCATCGATTTGTTGTTATTATTTGTGTAAAATTCATATTTTATAGAATTGAACAAAAAAATTGTATGTTCTTGTTTAATCAACTCTTCTAAACACAAAATTACAGAAAATTGGGTTCTTAATTCATATTTCAAAGATTATTTGAACGAATCATTTAAGATTGATGCCAATAGTTAGCGCGGTAATAATATTCTGTGACATTCCAATCGATTGTTTAATTTTGTGAAACACATAATACAAATTTGAACAATAGAGTGAACCCACTTTGGTGCAATGAAACTGTAAAAAGTACAAAAAAATACTACAAAGCAAATCGTCACTGTATTTAAAGAAAAAAAGTCACGAATCGAGTAAACCGTATTATTTGCAAGTCGCTGCTAACACCATCTATATATCGCCGTGGAACGGAACCGAACTCGATCGATGTACAAAAATAATCAGTTTAATCAGACGAAAAGCGTCAGTTACGTCGGCATGATTTCATTGTATGGGATGAGGCATCTGTATGCTAGTATTATATTACCTGCGCCAAGACAGAACAAATTGGCGCAGCAAAGTGAGTACCACTACTGCTGAAACCTGACGGTGCGCTGGCCCACTCCGCTGAGGAGAAATCAAACTTGTTTGCCTCTCTTTTTGCGGAATTCTCACGCCTGGATTTTGGTAACGCACGGCCCCCCCTCCTTCTCCTGATGGATGCGAGACGAGTATGTAAGAAAGACAGAAAGAAAGAAAAAAGTTTATTTGCGCCAGGCACGACGCATACCATAAAACAAAGCCCTAGCGTAAAAGATCTCGGTTTGCATCTTGATTCGATACTTGGCTGGCATAGCCAAGTTGCTAGTGTCAGTCAAAGAGTCAACGGCACTTTACGATACCTGTATCGTCTGAGAAGCTTTTTGCCCGCAAAGACAAAGACTATGCTTGTGCAGACTTTAATTTTCCCTATAATCGACTATGGTGACGTGTGTTATCTTGACTTGAGTGCGGTTCTGTTGAATAAGCTTGATAGGCTCTTCAACCAATGTATTCGGTTTATATTTAACTTGAGGAAATATGACCATATTTCGAGCTACAGGTATGAGCTCAAATGGATGCCCATTCGCCAGAGAAGAAGTTTGCGCGCTCTAACTACGCTTTTTTCCCTACTTAACTCTTCCATCCCACCTTCTTACCTTGTGTCTCATTTTCAATATTTAAGTTCTTCACACGCTAGGCATCTGCGTTCCTTTCATATTCAGTCTATTCTTCTCTGGAACGCGCTTCCTCTCGAAATCAGGACGGCCACCAGTCAATATGCTTTCAAGCGTAAATTGCGGGTTTATTTTCAACGGGGAGAAGGGACATCTCGATAACTTCTATTCCTTACTTTATTAAAGTATATATATTTTTATTCAGGTATGCATTATACAAAATATATATGTATGTGTGTTTTAAGCAACTAATAAGTTGCCTATTTGTATTTTATTATTATTATTCGTATTTTTTCGTTTTACTTTTTTGCTGGTCACAATTTAAACAATGCACCTGCCATGTTATCTCTTCACCACCCTTGGTTGACTGGTAGAGAATGCTTAAGGCATTAAGGCCGACATTGTACCTTTGTGCATGAAGTTTTAAATAAATAAATAAATGGTTGGGCGCTTGAATCTGTCCCTGAAAGCAGTCTCAGAGTGGGGTGATGCCAATCTGGTCAGGTTCAATGCTGCTCTGACCCAGGCGTGTCTTTTTCCCGCTAAAAGGAGTCAATTCCAACCGGCTGCTTCTTTCCGTGATGTGACCATGCTGACAAAGTACCATCTTGAGCTTCTTGGCGTTACGTTGACATCGACCCTCATTTTTTTTCCATTCATTGAGGCAACAGCTCAACTGGCTGCCAAAAAGTTGGGGAGCCTTGCAGAGGTAAGACGATACTTCACGCCAGAATAGTTGCTCAACTTGTATCAAGCGCAAGTTTGGTCATGCATGGAGTACTGTTCTCATCTCTGGGACGGATCTGCCGAGTACCAGCTGGATGCCCTAGAGTCAATAAAAACGGGCCAAGAGGCTCATCGGCAATAAGATACTGGTCCAGAACCTTGAACATCGGCGCCAAGTTGCTAGTCTGTCGGTTTTTTATCGGTTACATTTCGGGGAGTGTGCACTGGAATTGTATGAACTAATTCCTCCTAGCCCTTTCTATCGTCGGACTGCAAGACGTACGGCGATGCGTCATCGGTACATGGGGGACTACCCATACGCACCAAACGTTTTGGGAATAATTCCATTATGCTTACAGCTAAGGAGTGGAATTCCGTGCCGGAGTCTGTATTTCCTGATAGCTACAACCTGGGAGTCATTAAGTCAAGAGTGAATAGGTTTCTTCTAGGTAAGCGTGCGTCGACCACATCATCGCTTACCATCAGGTGAGATAGTGGTCAAGCGCGAGCCTACCAATAATAAAAAAAAATAGAAGCCGTCAACTTTGTTGCTTAAATAGTAATCGTACTTACCTATTCTATATTAAAACCAATGGCAACATGTAAATATAACATTATAATAGTTTTTATCACATTGTATACTCATATTTGGAATTTAACTGATATAAAATTTTGAGCATTACTTAATTCTAGTTATAACAAAGACATTTAGTAAAAACTAGTTCTAACTAGGGAAAATGTGTTCTATCTAAACAATGGTTTTAACTTTAACATATATCAATAAAAACAAGCAAAAAGTTTATTGACATCTTGTTCATCAAAACATACGTAATAGACTGCTAAAATCGATATATTCCCTTTATGTCGAGTCCCGTTATGTCAAGCCTGGAAGTCTATTGTTCTCCAAAGTATTGATATTTTACGCTTTCTATTACCTTTATGTCGAGTTTGGTGAACAGGTACAGTCAGGGATGTAAATTAAAAGCCAATGGCATAAAAACATTGTTTTATTATTTGTTCTATTACTTATTTTCATATATATATCTAATCTTTCTTAATCTAAACATATAAATCACAGTATAATCATCACGTATTAATTCTTCTAAAAATAACTTTCATCATCTAATAAATGAACTTAATATTTTAAAAGATAGGTACTTTTTCATCATGCACATAATTTCGAATATTAAAAAAAAATACAATGATATTATGACATACTTTGATGGTTAATAAAAAATATAATAATAGGTACATAGTACTGTATGGTTAAAGTTATTAGTTGTTTTAAAATTCTTTTTTGTGTATAATTGATTCTAAATCATGTGCATGTATATACATTTCATTGGACGTGACTGTACTTCTAAAATATGATATTATTAAACTCGACATAAAGGTAATAAAAGCGTGGTAAATAAACTCGACATAAAGGGAATAGAAACGGGACAGAAAACTAAGCTCGACATAAGGGTAATAGAAGCGAGACAAGGTTTTCGGCTCGACATAACGGGACTCGACATAAAGGGAATATATCCTAAAATCATAACCCTATTGCCATTGCTGTAGTAAGGTAAAAATACTTACCAAGAAAAACAAATACAATGATATCAGAACTTGCACTATATTGTACACAACCATAACATTTCTCAATTCGAAAGGCAGTCGCTTTTTCATGTACTCAGGTCCAATTTTCAGCACAAACAGAATATATAATAAGGTGACGGTGGCCATAGGGATAGGTGAACTCATCAGGAACCATTGGTCAACGAAGTCCACTGAAAAAATAAAAGGTTTCATTTTTATTTAGAACGCATACTAAAATACTTTTGGAGGAAATCTAAGACATCAATATCATCTATGCCGTCACATATGAGCTACATATACACAATTGAAGCTTGACGTCACACACAAATACCAAACCGCGTGAACAAAGTTTTCCACGCTATTTGAATAACGAACATGCTCGTATACATCGATGCGACAGCAACCATTTTTGGCTGAAGGTTATAACTCTACCTAGCCCATGTTCTCTTATGTCAATTTGTATACCGGGCAAGAGCGAGTCTGAATCGATTCCACGGTGGATTCCGTATAAACAGCTACATTCACCAAAATAAATAGGTTACAATACTAACGGTCATAAACAATGAAAGCACCGAAAATTGCTCTAACGAAGGGACGAAATCAAATTTGCCGTTCGAATACTGTTGTCCCCTTACATCAATATACAAAAATTTTACTTTTCCTAGTACATTTTATAAGTTGGTCGACTATTACTCGTAAATTTGTAAAGCCTACTTAGCGGTGACAGTTTTTCTTTTAATTTATTTATACCTATAAACGACTGCCGTGTATTTTTGCACATATCCAAAAGCATCCATTTAGCTGGCACGGGGGGAAGGCACTTTACTCGTAACAAAAAATTTAAGCCATTTAAAGCTTAGTTTTACGCAAACGGATTCCTGAATCAAAAAATGGTTTTCAGTGACCCGCAATATTTTTTAAAAGCCTATCCAACGATACCCCACACCATGGGATAGACGAGAAAAAAACATCCCCACTTTACATGTACAGGAGGTACCCTAAAAATGTGTCGGCGTGATTAATATATGTAAACATGCCAAATTATAACTTTCTAGTACTAAGCCTAAATCTCTGAGCTAAGCTGTGGACGGACGGACAGACATACGGACATGGCTAAACTACAAAGGTTCCTTGTTGACTACGGAACCCTAAAGAGGGAGTTTTCATTGTTGTAAGCAGGCGGTTAGTTTTACTACGTTGACGCGATCGAGTACATTATAAAACCTGCAGTAAGCCTATTGCTATTCAACGGTACATACAATACACGTGTCGTTTATTTGCTTAATAGACATCTACTATTACTGATGAAATTCACTAGAGGTATTTATGCTTAAAAAAAATTGCATGAGAACATACTGGCTATTAAAGTACTTTCTTTGGCATAAAGGTTTACTGCTAGTTAAACTATATTAACTTTCATTGATTCATTCAGACAAAACTGATTTTGTACTACATTGTTTTTAATCAATGATCATTACGAAAAAAAAGATGATAAAGCTGACCCTTTCCAGACTACTGAGATGACAACAATGACTTGGCGATAACATTTTTTTAACATATTAAAACTGCTAACTTAATAACCCTTTTTTCTTTGGTCCCGACCCTATGACCAACCTGGTGTTCCATCTCACACCTACGCCGGGGGTCGCGGGAACGTACGATACTTCCGTAATCACCGGTTAGTGCCGGTCCGCATCTGCGGGCTTCGACCTCGCGTTGGGAGGGAGTGAGGTGTTTGACCCCCCCGCGTCGCCTAAGAGGGGCGCGCGTGGAACACTACGCGCCAGCACCTCGGGTCCTGATGTAAGGGGATGACGGATGTCCCCGAGTCTCTCGCCCCTGGACCCATTTAGGGGGGCTGGAAGAGGGCATTGTCCGCCCTCCACCGACTCGATCGGATGAATAGATAAAATCTCCCTCTCTTTTTCCGCAGCCTCCTTCGGCGAGACGACTGTTTTGCAGAAGGATACGACCGCGTCCCAGTACTCTTTGCTGCTGACCATAGACTCGAATACGGCCGGAAGCGATTGGTCGAATACTGCCTTCTCCTGAGATGAGGGCACGACGTGGCTCCTTCCAAACGGCACACTATGCCTGTCTGAACTTAACCTAACCGAACTTTTTTGACCTCGAAAGCTAGAGCAGTCAACAAAGTCAAGTAACATCATCTAGCAATTATTCCAATAATTCTGGTCGGCGCAGTTTTTTTTCATCTTTCATCTCCATTAATCGTAACCTCAGTCCTTTTATTTTTTCTAGGCTTATCTTCTTCACACAGTCTACCCACTGTTTGTTGGGCCTTACCCTAGAGAGGGCGTCGTCTTGCATGATAAAAGTATGAAACTCTAGATTAACTGAGTAATACGAAGTATATGATCAAAATAATGTACTTACATTTTCCCTTGAAATCCCAAAATGATCCGAATTCAGCATGATTAACAGAAATCATTCTGAATGTTTAAATGTGACCACTAATAGTACAGAACTGGAATGAAGTTTTAGCAAATCAGTAATAATTAAATCAAAACATGCTGTTTTATTCATTAGGCGTGGTTCGCTTGAAGTATTACTTTTAGAATTTATTTATTTTATTTTATTTTTAGCCTATTCAGACCCTCTCTAGGATAAAGGCCGTTTAGTAGAAGGGTGAATGGTGAATGTTGATGCTGTAATTTTTATTTCGCAAATCTTGGTGGACTGGAGGCCTACCAAGACATTCATCGATCAGAAATCGTGGCCCTAGCAATTGGAAAAAGTTAAACGCCATGTGTTATCAAAAAGTTGTGTGATCAATCCCTTACATTTGGGCTTCTCAACCATCAATATCGCGGATAAAATCGTCAGATTATCAGCTCTGTTGTGATCCTCTAACGCATTGGATGTGGATTCTGGCATACTGGGGAAACCACTATAAAATAATGCCACTAACTCTACCCTCATGGTGGTGTGTGGGAATAAGTTTTTTGGCCAAAATGCTTGTTGATTCGACTTTGCAGCGCTCATACGCTAAAATAAAAAAAAAATACAAAAATATGAAAAATTCTCTAGTTTCATTTCTTCATCATCATCATTGCCGAGACCTCAGACTGCTGGACAAAGGCCTCCCCCAACCGTCACCACTCTAAACGGTCCTGTGCGTTTCGTATCAACGGGATTCCCACAGCCTAGACCAGTTCCACCCTCCACCTATTTAAATCGTAAAATGATTAGAAAAGAGATCTAATTAAAAAAATGTTTAAAGGCGATTTTTTTTCTAAAATTTGCCATTATAAAAACGGCAAAGATAGTATAAGTTGGGAAAGTAGAAATTTAGAAAGACCATGTAAAACTATAAAATCACCTCCGTCCGCGTGGTACTTCTCCTAATCTTTATAAATTAACCTATATTTCTGTACTGTATTTAAGTGTATTTAAGTATGTACATATTTACACATTTGCTTTAAAAATAAAAAAAATCTGTTTTCTTTGAATTATTTTTTGTTTCCATAAAAATTTACTCCAGGTACATTAGAATCTATTGCCAGTCCGACAAATGCTTTATACATTGTTCAAACACTTATAAATATTTAATTTACGCTTTAAATAGGAAGTAACCAAAGTAACGAAATAGGTACGTGGCTTCGGTTGCTTACACGCATTTGACAGGTCAAATGCCAGTCAAGTGCTTGCCAATTAATGATTATGTCTCTTTTTTTCTTTGGGATAATATTTATAATTTACATATTCCTTTCAATTTATTTAGGAAAATAGTGGCTTTTTCTAATTCTGGATAATTATAAGGTCTTATTTATAAAAATAATGATCTCTCTTTGATTAGCAGGATCAGAACCCAGATCTTTGAATTGAGGTTTCTAATTTGAGGATTGTCAAACTCTATTTTTAATCGACGAAAAATAAAAACAAGATTCTCAATTCGACATGTATATAATTTTTATGTATAGAAAGAAAAAGTGTTTAATTGTCACAAAAAGATATACAATATAAATACATTCTTATGCTAAACCCTTAAAAGTAGTATTAGTAGTACTTAAAGTAAGTTAGTAAAGACGAGAAATAAATAAAATAATAATTACATTTACTACCTACATTTTGCGCGCTGGCCGGAGCGCTATGACGTCAAGCGGTGCCCGAGTCCTGTGCGGTTTGCCGTCTTGTGTGTGTGCGTAATCCGCGTGGTTTGAACCTCGATGCTTGACAATAAGAACAATGGAAGAAGAGAAAGTAAGATGCCCAGTGAAAGAACGCCCCCACATCGCTGCCCGTGAAGGACTTCAAGCCGCCGCCTCGAACCGCCTGGATACGATTATAAATTCTAAAAAGATTCTTTTTATAAAATACACGTTGTTCAACCTTCTGTACATCAAATATATACATTTATAAATGAAATTTAAAACATTGTTTTGATTTCAGCGATCTTATGGGTGATGGTAAATCCTGCCTCTGCCTCCGGGGTATACGGAAGCAGTAACGCGCACACGCATTTTGTATCCCTGTATTAGATGCTTTGTGCGAGAAAGGAGACACGGTTCGTATACAGTGTCCCATCAGAATAATTCAGTTTGGACAGTATCCTCACTAAGGAAGTCTTTCACCCGGTACAGAACCTTTAGCCTATAAAAACAGTTTTTCACAACACCATTGATATGCGCCTCAAAACGAAGTTCTGGATCAGTGACTAGACCTAGGTTGCAAGTGGTTTCCACTCTTTCAATGTTTTCTCCCTTAATTTCAACTTTGGGCTTCGTAGAAAGAATTGACTTTATTTGATTTCTGCTTCCCATGACCATAAACTAAGATTTTTTTTTTGGGGTTCATTACAAGTGTTTTGGCCGTAGACCACGACGCAATTCTGTCTAGTTCCTCATTTAGGGTATGTACGCTAGCTGTTGTGTTACCAGTGTTGAACGAGACATACAACTGAGTTTCATCCGCGAATACGTGGTCCTTGCAGTTATTAATACGCAGTTAGGTCGGCACTATAAAGTATATAGAGTAACGGCCCGAGCAGCGATCCCTGGGGAACTCCCGTTGTGATTATTTTCGGGGAAAAAGATACATTGGAACAGTCTTTCTTGCGCAACTCGACCCACTGTGACCTACCCGTTAAATAAATCTCAAAGCAACTCGTTGTCTGGCTGTCAAAACCATAAGATCTTAATTTGGACAATAATAGACGAATATTAAATTAGTCAAATGCCCGCGAATAGTCTAGCAATACCATTATGGAACCCTGACCACGGTCTCGTGCCTCAAGGAAGTTCCCAACGACGTCGGCTAAAGCAGTCGCAGTTCCAAGTCCCTTTGAAAACTGAAACCTGACTGCAGTTCAGGCAGCATATCATGCTCTTCGAGAAACTCGGTAACCTGCAGATACACCACTCTCTCCAACACCTTCGACAAACATGGCAAAATACTTATGGGGCGAAGATCTTTGTAGCTTTGTAGCGCATTACGCCACAAGTCAGGCAATACGTTGCTAGTAATAGATCTGTTAACTATCTCGGTTATCGTAGTCTATGAATGTGGTAGCGTAAGATTTAACATGTCTTTCGATAAACCGTCAATCCCTTGCGTATTTGCAGAAATGTTTTGTAATATTTTTAACCGACTTATCAAAAAGGAGGAGGTTCTATGTTCGACTTCTTGTATGTTTTTTTTTTGTATGTTCACCGATATCTCCGTCAATTGTGGACCGATTTTGAAAATTCTTTCTTTGTTTGATAGAGTATATTACGGAATTGGGTCCATTTTAATTCTGTGAAGATCTGATGAAGAACTTCGGAGATATACAACAGTGATTCGGAGATATATAAATAGCGGAAAATATCTCGGCATTGCTGTAATCACATGTCTGTTTATTATTTATACCATTTCATAACATAACATCACGCCAGTACGCTCTAAAGGGGTACGCAGATGTGTACAGTTCACCTTGGTACACTCTCATTTCACCGGTTATGTTCAAGTTTTATGGAATTTGGTAATCTATTCTGGCATTATAAGTACCTTACTAAAGGCAAGTTGCTTAATAGGTACAACTAAAAAGTGAAAAATAAAAAAGCTATATTACAAAAAATACTACCGACTTCCAACTAAAAACACTACAAAGTGAAAATAACTTTCTTTTTCGAAGTCGGTGTCTATAACGAAAAAAAATGGTACCTACCAAAGTTACCGAGTTATGTTAGAGTTATGTCAAGTTCGCATCTGTCGGTGTTATTCGAAACCATAGCCCTCTTCAGAACGAAATCTTTAGAAGTGCCGACAAATACATAATAATATGGTGTGATGATGCAAAGAAACTATATAAAGTAGGATCAAATCGATGCACGTACGTCATAAACACAGAGGCACACTCATTACCTCCACAGCCAGGACATGCAGTGTCAAACAATGTACCTCTTAAAACAGTGATTAAATGACATGAAAGCTTAATCATAACAAAACAACTAAACACAACAAAGTAACAAAAATAGTCAACAGCACTAGATTCGAGCGAGCTTATCAACGTCCGGTCCAAAGACATCCCGTAACTCTGTCTCAATACGTATGAGCTTAATCTTCTCAACGGACCCGCCGTTGAGAAGATTAAGCTCATACGTAATGAGACGTTGGACAAGAATGTGGCCATGTCTGGTCCACACAAATTGCAAGCCAAGACTTTGGCCAGCATCCCTCGTGCACGCCCAAATAACTGTCTGTTGATTTTGGTTAGGCGTTCATTAAGATAGAACCTACTCCGTGGACCGGACATCTTGAGATCTGCGGTGTTGGCTCCCCGCCGAACTCTCGCGGTGCGCATCAGCTCTTCATGGCGGTCGCGGCGGACGAGTCGCACGAACACGTACGTCTAGTGTATTATTCACGCCTAACTGTGTGGCTATAAGCTTCACTGTGTGCGTGAGGTTTTCCCACTGGACTTCTGGTAAATTTGAAAACTCTAAGTCATTGCATAAGTTGTTGGTCCCGGTAATTCAACTCTCGCTTAAGTTGAGCATACTCCTCACTAGTTCCCGATACATTTATAGCTGTTATGTTCTGCTCAAGTAAGCCTTTCTGCAGTCCATGCCATCCATTCGCTTCTCATACTGCTCAAATGACCTGTCCCTGTCCGCTTTGAATTGAGCTAAATCTGTACGAAGACTCTGAAATTCAGACTGGAATTGTTTCTGCATCATTTGTAACTCGGCCCGCAACTCCTCCATGAATATAAAGTGCAATTCAGCCCGCAGCTCCTCTTTAAAATTGCGTATGGTGGTAGATAAACCGGGAGCAATATCCTGCGTATCACCTAGTGTGCTACAGTTTAAGATGCTGGTATCCATGGACTCCTCCGTCGCATATGCCTCCGCTGGCATAGTATCCGCCCTGCCACAGCATTTTTATAGCTAGGACAAACACAGGTGGGATTTATAAAACCCGACAGTGACAAGAAACCACAAGCCCGATGAAAAAGAGCGTTGTGAGCGGCCTCTAGCGATATAAATTTTGCGCAACCACTGCACTTCGCTGCCGGCATGATATCGCGTGTAACTATATGCGCACTTGTTAGTGATTGATCCTGCTGATTTGGTACCCCGGACTGTCAATAGATGGCGCTGTGACAAATAACTCGTATATGGCTTTGTACGGGATATGTAATGGTGTGACAAAACCATGCAGCGCTGTACCGCTAGCAACGCAACACAAAGACCGATTCACCTCTTTAGCCGAGTTTTAATATTTGTAAACACCAGTTTAAGTTTCTTTTTTTATGGCAATTTGCCGAAGACAATTCCTGCCAATGTCATGTAGTGAAGACCATGGGTATTAATTTTTAGTTAATATCTTGTACTTTTTGTAGCGGTCCTTTGAGGACTGAAATAGGAGGCTGATCGTCACCCTCCATGGTCGCTCGGCATACGAATACAAGACGATCACAAACGCTTACAAGGTACACAAAAACCACCAAAAAAGCAGTTAAACAGCCAAAACGCTGTGTTAGGAACGTAACCACATGTGTACGCCACCAACAAATTTTCAACAGTCTAGTTTAAGTTTGTCGGCACTTCTAAAGATTTCGTTCTGAAGAGAGCTATGGTTTCGAATGACACTCACAGATGTCAACTTGGCATAACACCAAGCACTAGTTTTTGGTGCGAACAAGAGGAGATCAGGGTTGATCAGACAGAAGAACGAGGCAGAAGATGGCGTTAGGGATTGAGTTGTTAATTTGTGATCAAACTGGACTTATGGAGAAATACAGTGAGATTGACCGATTGTTCCTGTAGATCAAACTACGTGCTCGGTGGAGTGTCGCTTACGTTATTCACCATTACATAACGTGATCAGTTACATTGTGACCCTACATGCAAAGAAGTTGGTTTGTTTAACATCTAGCTCGAAAGAACCCATGCAATAATGGCTTTTCCTGACAATAACACAGTCTTCCCTACAAGTTTATTATAATTCCTTTTTGCATTTAGTAGTTAGTATTTTTTTCCACTTTTGGAATAAGTTTAGTTTTTGAACTTTTATTTTATTTTTAGTCACTGCTTCACTGTACACGAACTGTGATTGATTTTGGAAGTGAAATTCAGACTTGAAACAATAAATAACTTGGGAATGAGTACTTTTTATTTTAAAATGTTAACTAACAGCTGACTGCTGTAGCTGACTATTTGACGTCCGCACGTCAAGTCAGGTTATTAAAACACGAGCGTGGGTATTATGATAATAATAAGACGCGAGCGTTTTAATACCTAATTAGGTATATGCTGTTGCTTACACTATTTTATATTCACTCATACAGTTGAAATAAAACAATAATGGAAACGGAAAAAATTTATGGTATGGCGGGCAATCTAGATTCTCATTGCGCATGACTGCGCAGCGCGCGCCTCCATAGACTATGACACTACTTTTCTGTACTAAGTCAATGAGCCCATAAGCTCCAATAAATTTAAAAATAAAGGGTGCTATAAAAATTTTAAAGTTATTTTATGATGTAGTTGTTTGAAAATCGAAGGAAAATGTTGCACAATAATGTTTTTTTTCAAATTTTGCCTAACCACAAATATAAAGTATTTATACAATATTTTTTGAATTCATATTTGGAACATTACGTTGTGAGTGTAGATAAATTATATTATGCGTATAACCACTCATAACTTTTCATAGAGTGGTCCGATAGCAAAAATTCTTTATTTATTAAAAAAGTATTTCTCAAAGTTGGTCCAATTTAAATTTGAAGATAAAATCCATCCCAAAAAATAGAAAAAATTGATTTATTGATAACTTTCGCACTGAATTTTCAATTGTGAACCGATTCTGTTGAAATAGTCGTTTTTAATAAAAAAAATAACCGACGAAATAACGAATTGAAAAGCCAAAAAACGACATAGGAACAGATCGTAATATTAGCAAAATTACCTCAAAATGTCCGAATGGTGTGTTGGACGAATTGTATATTTAAACTGATTTTTATTAGTCAGCGATTGAGTTCAATTCAAGTTTTTTTTTGGGATTACAGGAGATTATTGTCCCAATTTAATTTTTGTCTCAATTAGGCGATTACATTTACTTCATTTAGAAGTTTGGCTTAGAATGTTCTGGAATGGACGGATCATTGAAGTGAATTGGAGCGGCGTTTTGCGTTTCGTTCATTCATTTCGGTGATGTCTTTGTCATATTGTTTTCTGGAATTTAATTGTGGATTGAACTTGAATGCTTGGATTATGATAGATGGATGATGGGTTTCACTGAAGGGTGATTGTTCCGTGAGATTTCTTCAAGAAATAAAGTTCATGAAATGGTTATTTGAAATTATATTGTTTAGATTTTTGAGCGAGGTGTGCGAAATGCAACTTGACGTTTTGTCTTTGGAGAGAGGCTCTGGTTTTCTTTTTCTGGGCAGCAGGGAACGGGTGCGCACCCTCTCCTGCTTGCCGCGTGCTTTTTGGGGGCAAAGCCCTGACAAATATTTGATTTCTTGCTGATTGTTGCTGTGAGAGTACCCGGTTTTGCTTTGGGACGCGCCGGCGACCAAATGAGCTGCTTATTTGTTGGTGTGTGAGCGTTGTCGCTTGGCCAATGTGTACCGTGTGCCGGCGACCTGGGTGCTGTTTGCTGGTGTGATCTTGGCGTGGGCTTCTTCTTGTGTCAGCGGAGATTCGGTCAGGCACTGGCCTCGCTCTCCGCGTGTTCCCACGTCGGGCTCATTTTTCTCTACGGTAAGTTGCCTTGCTAAAAGGAATGACCTAGTGGCCGCTCTCTAAAATGTTGTGGAATTCTGTGCGCTGATTTGCCAGTTTCTTTCAAAACAACGAGGCGTGGAGTTGACATTGGGCCAACTCATCTTCCGACGGGATTTTCTTCCTACGACAGGTACGTTTCCGACTTTCTTTAAGCTCTTTCGGTTGGTATTTTGTTTCTTAGGCGGAAGCCCATATATTTTAATTTAAAGCTGGCCTAGCATTTGTGGGTGTCTGTGGAAAGGCTTTGCCTTAATCATGGTCAAGCACAACACAGCTCTAACCATTCCTAACATATATGGATATTAGGAATGGTTAGGGCTGTGTCGTGTCACGCTGTGATAAATGAGCGGTATGGACATTGTGTTCCCAGTAGTATAATATTCTTGTAGCTTGTGCCAATCTCTATGAAGAGTTGCGGATGGCCCTTTTATTATGTTGAGTCTATGGAAAGCCATGTGTATGATTGTGTAATATAGGATTTATTTATAGTTTTAGGAACACATGAGTTTTATTAAAGTATACTTTGTAAGATGTGTTTTTTTGTTCTGTAACTTCAGGAGGTGTTAAGTTGGGGCTAATGGTGAAGGCGCCTGTCAAGTTGGGGCCGACTATTAAGTCAGGACCGACTGTTCGGCTAAGGCTGAGGCCGAACGACCGAGGCAGGGTTTCGAGGTGTGGAGTTGGATGGCTGCACTGCGATCCTTCCGAGTGACTTCTATTTTATTCTTTTTTTATTTTGTTCTTCCACCCTCTACTAAAAAATGTCTTATAAAAATTCTGGGAGGAAGGCTGGGAACTTCTTCAGGCAGCGTCGCCTACACCCTCGATTTTTTAAATGATAAACAGCAATCAGTTCAAATAAACGGTGTCAATTCGTCGGGGTTAACCGTGAAAATGGGGGTACCCCAGGGTTCAATTTCGGGTCCTTTCTTTTTTCTAGTCTACATTAACGATTTACCCCCATTTATTGGAAAACAATTTAAACATGGTGTTATTTGCTGATGACACTTCTTTGATTTTTAAGATAAATAGACGTACGAGTAACGTAGATGACGTAAATAACGTCTTGCGACAGGTTCAAAATTGGTTCACAGCTAATTTAAAAGTACTGATTGTGACATTATATTAAACAGAGTGAAGCTAGAATTCGTCGATAAAACGGTTTTCCTGAGGATCACGCTAGACTCCAGGTTACAATGGGATCCTCATTTAATATCACTTGTAGGGCGGCTTAGTTCGGCAGCTTAAGCTGATAGAAAAATTTTTCAGTTTACTGATGTAGATACCGCGAGGCTAGTCTATTTTAGTTACTTTCATAGTATAATGTCTTACGGTATCTCACTATGGGGAAGGGCTGCAGACATTGAGTCAATTTTTATTCTGCAAAAACGAGCCATCAGAGCGATATACAATCTTCGCCGGCGCGGTTCTCTTAGGGAACTCTTTAAGGACATTATCATCATGACGTTACCTTGTCAATATATTTATGAAAACATGATGTACGTAGTTAGGCAATCGCCTAAGTAACGTAATCGCTGACTAATGCAGCGGATGCGCCCGTGCGTCATTAACAAACTGCACAATTGCAGATTTGCGGATTTTAGTAATAAGTTTTAGTTAATAGAAATATGATAATTGTAAATTAGTCTTGTAGAACATTTCAATCAATAAACATTGTTTTAATTCAAATAAATATATTTTTTTAATAATAATCTCGTTCGCCGTAACTTAACTGGCGCAGTCGGTAGGATCGCGACACTCTAATTCGAATACAACTCTTCGGTAAGAGTGAACGGTATCTATCGTTATCTTCGCGATCACAAATTGAATCTACGAAAGCGAGCAACCTGCGGGAGTCCTGGAGAATTGGGAGCCCTGCTGTTCTACAAGGCCCGGCTAGAGATGCAGAAGATACTGTGGTGAGTGCTTGTTGTATACCCAGTTTCCCATGCTATATTTCCTGCCGTATTTTTATAATTGTTACCTGTGTGTTTGTTTATAGGCTAAAATCGCTATAGACAAATTACGTTAGTTATATGACTCTATTACATTCATTTTAATTTAGGTGTTTATGTATGCATGCTAAAATCGCGGTATACATTTCGCATTTCACAACAATTCATTCTGTAACAAGAGATATTTACTCGTTTGCGTATTCGCTATAGTCGCGTTTCGTATAACACAATTAAAATAATTTCAAGCTAACTTCTTAGAGAGTAGGCAGTATTAGTTATAAGACATAATCTCAATAGTATTTTAAAGTAAATTAGAATTGATTCCTTTTGTATTTCTATTTTACAATCAAATCGCGATGGCTATGGCAAGCATTGACCTAGCGACTTTCAAGTTCGTTTCAGAGCTGTTGCCAAAATACGATGGCAATCCTAAAATACTAAACTACTTTATTAGAGAAGTTGAAAATGTGATGCAACTACTGGATCCACAAATTAGGGTGAACCCTGCTATCGTTAGTTTAATTAAAAGCAAATTAAGCGGTTCGGCGATCAATGCAATAGCGTCCGAAGAAGCAGCTGATAGCTGGCAGACAATTAAGGCTGCGTTGACGCGTAGATTAGGCGAACCACGTAACGAAATACAAATGATGCAAGAACTAACGCGTTTGCGTCGTAATAAAAATGAAGACGCTGAGACGTTTGGTAAACGACTAAGGGAAATTTTAGACACCTTAAACGTAGTAGGTAGGCATACGGATAAGTCATATTATGAGAGTGTGGTCATAGATCAATATGTTAACCATTTGGACTTTCACGTTTCTATTGGCGTGCGGATTGCGCAACCTACGACTCTTGAAGCAGCTATAGTAACGGCTAGGCAAGAGGAGGCACGTTTGGCATTCAATAGATTCAATAATAGTTTTAATGCACTTTCCATCCAAAACAAACCTAAAGAAATACCCAAGCCAAACCAAACGATACCCCAAAATAATAACTAACCCCCGCGTAATAGCTGGAACACAGATCAGAGACAACAGAGGGATCAAGGCATACCCCAAGGAAGACCCGCTTCAGGTAACGTAAGACCTAGTGGTTCTGGTACTATCAGAAACTCAGGTTATTTTAGATCTCAACAGAATATACCTCGCCAGCAGGTGAACCCGCCACAAAAAGTGTCTGACGTCACTATGAGATCGGTAAGTAAGCCCGAAGCACCGCGTTTTGCTCCCGAAGAAATGTTTTATACCCAGCACAATCAAGACCAGTGTTACCCTGACTACAATGCCTACTAAGAAGGTGAGTATAACAATAATTTACAACTTAATGGTGAAGACTACAGCTACACGCAGGAGTTGCCTGTGGATGGACCAAGCCATCAGGATTTTCCTCAGGACGAGGAGCCATTGAACCAAAGCTAGTAAAGACTGTTCACCTCAACAACCAAGGTAAAGACCATCTTCCTTATATAGAGTTGCCGGAATTCCAAGGCAAATTTTTATTAGATACTGGAGCATCGCGTTGTATGATATCACCTGACGTAATAGCCGGTACTAATCTTGAACACTGCGTTGAGCGCGAGCCATTTCAAGTGAAAACTGCGCATGCTGTCACTCGTCATGAGCATGTTGCTATCTTACCTTTACCCCCGCAGTTTAAGACAGACATATATCATAAATTTTTACTATTCGATTTTAACCCAAAGTATAAAGGACTAATAGGAATGGACTTGTTAAAAGAATTAGGGTGTAACATAGATTTTAAAAACAAGTTATTGCGAACTTATAATACCGAAATACCAATTTATTTTGATTATCCAGTAAAAAGACTCAAAATTGAACCTAATTGCGAAAAGTTCATAACAGTAAAAACGAATTGTATGGACGGTAACTACATATGCGACGACTTTAATTGGTTTAAGGGACTCAAGTCACCCGCCGCTGTAGTAACGGTAAAAAATGGATTTTTAAAACATCCATAATTAACTTGAGCAATAAAGAACAAGTAATTAGTAATAACTGCCACCTACCCCTTGAGCCTTTACCGCCACAATTGACAAATCAAAATGAAACACACAAAATTAACACCCTTCAAACTAAAACTGAAATCGACAAAGAGCTTTGCGAAAACTTAAAGAAAATTAGAACCAGCCATATGAATGAAGAAGAAAAACGTGAGGTTACCAAAATTTGCTATCAATATCGTGACGTATTTTACTCTGAGAACATACCGTTATCTTTCACACATACCGTAAAACATGAATTAAGACTAACTGACAACACACCCATTTTTGTTAGAAACTATAGACAAGCCCCGCAACAACGTACAGAAATTAAAAAACAAATAGATAATTTATTAAAACAAGGAATTATACGGGAAAGTATTTCACCCTGGTCTTGCCCTGTCCATATCGTCCCAAAAAAACCCGACGCATCAGGGAAGGTTAAATGGAGACTCGTTATAGACTATAGACGACTGAACGATAGAATTGTTGAAGACAAGTACCCGTTACCGAACATCAATGACATACTCGATAGATTAGGGCGCGCACAGTATTTTACAACCCTTGATTTAGCAATTGGTTACCACCAGTTGGAAATGCACCCCAACGACATAGAAAAAACAGCGTTTACAACAGAAAGAGGTCATTATGAGTTCTTAAGAATGCCGTTTGGGTTGAAAAACGCGCCGAGCACTTTTCAGCGGCTTATGGATCATATTCTTAGAGGAATAGATAACGTATTCACCTATTTAGATGACGTCATAATTGCAGCCACCTCACTTCAGAATCATAATGAAAAACTCAAGTTAGTACTTCAGAGATTCAGAATGCATAATCTCAAAGTGCAATTAGATAAGTCAGAATTCTTACAAAAACATGTGAATTTTTTAGGACATGAATTGACGGACCAAGGACTACAACCCAACAAAGATAAGATAAAAGCAGTTTTAAATTTCCCAGTACCACGAACACAAAAGGACATAAAGTCTTTCCTAGGATTAGTAGGTTATTATAGAAAATTCATTAAAGATTTCGCGAAACTTACAAAACCGCTAACAGCCTGTCTTAAAAAGAACGCAAAAATTGTCCATAGTAACGAATTTTTAGACGCAGTTAACAAGTGTAAACAAATTTTGACCAATGCCCCAATATTACAATACCCGGACTTTGACAAACCATTTATTTTGACAACAGACGCATCTGACTTTGCGTTAGGCGCAGTTTTATCGCAAGGCAATGTCGGTGCCGATAAACCAGTAGCGTTTGCCTCAAGAACGTTATCAGAAACCGAGACTCGTTACTCGACAATAGAGAAGGAATTACTCGGGATAGTTTGGGCTATCAAATATTTTAGGCCTTATTTGTACGGTCGGAAATTTACCATCTATACAGACCATAGACCTTTGACATGGCTGATGTCTTTAAAAGACCCCAACTCAAAGTTAACACGCTGGAAACTAAAACTAGCGGAATACGATTATAAGGTAGTTTATAAAAAGGGTAAACAAAACACCAACGCTGATGCATTATCCAGAGCCAAAATCTTTCACAACAGCATAGATTCTCTAGCTGTCAATTTTGACGATAACGATGACGACGAGATTATAAACAGAATATTTGAGAACGCCCGTAGACAAGCAGAGACAAATAACGACCAAGACGACAACAATGACGGACTTAGCAATAATAATAACGATGTAGAAAGAAGGGCCAACCACCCTCACACTGACAACGGAACGGACTCAATGAGCATTGTTACAGTCGACCCTGACCAATTAGTCTCGACAAACCACACCCAACCCGATAACGAAAACAACGGCATCCCGATTTTATCTGATGCAATAGATAAACAACTAAAACAATTTTATATTAGGTCTACCCCGGGTTCAACATATAGAGTAGACAATAGATCAACCAACTCTAGGACTGTTATTAAAGATGTTTTCATTTCCGTAAACAACACGGAACCCGAAATCATCAGGTTCCTAAAAGAACACACAATAGCAGACCGTATCTTCCACTGCTATTTCTACGAAGAAAATCTGTACTTGGCCTTCTCGAGGGTCTACACTACAATTTTCAACGACAGAGGTCCTAAACTTATAAGATGTACATCACGAGTTACCCTTGTTGAAAACAAAACTGAGCAACAAGAACTCATTAAGCGATATCACGAAGGCAAATCGTCGCATAGAGGTATTCAGGAAACGTATAAACAACTCCACCGAAATTATCACTGGCCTAACATGCTATTGTCAATTCAAAGATACATTAATCAATGCGACATGTGTTTAAGAGCTAAATACGAAAGAAACCCTTTGAAACCTCCACTAACGCTAACAGAGACACCTACGAAACCGTTTCAACATCTGTTTATGGACCTATATTCCACCGGAGGTGCGACGTTCCTGACAATTATAGATAATTTTTCAAAATTTGCCCAGGCTGTACCGCTAAATGCGTCAAGCAGCGTTCATATTTCAGAAGCTTTATTACAAGTATTTTCCGTACTAGGATTACCCCTGAAAATTACCACAGACTCAGACACGAAATTCGACAACGACGTCATAAAGGAAATATGCGCATCTCACGACATTAATATACATTTCACAACTCCTTATAACCCGAATTCAAACTCACCCATTGAACGCTTTCACTCTACCATTGCGGAAATAATAAGAATTCAGAGGATGACGAATAAAGATGACCCTATACAATTACTAATGAAGTACGCCATTATTGCTTACAATAATGCCATTCATTCTACGACAGGCTATACACCGCGTGAGCTTTTATTTGGTCATACAGCATCCAGAAATCCATTAGAACTATACTACCCTAAAGAGTTCTATCAGGATTATGTCCTTAACCACCGCAAAAATGCAGAAGCAGTACAGGAGTGTATAGCAGCTCACGTATCTAAAAATAAAGAGCAGGTAATAGAAAAACGGAATCAGGCTGCGGAGGCAATCACGTTTAAGGTAGGTGAAACTGTTTATAAGCAGGTTGCGAAGACTACGAGGAGTGACAAAACGAAGCCAGTATTTAAAGGTCCGTATAAGATCATTCACCTTCATCCTAACAATGTTGCCGAAATCGTAGGAAGCCACCCCAACTCAAAATCCATCAGAGTTCATTTCAAACTTTTACGAAGACAACATCTTGTTCCAGGACCCTCGTCACAGGAACCTTCCTGCTCTACGCAACCTCCAACCTGACTCTTAACCCTGTAGATAACGCCAATGGCATCCTTTTATTAAAACAAGGTCAAATTTTAAAGCAAGTAGATACGTTTAGTTTGGCCTGCGTGTATAACATATCCTATTTACACGAAACAACCTTAAAACTTATGTCCTTATATGCCAATACTAAAGCTGCAGAAAATAACGAGCAATTAAATAGGGCATACAAAGATCAAATAGATAATAGCTTAAATTTAATAGGTAAGAAAATAGTGTTTATTGCACCGCACCATAGGTTTAGACGTGGTTTTATTAACGGCCTAGGCTCTATCGTTAAAACTATTACAGGCAATTTAGATTATGAAGACGCTATTAAATTCGAAAAGGAAATATCAGAGGTACGAAATTCAGTAAATAAAATTAATGTGTCTCAAAAGCAATCATTATTCATAGCAAAACATGCAGTCGAAGAGTATAGTAAACAGATTAAGCTTTTAGACGAGAACCAGAAAAAACTAAGTCTTATGTTAAGAAATACCACTTTTAATAATAATATTCTAGTAAATAGGTTGCACTTTCTAGATTTATATATACAAATAGATTTCAGTCTGCAATTGCTGTTAGACAAATTAGTAATTCTAGAAGACGCCATGACTTTTGCTCAGTTAGAAGTCATGCATCCAAGCATTTTACCCCCACACATTCTTAGAAACGAAATGTTAGCAATTAAGAAATCATACAATTTTAGGCCAGTAGATAGCGTTACTATTAGCAAAATACATAGCTTAGAGAAGTCTATTAGCGTAAAAGCTTATAGTACGGATCACACGTTAACATTTATATTAGATATTCCTTCCATCGATACAAACCAATACGACCTAATCCATCTATACTCCATTCCCGATAAACAAAACCTGGCAATCATTCCTAAATCCAAATACCTCGTACTGGGCACCAACGAGTACTCGTACCTAGAAGAAGACTGCAAACGGATCACACAAGATACACAACTCTGCACGTCGTTGAACACCCAGCCTGTTGATAAATCAGAAGACTGCATAGTATCCCTTGTGAAACACCAAAACACAAACTGCACACGAGCCAAGATAGACCTCAAACAAGGAAGAATCCAGAAACTTCAAGACAACAAGTGGCTTATCATCCTGAAGGAAGAAGAAGTCCTAAGAAGTAAATGCGGAACTAAATCTGAATACAAGAGCATATCAGGAATACACATCGCCAGTATTACAAGTGATTGCCAAATGCAAGTACTTAACCGAACACTAACAACAAACATCAATACTGTAGCAGTAGAAGAAATCATACCACTTCCTAGTAAAACCGTGATTACAGAGGAGAACATCCATTACAACCTACAATTGAAAGATATATCACTGGACAGCATTCACGAACTGATAGAACGAGCCGACAACTTACAAGAACCCACAATTGATTGGCAGACTATGATGGCTACGCCCAGTTGGTCGACATTAGGACTATACCTCATCCTGATGACAATCCTTCTATGGAAGCTTTGGCAGTGGAAACAGCGACGACTAATACAGAATCAACCTTGCACCGAGGACGCTGCGGGAAGCTGCGGGACGCGCTTCCATCTTAAGGAAGGAGGAGTTAGGCAATCGCCTAAGTAACGTAATCGCTGACTAATGCAGCGGATGCGCCCGTGCGTCATTAACAAACTGCACAATTGCAGATTTGCGGATTTTAGTAATAAGTTTTAGTTAATAGAAATATGATAATTGTAAATTAGTCTTGTAGAACATTTCAATCAATAAACATTGTTTTAATTCAAATAAATATTTTTTTTTTAATAATAATCTCGTTCGCCGTAACTTAACTACGTTAGAAAGTTTTTTTTTTTTGTAAAAACGGCGACAGACATAGATATGTAACCAGAAATAGGGACCAATTAATTCAACCAGATTTCAGGCTGGCTAAAGTAGCACCATCTTTTATGGAGTACTGTATAAAATTTTACAATAAAATAAAATACTAATGTGGGGTACATTCTAGAACTGAATGAAACAAAATTTAAAACTTGTATAAAACGCACACTATGCAGGCAAGCATATTATAAGTTGGGGGATTACATCACTGATAAAAATGCTTGGCTCAATACTGGTCCTGCTCCGTAGCCACAAGGGCGCAAGAACAAGTGATGGGCAGAAAAGTTTTGAAGTATTGTTGGACCTGCTAAAGACTATATGAATATATTTGTATTGTATAAACTCAATTTCTTTTAGTATTATATAACTGCACGGCACATGTGTGAGTACTATGTTCCGGCTGTAAATCTACCATTCACTGTAGCTATGTGTCGTTTCGTTGACTTCCGTGTGCCCTGGCAGTTGAGTGTGTCATGCTTATTTAATTTCTCTCTGATGGTGACACATGTGTTGGATCATTCGGTTCCCTTCATGATGGTTGAGCTGAGTGGTGCTAATCCATGCGTCATGTTCGTGAACGGGCGCCATAAGTTGGGATTGGTCATAACTTAGTTGCCTCGGCCTGTTATTGTTTTTTTTTAAATTGTTTATTACCTACTCAAGAAGCTTTTACGTGCACGTCTTTTTACATTGTTCCCACATATATGTATTTTTTCAACAAGAATGATGTTACCAAAAAAACTTTGTTAAAACTGATGGAAAAGAGTGAGTTTCTTGCAAATTCTTCTCCATTGAGACCTATTGACGCTTGTGAATTTGCAACAAGAGTCATCGATTTTTTTTGTTTGACAATTCAAAAATACCTCTAAGGTTTATTTGAAATAAACTATTTTGATTTTGAATGTGAACATTACAATTTTCTGTTTCATCGAACCCTTCATCAGACCGGAACTGACCGGAGCTCCCCATATTATTATTTTACTCTTTGGACCGGAGTATTTTTAAAAGCATCAGTTGACTCGCCACAATGCAAAATGCTTTGATTCTTCTATTTTGCTTCAATTTTACTTTTTAAATAAATTATAAAGCCGTACTTGACGTTTGATATTGATTTATTCTTATATATCTATGACTGTACATACAAGAACTGCATGCATACAGCGTGCTGAAAAGGTGCAATATCAATGAAGTTTGACCATGAGGAAATGCATACGGAGCAAAGTCATTGATGATTTATAAAAAAGCGCAAAATCACCTGAAGAATATTTAAAGAAATTATAACATGTTGGTTCAAGTAACAGTACCTATTGATTTATGTGAACCATAAAACTTCTTTAAAAAAAAAACATGTTCCTTTTTATTTCAGAAAATATTTGAAAGGGAATGAATTGTTTTCACTCATCTTTTTATACAAATACATATGTAGTATATAGTTTATATTTTGCTCTAGACCGTTTCCTTTTTGTTTCTTTGATTTATTTGCTGAAATAAATGGTTTTGATTTAAAGTTTGATTATCAGATGAAATAATGTATGACAATCGGTTTATTTTCCTTTTTGTATCGAACTGTACTCATTCGGAAAAAATTGGTATTAGGACAATAAACAATGAAGAAACCTAAGAATTCGGAAGTATAAGAATTTGATAAAATAATAATTGGGAAAAATAATATTGCGTATTTTAAAGAATTCGTAATATAAATAATATGGAGAATCGCGAATTTGGATTTTGGCGCTGACACCAATTTTACTCTTTATAATATGATAAGATAAACACAGGCCGTCTTATTAATAAACGTGGACTAAGGTAAGATTAACTTTATTCCAAGCATTAGGTTGGTACTAACAAATTTTCGTATTAATAAACACGGAATAAGGAGGGATTATACTAATCTGACACTAATCTCGGACTAAAAGTTAAACCATGGTGCCAGCTAGTTTAAGGTCGGAATAAGAGTAGTGTAACTATGGCAACCACAATTTTTTTCCTTCGCCCTACTCGGGCAGGCTAAGGTCTTGGACCATACCGCCTCGTCTTCAGTGCATAATATCCTTCTTGAATTCTTTAGTATGCATTAGAATGCGGATGTAACAGATTCTAATGTTTTTTTGGAGTATTTGGCAGCAAATTGTATCAACAGTGAGCCTTCCCGATAAACTTTGCAGAGGTAGTCAATACTACAATAAAATTCTCTGCTCCACTATCCCGAGATTGCTTCTGTCAATGATTTCACATATTCTCCAGTTGCGACCAACTGTCTAAGTTGAGACACAAAACTACACCAATTTTATATCACAATATCCACTAGGAATCAATTTGCAAATAATATTAACAACCGCTGAACTACGCTCGAAAAAATCCCGCCAAAAACTCTCGCAACCACAATTATTACATAGACTCTGATTTTTTATACCGGATATTAAATATTTATATGCATCCAGTGACATTGTTGTTGTTTGAATTGAATACAGTAAAAGAGTGTAGTTAAACTGTTATCGAAAAGATTATTGAAATCTGAAGTTAAAGGTTCGAATGAACACGAAAATAAAATGCAAAATAAATGTAAAAATATATTTAATGTTATTGTTTTATGCATTTGTTAGCTGTTTTTCTTCACGAAATTTTCGTATTTCCAAGATTTCTCTTTCAATTAAGGCACATTTTAATTGTTCTTTGTGTAATTCTTATGCCATCTCCGTACGCCTCTTATGTTCTTCCAATTTTATCTCTCTCGATAGACTTATCATGGCACTCACATAGTTATGGTCCTGAAATGACAACCACCTTAATAAATAGATATTTGTTAAGGTAGGCCTTGATAAGACATGTTATCATATTTTAAGTGTTCATTATTATAAGTAATTTTTAAGTTTAAAGCTATTAAGATAATTTTAAATTCCCTCCTTCGCCTTTACTGTCAAATCTCTAAGGCAGATGTCATTTTTAGTTTTTTTTTCTACATAATGTCTTCAACTTGCTTATTTCCATTCACTAGTTCATTCTTTTTACTTTTAAATTCAACTGGGTTGCCAGAGTTTACGCGTAAGTCCAAGACTAAGAAATGAATAGTTAGTCCGAGTTTATTCCATGTTTATTAATAACATTGCTGGATCTATGTTAATCCTTAGTTACTCCGGGATTAGCTAGTCCAAGAGTAACTTCGGAGTAAGCTGGGAATACGCCATTTTTATTAATAAGACGGAGGAAGACTAATAAAACACAAAAATTTATTTAAACTTTATTAGTTCCTTAAAATTAACATTATTTTGTACTATTGTTAATTGCGTTAAAAGTACAAAATCAAACTATGCTATTTGAAAAAAAAAATTAAATTAACTAATCGTAGGTGTTTAATTTGATAACAAAATTACAGGTCCTTGAATATGATATATAATCCTGGCGCACTATGCTTAAAAACTTATTATACAATTGATCGTTTATGAGGCTTTTCATACAATAAGCTACTTTCGAATCTATCATTGTTAGTAAATAAAGTGGTCCCGCGCTATTTCAAGCAGAGTTTTGGTTGCTTTGATGTGCAAAAAGCTAATCAAACAGAATTATGGTTAAAACTAGCGAACATACTCTTTAGAAATATCGTTATCATTCGACCCCGGGGAGCTGGCAGGGTTTTGAGCCAGCGTTTTCAATCAGGGTGAAAACTTGATAACTCAGAAAGTACGGCTTGCTAAGAAAGTATTGAATATATCTGAAAAGTTTCAGTAAAGGAGTCCTTTAGTCAGAGGCTCACTTTCAGATTTGTTAAATCTGATAATTTTGAAAAGTTCAATTTGAACAATCTTAGCCGGCTTTCTGCTTCCTTAAAAACCCTGCCAGCTTACCCTCCACATTGAATGATGTGAATAAGGCCAACTGCCACAAATCTCAGTTCCAATGGTCACGAAATAACTCCATTTGATTACCATACTTTGCTTTTGTTCTAGATTTAAAAAAATATAGTCAGTTCCATAAAAGCAGCGAAGAAAATAAATGAAAATAATTATATACAATTTTATTCTACGACTTAAAAAGCGACGGTAATGCTACTACAGACCCAATCTTTAATATAGATGGAGAAAATAATGACAAGCCGGCTACATACGTAGATTTTATATTCGAAAGACTCTAGGACGAAAGAATTTTAAATGACGCTACGGTTACTAATGATACATTTACTTAGAACTTCAAATTTAACAAGTCACTGGCAAATCTTATAATCCAAGTGGACGGCTGCGTATTGCAATATAACTCAGAGAAAGTAGGATACTTAATAATAATATTGTAGGCAAGAAATCACTGATTCTGAAGTGCTGTGCACACAATACCTTGCATTGCTTAGAGCAGTGTAGTTGCTAACAAGTACTTTTAAAATATTCATTATTTTACAATTAGCACATTCGTCATGTTACATTGTTGATGTCGAATCATCTTCATGTATGAAAGGTCTCAATTCGAAACTAAAATCTGGCTGCATCGAATAAGTGCACGATTATGCTTCACGTTTTTATATTTACAGCAAATGCTTAACCTTAAAATCTACATTAACAATTGTGCGGTTGGCAATTTATTGTAAATTTAAAGCGTCTTCTCACTGGTACGATAATTTTTTAAATTCATTAATTTTGCAATACGAACTACGATATGCTGTAATTTTAGACCCCACTTGAAAATTAACGGCTCTAACAAATGATAGCACCATTCATGGTCCTTACTTCAATTTGAGAGAGTCCTAAAGTGAAGCGAATACTTAAGCGTACTTATCTAACTTCCAAACTCCACAAATATCTTAGGCTTTAACAATACCAATGTCATCACATACATCAGTCTCAATAGAACCGCTAGCTGTAGTCTTTTACTATGGTGAATCATTTCTTAATTATACTATCGAAGTCAAATTCGGCGCTGCATACTGATTTCGCCGTCCGCCTCGAGAGGAATAATTTGCCATCTTTGACGTAATCACCGCAAGCCTTGTTGACTTCACATGGAATTGATTCCTCTATATTAGAACCACTCTTGCTATCACCATGCACTCCATTTTCTTTTTTATTATTAACTCCATTTTTGCATACACCATTTGTTTTGACTCCATTGTGAGCTTTATCGTATTCTTCCTTAATTTCCTTTTCAATGTTTTTCTTGGCAAGATTTCTCCTTCTGTAGCTTTTTGTGTAGAAGTTAAGGAAGAGAAAGAGGAAGATGGTGATGTTGGAGCAGATGAAGTAGGTAAAGCCAGATGCGTACTGACAGCGCGGGGAGAAATGCGTCCATGCGCAGTATGTGAGCATCAGGATGAACTGGATCTATAAACAATATACCAAACAAATTAGAAATTAGGTAAATGTGACTTGTTCAATATTAGTGTCGGGTCAGCAAGAAAAAGTTATAAATAATAAAATTAATAAAAGGCTATTCATCGTAAGCCAGTCTATTATAGAGGTATCATTATTCAGACCAGGGTATTACAACTATACAGTCACGCAATTTTCATTGACAAGGAATAGGCCTTCAAATAGACGGGAGCTAAGTCTGGTGGGCAACTGTGCCCGATGGTTGTTGTCGGGCTGTTGTATCGTGCGTTGTGAACTTTGATAGCACGATGTATGATTTGTGTGAAGTCAATTTTTTTAATAGTTTGTATGTGGCGGTACAGGTGCCGCTACACTGTTAAACCAGGGTCTTGAAAGTCTTTAACCCCATACCTGCATACATTATTCCCCAGGGTGTCTCGAATACTAGAACAAGTATATCAATTCTTCGACATGCGGCTGCCATGTTCTCAGTTACATTTAAATTGGGCACATTGGGCAGCTTTTTGAGCTATACCTAGATATCCTTGTTTTATAAATGCTTGAATTGTCAAAAAAAGCTAATGCTTGGACTCACCAATTGCAACTTAGTAACATACTTCTTCCACCACAAATACTTCTGGAACCGTGGCCCCAGTCCCGACAGGAGGTAGTAAGAGTACATGACCACATGCACCACTGAGTTGAGGAGCGCTAGGACTGCGCCCTCCCCGCCCGCCGCGAACTTCAGGTAGCTCCAGGAGTAGAGAGCCATAATTACATGGTGGTATACGTGGAGGAAGGTCACCTGGAATTGGAAGAAGTACTGTTAATGTGTGATCACAAGCAGGTTGGGAAATGATGAAAGATTATTAGATAGATCTTAGTTTTTAAATTTCATACTTCTGTGATAACTAGGAGGAGCTAAATCCAAATTGACCAAGAAAAAAATCTTTCAAGGATTTGGCTTGTAATAACTGCTTCCCTAATGTGTTACGACCAAAGTAAAGGCATGTGTCATAAAACATTTTTTTTACTCTGTTAAAAATAGTCACTTGTCCAAGGTCAAGGCTTGCATGGCTAGTCAAGTATAGGCAGGGATCATTTAGGTAAACTAGTCTCTTATAAAAAGGATAAAGCAATAGAGAAGACATACGTGACAGTTTTATGTTTGTGGCTAGCTTGATGTATAAAAATAATAATCTTACTTGTTTATCTTTCTTCCGCAGCACAAAAAAAACTGTGTCTAAAAGTTCTGTGAATTTTGCGAAGAAATACCACCAACCCAGGTCTAGTAGCTGTAAATAAAATTTTCATAATTAGTCAAATCGTAATAATTTGGTTGACATTTCTTTTCTGTTGGGTATGAAAAACCTAATGAATCTTGTGATGGATATCAGCTTTTTAATTTATTTCTTATTCCTAATGGAATTACTTAAAGGACTTGAGAGAGACGTATGCCTCGCAATGGGGCGGGCGGAAGTGTAGGCTAGTTAAAAAAAACTGAATGTGTCATTAGGCTCCCGAAAATGCGTAGCCCGTATTTATTAAACCCCGTCGGAAAAAGAGGGGTGTTATAAGTTTGACGTGTGTTGCTGTGTATCTGTGTTTTTGTGTGTCTGTCTGTGGTATCTTAACTTCTAACTAAACGAATGAAGCGATTTTGCTACAATTTGTTTTTGTTTGAAAGGTGACTTGATCGAAAGTGTTACATAGTTAATGTTTGATGAAAATCGGTTCAGCCGTTCAAAAGTTAGTCGCATTTTACTCTTTGAAGCGGGTTATCTTCCGCAAGATATCCTTTTATAATCACGTGTTTCATTGTCTTGAAGATCGAAGCATGTCTCCCTCTAAATAAATTTTGTAGTTTAAAAAGCTTGAGTTAATAAGCCTCGGGGATTTTTTTTTAATTTGATATTTATACTTCTTTTCCTATACCTACTAAAGAACTAAAGAGACAAAAAGATTTGTGGCCGAAACTCTAGGCTAATATTCTTTCCTGCTCTACCAAGTCAACAAGCAGTGAAAAATAATCTGGTATGAGAAGAGGCTATTGTCCAGCGTTTAAATGAATTTTATAAAAATTAAACTCATATTATTCTTACCAAAGGATTTTGCGTATTGGACGGATAACGGCACCCTGCATAAATGATGCCATCTCTGAAGAGATTCAACTTAAAAACCTGAAATGTTACAAAATAACTGTTAGGTTACTCATTATAAAAAGCAAAAATTGAATTATTTGTTATGTTTTGATAGCCTTGGGAAATAAGAAGCATTTGCGGTATTGAGATATTTTGTTTCCGTAGGTATCCGTGGGTTCAAATCCGGGCAAGTACCAATGTGACTTTTCTAATTCATATGTACTTTCTAAATTTATATTGGACATCACAAACAACGTTGAAGGAAAACATCGTGAGGAAACATGGATTTATAATTGTTATTTTTAGTCTAAAATCGCGTTGTCTGTATAAGAAGAGGTATTTACTCTGCAGTGGGCCAGTTACAGGCTAGTATTATTATTATCACTAGCTGTTGCCCACGACTTCGTCTGTGTAGCATTAGTAGGTAGTTTGAATGGTCTATTTTTTATATCGTGCCATAATATTATAGGTGTGTGGGCCGCCGTACTTAAAAAATTATTAGTTCAGCATACAAACTTCTACCACCCCTAAAGATTGATTTTCGGGATAAATTTATTTATTTTATTTATATATTCTTTATTGTAGGTACACCAAGTTAAGACATAGAAAAGGAAACTTAAAAATAAAATACATACAATGGGCGGCCTTATCGCTTACCGCGATCTCTTCCAGGCAACCTGGAATGGATAGTGATAGCCTGGACATGAAATGGGGTTGCCATAGGTGTAACACACAAAATTACGAATATTTACTTTAATAATTATACAATAATATTATTACAGATACACAAATACATACATATGTTGTATAATATATACATAAATACATACATATTCAATATATATAGGCAATGTAAGTAAATGTTGACCAACGACAATCACAGTGACAGGTAATGGTCTTTTACGAGTCTTTTAAATACAGGCAATGACTGGGCGCGTTTTATTGGGTCGGGCAATGCATTCCACAGACGAGCAGCTTGGACAGTAAAAGATTTATCCAAGAAAGAGGTGGAATGCATTAGCATTTTAAGTCGCAAGTTATCCGATGACCTAAGTGATTTCGTGTGGGAATCGCAGATAAACTGAAAACGATCCTTGAGGTAACGAGGGGTGGAAGGAGTAAAGAGCACATTATATAGAAGAGAAACAAGAAGGCGAAGGCGAATTGGCAACCACTTGAGCTTCACACGGAAATCGGAAACATGGTCATATTTGCGCAAACCGAATATGAACCTTATACAAACATTTTGAAGCCGCTCAAGTTTATCGAGTTGTTCTTGAGTAAGGTCAAGATAGCTGAAATACCAATTAGCAAATACCAATTTCTAAATCAGGATCAGCAGTTTAAGGCGATATATACGCCCCAATTTAACTGCAGTACTGGCCGTGCGCCTCCTCATGCCAAATATCAATATTGGACCTCCTTTTGAACAGTTTTGTTTGCAAAATATTATTTGATTTACATATTGCTATTTCAGTTATGAAGAAATTCCAGCCATCAATTTTTATGTGTAAAAATATTTTTAAACATCCAAGTCGTTTTGGAGGAGTATCCAAAAGTTGCGAAAAATATCGTGAAGCTATTTTTTTTTTTAGCAAAACTATTTGTTATACGAAAAAAACATGTTTAAAAATAATGTACATGAAACAATAATAAATATGTATTTTTTCAAACCTTTTAACCTAGCCGTTGCTAAGGAGTATGTTTTAGAAAGTTAGAGTTAGTTCCACCTTTATAGTATTAGTATGGATTACGTATTTATGCAGATACTCTATTCAACCATTTTATAACCGCCTACTGTGACCTTATACCCCACAGTCACAGGGGCCGTGCATTTTTTCGGGATTAAATGTAGCCTATGTGACTCAAAATTACACACGAAGTCGTGTAGTTATCTATCATTAAAAGGATTAACTAGTTGGATTTTTCCGATTTTTCTATCTTTTACACACATTTTATAAAAAAACCCGACTGCAAGAAAATAATTGACTGAAAAGAGAAAAACAAGTGCTATTAAAATAGACATTGAATATTATGGTGGTGCCAACGGTGAGAAACGAAATGTTGGTAGGTTTCTCTATAATTTTTGTTTGTCTCCGCCTTCAGCACCTCATAATAATGTAAAGTCTATTTTAGTGGCACTTGTTTTTCTCTTTCCAGATAATTATTTTTTGCATTCGGGTTTTTCGTTTTTTGTAAAGTTCTCAAAATAAGTTATTTGACAAAAGATTATTTATTTTGAAATCAAAGTTATAATTATCTTGATTTTGTGCCAAAATAGTAACATACAAGTGTTGCGATATTTATATTATTAGAATGGTATATATAGTAGTTTTCATATGATATCAGTATTATTAAGATAACCAAAAAAAAATTGTATCATATTTTAGGGGCGCCATATTTAAAAATTATGTGGCCAATGTCACTCCCACAATTGAAAAAATCCAACGACACTTTAATTTATTTTTTTATTTAAACTTCATGTACAGTGGTACATAGGGGGACTTAATGCCACAAGGCATTCTCTACCAGTCAACCTTTGGGTTAAAAAAGGACAACGTTTAACCGGTCAAAGTTGTGTGGCTTGACAGATCGTGACAATGTCACAATCTGTGAAGCCGTTTGGGCTGTAGAGCGTGTTATAGAAAGGACATACATGTAATAGTATATTATGCAACTAGTGAATAAAGGACGGATTTAAAGCGAGGGCCATTGATGAATCACGAACAAGTGAAGGACTCTAAAAACTGAATCACGACCGTAGGGAGTGATTCAGTTCATTCATGATGATTGAATCACGAGCATAGCGAGTGATTCAAGTGTTAGAATCCTGAGCGACGCGAGTGATTCATGGTCCTCGATATAAATCCGTTTTATTCAAGAGTTGCATACTATATTTTATACCATGACTACGAGAAAAAGAAAGATTTAAACAAAAAGCACAAGGGATAACAATAAATAAATAAATGGTTAATTGCCTTAAAATTTTAGAAAAAATGAGAAACCTCAGGGTTCCACATTTTTTATAAATTTAAGCTGAGCTTGTGTGTTTCAGACGCCAGTGACCACCTCCGTTACGTTACATAATTATAATTAATTAAGCACCAATGCAATTAATATTAGAATTACAATCTAAATAATTATTCACTAAATATCCTAGACCAAAATCAACATCATTATTAAAATCCTAAATATAAACAAACTCAAAATTAAATCGACACAGGAGTTTGAAAATCGAATATTCTTTGCACAAGAAGTTTGCAATGAGTATTTTATGCGCAAGGAGGTTGTATAGCATCGAGTTGGAGGTAGAATATGTATTGGTGTGTTCTAAATTCAAACACCAAAACAGTGATTAAAAGTGCTTTTTATTCACTGTTTTCAGTGAATAAAATAAGCTTTTTAGAGGGGGAATGGTATAAACATACATACGCTCGAAAAACATTACCCGTCCGCATTCGGGTAAAAAATACTAAACTAGATACTTTGCACGTAACATAACTGGCAAATTGTAGGTCTATTTAATAGGAGCACTTCTACCTAACCTTGCGGGATTCCTCAAAATAAACTATGCATGTACTTAATTAATGGTATGGCGTTAAACAACTACTTTGCAGCTCATGTAAACCAATTAATATTATATTTATCAGAATAGAAACAACATTATCCACTGTAATAAAACTAAGTATATTTAATTAACCATAGTGTTCTTCGTCATCGAAATTCAACGATACCGGTAACAAAACATGCCTATCCATTATTTAAATTACTTTTTATTTCTGTTTTAATGTTTATTCAATTAAAATATGCAGTAAATTAAAATAAGCATTAAAATATGCAGTAAAGAAGCAAGGCGTTCCGGTTGATTCTTACAAAAGTGCGATGAAACAAAGTAACTATTTACAAATTAGGTATATAGTGTTTTGCTTTAGTCATTCACTGAATTGTAGCTAAGTCTTATGATTCCCATTTGCTTGTGCCAATATAAAACCTTTTCTCCACTCCTAGTAGATGGTGTTTACTTCATACAATCTGATGAATATTTTTTACCCGACTGCCGAAGGAGGGTAAAGTGTTTATCAGTCTATGTATGTATGTTTGTACCTATGTGGCGTTCTAGAGACTAAACGCGTTGGCCGATTTTGATGATTCTCACGTCAATCGATTCGTCTTAACCCTGCGAGTGTCACTGGCTGCATTAAAATTGGATAATAGAAAAATGGGTGATTTTGGGCGCCATATTGTGGAGGACCAAATTTTTTCTTACTTCCAAACCTATCGTGTGGGGTATCAAATAAAGGGTTTTAAGAGTTGATTTTAAAAATATATAACACACTAGCTTTTACCCGCGGCTTCGCTCGCAGTGAAGCCATTACTTTTTTTTTTCTTTTTAATAAAAAGTATACTATGTTACTTCTAATACCTCCAAGAATATATGTACAAAGTTTCATGATGATCGGTTCAGTAGTTTTTGCGTGAACAAACAAACTTACATTCACATTTATAATATTAGTAAGGATATGTTTAAATGAACCTAATTCTAAAAAAAAATAACTAATAAGCTATGAATAAAAAAAGTTAATTCAAAAATCTAAAAACCCGACTGCTTAAAAACTGAACTAAAAAGAAGTAAACAAGAAGAAAAGCATGCTGTGTAGTCGGAGGATACATCTGGTTCTGGTCAGCCAGATCGCGAATATATCCTCCGACTGCACAGCATGATTTTCTTCTTGTTTACGTCTTTTTAGTTCACTTTTTAAGCAGTCGGGTTTTTAGATTTTTTCAATCAACTTTTTTTTCAGCCTTTGCTAACTTAGTAATATAGGCCAGAATTCATTTCTGGAACAGCGTCAATCTTATCGGAGACTAGCTTTTGTGCACAAGTGTCAATCACACAGTGCCTACATAGAAAAGAAAAACGGCTAACAGGTTTAAAAGTTGTTCTCACCTTAAAACAAATCATAGTCGCCAAGAAGACTTGAGACGCGTTATAATAAGCGATGAGTCTGTTCATCTGCAGAGGCAGCCGATTCTTCATAATTCTTGGACCGATGCGGATTAGGATCAGGTAGGCTACGACGACCGACAGTATCGGCATGGGACTCGACATCATGAACCAGGAGTCTACCATGGCACCTGGAATTAGAAATATTTTGATATGTTTTTTACTACTTTGAAACAAAGTAAAATTGAATGGACTGTGTTAAGATTTTGTCTAAAAGGCATAGATGACTAATAAAGACTATGGACCCCAAATAAGCGAGGATTTAATGGAAAATGCAGACGACCTGCTGTTGGCACCACGTTGACAAGAGGTACTATTTAACTCTCTCTCTCTCTCTCTTTTGTCTAGATCATGCAGCGATGTTTGTAATACCAACTAGTTAAAGAGCTAAATAATAATATTTGGGTCTTTAACTAGTCAGAGATTTTATCAATTGTTATCGCCAATAACGTTTATTATTGTATAGTTACCGTTATCTCTCTTGCTTAGGGAATGTTGTAACGATGGTATGTAGTTTGATTTTAGCGTTTTTTATTTCACTTTTATAGACTAGACATGAGATAGACTCATGATAGCACAAGTTTAAACCTTAGTGGTTTTTGACTGCTATTGAATACAAATAATCCTGTGCTCTTTTGTTTAATTGATAAATAAAGAAAATAAACACAAAAAACTATAATATCAGTGAACAAGCTTTTCGACGGGTTGAAGATGTCTCAATGCTGCCACCTAGTACACGTTGGTTCAGTAAACCCTAATTGGGATAACAAGGGAATGATGATGATTATTACTTTCTTCAAAATCTATAGAATTGTATACAGAGCGCGAAGACGCCTCAGCGCGGCATTGGCAACATATGCAGTACAAACCAAGCGTCTCACAGTTTTCTTGCTCTATAACTCAAATGACGTATAGAATCTGCGGCTTTAGGTTTCAACGCGCTTTCGGCGTCACGAATTTGATTAGTACAGTGTTTTCTTGCTCTGTAGTATTCTATGATAAAAAATATACTACTCGACTAGTTAGGTGATAATAATATCAACAAATACTACAATAGAAAAGATTTTTCTTTTCCCAGTCAAGTGAACCATATTATTATGATTGCCAGCGATTGTTTAATATTTAGGTAACATTGTGTCCCCTTTGTGAAAACAGTGATCGAAGAATCAGAAAGATTTAACAAATAATAAATCAATTAGGTACTTCCATAATAATATGAAAAATGAAAGCATAACACGGTGCTCAACGACTATGTTCTCATTATATAAATCTATCTGGGCCGTGCAGTAATGTATAACAATTTATTTTGATTAAACGTGGGCTTTGGGCTCGAAGAGAAAAAACGAAAGTAGAGTTACTTACTTTTCCCCACTTTAAGGGAGTCCAGGTATCGGTCCACTTTCTCCAAGTAGCTCATTATTGGGCCGTATTCTGTAAATAAACAATAAGCACTTTATAATAAAATCCACGAGAAAATTTCTCTGGCGACAGCCATATTGAAGTTTATTTGTTTCATAATATTAATTCAATTTTGAACGTTCGATAATTTTGCCAGTGTCAAACCAGCAGATGGTTTTGATCGGTTTTTGACATTATTTTGTGCCAGTATTATTCCCACAAAGTGTCAATTAGAAAAGATGGTTACACAAAAAGTTTTTGCATAAGGTGCGCAACCTCTTTCATATTTTGCATGAAAATAAATATGCGATACATTATACTCTATTACTTTTCGACATCAAATAACAGAAAAAACACTTGGGAAAATTTGTAAAACTGAATTTATTTGGCCGTCCGGTATACGCGTTCAGCGTACAAGAAGCACGACATTGTTAATTTTTTACGTACACGATCTCACCTGAAGATAGCCGAGCGCTGACCAGTTCGTTTCTTTCTAGTATGACCAATGTATGACCAAATTGCGCGTCAGAAAAACGCGCGTTACTATACAAATCAATGCTCAACTAACACGATTTTTATAGTTATTAATTCAAGCTTAACTTTTATTTAGGTACAAGAAACACGAAATAGAAACCACGCGCCTAACATTGATTGCTTACATAACACGAAATGAGTCAAACAAAACAGACTGGCTGTCTACGAACTGTTTCACCTCACTTCCCTAAATCAGTTCGCATGACCTTCGCATGAAATTCAGCGGACAAAACTATTGATTTTTACTTAATTCGCGGGTCATGGTAACAGTTGTTCGTAAAACTCGAAAAGTAGAATTAAACAGGGGTTGATAAATTCTAAATTATTACTTAATATCCTTTATTCATTTCTTTTCTTATTATCTACATTTTTAAATTAAAAAAAAAACTCTAAAAAATATTAAAAATAAAGGCCCGCTGGTATCGGGAACAGGGTTCAAGCTACGTCAGGGGTCAGGGCTCCAGAGAGAGAAATCTCCTAAAAATACGAGCCGTGTCCAGCAGTACTGCTTTCTGGATCAGAGCCTTGACCCAGCCGCCTAACGAGAGCCTACTACGTTGTTGTTCGAGGCTCGTGGCTATTAAGCCATTGGCTGACATGACAATGGGTACAATGATCGCTGTGTCCACATCCCACATGTCGACAACCTCGCGAGCCGAGTCAAGATACTTGATTTGCTTATCTTTCTCGGCTTTCACGAGGTTCCCGTCATGAGGGATGGTAATGTCAACAATCATTGCACGCCTCTCGATTCGGTTCACCAACACAATATTAGGCTTATTGGCTACAATAGTCCTGTCAGTGATGATGGGCCGATCCCAGTACAATATGATATTGCCATTTTCGAGAACTGGGATGGGCACATACCTGTCGTACGGCACCTCCGATGCCGAGTGTATTTTAGAGCAAGTTGCTGATGTATAATCCTGGCTACAAGGTTGTGCCTATGCAAGTACTTTTCGTTAGCTAGACTAGAACAACCAGAGATAATGTGGCGGATTGATTCACCCGGGCGGTGACATTCCCGACAGATGTCAACCGTGTCAACTCACAATACAAAAAAATCGCCGGTATTTATTCGTCATGATAATTTCGTCCATAATTGCACAGACAAATCATTCGGTTTCCCCAAAGAGGTCACCGAAACGCAGCGGGCTACGGACGCTGATTGGTCTACATCGGACCCATGTAGGGCCCGGAATAAGCGTCCCTGAAGCTCCTTACTCTGCCATACCTCCCTGCGGTCGTAAGCGTCAAGCACCACAGGCTTGCGCCAGTTCTCATTCCCTGAAGTTTTAGTCAAAATATTCCCTGAGATTGCATATCTCGCGGTTGTGGAGGTTTTTGGCATTTAAAAGGCCTCGGCTTCCACACTTCCGCGGGATATACAATCTCATGAACAACGATCGTGGGTGATGCATTCGATATGCAGTCAGCAATGAACGGACCGACCTATCCAGGTCGTCAAGTTCCGTTAGAGTCCATTTGAACATGCCGAAAGAATACATACATTAATAACTACATGACCCAACCGTTGAAGGCGCGCACCTTGTTTCCGCCCGAAAGAAGGCTATTGAATACTTTCTTCAGGCGGACTTCAAAGAAGCGTTCCTTCAACGATTGCTTCATGTTGTTGATATCTAACGCTTCCGACATACTCAAATACTTATAGGTTTCGTTTGGAGAGAGGGATCTCAGGTTTATGGAATCCGCGAGTTGAATTCCTACGGATTCCACAATCGCCCCTCGCTTTACATGCATGACTGCACATTTTCCACACCAAACTCCATCCTGATGGCGCTACTAAATGTTTCATTTACTTTTAGTAGTTCCATCAGTTGAAGATTGCTGGGGGCAAAGAACATCAGGTCATCCATGTAAAGGAGATGAGATCTTTTTAACTGATAGCCTAGCCCTGAATTATCCAGCAGCATGCTTAGAAGATTTAGAGCTAGGCAAAAGCAAAGTGGCCACCTAATAGACCGTCGGTAAATATGTAATAGGTCTATAATTTTTGGGTTCCGCGGTGCTACCAGCCTTGTGGAGAAGATGAGTAATTCCTGTTGTAAGGAACTTGAGTAGCGAACTAGACTCTAAGGCTGCCTGGTAAAAATGGGCGTGCGACCTTTGTAGCCAATTGATCCAGAAATTGTGCAGCCCGTCCGGTCCTGGAGATCCGGCAACGGACGGACTGCACGGGCTACATCTTGTGGGTTGATCGTGACAGCCCCCATTTCTTGTATTGGATCGCACATTCGCTCAACCTCCCGAGTCCATTCACCTTCGGTGTGACTGACAGGCACCGACCAGATGCTACGCCAAAACGTGAACACGGCGTCATCATCCGGCAGGCACGTATCAGTCAAACCTTGGTCGGGTCGCTCCCAAGCCCGGTAAACCCACCATTCATTTCTTTGGAATGTGTGATTCTGGGTGTATCGCTCCACTCGCCGCCTTTACCTACGAATACGGTTTGCCCATGCAAACACTTTTTGTTTCAGAAAGTTGATGCGCTCTGTAACATGGGATATGTAGTCTCGGGGGCTGACATCAGTCCCCGAAAACGCCCGTCTCAGAAAGCGCATCACTCTTGGGCGAGTATTTCCCTCCCTGAAACAAATTAGTTTGCCAATGAGTGCTCTGGCCCCACCAATGCGACGCTCGATCCTACAATGCCAAGCCGGTACGGCTAGTTTCGATCGTGTAGCTCTGTCATCTGCAAATTTTAAGTGGGCTACACGAGGTGCCGCGCAGTACATGATCGAATGTGTATCAGTGAAGTCTTCGCAGTCATCAAAATAGTTTGACAACTGCAAAACCAGAACAGCCACCAGCGCCCTATTTTTGTTATGCATGGGCAAACGAGGTAATCGGAGCCTAAATTCGGGCGGCATGTAGCGATATTCCCGAATAGAACACTCCAAAGCACTCCTCAATTCCTCATTGCACTGGGCAAACCATTACATTTGTAACCCTGTCACTAATCTCTTCGTAAGCATGGCTGGGGGTTGGATTGTGATGGTATCACAATCTGCGACGATGGTGCAGTGACACGGTTAACCTTTCAGTTCGGGCGCGATCAAGTACAGTATCATCCAACATACGATTACGCTGGATGACACGCACCTGATCCGAAAGTCGTCGAGCCGAATCGTTGACGGCAGGTTCAAGCACCTGAAACAAAGAGAGCTTCCGGACTCGGTACGCGGACAGGTTGTTTCCTCTGTCGAGCTCGTGGATTGAAGTGTAAAAAGCGTCATTTCAATGAGGAATAATCCAGCCAGAAAAATTACTTGAATATTATGCTGATGTTTGATCACCTATAGATCTTTGGCGGTCATTAGTGGTTGCCAGAACTCAGAAAACCTGACACCAGTCTTTCCAAGATGCATTGTGTTACCCAGTTACTGGGTAACTCGGTCGATATAAAATACTGGTATTTAGCTTTTTGCTTAGAACGGAAGCCGATCTCAATATATTTCGGATCTGGTTGTTTTGTGTGAGTTTAAATGTTTTGTACCTAGGCGACCGAGTTCTGCGGTGGTAAAAATAGAGAGAACGACGTTTTCTGAAAATGAAACCTAGATAGCTATATATCTGCATACTAAATTGCATGAAAATCGTTGGAGCCGTTTCCGAAATTCAGATTATATATTTATATACATACATATTTACAAGAATTGCTCGTTTAAAGGTATAAGATTAGATTAGATAAATGCATCTTTAATACAGGAAGAAATGCTTAGAGTGGGCCAAGGTTTCTAAAAAAAAATATTTTGGTAAACACAGACTGATTGACTGTTGCTTATCCTCCATACTAAATTTTATAAATGTAAAAGTTCATGATGATGTTTGCTACGCTTTCAAATATTTGATTGTCTTGGTGGTCTTTTGGGGAAAAGACCAGACATTGTGGGATTTTTACGTCACTAAAACCACTCCGTTGATCACGATTAACACGCAAAACCCGTGACCTCTCAAAAGACCAACCCGGGACCCCTTCTGTGCAAGCATTAAGAGTACCTATGTTTAAAGGTACAGTACAGGATAAAGTTGAAGTATCTGTGAACTTTTTCTATATCACAAAATCTTATATCAGTTTGCCTATTAAGCTCCGAACGAAGGATTTATGCGGAGGCTTTATGAAATAGGTATGTAAATTAATTTTCGGCTCTTATAACATTTTGTTCACGATTTCTCCTGAAGATATTATATGAAGGAACTTATTTCCCAACGGATATATCTTCATGTAGAGTATGTTGTATTAAATTTTTAGACACGTAAAGATTTTAGACCTAAGGGATAGAAAAATGTTAACCTTTGAGTCTTGACTTATTCAGGGAATAGAAAGCTGAAGTTTTATATAATATTGAGTCTTACAACACGTTGCTTTGAATTGCTTTTGGGTTTACAATTTTTTTAACATTTCTAATCCCCGACGGAAAAAGAGGTGCGTTATGAAGTTGACGTATGCCCTGGTGCATTTGTGTATCTGTCTGTGGCATCATAGGTCCTAAACGAATGAACCGATCTAGGTTAATTTTTAGGGTTACGAAGTCAACAAGGAACCGTTATAGTTTCGCCATGTCCGTCTGTCCATCCGCAGCTAAGCTCAGAGGCTTTTAGTACTAAAAAGCTATAATTTAGCATGGATATACATATTAATAATGCCGACAAAGTGGTAAAATAAAATCATGTCAAAACATTTTTTTTGTCTACCTCCTATAGACGTAAAATGGGGATGTTTTTTTATTTTCTCGTCTAATGGTGTGGGGTATCGTTGGATAGGCTATTCAAATATATTACGGGTCTGATATACCATTTTTTCGATTGAGGGATCCGTTTAAATGGTTAATTTTTGATTTTTCTTTTTGGTAGTTGAGTAGGTTTTTTGAAAATACTCATACTAAATATTTGTTTTTGGTTTGTAAATATTTGGAAATTGTAACGAAGACTATCTCCGTAACGGCAATACTGCAGTATTCATATTATTAAGTGACACTGGTTATAAATCTTTATTACAAACCTTGCCTCTAACCGCGGTGGTACTCAGATAATATTTTTTTGATCTTCACTTGTGAAGTTGGATATTATAACTCCTTCTTCAGTTACCATTTTCCAATGTGGGCCCATTTTAAATGTTGTGAGTCACTGAAACCGTTTCAATTAACATGTAACAACAAAAAACCCTCTTCTGAGTCCGCATTATTATGCAACTACGGAACCTTATGACTGCGCGTGGCTCGACACGCACCGGACCAGTTTTTTTTTTAAAGTTGTCTTTGTCAAGAGTTTTCTTAGCTATGTTTTATGCAAATCGGTACAGCCGTTCAAAAGTTATGGGCGTTTTACTGTTTGAAGCGGGGTGTTTTTGCAAGATATCGTGTCAAAATTACGCGTTCAATAGATTGTCGATCGACGCATGTCTAATACTAAATCATGTAGTTTAAAAAGTACGAAATTAAAAGAAAATTGTCTGGGCATTTGGAAATTTTCAGTTTTAACTTGTATTAATTTTTATAGTCATTACATTTTTTTATTAAGACTGTATTTGATTTTGACATTCTTAATCTTTTTTTTTACAAGCTTTTATTTAACTTGCAATGTAAGTGTGTTTGGTTCAAAACTTGCAACTAAATTTTAAAGAAGTTATCCTCCACCGATTAAGATGAAATTTTGCATACACGTTCAGTTTGGATGACAATGCATGGTTAGCTAAGTGACGACATTCCAAGATGGCGGACTGGTAATTTTGTGCACTGCCATGATATGGGTATCAAATAAAAGGATTTGCTAAGAAGCATACGAAAAAAGCTTGTTATAAAAAAAGTTTTTTTTTAACAAGCTTTTATTACTTAATCTAAATTATTAGAAACATATATTTTTTTGGTTTAATTTTTGAGTGGTTTTCGGTTTGGTGGATTACACGTTGCGGCGCCGCTTACGAATTTTGTGCTTATACTGAAAAAATAATTTTACTTGACTTGACAACGATTTGGCAGTTGAATTGCTACCTTTTCCATTTTTCTATAATAATATGTTTAGAAAACACTTCCAGTCTAATATAATACACTAAAAACTTAACAAAACAGGTACACAGCCAATTTTGTGGTACTTTAATAGATAATAATATTTTTTCAACTAACAGAAGGAGAGACTATTCCCAGTACCTATTAATATTATGACGCACTATTATATAAAACCTAACTTAAAGAAATAACTAACAAACGATGTCATTCACACATGTAGCTGTGTCAGGTCACCTGCTCTAGACTTGCGAGGCTTCAGTCAGTCTAGCCAGCGGTAAGTCCTAGTTACATCACACCGTTTGACCTAAATTACCTTTTGCTATCCTTGATCGAGTAAACCTAATGGAATTTTCTAGATTGTATCACGTTTTTGTCATAATGCGTCAAAAGGTAAAGTTAGAGGTATTGGATAATCCGGTTTTGCAATGGATTGGATTATCCTTGTTTTGATCCGGTGAATGTTGAGCCGGTTTTACAACGTTGTCGATAATATGTGGGTGGGTCAGACGAGAATATGTATTAGAGTGAATGCACACTGCATCCGATCAAAATCACCTTAGCCAGGACCATCCTTTCCAAGTGTTGGACAGTTTGCAATAGCTATTCGAGTATCTTACTGGTCTCTGGGCATATTCTAAGTCTGTTTTAAAGTCGTCTTTTCGACTCAGTCACCATAAGAACGGAGAAAAACCCTTGCTTGTTTTATATTCAGTAAACAACAAGCTAAAACTGGCAATTTGATTTAAGTCGAGTTAGAACAAGTGACTATAGTATAAGTATTAGTCTAATATTTATATTGTAAAATGTTCTAACATGAAAAGATCCTGTGTCATCAGTAGACTGTTGGCTTTATTATTCTCGGTGCTGAACCAAGTGTTGAAATCACGCTAGTATGTTTTATTTTCGCATTCATGGTGAGTGAACAAGCAAACGTTTGTACGGACAGAATCAAAAAATCTATTCGTTCCAATTTGTTTTCACACCCAAAGTTCCTACAACCACAAATTTGGAATTTTCCGAATGACCATTTATTTGATAGGAACATTGATACTAGGTATTGTTAGCGCTCGTGTTATTAATGGTGCCCAACTAACCTACAAATTTTCCGCTTGGCAACGCCACAGATCGGTTTTGATGATAAGGTGTAAAGTTAGGACAACCGCGTCCCTTAAAAGGGATATATAGGTAACCATATTTCACCTCAAGAATACAGATTACTGTTACTTATTGTAACCTGTTCTAAGCACATTATAAAATGTACATGTTTGAAATCAATGGCTTCTGAAGCTTCAAATTTTTTATAAGATACTTAAGTTCGTTTGAAGGAAATTTCCGTGGTTATATTCTCTTTGACTCCAAACCACTCAATCGTTAGGAAAATAAAAAAATAACACCGATGAATTACCAATTAAATAACTGTGAATTTGATTGAATCGAGTAACTGTAGAGTTAATTACTAGGAGACAATAAATAGCTGTCCATCTAAGTATCGCTTAGCATTACAGAGCAAGGTATCCCTGCGCTACAAAGACTTTTGTCAACTTTATAAGATTTGGCTCCATACGTGCCATGCCTTGCCACGGTATTTATCCAAGTCCCATCTTCCATACCAAACCTTTCAAAATAATAACAGTACCTTGTCCAAAACAAACTGTAAATAAATAAACCAAAGCATTTATTTCACGTGCTCTCCTTATATGGAGGCGCATCATTCAACAAACTTTCTTGTCTCAATACTTTTATGCTGAGACAAAGAAGAGACAAAAAAGTCTCTTCAATATTCGTGCGTTTATTGTCACGACGAAAAATGGCGGCGGTCAGATACATACGTATAACAGTACCATAGATAATATAATACATAATTATAAGGTGAGTATAGACTAGAGCATTTACTTGTAACAGAACATCGAGCGTTCGCTTTTTTTTAAATTTACTCGAACCGCACTTCGTATATGACGCCTGATGTTTTGTTTGATTTTAAAAACGAACGAGCGTTTTGGTGTAACATTTTACCGAGCAAATTTTAATGCACGAGCGCGCGTAACGTGAAGTGAGGTCAATAATGAACGCAAGGTGCAAAGAAACGTTACAGGTAAATGCTCACTCGCCGTCATCATTACGTCGAACATTTGCAAGAACGATCACATGGAAATGCTTTAGGAAACTGAGCATTTGTATATATTTTACCAATTGCAAGAACGTTACATTACATTTTAATGCTCGCGAAAATGCTCTAGTGCTATAGCTCTATCTCTATATAGTGTATAGCTCTACTATCTAAGTATTAAGAATGAAATATGTAAACACAGAAAATATTACAGAATGTTTTAAAAGAAAAAAATCGTTTACTTAACCCGACAAAATACAGGGAACAGCTGATTTTATATTTCTTTATTGAGAGTTGATTTTTGCACAAATCGTGACTTTGATTGATAACCAAATGCCTTCTCTGTTTCGTTCTCTCTAAGCCATCAGTTGTATGTTTTTTGTCTTTATCTTTGTGTATCTACAATAAACTATAAATACCCGAGAAAAAGATGGCGGAACGCCTTGGATGACTTTCTTAAGCATTAGCGAGATGAAGCACAATACCAAGAGAAATGGAAATAATGGTCCGGGACGCCTTTGTCCAGGAGTGAGACCATATAGACTGAAAAAAAATATTTATCAGCAAGACCTTCATAATAATTGTTGATGATGCAGCAAGGCAGACCACTCAGGTTATGCCGAACCGAGCCAGATGATCATTAGATACAGATTGAAAATATTATGCATTCGGAAAGCGATAAAACCTTTACGGTTTCAAATAAATTGTGACCAATAAAAAAGACAAAGACTTCAGGCAATAATCGTTTGATTAGTTATTTTCATATATCGCAGTTACTTTAATCTCACAGTCTTAGAGGTACACAGTTATCTAAAGGTTTTCCCTCCACCTGAATCGTATCTCAGAAAACGTTTTCCAACTACTGACACAGTTCCTCACCGTGCGATAAGTTGTTCATGATCGTTGATACATCTTGACACAGTGCTTCCGTGACATCGATTTCCTTTGATGCATAAATTCAATCATATTACCATTGCATATTGAACTTTATATCTTGAGTAATAAAGTTGGAATTCGTATTGTGTGTCATCTATTGTTGCTATAAAGTAATTCTGAAGTGTTTTTGTTGCAAAGTGAACTATTGTAGGTTAATTCCCTTAGGTCTCTCTTATCGTCCTACATATTATGTGTGTCAATGTTCTCGTTAGTAAACGTATTCAGGCATATCCTACACCTGTGTTAAGGTTTATAGAGACAGGTGACGAATCAAATGCTTTACAATTTGTGGGCTATAAAATGGCGAAGTGCCATTTTATAGGTAGACCCTAACTGTACTGTGTTGTATTGGATGATAAATGAGAACGGTCTGTATTGGATTGGAAAGGGTCAATGAAATCAGATGAAGTAAATAAATTGTAACAATGAGGTTTTATACTGAAGTAGTTAGGTACATGTGATTGGGAAATGTTTATAATGTGGACAAGAAAAAAAACAATAGAAACAAAAATATTGTAACCTTAGGTAGCCTTAACTTGGTCCATACATGAAAACAGTGATAATTCATAAAGCTCAGATCTGATCTCTTGGTGAAAATAAACGGACCATTCCCACAATAGTTTTCTCGTTTATTTAAAGCAACACAAACACTTTTCACCTTTAAAGACCCATTTCTCACCATTAGCTAGTAGACGCACTAATCTGCAAATATATTAGCCAAGATTAAGTCGCCTGAAGCCAGTAAAATTACACTGAATGCGAAGAAATACAAGACTACCCATTTCTTTTGGAACTTCCCTGGCTCTCTGCCATGTTTTTGAACATAAAAATATACAAATGTATGTAGTGAGGCAGATGTCAGAATTTAGGTAATCTTGACATCAGCTTATATTCTTCGTTTCAGGCTAAACGAGCTTGGCACCTTTGTTTGAAGATTGTTTTGTTTTACGAGTCTTGGTTTCGGGTTCGAGAAAATTTGAATCGCTACTTCGATCATGAATAAGATCGAAGTAGCGATTCAAATTTTTATTTATTATTTTCTTTTGTTATGTGTTGAATTATTTTGGAGTCAGTACCAATACGTACTTAATGTTGAATACTGAAGATACTCATCTTTGAATCTCGTAAAGAAAAATGCGGCTAGTGAATAATTGTGGTTATAAAATTATTGTTAAACACTCTTATATAATAATATAATGATGTTATTGCTGTTTCAATGGCATCCTGAATGCACTGTCTTCTTGGATCTTCAACTTGTAATCAACCTGCCTATTCTTTTCTCATTTATGTTGGGGTTGACCTTCTAGTCTCATCTGATGCAGCCGAATACCAGTATTTTACATGGAGCGACTGCCTATCTCACCTCCACAACCCAGTAACTGAGTAACAAGATAGCCTCCTTGGCAAGACTGGTGACTCTCATATAATGTACGTAGTCAGTTTCTAAAGCAACAGTTAAAAGCGCATCATAACTAAAATATTCATCAATAACTTAAAACCTAAAGTTTATTAGACATCATCAGCCTTATAATGTTCCTCACTGCTGGGACACAGGCAGCCTCTCTGTGAGACAGAATCAATAATGGAAATCCACCGCCCAGTGCGCGTTGGTGGATGTCACATGTCTTCAAATTTTAGGTACTAGGACATGCCGGTTTCCTAACGAGGTTTTCCTTCGCAGTTTAAAGAGCATTGGTGATGAAATAATTTACACAAAGTATAGCGCCTGCCTGGGTTCGAACTCACGACCTACGACACGTAAGTTGGTGCCGTTGCCACTGGGGCACCACTGCCCTTCCCACCCCTACAAATAATACAATTTAAATTAATTCATTTGTTTTAACATAATATATAATTTGATTACAAATGCCATTGCTAATCTAATTGCTAATGTTAATTTAGTTTCACTTTTAAATTTATTTTTTTAAGGATATAACAGACCGAATTAAATAGATTATATTATATTAAGGTGTTTATTATAGTCAAACACAGGCTGTGTTTCCACAAGTTCCGTCTCATTGACCGATCTTGCGCTTCTCGCATCCAACGTAAGGACACCCGAAACCCTCACCAGGTCATTGATACTTCCATAGAACAACAGACCCGAAATCAAAATTCAATAGATTTATTTATAAAGGAACGATGTCAGTGCTTGTACCTACCTACTTGGTACAACCTATTGTATTCCATGATACTTAATAAATAAAGCTTCTAGAAGGTCAATGCAATGGTCTATCAGTTGCAATACGACTTTGCCCCCGATTTACCTTTATCCATTCACATTAACAATTATTTGTGGGTAGAAAATTGAAAATTAGACATAACATCATGCATAATATATTCCTCGAAAGGTTGCGCTGAGCTGTTGATCTATCGCATCGAATTTTTGCCAGTTATGTCACAAATCTAGAACATGCCATTGAAAATGGATACCCAAATAACTTTCAGGCACAAGATCTACAAATGTAAGTTTTTTTTTGTTAGTTTAAGACATCAAAAAATATTTTCCATGCCAATTTCAAGTAAATATTGAGTTTTATCAGTGGAATGCATTTTATAATTGAAGGAAATAGTCATAACGTAGCGAAGGATCCATGAGTCGATTCTTATTTTATTATTATGTAAAAGAATGTAAGTCCTCTGGGAAATCAAGCCATAAGTGTGACACATGATAATCAGACAGTAGTAGGTTTTTATATTATTGAATGGCGAAACAAGCAAACTTAAACCGAAATTTGTGTTACATCTTTATGTTGACGTTTGCAATTAATTTCATCTTACAAATACACTCACGAGCAAGCGACATTTTTAAGCCAACTTATTCATAAACATTTTTTTACTAACTTAAGTACGACTAATAAAATAAAATAAGTTTGTGCGTTTTAACGTACACGGAAAATCGATAAATTGTTAGTATTGTAAGTTTATAATTTTTGGAACATATATATTCTAAGCCTTCAATTTGATACTCGTACAAACTCCAAAATCTTGTCAATATTTTTTACGTTGGGTTTTTATAATTTCTTAGCGATTATGTTAAAGAATAAGATAGGCATGATACAAATGCGTACATGAGCATTGATGCAAATCGAACGACACAAATTTATCCAAATATGTTGTGTACTTTTATCGCTACAAAAGAACAGATGAGCATGACATACATGGACTGCCAAACTCATTATCCTCTTAGTAGTCGGGTAAAAATAATGATATAATTTTTTTAAAGTAATAGAATAAGTTTTCTTACCACGAGCATCAGCACGCAATTCTCTCAAATGACTACACGTTTAGTTTAACTTTTTGAAATAATTGTATCTAAACATGTAAATAACAATCTAGAATAAATCTTAGTCTTTTTTTGTCTGCACTTTGCTAATGACTGCACTTTGATGATTATTATATTCACAATACACACTTGGACGTATAAATACTTGACAGAAAAACACCCCTCTGCGCAGTTTATTGCGAGGTAGAAGGTTTATAATTCAAAGTAATTTTTTTATATTTTGGTATGGTAGATATTTATTGCTGATGAGATAAAATAAAACAATGAAACCATTTGATAATAGTCTTAAAGTGCAGTAGTGAGCAAACTTGCTAGCTTTACAATTAAAGTATTCATAAAAATATAGAACTTTCCTGAATAATGGTGGATTTACGTTGCCACAACTGTATTTGAAGTTAAAATAATTATAAATACAATTTCGTTGAGTAAGGGATAGAATTTTTAATGCATTGAATATTATAATGGAAACACATGTTTTTTTTTTCACACAGCCTTTCACGTTTATAACAGAACACTATAACAAATTCCTATCATATGCCGATTTGAAAACGACAAGATCATAATAAATTTGCTATGTACCGTCGCAAAAGTCGCAAGTTGACCACTTTTCACTCTTATTCCATTGGCAATAAAGTTGATTAATTGTCGACCAGGATCTATGGAAGACATACTATATATAGGCCATACCGGAAGTAAGACGTTCCACTGAAAGTTTAATCTGCCATCTAAAGGTACGTTCACGCAGAATATCCATATTTCCAGGATCTTTTTAACGGATTCGTCGCTACTGGAGGTGATGTTCACACCGCATTTACACGGGTTCCCGCATTGTCGAGGCAAGGGGCTCAGTAGCTGTCGCTTGGTCACCCACAGTGAAGCGAAGATGCGCCGCTTGTCAGGGCTTTTGCCGATTAAGCCGACGACGTGGCGGCCAACTAGTAGGTTGCGGTGCCGCTTGGTAACCGGCGACATCGCAACTGAGGCGGGCCGCGATGTGTTATGGAGCGTCCCAAATACCATACGACGTCGCGGCTGAGGGTTGGCCGCGGCAGGAGAGGAGTGCCGGTATTGCGGTGCGCTGCTCTCCCTACCTGCTGCGGCCTGGACGGGGTCGCCACCGTCTGATGGCGGAAGTGGTGGGGCCGCAGGGGAAGAGAAGTGTCGGTATTGCGTAAGCCGCTCTCCCTATCCCCTGCGGCCGAAAAAATCTGTTCTGTCACCCTTTTAAGAGCAGTGACTCTGTCTTGCACGCGAGCCAGCATTATGCTGAGCGAAGTTTTCCTTTGTTTTTTTTTTGAATGGTATGCGTCGTGCCTACAAATAAACGTTTATTCTTTCTTTTCTTCTTTCTTTTTCTTTCAGTGGTGTTGAAATAATTTAAACAAGGTAAAGCGCATGCCTGGGTTCGAGCTCACGACCTAAGACACGCAAGTCGAGGCCGTTATCACTGGGCCACCACTGCTCTCAAGTTTATTAGTATTGAATTAATATCCTAGAATAACGCTAGAAATATTCGCGAAATTCAAAACATAAGCAACAAAGCCAACTTTACTAAACCACTAGAAAAAATTTAACAACACCAAGCAACATAAGTATAGAAATCAGGAGTAAATCAACAAGTTTAGTCAAGACACAGCCATAAATCTTAACTAGATGACGTGAATGTCTATATAGTCTAAGATCCGAGTAAGGAGCGACCTTCACCCATCTGTTGAATGGCTGAAAAGCATTTTATATCAAATTTAATATGTCAAAAAAAATATCGCGAGTGGGTTCAATGAGTTAAGACAGACCGGGTAGCAAAAAGTAATGAGATTTATATGATCTGAAAGGGCATTTCATTTACTACATTATATACTTAAAAAGTTACGATCATTATTTCCCAATTCTGAAATGTGGAAACATTCCCTTTCATCAATAAGTAAATTGGTTCTTACTAGTAAATTATGTGTGAAAATGTGGCACGTTTGGTCTTCATACAGATAGAACTTGCGTTCGGTTATGGCTTTCATAGTTAGATTTTATGTCTGTGACAAGCACATAGACAGCAATGAAGATTGCAAGCCGACATTGAAGTGACATGAAAAGGCATAACGAGAAGCATTTGATGCGTCAGATGTTCGAGAAATATTGACATTTGATAAAAGACTTTCTTTTATCAACTGCTTCAAAACGGAGGAGGTTCTCAATTCGATTGTATGTTTGTTGCCCGGTTACTTCGCCAATTATTAACTGATTTTAAAGATATTTTTTTTGTTTGAAAGCTGGTGCTTCCCATGTTGTCTCATTTAAATTTGATCAAGATCTAACGTATAGTTCTTAAGTTATCCTTAATAATGGTATTTTCATGGTAAAATAAGTTACCAAAACTAAAAACAGAGAAATGTGTTTGGTACTAATTTTATTTCATTTTTGACATCGACCTCCGAAAAAATAATTATTTTTCATTTTTTATTATTCTTACGTATATTGTTTTGGATCTCGGTTTAATTTATTTTATAGAAAGTTTTTTATCGTGTTTGACACCGACTGCCGAAAAAAAAGTAATTTTTCGATTCGTAGTGTTTTGTTTTGGAAGTCGGTTAAATTTTTTTGTCCCTTTTATTATAATTTTACCATATAATATCACGCCTATGTTCTAAGGAGCACTCATTATGTTTAAAAAAAAAAAAAAAATCGCACACGGTTCCGTTGTAGTTGAATTAGATAATTTACCTGTGTTTGCAATATTTGTAAGTATGTGAGAACCATGTTCCTATTTTTCAAGTGAAGGAATTTACTTGTTAGTGCTTGTAATACTTATTTATAGTATAGTAGTGCTAGGTGCATCGTCCTCACGTATATGAATTTATGTACTTTAATATTGTAAAAGCTTATTTTTTTAATAAGAGTAAGTATGGAGTTTCTTGTGCGTTCTTCTCCATAACAATCTACTTTACCGAATGCACGGTAGAATCAATTTTTATTACTTCTTAATTTTAATTGTTAGCGTTCGAAAGTGCCGTTTAATGGCCTAGTCGAAATAAAAATATTTGACTTTGACTTTAAGAACGCATTATGAATTTGCTCGACCTGCATTTTTTTTTGTTTTTTTTTTTATCGATAGGCTCGCGTTTGACCACATTGAACCAGTTACCTATTTGTTGTGTTTAACCCGGTATCCCGACCTGTGGATTGAGCCCAAGGCCCCAAGCTCACAGTCAGAGCTTGGGGCCTTGGGCTCAATCCACTCAACTATTGGTGACAAAAAAATATTAAAAAAGTATTTTCCAAATCGGTTCACAAATGACGGCGTTTTTAAGTAACAAACATAAAAAACTACCGAAATCTAGTTGTTATCGTGCATAAGAAGAAATGCCTAAAGGCTATTAGTTAAACAAAGGCATTCATGATTCATAAAAAGGCAACGTTTGTGATAAACTTTTACTGTTTACTGGTCAAGATATCTTTCCCCAGCGATGACATGAAAACAAATGCCCCAATAAAAATTATGGCTTGGCTCATAAAACGAAAGACACTATCTCTTTTAGGATGTTAGGCGTAACAAGGTGATTAGTATAGTAGTATCCTACTTATTAATATTATCATACTAATATTATAAAGGCGAAAGTTTTGGAGTGTGTGTTTGTATGTTTGTTACTTCTTCACGCTCAACCGGCTGGAAAGGATCTGGATGCAATTTGGCACAGAGATAGATTATAGTCTGGAATAGCACATATGATACTTTTTATCCCGGGAATATGTTCCCACGGGAAAATGTTCGAGATACACGCGGGCGATGTCGCTGGCAGAAACTAGTAAATTATAAATGATAGTTATGCAGTCCATTATTTTTTGGAATGCGCTTCCCCCTGAGATCAGCAGGGCGAACACGGCCCCTGTGATAGGCTTGAGTCATGCATTTTATCACGATTTTTGTTAACAAACTGTGATAAAACTGTGTGACTCAAGCCTGTCACAGTAGGCCGTGCTCGCCCCGCAGGACGGTAACGCATTTAAGCTGAAATTGCAGATTGATTTTCAACACAAATAAGCAGTCATCTCACTTTTTTCTTTTCTGTTACTTTATAAATATATATAATATTTATCTTTATATAGGTATATATTATATATGTACGTGTATTTTACCTATTTAAGTATTATAACTACACTAGTTTAATAACTATGCACTTGCCATGTTATCTCTTCACCACCCTTAGTTAACTGGTAGAGAATGCCTAAGGCATTCAGTCCGCCTTTGTACCTTTGTGCATGAAGTCTAAATAAATAAATGAATATTATGAATATTATAATAAATGAAGTAAGGATGATCCATGGTTTCCGCTAAAATTGAAAAAGAGTTACCGCAGCCCTGGAACAAGCAACTGAAGGAACAGGGGTGAGTTTTAGTCAGTAAAAATCTGACACGCTCTCCCGCCACCCAGAGCGAGAGAAGTCAATCAAGCCAGAACGGCTGAACGGGTCTGGATGAAATTTGGCATAGTGATAGATTGTAGTCCGTAATATCACATAGGCTTTTAATCTCGATTAACTACACACAATGATTCCTTGGGATAATAAAACATGTAACACGCGGGCGAAGACGCGGGTGGAAGCTAGCATAAACCTAAGAAATTTATTACATCACAGTTGTACCTAATAAAACGTAATAATTGATTTCTTCAAGGCTAGTAATGAAGAAAATTATGTTCATTACGAAATTGAAATTATAATAACGTTGATATTATTAATGAACTTAGAAACAAAAGTTCTTTTATAACCGTTACTTAAAATAGCACTTTACCTTGAAATCTTATACTAAAATAGCCATAATTTACCAAGGACACTAAAACTTTAAAAATAAGTTCAAAAGTCGCCACCGTCCGATAGCCTACAATTAATATCAATTACTCCCCATGACCCTCGCGGAACACCCTGACCACTGTCTTTACCACTTAAAATAACCCCATATATATCGATCCCATGTGTATGCCATGAACTCCTATTAATAGTAACTTGGTACCAGGCATGATTATGGATATGAAATTTCGAATCTGAATACGGATACGGATAAAGAACTAATATTAATTTACCAGTTAAGGATATGATATTATTTCGGACCATCCGTTAGTTTCGAATAGTTTCGGTTACGGATATAAGATATTTAAAAGTAAAACACAAACTAGTAATAATTTTACTTTATTTCAACCTATTATTTAGTAGGTACTATCTATCTATGTAGGTAGGTGTAGGCTCGGTCGAGCAAAAAAAAAACTATCACAACGTGTTTTATTTAGACTCTGCTCCTATTTCAAATTATCCGAAACGTTTATAATATCAGATTCGGTTACGGATTGACTTTTATTTCGGATATCCGATAGTTTCGTTTACGGTTACGGAGCTCTTTAACATCCCTGTTTGGTACGTCATAGGTGCGTTGGTAACTACGTACTATTATTATAGAAGCACTTAGCTTATATAATATCGTATGCCCTGTTAGTGAAAGGTCAAGAGTTTTATTTACTATAGTTAGAAACAGGTAAAAGAACAAGGAAACTATGGAACTGAAAGGAAACTATGGATGTGGTTTGTCTGAAAATATAGAATACAATTAAGCTTTAATACTACTGATGACACTATTGATACATTACCGTGATAGAGATATGAATGGAAGAAGCAGAAAAGGATTATGTAAGGATCTTAGCAGGTGGTGTTCTAAAAGTTTGTTTGCGACGCGACGGTCGAAGGTGATGATATGTATTTTGAATTAAGTTAGTACCAGCGGCGTAAACGTCGGAAATTGTCCCAAGGGAACATACTCCCGGGATAAAAAGAATATTTTATCCTAATACAGGGCACGGTCTAACCTTGTGCCAAGTTTCATCAAAATCCATTCAGACGTTTAGACTTGAAAAAGTAACAAACGGTCAGACCAACATCGACAGACAGAGTTACTTTCGCATTTATGATATAGGTAAGCATGGATGGATAGTATGATTAAGACCCGGTGATGATGACACTTATTACAAAATATAGCATGAAAATTAGCTTTCCTCGTCAGACTTTCACTTCAGTTTTATTTCTCCAAAACATTATCGCCCACGAAGAATATTTGAAAGGTTTAGCTCAAAACGACCGATATTAAATCAGAAATTGGAATGTTTTTCTTGGAGGTACCGCAATCTAATCAGTCCTTTGGGAAAATCCAGTTTATCGGCTGATTTAAATTATATTCCATAATGGTTCAACATAGTGCTCAGCTGAATCCGGTAAGACTGGAAGCCGACCCCAATAAAGTTGGGAAAAGGCTAGGCAGATTGATTGAATGGTTCAACATAAAAATAGTAGGATGATCGTTTAGATATGACGAAAATAGACATCGTTTCTTTTCAAGCTATAATGGAAACAGAAATTTCTCAATAACAGTAGGCTAGATTTGTGTCTGATTAATGACTGTGTTTTAATTATGGTGATTAAAACAGAATGATGGTATCATTCCAGACAGTGAAAGACATCCTGCTGACTATAGCCCAGCGTAAGTGCCGCTTACACCGAACGGTTCTGTGATTCTCGCATCCAGCATACTCACGAGGCGTTAACCAGGTAATTGTTCACTGTTTGATTTCTCATGCTACACCTCCCGGTGTACCTGTGTGCACATCAAATTATTCGACCCCATCGGCCATCTGTTCTGTTAGCAATGTCCTGTGTAATGCTGCAAAATGCTACTTAAGATGAGCAATTCTTCGGACTTTATCGGTTAACCCTATTTACTGGTTACCATCAGGTGAGATAGTGGTCAAGCGCAAGCCTAACAAAAGTAAAAAATACTGCTTTCCAGGCGATATTACTACTCCGTCTACCACTAAGGAGGAAACAATCATTACGATTGTTTAATGATTATAAAATAATATGTATATATCCTTTCCCAACTCGATATCTAGACCAGGTTGTTAGCGTATTTTAACTATTTCGGTCACATAATGCCAACAATGACCAGGCTTATATCTAGCCTACAAAACTTATAATTATTGGTAATACTGAAGGGAATAGAGCACGAGGCCGGTCGCCAACACAATGGTCTGACCAAGTGAAAGAAGCTACATCCTCAAGCAAATTTCTATAGGTGGTGAGGGCAATTTACGACCGGAATCGATGGAGGCAGATTGTCCGCTTAAATGGTCCACGATGCTCAGTAATGAGGGGCCGACAAAGAAGGAGAATGATTATTAATCGGGATTCCGTATTAACATATTGACAAATTCTCCTCTTCAATCAATGCCCAGTATTTATATACCACCAGTCACGAAGGACGACGTACAAATTACTTTGTAATTATATCGTCAGCTTCAAGACGCTTATCAATTGAATTTATGATAGTTACAAGATTAATATTTGATTTTATGTACATTTTAATTGTGTTGCTACCTAGATGGGACTGCTTATTTCTTTTACATAATTGAGGATCGAAGTATTCAAAAGAACCGTTTATTTCGTTGTTAACAGTAGTTATTAGTTACAATTTTATTTTGGCTCGAAATTTTACAAAAAGAAGTATATCGTTGTATGAGAATACAATAATCCTCATCTGACATAGACTAATTGCTTGGTTACTGTTGTTGACTGGATATTATGTCATTCAATATAATACTGCTATCAAGTAATAATATGTTTTAATTCATATAACATCTGGCGACGATGCCGTTCGATGTAAAGAAAGCAAAACGTTCGCGAGCCATCTTACGCGGTTTGCTAACGAAAACTAATAACGCATTTCAAGCAGAACAAAATGTATACACTCATGAAGAAATTGAAACACGATTACCAATACTTACCAAGGACTGCAAAACATAAAATTACAGATAGAACAGGAGACCGAAGACGAATACCTCCAATCCGAAACCGATTACAGGTACGAAGTGGACGAACTTTATACAAATTTACGTACAAAAATGATTCGACTAATGAACACTTTCAAACCTCTTGAGCCGTTACCCAGCGTACCTTCTACACAACATGCGCACGAATTCACGAGCATTCATCGAGACGTACATCCCAAACTGAATTTCCAGCCGTTTCAAGCAAACGAATCGTTTAAAAACTTTATAAAAAGACTGTCGGTTTACATGATTCTCAACAATATTACGGATCCCACAACGAAGGTCTACACCCTGCTGGCCACTTTACCACCTGACATTCATGAAAGAATTTACGACCTGTGTTCACCCGACGATCCAATCAAGAAGACGTATGAAGAACTTACTGATATCTTGGACAATTTCATCGATCCAAAACCTAGCATATGGGCCTCACAGCACACCTTCATATCGAGACTACAACAAGCGGATGAATCGATTACTCTTTACGCGTCAGAACTATAAAGACTGTCATCATTATGTAACTTTAAGTGCTCACATTGTCTGAAACCCAATCTCGATTCATTTTTATCGTTACAATTTATACGAGGGTTAAAAGATGGATAAATTCGCACGAGAATTCTACAAGCAAAACAAACAGCGCCATTTTCAGAATTAATTCGCACGTCCACATCTATGGAAATGGGAAAAAATTGAAAATTCGATTAAAAAACCATGTCTACATCTATTCGGCCACCACCATTGGATGCGATCAATATAGTTTCAAAAGTACATTATGAAATACAACACGCACCGAATAAAGCACGTTCAATTAAAAGACCAACTTCTATAAGAGAGCTTAAAGGTAAATGCTATCGCTGTGGAAAAGACGACCACAAAGCAAATGAATGTGGGGCCATTAAAAGTACATTGCGAAAGTGTCAAAAGGAAGGACACCCACACACAAATTTGTTGTTTGATTTTTTGAACCTGTTTTACTATGTTTAAAGACTAACGATATCTACTCGGATGATCAGATTAACGATAAATACCTACTTAGGTCTAAAAGTTATGTTTTAAGTTTGATTTTAAAAAATATTTTATTGTTTTGCTACTAATTGTAAATCATAAAAAAGTGTATATTCAAGAATTCTTAATGGGTATAATTTAGACGGTCATCAAAAATATTTTTAAGACTCTAAGCTTAGGCACCAAATAAAATAAACAACTCCAAAAAAAGTCAATTGACTTTATTAAAAGGGCCCTAAAGTATATAATATTATGATCCAAAATAAATAAAATAAAATCAGAAAAATCGCAAACCTCGCACAAATATTATTTTTGGTTCCTAAAATGGATCAACGGTCACCAAATTCTTATACCGGGTGTATTCGTGTTTTTAACGAATTAGTCCAAGAGCGAGCGAAGCGAGCTCAGGAGCTTAGGGCACCCCGACACGGACAGGTTAGGTTCGAACGAGATGACGGGAGCTGAAGTGAGCGAGCAAAGCGAGCGAACTCGGCTCCCGTCATCTCGTTCGTGTTAGGTTACTTTAGACCCTGCGGACGGAAATAGGAGCCCCGCGCAGCGGGGCTCCGTCGACTTTAAAGGCGTCCATATATTTTTTTGGCAGTCAATAATACGAAAAAATGGATTTATTTCATAATATTTTAGGAAACGTTATTTGGTGACCATTTATCCATTTTGGTAACCGTTTAGAATTTTTTTGGTAGTAAAATAGGTACTTTTTTGGGCGGTGTTTAAACACAAGCCATTCTTAATTAAAGAAACGCTTTTTTAATTTAGTTATTATTTTATTATGATATTAACATAGTTTTACCCTTTCTATGACAAAAACGTTTGAAAATACTTATTACTTGTATCAATAAACACTTCGATGTAAACAAAATGTATCACAATAAATTCTAGCTTGTAGCATTAATCACTTACTAGTTTGAAAAATACATTGGTGTTTAGGGGTACAATTGAATATTTACGTAGTAATTTTAAATAAAACAATGAAAAAAGGTTGTTGATAATCAAAATGATCATATTAGTTTTACGACTTTTTCTCACAACAACTATTTGCAGGCAAAACATGCCAAAACACAAGCCTTATAACATTTCACACAAAACGGTAACTAAATGTGTAAAATAATTCATTTCATTATAGATTTAAATACACAAAAATAAGCAAAGAAAACTATAGTGTACGGTGATGTAACTGGCTATTTTTACTAATTACTTAAATTCCGTGCAAAATAATATATTCAAACCAAGCTCTTTATTATCTTTATAATATTATCTACACGTAAACCATATCGTTTTTTATTTTAGAACGTTAGAAAAATAACGAGATTTTTTTAAATCTTTAACCTTAAATTACTCAAAACTATGATTTTTCACTTATATCACTTTTCACTGAAGGTACAGATTATCATTGATGCATTTTCCAAATGGGTAGAAATAATCCCTACAAAAACTACGACGAGCGCATTCTGTATTCAGAAACTAGACGATTTATTTGACACCTTTGGATTACCCTACACGCTGGTGTCGGATAATGGAAGACAATTTGTCTCTCAAGATTTCCAGACGTTCTTAACTAGCAATGGTATTGTTCACAAAACGATCGCTCCTTACCATCCCGCAACTAATGGACAAGCTGAAAGATTTGTTCAGACGGTTAAGAAATCACTGCACAAATAAGAGGGGAAGAGTGGTGGGATACTGGATCCTACAGTTAGAAGTCTCCTCCGGGCTACGCCAGGCATCTCAGGCGACTCGCCCTTTATGCTTATGTTTGAAAGAGAGGTAAGAACGAGATTGGTAGCCAAGATTAGAGCTCCACCAAAGGCACTACATAGGGGCAGAAGAGAAGGGGTAAGAGAGTTTGCAGTCGGAAGCAGAGTGCAAGCTCGCAATTACTCTGTATCAGGAAGGAAGTGGGAGTTTGGTACAGTGACCCGCCGACTGGGAAACCTCCACTATGAGATAGAGATCGACAGCGGACGCACATGGATGCACCACCTCGACCAGCTGCTCCCGGCGCCTCCGATTCCTGGGAATCACGGCGGAGGCGTGTCATAGACTAAATGCATGTTGCTTGGTTACTGTTGTTGACTGGATATGTCATTCAATATAATACTGATATCAAGTAATAATATGTTTTAATTCATATATAACATCATCCATAATCTCAAAATGTGGTTTGAAGTTTTTTTCATCATCTGGCTCTTCCTACTAACCATTTTCACTTGAATACCAGTTTATTAGTGAGGCAAATCTCTATTGTAACTGAAATTTCTAAAACAAATGAAGATTAAAAATTGTATAGAAAATTTGTGCAATTATATATAAGCATGTATCATTTCAGCCGAAAGACGTCCACTGCTGGACATAGGCCTCCCCCAGGCGTCGCCACATTGACCGATCCCGTGCGTCTCGCATCCAGCGCCTTCCCGCAACCTTAACCAGGTCATCGGTCCACCTAGTGGAAGGCCTTCCAACGTATCGTCTTCCGGTTCGCGGTCGCCATTCCAGAACTTTTCGGCCCCATCGGCCATCCGTTCTGCGAGCAATGTGCCCTGCCCACTGCCACTTAAGTTTAGCAATTCTCCGGGCTATGTCGGTAACTTTAGTTCTCCTGCGGATATCATCATTTCTGACGTGATCACGCAAGGAAATTCCGAGCATAGCCCTCTCCATTGCCCTTTGGGTGACTTTAATCTTTCTGTTAAGGCCCATTGTGAGCGACCATGTCTCGGTCCCATAGGTGATCACTGGCAACACACACTGGTCAAAGACTTTTGTTTTGAGACACTGCGGTAAATTGGACGAGAAGATACCACGCAACTTCCCGAACGCCGCCCAGCCGAGTCGGATTCGACGGTTGACCTCTTTCTCGAAGTTGGACCTACCCAACTGGATCGTTTGTCCCAGATAGACATAATCGTCTACAACTTCGAGTGTAGAGTCTCCGATCTTGATAGGAGTGGGTGCTACATGGGCGTTCACCATGATCTTGGTTTTGTCCATGTTCATTTTAAGACCCACTCTTTCGGAAGCTTTACTGAGGTCATCGAGCATTTTACTGAGGCTTTCCATGGTCTCAGCCATGACCACTATGTCGTCGGCAAACCGAAGGTGAGTGATGTACTCGCCATTAACGTTAATGCCTAGGCCCCTCCAGCCCAGAACCTTGAATACATCCTCCAGCGCAGCAGTGAACAGTTTCGGAGAAATGACGTCTCCCTGTCTCACGCCACGCTGGAGAAGGATTGGTTTCGAGGTCTGATCCTGAAGACGGACTGACATGGTGGCGTTTTTGTACAAACACTTCAACACCTCAATGTACCGGTAGTCGATCTGGCACCGTTGGAGAGACTGCAGTACAGCCAAAGTCTCGATCGAATCGAAGGCTTTCTCGTAGTCCACAAACGCTAAACAGAGAGGCAGGTTATACTCTTCGGTCTTCTGTATAACCTGCCGCAGCGTATGTAAGTGGTCTACGGTGCTAAAGCCTTTTCGGAATCCGGCTTGTTCGGGAGGCTGGAAATCATCAAACCTGCGCGCGAGACGATTCGTGATGACTCTTGAAAACAACTTGTAGACATGGCTAAGAAGTGAGATGGGCCTATAGTTCTTCAGCCGGGCATTGTCGCCCTTCTTGAAGAAAAGTACCACCACACTCCCGCACCATGCCTGTGGCGCTTTGCCCTCGAGTATGACGGAATCAAACAGCTTCTGAAGGGCCTTAAGGACCGGTTTTCCACCCGCCTTCAGGAGTTCAGCCGTGATTCCGTCATCACCCGGCGCCTTGTTGTTTTTAAGCTGTTTCAGAGCCATCCTAATCTCGTACAGGCTGACGTCCGGGATATCTTCGGTATAGTGACGGGTCAATCTAGCTCTTGGGTCATTTGCTAAACTCGCAACGGGCTTGCTGACTGATGTGTACAACTGCCCATAGAACGTCTCGATCTTCCTCAGAAGCTCCGGTTTGGTGGATACGGTCCTGCCATCGTCGGTCTTCAGTTTCGTGAGCTGGCTCTGCCCAATAGCCAGATCCCTTGAAAAGAGCCTTTATTTCGCTCAATCGCGGTTTTAATACGCTCGGTATTAAAGCGGCGGAGGTCTCTTTTCAAGGATTTAGAGATCTGTCTATTGAGCTGCCGGTATTTGCACGCCTCATCTGAAGACTGCAGGATCATCTCACGCCTCTCCTACATAAGCTTGAGGGTAGGATCAGAGATCTTTTTGTTTCTATCTGTACGACGGGTCTTGAAAAACTTAGACCCGACCGTATGGACAGCTTCCACGAACCCGTCGCTATATTCGTCCACTAAGCATGTATGTCGGAGAAGTATTTGTTTTTTTTTTACAGTAGTTTAGTTCTAGTTAAGAACAGATAGTGATTATAGGTAAACACACTTCTTATAAGTCAAATTATTCATGTAGGTCATAATCTAAATAATACCTACACTTAATCTTATAACATGATTTTATGTCATTCGCGTGTTCATCATCCATAACAATTTACTCAAGCTTGAAAACTTCGCGAAAATCGAGGAAAGTGGATGGAACCATGCGATTCGGTCAGACATAGTTCGGTTTGAAGTTCGTGAAAATTTTAGTATAATCCTTTAAGTCTGAAATATCGAGAAAACGCTTAGAGACGCCATTCCATTCTAAGACAGATCATTCCATTATTGGAAAGATCATTCGTCAGTTTTATTCCTTGGAAGAGCTTAAGGGTCTTAAAACTGTGATAGCCGGTCAGGCTTTACCAATGACTGCGGTCGGTAAAAAAGGTCTACCGATTCTTAGATCAAAACGATTAATTCCGGAGGGACAAAGAACTCACTTGCTTTATACACGTCGCATCATATTAATGTTATAAATGAGAATGAGTTTTAGTTAAGAATGTTTGTTTGTTACGCTTTCACGCAAAAACTTCTGAACCGATCATCATGAAACTTTGTACATATATTCTTGGAGGTATTAGAAGTAATTAAAGATATTTAATATTAATATATATATATATTTTTAATGGCGTCACTGCGAGCGAAGCCGCGGGTAAAAGCTAGTGTTGTTATAAAATGCAAAAAAATCGACGAAAAGCTTGGTAAAGAAACTGTGTTTTACGTATTTTCTATTGATATGTCAATCAAAAACACTAAATTACAAAATCGAAATGTCTTAAATTTATAATGTACTTATCTGTAATGCCAGCTAGTCACTAGTAGATAGATGTTAAAATACCTATTTAGTAGTAGCGGCGACAAGTTGTCTCGCCAAGTCTCCCTACCTTCAGTTCTGATGTTTTTCAGATCAATGAACTTACATCAAAACATACCTACCTATACTGAACTTTTGAGACTTTACGTAAACCAAATTTATATAAAACTGTTGTCTTTGGCAAATTTTTTAAGGCAATTTTTTACGTTTTTATTCCACGTAGGGATAGGACGTGGAGTTGTGCTTGTGCATTCAGATTTCATGAGTTATGTTATAGAACTGACCACAGATATAAATCTAACTAGATAACGCGATTGTTGGTACTTTGCGTGTTAAAAACGGAGAAAAATTACGGAGAGATTTTCATTTAGCATTATCGGCACCGGAAATCCACCGAAATCTAGAAAAATGGCTGATTGATTTGTAAAAACTGTAAAGAAAAAGTTGGCCGAGGCATTTGAAATATTTTCTTTCATTGGTAAGTAAATTTGTTTTTAAATTGTGTGTAAGAAGTGGTACGCTTGGTTTTCATACAGATGGAAGGATTTGCGGTATCTAGTTAGATTTATGTCTGTGGTCGTGACAATCCAAGAAGTTCGATGATAACTTTGTATGAATGTCTACGAAAAATTCATAATCCTAATTAATTACTCTGTTGCCCATACAATCTATTACTATAATAATTCGTAAGCATCAAGTTCAACTTATTTATAGTATTTTTATAGCTGTCAAATCACACTTCTTAGATTGTAAAGACTGTTAGGTCTCATGTGATTGTTGTGCGAGCCTAGACCACCAAGGCAGGTTAAGCTAGTCTTGAAGAGCATTGCTTAATTTAAAATTCAGTTGGTCTCAAAATTTTACTCTCATAAATTCGTATTTCGTTCATAAACGTAAACAATGAATATTTATATTTTCGCTGAATTTATGTCAAGAAACATTATTTGCTCTGCATTTATTAGCAGGCGCACTGATAAAGATCTTCGGCGATAGACAACGGAACTTTTGTTTTTGTTATAATTATTTTATTTTATCAAAATGGTCTAATTAATTGGGTTTGCTTTTTATTTTAGAAAACAGCAGAGTTTAAATTTAAATCTCTTCATTTTTTACGTCCTGCAAACAGTGAAATAGCCTCAGTTAATGTCCATGACCAAAAAACGGAGATATCGTTCTAAAAAACTACGCAATTAAAAAAACTTTAGAGAGAGAGATTCGCTTTAGATTGGGAAAATAAATAGCTTGGGAAAGTGTTTTTATAAAAAACCCCTTTTATTTTTTTAACAAGTTAGTTTTGTAATGACCAGAGTTGTTTTGGAGACATCACGACCTCGCGTGCTTGCTCCATGCACAACAACGTCAGCTGTTGGCTTAAAATTAATAATTAAAACTTCACACTAATCGAAGTATGTTAGGAATGTCTGATGTGGGTAAAGTTGTCCATGTAACATGTAGTGTGAGAATTATATTACCGCCTCTACCTCTATTAAATTGCAAAAAACCATCGTCAGGCCACGTTTGAACTGAAAGATTATGTGAATTTAGGTACCTACCTTAAAAGGGGATTTAACTGTTTAATTCAGGCTTAGTTTTAGCGAACTTTTTGGGACAGCTTACTTGCGTCGTGTAAGGTAACAGGAGTTTCTTTTACCCTGGCAATCCAAAGGTGCAAACTTCAGCGGATTTTTTCGTTATTAATAGGGTCCGGTTTGACCATTATCTCCATAATGTTAAACGATGATGTGGTCGACAATCGAGTCAAATCAAAAACATGTTTATTTTTCTTCCACAAATAATACTTACCTAGTAACTAAAAACTCATAAACGGAAAAATAATATTTACGGTATGCAACGTGGTTATTTGCGGGAGACTGGTGCCTGAACTAAGCCCGAAGCCGTAGCCTGTATTTCAGGACATTTGTCCAGAGATTCCCGTTACAGATTTTTTTATAATTTTACATATCAAAGCATTACTATTAATATTACATTTTTATCTTTTAAGTGCTAACACTTAACTGGAAAGTTTTTTTATTGTATGTAGTGTAGTCAAGTGTGTGTGTAGGTGTGTGTGGTTTTGAGAGGGTGAGGTGTATGAATGGGTTCCAAAGTATGATGTTGGTAGGATACATTATTTCATTCCTATTACGTTTTCATGACGAGCAGCTCTTCTGTTTTTTAACCAACTTACCGAAAAGGAGGAAGGTTCTTGTGTGTGTATGTGTATTTTTTTTATGTATGTTCACCAATATCTCCGTCGAATATGGACCGATTTTGAAAATTCTTTTTTTTATGAAAGAATATGTTTCGAAATTGGTGAAGATTTGATGAAGAAATTCGAAGATATACAACAGAACTCTTCAATAAATAACGGGAAATCTCTCGGGATTGCTGCAATCGCATGTCTGTTTATTGTTTATACCATTTCATAACATAACATGACGCCAGTACGCTCTTGAGGGGTACGCAGATCTCTCATTTAACCCTTTATGTTCAAGTTTCATGATATTCGGCTAATCTATTCTGGCGTTAAGGTAACTTACTAAACAACTTGCCTATTAGGTAAGTACAACTAAAAAATATAAATAAGAATTACAAAAAAATACTACCGACTTCCAAATAAGAAAACTATAAAGTGAAAATGATTAAAATTTACTAGTAATAATAATTGATTATATCGTCCATTCGGAAAAGGAGCTTGTTATGGAGAAGAACGGACAGGAAACTCCACACTTACTATTTAGAAAAAAAGTGTTTTACAATATTTACATAAATACTTTTTTATATTAAATAGGTACATTGCCCCACACTAGTAATTTCGTCCTGTATCGTGATTGCGTTTACAAACATTTAACATAACATACAAAAGACACCCAGATCTGGAACAATTATCAGTAGGCCATACCAATATTTGTTCCGTGCGGGAATCGAACCCGCTACACGCAGCGCAGCAGCCAATCGCTCAACCACTACGCCTAGCATGTCATACATTGATTCACATACGTGAGGACGAAGCATCCAGAATAACACTACATAATACGTATAGCTGTAAAGTTAAAAACATTAATAGATAAATTCATTCATTTGATACATAGGAAAATGGTTCTCCAATACTTATGAGTGAGATATCCACACTCTATCTTTACTATTTTCTGTTCTTCACAATCCTAACTCTCCTTCGTATCTTCGAGAGCGCTTTGAGTATCTTGTCCCGAGAGGAAAACCTTGCCGTTCCTCATCAACTCTTCTCCTTCGTTTTCCTCCCCACTCCTCAAGTCATTACGGTTGATCATTTACTGTTCGCCTCTGGAATACTCTTCCACATTCTATACGGGATAGCGTTTCGTTGGAGGTTTTCAAGAGAAGAATAAGGGAACATTTCCTATCAACATGACGCATAAATATGTATTTATAAATGTAAGATTTTAGTTATGTATTTCCTTTTTTTTTTAAGTATAGTATGTATTATGTTTACACGTAGGTATCTGTTTAGTTTATTTAGTATGTAAGAATTTTAAATATTCAATGTTTTTTTTATAACTTGGAATTTTGTTGTGCACTTGAATCACTGTCCTCATACGCAAATTTCCTATGACAACTGGGTTTGCTGTTAGAGAACCCAATTATGGGTTAAGCTCGCCTTTGTACATAATCTGTCCATTGTATTTGTATTTCTTCATTTTATGTTTTTGTGTGCAATAAAGAATAAAGAGTATTGCAAACAGGTAAAACACCTAATCTTACAACAACAGACCAGTGTATGAGTCAATTTCTTAAAACAAAAAAAGGAATATAAATATGAATATAATCATCTAGTTTGCTATATAAGTTTTAATTTTTCTTCCATTTAATATATCAAAAGGTATTTTGTTACAGAGCTTAACACTGTACCCCATGAAAGATGTGTGTACTTTAGCTAATCTATAAGATGGTCGATCAAACTTATCTTTATTTCTACAATTATGTGTATCACTAACTTTACTAAAGAAATGTATATTTTTCCTTACATACATAATATTTTCATAAACTGATTGGCAAACTACGAATATAATAATAATATTTTTAAATAGTTCCTTAAGAGATTCTCGGTGACACTATTTTAATATAATTATGGCTCTGACAGCCCTCTTTTGCAATATAAATAAAAGTTCAGTGTCAGCCGTCTGACCCCACAACAAAAAGCATATGACATAATATTGTGAAAGTAACTAAAATGGAACAAACGCAAGGTCCTTCTACATCTCGTAAGTGTCTTATCTGTCTAACAGCTTAAGCGGGGAGTTTTTGGCGGGAACGTGATAGCGTCTATGTTGCTTTTCTGTTTTATTTTAATAAAATTGTGTTAAATTGAATATTAAAAGTGTTAAAATGGTGGTGTTTTATTCTGAAAATATTAGTGAACGTGCACGAGTATGGGCAAGTAAAACACAGTGGTAGAACATGAGGTTCTTGTTGTCGACAAAACTCCGTGGAAGCTCCATATAAAGTTACCACCATTTACTGGGGCCTAACTAGGACATTAGACTAAAAACTAAAGAAACTAGAACTTCTAAACGTGACACTGGCTAAATGCACAAACCGAGCAAAGCCAAATAAATAAATATAAAAAAAAAACAGCTTAAGCGGCTGAGCTTAGCCGACCCGCAAAAGATGCTATGTGAGGACCCCATTGTAATTTGTTGTCTAGAGTGATAGTAAAACTGTTTGATTTATAAAGCCGTACTGCCTCCTTGTCGTTAATTTAGAAATATAGGGTAGAACTGAATGTTACCGTAGAATGGTAAAAATTATATAATGCTGTCTGTCAGTTAAAACCTCAGCTTCTTGATGTATTGTGGCAGTGGGGAATAGTCGTGGTTTAGAAAGGCCAACTTTTAGAATCAGGCTTTGGGCTGTTTCTTTTTCCAACATTTTAGTTTTAACGGCACCTCCCCAAATTGTTACACAATATATCAGGATAGATTGAACAAGGGCAATGTATACCATATTTTTTTTGTTTTACCACTTGGTTCATGTCTAAGCTGTTTAAAATATAAGTAGGTTTTCGTTCTCTTTTTCACAATATTCAACACATTCACAACTAACTTAAAAAGATAAGTTGTAGACTCTAAACTAAAGCCTAACATCAATAAAAAAAAAAACTTTGTGTTGGCTGTATATTTGAGCAGCTACATTGATTCATATGAGGAAATGAACACTGATGAACATAAATGGGAGGCTTGTCTTGTAAGAAGGTTTCTGCGCTCCTGATTTCAAAAGGAATGTATTTTGTTTTATCTGCGTTAAGTGTGAGCGAGTTTGCAGCGAGCCAGTGGCAGATGGTGTTCAGACCTGATTGAGCTAACGAATATACTTCTTCCCAAGAATTCGCTGTGTTTTATCAACTGTATAAGATATTATTTTGCTGTTTTCAAGAATATTTATTTATTTATTCATTAACACATACATTTGTTTTAACAGGTAAGACCCAAGCTAACAAAAGTAGTCATAAATTGCTAATTGTACAGTAATATGTTGACATAGCTCATTTATATAGCATAGAAACAAAGTGGGGCCAAGAATACTTCCCTGAGGAATTCCATCATCTACAGCATAACTTGCTGCCTACGATCCGATAAATAGTTAGATATCAATAACAGTTAATTGCCCCGTATTCCCATATTTTTAATTTACGTAACACAACGAAACACTTTTGTTTAGATGTAACCTATTCTCTCTAAGCTTATTTAACTCTAGTATAGTTTCTGCATCTTCGTTTTTTTTTTTTTTTAAACACTCACCCCGTCATTCCCTCCAATACATTGCCCACCTTACCTCGCCTAAGTTCAAGCTTAAATGCAATTATGTCTAAATAAAATATCAGACGGTATTCTGCAAGCCCGAGCAATACCGCATTGCGGCACTTGTTTAATTCAATAGACTTAATGCTCACTGCCGAGCAGTAGTGTTATTCTGTAGAAATTTCACCGTGATAAGTTAGGAGAACTAAACATGAAGTGAGCTTTCAATCTGTCCAATCAAGGTGGAACGACAGTTCACTTCAAGCTCACTTGACCTAAGTTTTCACTCAGAGATATTTACAGAAAAGAGCAGCTGAGCAGCTCTGGTGAAGCTGACGTGACGATATTGAAATTCCCGTAAGTAAGTCTTACGCGCCGCAAAATCAGCGTTCCTTACGCGGTCTAGTTCCACCACTATCGCGGCCGCTGCAAACGGACCGCGTAAGCGACGCGTATAACCTGGCACTTAAGGCGAAGACACTCCTGAGTGCCTAATTTTAATATGAGAATCACGTCTAAACGGCAAGTCGTATTTATTTGAAAAAATAAATGTTAGATTAGATCATTTGATTAAATTAATAAGGAGTCAGTTCTTAATTTACATAGGTACAAGTATGTACAGTGTAAAAATACTTAATTAACTATTGACTACAAACATATACACTTAAACCAAAAAATACTCACTAACTAAACCTCAAAAAATATACTAAACTAAAATATGGCGTAGAAAAACTCCTCCACTGGTAATGTACCCAAAAGACTGGCAGCATTGCCACGTTGTATGGCAATGCTTATTCTCTGGCCAAGATAAAAGCCAGCCCTTGGGTCACGCGAAGTGTCAACTAGGCGTTTGGATAGATCTTTAAACAAAGCGTGAGCACTCGGACCCCACGGACCAAGGGTTTCAACGCCAAACGGCTAGAAAATATTACTACCGATGAGGTGATTATATTTCCGCCGCTTGAGGTTCTCTGCAGCCGCAGCGGCAGCGCCAGCACAGCACGACGAGCTAGGAAGATAGGATGGCGCAAGAGTATCGACACAAGTAGCGTCCCACACTAAAGGCCTACCCATCTTTCATGGAAACAAAGACATACCGTCCGGTCTTTCGCCATCGTCACGTGCCAGGCCTTGGGGTTCCAATACGGCCGTAACGCCGACGGTGACGAGAGCACGTCGGATGATGTCGTTTAAATTTCCGTGACGCGCTATGCGACCCGCACTTCGGCTGCATTAAAGACCGTGGGGACCGAGGCTGTAGACAACTTCGCCACAGTGACAACGATTAGGAGTACAACAGGGAGCGCCAAGACGTAGGGAAGCAGCGAGGCGGAAAGTAGTGTCGTCAAACAAGTGTCGTCATAATATTTTAATCTAAGAAAATGTTGAGTTTTATTAGTATAACATAGTGTAATTAATTTGTAAAGTTATGTCGAACACGAACAAAAAACGACAATAGCACAATCGCTACATCTTAAAGACAATATAATTATCAACATTTTGATTAAAGTTTTTTTTCAAGTCATAGAATAATAAGGACAATTCAAAAAGCTGCTGAACTTTGGGTAGCGCGGGTGTGAAACGAGTGCGTGTTTTGTTCCCTGAATGTCGTTGGCGACTAACGTCGTCTTAACAACTTCTTTCTGCGAATACCAAGTGTCAAGGCGTCAGTGACACCGGAGCCGCTCTGGTTGGAAGTGTAGATTTAGTCGATGTACAGATGAATGCGATATTAATACAACGCGCGACTTGTATTGCATAGGAAATAATTTTAAAAGTATTTAATGGTGTCTAGCGTGAATCAAGCCATGATAGTTTTGAACTGTTCTGGAGAGATAGTAAATGACACAAATTTGTTACTTTATACGATAGTATAATAATGCAGGTTTGTGTGTATTAGGCTATAATTGTTATCCTGAGTTTATCTTCTTTGGAAAAACCAAAATTGTACAGTGAGCATTACCTAAATATTTAATCTAAGGATGATTACAGTCCTACCCACTTTGTTTTCACAGATAACATTTGAGTTGCCTCTAAAACTATACCTACCATCATTTAAATAGAGATATCAGATATCTTCACCATCTGAATGCTGCTTCTCAATTTCGAACTGTGTCCAAAAGAATGCATAGTTTTGTTCCTGTTATTTTCTATGTGCTGTGTTTTCGTCTAGCTAGACCAATGCGAACTGAATGTGGGACTTTATCAAAACGCGCGTTAAGAAACCGCGCGATATCTCGGGTGGCACATATCTGTTGTGAGCCTTAACGACCCGGTGACCCCAGTGCAACTTAAAGACATCCATAAAATTATAGTAATGTATTAGAATTAATTATGATGTATTTTCGTAGTTGTAATGATTTTGCAATATTTTTTCGTAGTACAATTATGTTGCTTTCATTGTAACGATAAAAAATAGGTCAAATATGTAGGTTCTTACACTGTTTCCGAGTACATAAAGTACATAGATATTTAGGTAATTATATGTATATACATAAATAATTATAATTAAACACGTGTTATAAGTGCATGTGAAGCGTGAATGTTGAATGCTTAATTGCATGAAAAAGTGTACTTTTTATTTATATTATTTTCCATTTGAGGACAATGTACTGGAATAAAAAAAGAAAACAGATTATTTTCTTTTTTCTGAAAATAAATAGGTAAACGTGCAGATTTTTGAGCGATTCACGGTTATGATCGAGGTTTCAAATTAGGTAGTTATAGTAAATTTTATTTGTATAGCAAACACAGAATTATTAAATAGGCTGTTGCTGTGTGTTGCACATAGTTCAAACTTGGGAAAGGTATGTTCAACAGAACTTAAGTTTTTAACCAAAAAAGAATGTGTCGAACGACTCACTATATTTACTAAAGTTCATTTATTTATTATATACTTTATTGTACATCATAGGTTTTGTTTTCAATAAACTTAAGGTCGAACTGTAACATGCCAACGCCATCATGATTCCACTATAAAAAATAATAGTGCTCTTTGTCCTTTGTAACTCCGTCTTTGCCTCACTGTGGAACCATAGTAGATTTAACATGTCAGGGTAAGGTTTATGAAAATGAAAACAATGTAGACACTATCTCATAAATTTCTGTGGATCCTATCCATCGTTTGAAAGTAAACAGCTGACACACGCTGTAAATTACAAATATAATGAATTACAACGAAACTGCGTCGAAAACTCGAAACTAATTTCTAAACAGTGTCAGTAACCTGGACAGCACAATATAATTATATAAACATTTCATAATCCAATCTGCATTGAATCAAGTCAAAGTAGATGGCCTGATAACACAAATCTATTGTTTACTTATACAAATGAAGACGGACCTTACATTTATACCTACGGAAACATAGGCTGGAGTTTGTAATCAATGAATGATACAAGCTCTATCGACTTGTAATGATATTGTAAAATATTTATAAAGAACACCTAGAACGTACCGTGTCCGATCATAATATTGTATAGGAATGGATGAATTAAAGAATAGAAGAATAAGAAATAAAGTTGCATATCAATGGTGCCACAGTCAATCAAAAGACGGCGGTCTAGAAAGGGAGTACGTGAATTAACATTTGATAGAAATAAAGAAAATGACATTATTTTGCCAAAACAAACAGAATAAAGTTGATGGTCATCCGAGATGTTCTTTCTATATTTAAGTTTAATGAATCGGTACTCATCTTCCCACTTAACGAAATCTTCAATTCTGATCTAAGCGACCCTTTACGAAAAATTTTAATCGCCTTATTAATAAATATGAAGTAAAGTTACGCCAAGCGTAAACTTCGAAACATGAATTATAAATCTGGTGATTATACTAACTGTCACTTTACACTGCGCTAATTATAAGGGTGTTAGAGTTTTCATAAAACAAGGGATCAGTGTTTTACAATAAACAACGTCTGGTTAGCAACTTAGAAAAATAAATACCTATTTGCCCAATTGTTTGTCATCCTATGTGTTCAGTTATCTACTAGATATTTCTATGGCTCAACCTGTGTGGGTTTACATAGAGATGCTGGAACTAGCTAGAAAAAGTAATCTATCACTTAAAATAAATCGCGTAAATCATATAAGTGGATCTCGAGTCATAAGCGCACAAAGCGGATAAATAGATAGAGATCCTTTTGTGACTGTGTGGATATTGTCCAAAAGCCAGAAGAATATGCCCTTTGATAATTCAAAAGTTTATTTTTATTTTTGATGAGTGTATAGCCATGTACAAAAATGCTAACAGTTTAGAGTTATGCAATAGGTATGAAGTAGGTATTTCCTATTATTTCTTGTTAGAACAATAATATAAAATTGTGATGTTAATAATTTACTCTTTCTTTATTAGTACGGTCTAAACTTTATATTAGTGAAAATGCTAAAAGATACGAGTAGAGAGTAGAACAAGTGAAAACTGAAAATGGCTCGTAAAACTGTCAATAAAAATTTAACTTTTTCAAATCATTTCCTATATGCATAGAGGGATAAGTTATATCTTACAATAAAAGTTCTAACAACTAAATATTATGCTGCACTGGTAATTGTATTTTTACTTTGCGATATGCGAAATATTGAATTTAAGTTTATAATTTTGCGCCTACATATTTGTAATAATAAACACTGTCACCATACAAAAGTTTAAATAGCTACTTGCTATGCCTTTAGTTTAATAAATAATATACTATTTGGTTATTACGGGGCGCGGTGTAATAATGTACGATCAGTATTAAATTCTTTGAACTATAGAATTAACGGGATGAAGTGGCAAATTTGAAAATCGACATCTGAGGTATTGAGCCACGCCCACTGTCATTGATAGCCTAGGGGTACACTTAATTTTGAGCGAAAAGTATTTTAAAATTAAATATACAAGACTGACCACACAGGCCCACATCATAAACGGACTTTTCCGATGATTATTTGAAAAACATTACCGCGCCAGATACTTGACGCCAGTTTAAAATAAGAACTTCTTATTTTAAACTGGCGTCAAGTATCTAACAGACCGTTCACTGTCATTTTGCCTATGAATGCAACCTTATTGCTACGAAAATAAAGATCACTAAAATAGGTAATCTAGCATGTATTGTACAAGCCTTCACCGTTTGGATTGGATAAATGTAAACATTACTAGCTTTTACCCGCGGCTTCGCTCGCAGTGAAGCCATTTTTTTTTTTATTAATAAGTTTCCTATGTTACTTCTCATACCTCCAAGAATATATGTACAAAGTTTCATGATGATCGGTTCAGTAGTTTTTGCATGAAAGCGTAACAAGCAAAATTACATTCACATTTATAATATTAGTATGATGTCTGGTACTATACGACTGCCCATAAGATTTTTTTTTTAAAAGGTTTTATACCCAGGTAATCATCTTATTTATATTATTTTACTGGGTTTTATTATGCTGCGATGGACTGAGTATTTTTAACCAGGAAATTTAAAATACGAATTGAGATTTGGTCCTTTAATTAATCAATTTTATCATTATTTACAATAGGAAAGTACCTCCGAATTGTAATTACACCTTAAATTAGCAAATATCCGGCATTCACGAGGTATTGAATTGTCTTGTTTAGAGATATGTCAAATATTTAATAGATTTATGAAACTACTAATATAATTTGTGTTATTATTACGTTCAGTTCAGCCCAATGCTTTGCATTTAGTTACCTAAAACAAGATGATTTTGACTTCACTTACTTTAATTTCCATAGGCTAATTCAAATCATATTTTGCGCTATCCTGGAATATAATAGTTTAAGACAATTATTACTACTTTTGCTGTACAGCAGCCGTGTGGCAAGGTCACGTGGTGCCAATTTTCCTGTTTAATAGATTATACACAGGATACAAATAGACAGGGCTCAAAAAAATCGATCATGCCAAAATTATCTGCCAATAAAAATAAAAAAAAGCTCTTAGTTTTGGTAAGCGTATCTCAAGGAACGGCTGAACCGATTTGTTTTTTTTACCCGACTGCAAGGAAAGAGTTATGCTTTTCGTGCTGAAAGAAAGTTAACAGACGGGCCACTCCAACCATTCTCAAAAATTGGCAAATAATTTGTTTGTTTCTACGTGAATTCCTACTGGGAAGAACTGAACTAATTTCGGAAATTCTTTTTCAAATAAAAAAAACTGCACTATTGCTGAGTATCACAGGGTATTTTTTTACCGAAAAAAAAAAAACAGTTTCTGTTGGGATATACAGGTAGAACAGAAAAAACTTCACTCCCGAAAAAGGGTCATTTACTCGTCATTATGAACAACATTTAATATGGGGCCAACCCAGAAATCGCGTATAAAAATCAACTGCCCCGTTTTTGTTTGCACTCGACGAAATATAGATACTAAAGATATTTTTTGCTTGTTTATTAAAATCACAAAACATGACATGTGAAAGGTTAGTTTTTCAAATTCATCCTCATCTGTAGGTATTATAATATAATACAAACGTTTACCTAAAATTTGTGGGTAGATTTCAAACACAAAGTGCAACCTCACTAGTATTCTGCACTCCAATCTCACCTCAGTCCACCATCACCTGGAGACTGAAAAGCCAGCACTATTTTTCCTTACGGAGACGCAGATAGGAAGTCCGTACCCTAGAGCACAATTTCAAAACACGCGCGGGTGTATGCATGTATGCCCGAGATGACACTTACTTTCGGTGCCTCCGTAACCTTGAAGACTCCAGGTTATCAGTACTGTGGGCTCTGGTAGACACAGGGCTGTATAAGACTATCTACGCCTGTGTCTACCGCTGGAACAGCGGAGATCAGGTGACAACCAGGCTCACAGAGTACCTCAGTGAGGTTGCTGATGCGGCATAGCGGCGGTTCCTTCCGCCCAATTAGTGCTACTCGGGGACTTTAATGCCCATCACCAGGTGTGGCTCTTCCAATACCAGTGCACTGATCATACTGGACGAGAGACGAACACGCTTGCGCTAGCGCTAAATCTCACCAAGCTGGTCCGGGAGCCATCGAGGATGCCGATGTTGATTCGCACACAGCCAATTACTTGGACCTTCTGCTGACAACAGATCCAGACCGATACTCAGTGTCGATATCTTCACCTTTTGGTAGTTTCGACCACTATCTGGTGAAGTCTGTGTCCGTCTACTCCCTGCGCGATTCCAGCCCAAGAGGCACCCGGCGGGTATGGCGGTACAAATCAGCAATTTGGGATGGGATGCGATCTTTTTTCGCATGCAATCCTTGGCAGCTTCCTTGCTACTCTTCGGACGATCCAACATCATGCGCTGACTCTATGACAGATGTGTTGCGTCGGGGGATGGAGTACTATATTCCATTCTCTGACGTAGCAATGTCTAACGTCAACCAACCATAGTTTGGAGCCGTGTGTACCTACGCCAACGCGGTTAAACGCAAGACCTACCAGGCATGGGTCGAGGCTTGAACGCGCAAGGCATATGACGTGAGTCAAAAGAAGAGAGCCTTCAACATGGCTGCCAATTCCTGCAAAAAGGTGATGTGAAGAGCACGGTTTGACCAGATGAGCAGAATCGGGAACAAACTTGCTTCGTACCCAGCGGGTAGCAAAGCGTTTTGGTGCCTGGCTAAGTCGGTCGAATCAAACTTCTATGGCCCCTCACTACCACTACTTCTGAAATCTGACGGGTCACTGGCCCACGCCGCAGAGGAGAAGGCAAACTTCTTTGCCTCCCTTTTTGCGGAATCTTCGCATCTGAATTCTGATGGCGCGTACACTCCTCTTTCTCCTGACGGATGTGTTACGAGTCAAAAGGACGTCCGTAGGGTGCTGCGTAGTCTTGATGTGAATAAAGCGAGTGGCCCCGACAGGATACCAGCAATTGTACTTAAAACTTGTGCGCCTGAATTGTCTCTGATCTTGACACGCCTATATCGCCCGCCTGTATCGACTGGAAAGGTGCTGAAGGCTTGGAAGCAAGCCAACGTACAGCCCGTGCCCAAGAAGGTTAATCAAGCTGACTCGGCTAACTGCAGACCCACATCTGTAACGTCCATCCTCTGTAAGAGAATGGAACGTGTGCTGAACGGTAAACTCCTGCACCCCTTGCCAAGTTACAAACGTTTCGTATCGAATCTCTTTCTACTATCGTTAACGCCTTCTATTTGTATGGTCTGACCACGTGACTTAACGTTCAGATGTGTCATTCCCATACATTTGATTGTAGATTGTCAACTTGGCTACAGGTCCTGGCATACCTAGAAGCGAATGACATCCTCAGTGACCGCCAATACGGCTTCCGCCGAGATCGGCCAACTGGGGATCTCCTAGCGTATGCCATTCACATCTGTAGTGAGGCCATCGAAAGACACGGGGAAGCGCTAGCCATCTCCCTAGACATCTCGAAGGCTTTTGACAGGGTCTGGCATGAAAGCCTCATTTGTAAGCTTCCTTCCATCGGTCTGTCTATGTATGTGTGATTGGATTGCGAAATTCCTGAGGGTTCGATCCGTCCACACGGATGGATCGAACCCGACGGCTGCTCGTCTGGTCAGTTAGATATCAACACTGGAGTCCTGTCAGTTTTCTCGGCAACATTATTCTTGCTGCACATTAATGATTTGCTAAAACCCGGAACCTTTGGGTACGCAGACGAAAGCACTGTTGCTGAGAGATACGAGTCCGGCGCACGGGCTACTGGGCCTTAGGTTCGGTCTCTCGGGGAGGCCATGGTTGAACGCTTGAACCTGTCCTTGAAGGCGGTCTCCGAATGGGGTGATGCCAATCTGGTCCGTTTCAATGCTGCTAAGACCCAGGCGTGTCTTTTTTCCGCTAAAAAGAGCCAATTCCACCCGGCTTCATATTTCCGTGGTATAACCGTGCCGTTAACGGACCATCTCAAAATTATTGGTGTTACGTTGACATCGACCCTTAAGTTCGGTTCATTAATTGAGGCGAAAGCTAAATTAGCAACATAAAGTTGGGGATTCTTGCAAAGGTGAGACGGTACTTCACGCCTGAACAGCTGCTCAACTTGTATGAAGCTCAAGTTCGGTCATGCATGGAGTACTGTTCTCACCTCTGGGATGGATCTGCCAAATACCAGCTTGATGTACTTGAGTCGATGGACAGACGGGTCAAAAGGTTTATTGGCAACGATGCACTTGTCGCATCAAAGCTCCAGATTCTCAAAAATCGATGCCGAGTTGCCAGCCTGTCAGTTTTTTATCGGTTACATTTCGGGGAGCGTGCGATGAAACTGCACAATTTGATTCCGCCTACCCCTTTTCATCATTGAACTACAAGACGTACGGCCATGCGCCATCGGTACATGGTGAACATCCCTCCCATACGCACAAAGTGTTTTGCTAATACTTTTATTGTGCGCACAGCTAAGGAGTGGAATTTCCTTCCGGAGTCTTTGTTCCCTTATAGCTACAACCTTGGGGTCATTAAGTGAACAAGTTTCTTCTAGGCATGCGTGCTTCACCGTAGACCATATCATCGCTTAACATCAGGCTAGATAGTTGTCAAACGCGAGCCTATTAATTTGACAAAAAAATCAATGCCTACACGTTTTGTCGCCAACATCGATCGCATTTACTCCCGTATATTGCTATCTATCAAGAATCAGAAAGAGCGCGGTAGATAATCATTTATCTTTAATTTAGTTTGATTAAAATGAGGTATTTAATATCAATCTTTAATGTAAGTGTCCAGTCGCAGTGAGCAGCGTTTTAAGCGGATAACACAGTAGCTTCAAAGCTTCTCATTCAAGACAGTATCAAAGGCTCTGGACAAATCCAGAAAGCACGCGTACACATATCAGTGTAGTATCGGACTGCCTGCTTACAACATAATTATGCGCTCTCCGTAGAAAGCCCATACCTGAAACCAAATAGGTATGGCAAAATTTTTGAACGCACGGAAATTTGTTCTAGTTTCTACAAGGTCCGTATAGTAAATAACTCTTGATGCAGCCAACATAATCTTGCTTTCATTCTGCCAAAGAATACACTCTCATAAGACACGGTGTACGGATTGTGCAGTCAAGGGTCAAAATTGCAGTCGCATCTCAATGTTCATAATTACCCGCACGTGAATGGTGAACCTGTTCAAATGTAGTTCTAAAATTCGTTAATGTGACCGAACAAGTCGAAGCTGAGTTGGCGTGGCATGGGTTCAAATCGCGGCAGCACAAACTACTTTTTGCTTTTTTTGTGTATCTTATACTCGGTATACAGGGTGTCCCAGAAATCGACGTCAAGCCGTAAATGGGTGATAGACCAAGTTATAACAGTTCTCAGAAAAATACGAAAAAAAATCTATCTCATGTTTTTAAAAAATTATGTTCACTTTAAAAATTTACTAAAAAAATCAATACCTGTAATGGTTCTTTAACTCCAATTGCTACAAATCCCATAATTTATCAATTTTTTTTATTATTATGTAATCTTGAATAATGCTTGTGTAGATTTTTGCCTAAAATTCAAAGCCAACTCCTCCTACTTGGAAGAAAATTAAACTTTTTCAAAACCAAATTATTCAAATTTACTATTTCGCCCAACTTCACTGACTGTACTGAAAAAAAAATGTACTACGCTAGTTTGGCAAGTAACATGAAAAATTGGCGCATTTAATAAGGATTCAAAAATGGTGTAACACTTGCTAGATTACGTTTTCAATAATTGGTCAATTTTTTTTTTGTAAATAGCCTCGGTTTTTACACAAAATGTCCATACTTCCTTAAAATGACTACTACTTTAGTCTACCTCAAGCTTTGCTAAACTCCGTTTCTAGTTCGATAGAGACGTTACGTAATTTAAGAGCAAAGTTATGATAGTGACTCAACCTTTTTACTTTAAGTCAGGACCAGTTTTCTCATCTTAGAAAAAAAAAACAAATTATTCTTTTTTAAGAAGATGTCGTGCTTGCATTGCCGTCGAAGGAAGGCAGTTTGAACATTTATTGTAATAAAAAAAAATTAAACCTGATAATTTGGTTTTGAAAAAGTTTAATTTTCTTCTAAGTAGGAGGAGTTGGCTTTAAATTTTAGGCAAAAATCTACACAAGCATTATTCAAGATTACATAATAATAAAAAAATTAGATAAATTATGGGATTTGTAGCAATTGGAGTTAAAGAACCATTACAGGGATTGATTTTTTTAGTAAATTTTTAAAGTGAACATAATTTTTTAAAAACATGAGATAGATTTTTTTTCGTATTTTTCTGAGAACTGTTATAACTTGGTCTATCACCCATTTACGGCTTGACGTCGATTTCTGGGACACCCTGTATGTAAGACACAATCCAAAAATGTTGAACGAAAATGATGCCACTTATATATAGGGATGAAAAAAAAGTTTCGTTTAATAATACATATTAATATTATTTATACCATTGGTTTAAATAGACGCTTAAAACGATTTTTTCAAAAAATATGCCTTTCTTGATAGTTAGAATATATTTTTATAATAAAATTATTTTTCATAAATTAATGAATATCTTTTATTGAGATTATAATATAACTATTCATTTTCACAAGGAAAGGAGGATTCGAGGAGAGGCAATCATCTGCAGGAGGCAACGGCATCCTGCAGATGATTGCGTCTCGAACGGATTGCCCAATCCAGAATAAATGGATGCGCACTGTTGTGGGCGCTCACTATCATAAGCTATAAACTAACACCTTTTGACATTATTTTAATAATTTTAATGTTCTTGCAATAAATTTAATTTAATAGATTTTTTTAATCTGATTTTCTAATTCAATGTTTAAATTTGTGATTTCTATTTCTCAGTGTTTTATTTTGTGTTTTGTATTGACCTTGTATGGATTTGATATCTGAAATAAATGTAACAATATTAATAATTATTGGAATTAAATATAACAGCTCACAATGTTAGGACTCATTAATATTAATGATACGCACACAACTTTAATATGCAGGCAGGCATATTATAAGTTGGGGGATTACATCGCTGATAAAAATGCTTGGCTCAACGCTACTCCTACTCCACAACCATTAGGGTGCAAAAACAAGTGGTTAGCAGAAAAGTTCTGAAGTCTGTACGAATAGGTATATTGATATTGTATAAACTCAATTTCTTTTAGTATTATATAACTGCACAGCACATATGTGAGTACTATGTACCAACTATAAACCTATCATTTACTTTACATATATATCGTTCGTTGACATGTATATGTTCTGGCAGTAGATAGTGTGCCATGCTGTATCTTATGTCTCTCTTACCTCGAGCGCAATTCGGTTGAAATAATGTGCGTGAGTCAGCAGACAACTCATTTTGCGTCGCCGTGTGGCACAAACAGGACTTTAGTTTGAAACCGAATGCAGCATAAATACCGCGACGCATTTTACGCGACTCACAACTCACAAAATTACTTTCGTTTGGCCTGACCTTAATACGCGTTGTTGCCTCGAGTCAAACAAAATGATAATGTTAACAGACCCAACCAATACAACAAGTTTACATCAATTGTTTATTGATGGCAAAGATTGAATTGTTATGTTATTTACAACAGAATTTGACTAAAATATTATTAATTACTAAATAACTTATTTATAAACTAATAATAAAAACAATGTACAAGCGCGTATAAAAAGGATTTGCCTGACTCTTTGGCTACGGAAAAGGCCACCATTCTGTTCACGACCAACGACAGGAACAGACTAAATGTTTGCAAATAAACATACCTACTATGTAAATATTTTTATCAAAACAGTACTAAGTATATAAATGACAAAGAAACCTACCAAAAACTAAAAGATCTGGTCTCAAGGGTAAAACATCGCTTTACGTAAAACGTTGCCTTCTCCCCGAGGTTCGATCGTAAATTATAACGGTTTATGGCACATGTTCGGCTGTACACTTTTAGGGTTTGTGTCTAGTATTACATATTTATAGGTAACGTTTTGGTAGAACGATATCGTTGTATTAAAATTTGTATGTATGTGATTTTTTTGTTTATTTAATGTTATTGATAGGGTGCTATGCAATTACACAAATTTAAATTACACGAAACTGTAGATATTATAACTGAATTTATTTACCACGGAGTGTTTGTCCCGACTATTTATAGTCGTCGATATGCTGGAGGCGTATGGATGGATTGTCTGCGAGATGATATGGCTTGGAAGGAAATCTATTGATATGACAGCAAAAAATCTGTGTTTGCGGTCATATCAGTAGACCCCCTTTAGTAGGTATTTATTTATTTATTTAAACTTCTTGCGCAAAGGTAAAATGGCAGACTTAATGCCTTAGGCATTCTCTACCAGTCAACCAAAGGTGGTGAAGAGATAACATGGCAGGAGCATTGTTTAAACCGTGGAATGCGAACAATAAACAAAAAATAACAATTATAAGCAATTAAATACATTATAATATATATATATTGATAAAGTAACGAAAAGAAGTTATAGAGATGACTTCTTTCCCCGCTGAAAGTAAAACAGCAGTATCCGCTTGAAAACACACCGACTGGTGGCCGTCCTGGTTTCGAAAGGAAGCGTGTTCCAGAGAAAAATAGACTGAATATGAAAGGAAGAATGAACAAAGTCAGTAGTATGAGAAAGACAGAGTAGGAGAAGATTATTGGAGGATCGCAGATTTATAGCGTATGAAGAACTTAAATATATAATATTAGACATATGTGAGTATTTATTTAATCGTTTATCCGTGCACTGGAATGTCTTTCAGAAATCACACTAGCTATAAGTCCAGGTTTCCTCACGATTTTTCCTTCACCGTTGTCATCGGTGTTCAAGATTAAACTTAGAAAGTTCATATGAATTTCTAAAAGTTACATTGGTACATGCCTAGATTTGAACCCACGACCTCAAGCACGAGAGACGAGGTCTTAACCTCTGGACCACAACAATTGTTTGTCCAATGTCCCAATTCTTTGTCTTCCACATCCAGTTTGTCCCAGCTGCCTGCTTTTAAGGTCATCAGTCCATCTAGCTGGCCATTCACAAAAATGTAGAACCGATAGTTAAAAACCTATCTATACAAAAACCGGATGCATTGAGATAGTTTAAAATATCAATTCATGAACATGATATTTGCTGATTCAAAGCAATGATAATGACAGTATGACTCCAAGAGTATTCACATTAGCCATTATATAGCGGTTAGGCAAATCACTTTTTGATCCCAGTCCCGATAAATTGATGCAAATGTCCCTGAGATTAAGGCGTTTACATTAGGACATCACATATGAAATTGGCGTTTTGTAAGGGAGGAACATTTTAAGTCGTTTTTTTTTTTAATATAATTTATTTATTTAATCAAAGTATGTTGCTATTTATGCACTTTTGCCATCTCAAAGGTAGGTCATTGATCCTTTTACAAAAAAAACATTCGGACGGGAATCAATAAAATCTTTGAAGGCGCTTTGGACATGGGGCACATCGGAGTTGAATTTTTCCCTTGCAAGAAGTTATCCAAATTTCGAAAAAACTTGTAATCTGTTGGAACAAGGTCCGGGTACGGTGGATGTCTTAGACATTCCAAATGAAGCTCCTCTAATTTGGTAGCCGTCTGTTGTGCAGTGTGTGGTCTAGCGTTGTCCTGAAGCAGCAGTGGCCTAGAGCGATTGACCAGCCTCGGCTGTTTAGCAGCTAGCTTTTCCATCAGATTTGCAGTTTCAGACTATAGACATCCGCCGTAATCGTCTGGCCAGATTTAAGAAAGCTGTAGTGAACGATACCGGCACTAGTCCACCAAACGCTCACAAGTAATTTTTTTTTTGAGTCAATTTTCTGTTGGGGCAGGATTTGGCTGGTTTGCCAGGCTAGTCATTGCGACGAGCGTTTCCGATTATTGTACAGGATCCACTTTTCATCACAGGTAATGATTCGATTTAAAATCCCTTCATTATTGAGCCGGTTGAGTAATGTAACGCAGCAGTCGATGCGCGTTCGTCGGTTTGCTGCACTCAATTCATGAGTTACCCACCTTTCAAGCTTATTCACCTTCCCGATTTGCTTCAAGTGGATTAAAACAGTTTTATCGCTAACACCGCAGCCTACAGCTGACTCGGATGTGGTTTGCGATGGATCCGCTTCCACAATAGCCTTCAATTCTTTATTATCAACTTTGGTCTCCGGCCGTCCACGGGGCTTGTTCTGTTGGTCGAAATTTCCAGAACGAAAACGTTGGAACCAAAAACGCACTGTTTTCTTTTGCGACACCGTCGCCATACACATCATCAATTCTTCGAGCCGTTTTTGCAGCACTGATGCCACGATGGAACTCGTACTAGTAAATAACGCGATATTTCAAGTTTACCATTTTGTAAATTGACTGGCGCAAAGAAAAACCAAAAGAGGAAAAAACTAATGAATTACGGTTTTCCAAACACAAAAGCATGAGCAGTATGTTAAAATGTACTCTGTGAGCATGAGTAAATAGCTGTATAACTAAACTTAAAATTGGAATTCCAAGCCAAAGAGGATATATTTGAGATCAAAGTGGCCAGTACGACAAAACACCAGTTTCATAGGTAAGGACCTAATATTTTCCAAAGTTAACGCAGCACTGGCCGTGCGCCCTCTCGGAGCAAGAATGTCAATATTGAACCTCCTTTTGGAAAATTTTGTTTGCAAAATATACTCTGATTTACTTATGCTATTTCAGATAGGAAGAAATTCTAATCACCAATTGTTCTGTGTAAAATTATTATTTACATCCAAGTCGTTTTAGAAGAGTATCCAACAGTAGCGAAAAAATATCATGTTGTTAATATTTTTTTAAAGCAAAACTGTTAGTGACGCGAAATAAACTGTTTCACAAATAATGTACATGAATCAATAATAAATATATATTTTTTTCAAACCTTTTAACCTAGCCGTTACTAAGAAGTATACTTTAGAAAGAAACCGTTTACGGTACTAAAGCAGTAGAAGGCCCTTAAGAGCTCAGCCGATCGAACATGGCTGGCTTATGTCAATGAGGTTTTTCATTGACATAAGCCAGCCATATACGATCGTACTTTTATTTGTAGGCTAAACGAGAAAGTTAAGGCTCTGAACTTTGAATCTATGCTGAGAAAACATCTTTAGTTTCGCAAAAAGACAGATAGAATATACTTTACACCAAAATAGTTACACAACTCTTTTAAGAAACTCACATAGGCACATACAGGAACACTGAACACAATACGCTCCTATTTTATGAAAATGATTTAAGTCTTAAAGCTGGTCGTCATAAACGTTGTTTTAAACCTGATAAGGTATACAAGATCTGAATCCTCAACCACTAGTCTATATCACAATAAAGTCTATCAATTTAAAATTTAGGTATGCATTAAATCTTGCCCGTATCAGTAAGTTTAAAAAAACCGGCCAAGTGCGAGTCGGACTCGCGCACGAAGGCTTCTGTACCATCATCCGTACATCGCAAAAAACGGCACAAAAATCACGTTTGTTGTATGGGAGCCCCACTTAAACATTTATTTTATTCTGTTTTTAGTATAGCATAGTATTTTTTCTTATAGTGGCAACAGAAATATATTATTATCATCTGTGAATATTTCAACTGTCTAATTTATCACGGTTCATGAGATACAGCCTGGTGACAGACAGACAGATGGACCGCGGAATCTTAGTTATAGGGTTCCGTTTTTAACCTTTGGGTACGGAACCCTTAAACCGCCATATAATAAAAAAGCTCCAAAAGTTCTTAAGAACAGTCAGGGGAAAATTTTAAGAATTGAAAGAATTTATCTTGAGCTCATTTTGTTAGAAAACATCGAAAAATACTGTTTATTTTCTTCGAAACGAACAAGAATATCTAAACCTCTTTCATATTTAATCATGTTGTCGAACTAAGTTTGAACCTACTTGGAATAAGCCAATATTTTTAATAGTCATCGCTTCAAGAATAGAAAAGTCTTTAAAAACAAATTCTATTGGTATTTCATTCTTTTGAAAGCAGATTGTGAGAACTCATGTCTCACATCCTCCACGTTTCTTTACCCAGACGGCTTGAACTCAAGTGCCTAATTCTATAAAGGTATACCCTAGTGAACCTTATAAATAAACCATACATAAACCCACTTTGCAAAGGAATTACAAGATGGTAAGGGTCGGTAGTGTATTGTAGGTCATAGGTCACCAACCGTAAGCTACTTTGCGTATGTCTGCCGCAATTTTTAGGTTTACGTACCTACCTCAAAAGGTAAAAAAGAAGCCCTTATAAGATCACTCTCTTCTCCGTCTGTCCGTGTGTCTCCACCGATTTTCTCAGGAACGGATGGACCTAGCAAGTTTATACCGTTTACTGAGGCCTATAGTCCCTATTAGGTATATAAAAATCAAGGTTCTGATTCAACACGATAAAAAGATATGGGAAAATTTTAATTTTCACTAAAACTTGTAAGTACCAGAATTTACCCTAATTTCAACTTTATTTTTTTCGGAATTTCCCTTTACTTTGTGCTGTAAGACCTTGCTTTTAACCAAAATTGACAATTCTAGGTTAACCGGAAGTACCCGATAGGTTTTGGGTCGAAAACCTATGATATATGTTAATAGAATATAATAATAGAACACCCACTTTTGATTAGAATTTATATTATTATTAGTGACTACTGACTTTTTAACAAAGAAAAATTAACTTCATTTTCGGAAGTAGGTGCCTTTGGTAACGAATTTTTTTCGTTGTTATAATCGATTTCCGAAAATAAGATTCTTTTTCCCTTCCTAGTTTTTTGTTTTGGAAGACGGTATAATTTTTTTGGTAAAAGGTTTTAAAAAAAAAAAAAAAAAAAAAAATAGGATTCCATAAAAATAGGATTTTTTAAAGGATATAGGATACAGAGGAGAGAAAAATCTGTTTGGTGGTTTGAAAGACGATGATAATTATACTTATTTACCATCTTCAAAAAAGGAGGAGGTTCTCAATTCGTCGGAATATTTTTTATGATTCATTATTCGGCCATCTGCCTATCTAATATTGGAAACAAGCCCATAGGAGATTTTATTTAGTCAAAATTTAGACCAAGGTATGTAGGACAATGTAAGACAACGGCTAAAGAACATGTATCAACTGATACAAAGCTAAAACTAATGGAAGTTTTCTATTAATATTAATACGTTCTGTTTTAGAAATGACTCTGAGAAGGACTGTTGATCTTTCCATACCGCGATTATAGGCTTCTATCTAATTACTCTGTTATATCCCACTTCTGGCCAATAACTCTTTCTCACTCTCTTCCACGCTCAGCATGTCAGTGTTTACCATAGGTGTTATGTCGAAGTCCTTACCTACTACGTTTTAGATGCCGATTTAAGTTTTAATATAGGTACCAAATATAAATAAATCTTTATAAATATATGCAAAAATTAAAGTCTTGATAAAATTTTAAATGTAATAAATTGACCGGAATAAAAGGCTATAATATTATTATACAAACTAGAAAACATATAAAAACAATTGTTTATGGAATTCAAAAACACCCGTGGATTAGCTAACCTAGTAGCTGAAAGACGTAAGTAGATATGGGAAGATACAGCTGTAAAAAGTTGCGGTCAAGTATATTTACTTATTTAGATCATTCACAAACTGTCACTCAAGATGTCCCAAAGGAAGCGTTTTCCATTTAAGATCAGAGGACCTATGGATGAAAAAAATTCACTGAGTGGCATTCTATGATCGAAACAGTCGCTACTTTTTTATTTCATGCTACATTATTTATCTAGTAGTAGACACGCTTCGATTGACAATCTATTGTAATTATGTTACAATATCCTGTAAAAACACCACAATTCAAACAGTAAAACGCCCATAACTTTTGAACGGCTGAACTGATTTACATCAAACATAGCTAAAAACGCTCTCGATAAAGTCACCTTTCAAAGAAATACAAACGAAATCAAAATGGGTTCATCCGTTTAGGAGCTATGGTGCCACAGACAATTAAACAAATACAAAACACACATGTATAGTACAACTATTTTCTTAATGTCCCTCGGCGATCATCGCATTTCCGAATACAAACGAATTCTAATTTCCATGTCCATCAATTATTAGATTTATCGTGAATAATAATTTGAATTCTAAGTACTTTATTGTTGTTTTGTTTGGATTTCCGTGTGAAATATATTACATTAAGTTAAAACATAACCCTTTCTTTGCAGTCGGATAAAAAGAGGATTAACAACTCTATATACTTCCAAGTTGATTGAGAGCGTCCGGTCAAGGGGGGATCTACTCTCTATTTCAAGTGTGGCTAGAGTAAAAATAATAATTCGGGACCTTATGTACGAGACATAAAAAATATGTTTTATGAGGTTTTAGGTCTCTAATCATACAACCAAAGTCGTCACAATCTAAGAAGTCCGATGACGTTTCTCATTTTACATGCCGCGATAATTTTCTTCGTAAGAAATTAAAAAAAACTAATTCATAATCCTAATTAATTACTATGTTACCCATACACTATGATTATCATAAAATACAAAGCGCATCAAGTTTAATTATTATTAAGTATTTTTATAGCTGTAACGGGCCTTTTATTTTTTGACAACTTTAATGTCAATTGTGACGTTGACATGTATGCAATGTGGTACGTAATTTTGCCACCGCTACTGCCCGTTTGAATAGCCTAATGATAAACGCGGTAGCCTACTACGCCCAAGGTTGCGGGTTCGCGTCCCAGCTATGGATAGGTATTTTATTATGTTTTTTTTTTTTTTTTTTGTAAATAGGCTCGCGCTTGACCACTATCTCACCTGATGGTAAGCGATGATGTGGTCGACGGTGAAGCACGCTTGCCTAGAAGTAACCTATTCACTCTTGACTTAAAGACCCCTAGATTGTAGCTATCGGGAAACACAGACTCCGGCAGGGAATTCCATTCCGTTTTCGTTTCAGTGTGGTGTTCTGGAGTTCTACTAGATGGCACACGCACTAAATCTGTCCTTATTTTTTTGCATGAAGTCGATATTCTTCTCCCTAGAGTAAACTGCCAAAAATAGTTATTTTCCACTTTGTAGTTTTTTTATTTGGAAGTCGGTAGTATTTTTTTGTAATTTTTTATTTTTTGTTTTTCACTTTTTAGTTGTACCTGCCTAATAGGCAAGTTGTGTAGTAAGGTACCTATAACGCCAGAATAGATAACCCGAATATCATGAAACATAAACTTAACCGGTACAATGAGAGATCTGCGTACCCCTTAAGAGCGTACTGGCGTGATGTTTTGTTATGAAATGATATAAACAATAAACAGCTATGCGATTGCAGCAATCCCGAGAGTTTTGCCGTTATTTATTGAAGAGTTCTGTTGTATATCTTCGAAGTTCTTAATCAAATCTTCAACAAATACCGAATACCAGGCCTACTGATTATCTGACCTCTAACAGTTCACACTTTTCCAATCCATCAATTCATAAAGCCTAAAAAAAGCTAACGACATCTTCAGTGACCGCCAATATGGCTTCCGCCAAAATCGGTCAACTGGGAATCTTCTAGTATGCCATTCACATCTGGAGTGAGGCCATGGAGAGGTACCGGGAAGCGCTTGCCGTCTTCCTCGACATCTCGAAGGCTTTTGATAGGGTCTGGCATGAGAGCCTTATTGGTAAGCTTCCTTCATTCAGTCTGCTCAGTGGTATGTGCGATTGCATTGCAGACTTCCTGAGGGACCGATCTATACGAGTGGTTATTGATGGCTGTTTGTCTGACCAACTGAATATCAACGCCGGGGTCACTCAGGGATCGGTGCTCTCAGCAATATTGTTCTTGCTGCACATAAACGATCTGCTAACCTGCTAACTGTGAGTGTTCAGACGACAGCTGAGACAGATGGGATTGGTCATAACTTAGCTGCCTCGGCCTGTTATTGCATTTTTATGTTAAAATTGTTTGTTACTCTAGACGCTTTTACGTGCACGTCTTTTTGCATCGTTCTCACATATATGTATTTTTTTCAACAAGAATGATGTAACCAAAAACTTGTAATTGAAACTGATGGAAAAGAGTGTCCGTGTAGTTTCTTGCAAATTCTTCTCCTTTGAGATCTACTGACGCTTGCGAATTTGCAACTAGAGTCATATTTTTTTTTTGTTTTACTATTCATAAGTACCTCTAAGGTTTATTTGAAATAAACTATTTTGATTGATTGATTGATTGATTGACAGCACTGTTGCTAAGAGATATGTATCAGATGCGCGCTACTGGGCCTCAGATCTGGTCTCTCTGGGAGTCCATGGGTGAACGCTTGAATTAGTCCTTGAGGACAGTCTCCGAATGGGGCGATGCCAATTTTTTCAGGTTCAATGCTGCTAAGACTCAGGCGTGTCTGTCTTTTTTTTCCGCTAATAGGAACCAATTCCACCCAGCTCCTTCTTTTCGAGGTGTGACCGTGCCGATAACGGATATCTTGAGCTTCTTAGCGTTACGTTGAAATCGACCGTCAATTTCGGTCCATTCATTGAGGCAAAAGCTCAACTGGCTAACCAAAAGTTGCAGATCCTTGCAAAAGTGAGACGGCGCTTCAGGCCAGAACAGTTACTCAACTTGTATCAAGGGCAGGTTCGATCATACATGGAGTATTGTTCTCATCTCTGGGACGGATCTACCAAGTAGTACCAGCTGCATGCATTTGAGTCGATCGAAAAACGGACCAAGAGGCTCATCGGAAATGATATACTGGTCGATCTAGGCTCCAGAGCCTTGAACATCGGCGCCGAGTTGCCAGCCTGTCGGTTTGTTATAGTGTGCGATGGAATTGCATAAACTAATTCCTCCTAGCCCTTTCCATCATCGAACTAAAAGACGTACAGCGATTTGTCAGTAGTAGGTACATGGTGGACATCCTACACATACGCACCAAAAGTTTTAGGAATACTTTTATTATGTACGCATAGCAGCATATTATGCGAGTCTGTATTTCTTGATAGCTACAACTTTTTTTTTTAGCTTTTTGAATTGCTCATGCATACTGCGCTACCACGGGCAGATAGCGCAGTTATGAGGGACTTCAACGCACAAAAACTCTATAGTATCCTCCTGTGCCGCTTATGGCGGGAACATAAGCACGCATTACAGCACTAACCGCGAACTGCCGCGGCTGTCCGTCACTGGACCCTCCTTTGGGGTGTTACCCCCATCACCGGCGCAACAGAACACATTGCACGCCGTGACCACTCCAGCGAACAAACCAGCACATGGGTGCCCGACGACCCCATGTATGGCACCCCTGTGATAGCTACAGCCTTTAAGTCAAGTGTGAATAGGTTTCTTCCAGGCAAGCGTGCTGCATTGTCGACCACATCATCGCCTACCATCAAGGTGAGATAGTGGTCAAGCGCGAGTCTACCAAATTTAAAAAAAACATTTTTGTAGTGTTTTGTTTTGGTAATCGATTATTTTATTTTGGTTACAAAGTTTTTTTTCTCTTTTTAATTTTGGCAACTTATATTACCATGAAAATATGCATTATTAAGGATAATTCAAAAGGTGCTAGTCAGATCTCGATCAAATTTAAATGGGACCACATGAGAAGCACCAGCTTTCAAATACAAAGAATCATTAACATCGGATCACCTATTAAAAAGTTTTAAGGTCACACACATAAAAAAATACAGTTGAATTGAGAACCTCCTCATTTTTAAAAGTCGGTTAAAAATGTGAAAACATATTTGTTTCGTGAAAAGTATCATTATTTGCCTGCTGTGTTTGCCTGTTGTATTTTTTCGTTAAATGCACTTTACGAGGACTACAACTTAACCTAACATCACGAATTTATTCCCCGTAGGATTAAACAGAGGTGCACCAATAGCGATGTATAAATAAATAAATAATGTTAATAGTTGGTAGAGAAATATTTATATGAGTCACAATTATTGACCCTATCGGGCACAGCGTAGATCAAGAAGGAGAGAAGATGAATAACACTGAGTGTTTAATGTGTTTTTTTTATTATTGGTTAAGTATTAGTAAGTCATACTGTTTTATTTATACAGAATTGAAGTTAATAATTATAATTATTGTTTTATAAATTAAATCATCATTCATCACCGCTACAACTTATTGGAGTCAACCTATATTCGGTTATGCTATGCAAAAGTTACTTAGGCATTATTTCAAATATGAAAATACTATTCTGAAAACATTAACTGAAAACCTGAAAACCAAAGTCAAGCACTAAGATCACTGACCGACCATTGATCATCAAACTTGCATTTTATCATTATTTTCAAATATAGAAAATATATATTGTCTACATATTATATAAAGAATTATGAAAATGTTTAATTTTTGTATACATTAAAACCATGTATTTAGTAATAACTATTTCAGTTAAACAAACGGATAAACGTATCAGTATTATGATTAGCATTATATAGGGAAAAACATCGATTCTAACTTCAACTGTAGTCCGCAAATATTAAAATAAAAATAGTTACTTTTAACAATGCTAAATTAGATTATGTTGAGGTCATAGTGAATTAAATTGAAAATACTGAAAAATGAATAAATTCAAGTTTTAATATAAACTATGTTGAACTTCTTATTTTTTATTTGAAAAGAAATTAAATGCACGAGTATTTTAAAATTTTCTTAAAAAGTTTTCATATCTAATAAAATCTTCATAGAAAATAAACTGAAACATTGTATTACTAAAGTATAAAATATTTCAACAAAACTTTTCCCTGCGCATAAGGCGAAAAGTCGTAAATTGTTTTCAGAATTTACAGCTGACAAGCCACATTATTTACAACGAACGCTTTCAAAGTAATTGGTTGAGATTAATCGGAAAAATAAAACTGTAACAATTTATACTGTTGCGGCAAATACATCTAATAACATTTTTAATCTAAACTTGTTCACGATATAAAATAAAATTAGGAACAGACCTAAAATCGCATTTCTCTAATTTTTTTTCAACACAAACATAATTTTCGGTTTGACGAAAAAATAATGGCAGTTTTCTTCTATTTTCAAAAAATAAAAAGCGTAAAGAAATATTTGAAAAAGAACTCACCACGATATTACTAACGCAACAGCGGTTGGCACGAACTCTCGTCAAACTACCGAAGTCGAACTCAGTCCGTGCGTTTGGGTCGGCTCTTTACACAGCACTGCGGCGTATCGACCGATCCAACATATAAAATAAGCGCATAGCACGCGATGTAAGAGACATAAGTATTAACCAGTGTAGTCCCTAAGATATTGTACCGTCCTACTTCACTTGCGCTTTCATTGTTACCTGGGCTAATTAAATATATTTGCCACACAATGACTATATTTCATGTATGGTATCGCCGAACAGTTTGGTCGATGCCAGAGGCCTTTTTTCAGAAGCCGTACTTTTCCTCCTTTGGAGTTGTGTACTAAGGATTCGTTACGCAAGTTTCTACATACTTTTGGGGTAAGCAGATCTCTACCTCACATGGTAAGCACGCTCGACTGATCGACGAAGAACTCGGTTGGACGATCAACTTCGTATCAATCCGTGCTCATTTTTAAAGTTGGGCCCAAAACTCTTCAGAAACAGAGAAACCTAGTCATCTAGCATCTATTAGTATTTTTTCAGTTTCTGCAGCCCTTTTCACGTTCGTGAGGCGAGTGAGTCTGGGAAGGAAGCATATCGGCCTCGGCAGTGACCAGAGTAAATAGGCCACAAGATCCAATGTTATATCTGTTTAAAAGTTCAAAACAGATGTTGTACCCATAACAGTATGCACTAATAGCAGCTAGGCATGACTGTATTCGATCGTCACCTACAACCATCAATCTCCTTGAAATACCAGTTTCCTACTGAAAGAAGGTCTTCCAAACTATGCCTGTACTTTGCGTATTTAGCGGACTCCCGCGACCCTTACCAGGTCATTATACCAATTTGAGACATTTAGTTTATTGGAAAACTTTAAGGGGATTGCTTATGAGCTTGAACAAATGCCAGCGAATTAGACACCCTGATGTAAACAGTTCAGGTCAATGCAGTAGCTAAAGTAACCGTCCAAGATGCATCAGACATAAATTATTAGGAGCATTATAGTCCACAGCGGTAACGGTTCATGACCCCAATCATTATGTACGGTATAACAGAAACAATACAATATCTGAAATGAGGTCATTGTATTTTACATTATGAAAAAAGTTTACAGAAATCGAAAAGAAAACAATTTCCTCACAATAATTATTATATTTGCATAACTCAACAAATTTCCTGATAAGCTGATTTATTGCCGCGATTTTAGGTTTGTTCCCAACGTAAAAGTTATTTAAAATGTTTAGTGCAATGACCCCTTTTCAGGAATTGTGTTATTTCGGTTACGCTTTGTATTGGTAAAAACATTACACCTCGCTAAGGTTTTGGTAATAACAAAAGCTATGAAAAATATTGTTAGACAGACAGACAGACGGACAGTGGAGTAGTAATAGGGTCCCGTTTTTAACATGATGAACCCTGTTACCCTTTGGTTACGGAACCCGAAAAAATCCTTCCTTAGTACTTTACTTAAATAAGGTATAACAAATTCAATCCAATTCCTGAAAAGGGGTGGGAATGGGGGGATGGGAGGATGTAAGCATAACTCGACAAACTGTACTTCTTCTTCCAAGCTTTTACTACCCCACTTACGTCCTCGGCCTATTTTGCCTTCAGTCAGTTCGTAATGCCATTTTCAGGAATTGCGTCGTTTCTGTTACATAAAAATGATACATACACTCAGCGCCACAAAAGTTAGAACTTTTTGAAAAGGGCATTCAAGCCTGTCCATCTATACACTTGCAGATGCTCATTGAAGTTCTGCGTATTGATAGGAACCGTTGTTGCACTTCAACAGCATTGGAGAGTCGATTACATAATAAATTCAACACAATGAAACGATCATCTTATTCAGATGTGAATCGTTCAGCAGCACAACACCAGTCTCTTGGAACCGTTGGAACACTCGTCGAACGGAAAAACGGCTTGAAAACAGTTGCCGAGTAACATCACACTGTCGTATCGCTGATTGCAGTAGTCACGTGATCAGCTTTATCTACAGTGATAATATCACGAAATAGTATACAGAAGGACCACTCCCGCCGTCCTCGACAATTGTTACCTAAACTTGCCGGAGTCACTAGAGGGTTGCTACTATATTGATTCTAAATTTTAAAAAGGAGTAGGTAGTAAAAATTTCCAAATATAAATACAAAGATTTGTCTACACATACATCATATCATGGTTACATGCCTTAGAGGATAGCCAGAGCATCAAATATCAATAAAAGATCAAGACACTACATACGACAAAGATTGGAGGGTAACAAGACATAACAATGGTGTAATAATGATCCTACCATAAACATATAAATTTGAAAAAGCATCAAGCTCGACAAGGTCGAGAGAGCTATGCTTGGAGTTTCCTTGCGTGATCGAATCAGAAATGTAGAGATCCGCAAGGGAATCAGGGTTACCGGCAAAGCCCGAAAAATTGCCAAACTAAAGTGGCAGTGGGCAGGGCACATTGCTCGTAGAACGGATGGCCGATGGGGCAGAAAAGTTCTAGAGTGACGACCGCGAATCGGAAGACGTTGCGTTGGAAGGTCTCCCGTCAGGTGGACCGATGACCTGGTGAAGGTTTCGGGGACCTGCTGGATGCGGGACGCACGGGACCGGTCCATGTGGCGACGCTTGGGGGAGGCCTATGTCCAGCAGTGGACGTCTTTCGGCTGATATAATGATGATGATAAATAAGTTTGTTTCATGAATGACGCGACAAACGCCCGCGTTAGCACTCGCGACAGCCGCGACTGGGCTCTGTCCAATATTACTCGAGAATCCCTATAAAATAATAATATCAATGTGTGCGTGCAGAATGATGCTTTGATGGTAGTGAACTCTCTGATTGTGTCGTGCGTCTACATACTTTGTGGTGGTATCCATTTTCAGGGTTGTTTACCTTGCTGGATTTGTTCATTAGTGATCACTTCAAGGTCTGGATGGCGTATGACTGTCGTTTGACCTTGATCGGCCGATATATAGGGGAATAAATCGGCCGATCGAGATCAAAATTTTTAAAATGTAATTTCACAAGTTTTTATTGCATTTCCTAAAATTCTGCAAAAATTTTAGTTTTAAGCAAATGCTTTTTATGGATTTTTTTACTCTTTGAATTGGCGTACAATAACATGGTGATGAAATCACAGCTCTAAGCCAATTAGTTTTAATTTTATTGTAGCCTAAAAATAACTACTGCGCATTTTTGCCTCATATTTTTTGCAGAATTTATGGGAATGCAATAAAATCTTATGGGGATTAAAACCCTTCTGTGGGGTGTCATTGGAATGGGGTGGGTTTTATCGATAAAATTAAGTAAATTTTACGACCTTAAAGTTTTATTACTAGGAATCCGAACACATTGTATACACCCACATTTCACCAGTTATGCTTAAGAACCCTTGCAATAGGGGTTGGCGCCTATTCCATAAGCTAACGATGCTGAACGCCCTCGTACAAACCAAATCTGGGGGGTGACCATAAGCTCTTAGAGTAAGGTTATTTTGAGTGTGTGTAAGAGACAGATGTATATGACTTGTATACATCTGTCACTAACGCGATCTCAAAATAACCTTACTCTAAGAGCTTATGGTCACCCCCTGGTTTCAACTTGTTTGGTGATCAATGGAAGACGAAAATAAATAATAATAATATTTTCTTTTTTAAATATATAAAAATATAGACAATAAGAAAATAAATCAAATAAAGGATCAAATAATAATAAATAAGTCTTACAAACATTTATAGCAGTTGAAAATTATAAAAGGCTATAGTACCTATTTTTTTAGATACTCTGACTCCTAAACTAGGTGTATATTCCTGTGACTTAGGAGTCAGTGTTAGAATGATAGCGGTGCTGTGAGAAGTCAGAATAGTATGATTCATTTAATCTATACATATAAAATGCTTTGTCCTGAATGACTGACTGACGGATCAACGCACAGCCTAAACCACTGATCGTAGATACCTGAAACTTGGAGAGTGTGTTCTATCTATGACGTAGGCATCCGATAAGAAAGGATTTTCCTGATGATGGGTGAAAAAGATGGGCAAAGTTTGTATGAAAAATCTAATACCTTCGGCGGAAAGTCTTGATATTAAGTACAAATAGTAATCTAAGTAAATGATAACGATTTGATTATAAAATAATTAGTTTTTCGAAACAATCCCCAAATAATGATTTAAGGAGTGTTGAAGTTTGTAAGGCAGAATTTGATTTCTTGGATCAATAAACTTGAAAGTTGGCACAAATACTATCCTAAATGAATAAATAAGATTGTTAATATTATTTTTTGAAACTACAACCAAAAGACGATTTAGGGGTGTTGTTAATATTATTAATTTTTTCAAGTAATTGGTCTAAATTTTAGTTGTATTTTTTGTAAAGGCTACCTAACCTACATAAGGTGCTAAACGTTATTGTTTGTCCACTGTGATCAGACTGACTCACATTTCTTTGCATTCGGATTATTAAAAGCATTTGTCCTTCAGTTAAATATTTTATAGCAAATATTCGTATTTTTCAAAAATCAGCAATGTTTGCATTTTAAATGTATTTGAACATCGTTATAGTAAATGAGAGACTCCGTATCCTATTCACAAAACGACCTTATAGCAAAATATCCTTTTCTCTTGCTAATCCATCGTTAGACAGTGTCGAGATTAAATAGGTAATGTTGGTATGTACGGCCGGATCCCGCGTTGTCGAGTCAGGGGTTCTCAGTAGCCGTGGCTTGGTCACCAAAGGTGAAGCGAAGAGGAACCCGAGGAGGGGCCGCTCGTCAGCGCTTTTGCCGATAAGCCGACGACGTTGCGGCCAACAAATAAGTTGCGGTACCGATTGGCATCGGAGGCGACATCGCAACTGAGGCGGGCCGCGATATCGTATGAGAGGCATCGCGGCTGAGAGTAGTAGGCCGCAGCGGAAGAGGAGTGCCGTTATTGCGGTGCGCCGCTCTCCCTACCTTCCGCGGCCTGGACCGGGTCGCCACCGTCTGATGGTGGATGATGCGGTAGGGCCGCAGGGGAGGAGTGTCGGTATAGCATTGGCTACTCTCCTTATCCTCTGTGCCCGAAAAATGGTAGATAGCGGGGCAACAGACCTGACCCGACCCAGGAGGACAAAGGGCGCCATACACGGGGTCGTCTGGCGCCCGTGAGCTGGTTTGGTCCCTGCGGTGGTCACGGCGTACTATGTGTTCTGGTGCGCCGATGATGGGGGTTACTACCCAGAGCAGGGTCCGGTGACGGACAGCCGCGGCGGGTTCGCGGTGAGCGCTAACGTGTGCCCTTGTACCTGCTACAAGGGGCACAAGAGGACACCTTGGAGTTTTAGTTAGTTGGAATCCCGCATAACTGCCTATCTCCCCGTGTATCCTTGAGCATTACTCCAGGAAAAAAAAAGGGAAGCAGTTTTCCCAAAATGCATGTTATTAAGAACTATATAATGTTTAATGAAATAAAATTAAGTAGATGTAAAAGTGCTGGGAAAAAGTTAGGTTCAATAACAATGTAAGAATGCATTGTACATTATTTTGACTAGACCTACACGTGTGCTTTCTGTGTAAGTTTTCTTTTCTTTTATACCGTAAATAATTATTAAAACCAATCTCGCCCCTCTCTGGCTTTCGAAGCTGAGTCGTATAAAAGTTTATTAATTTCTAAGACCGTCCGTGGCTTTGCACAGTGAAACTTCATATTCTGCTTATTATAAAAACATGGGAGGTGCTACTATAAAATGCAGTAAGCTTTCTTATTGTACAGTTACTTGCGGTAGCTGCACGTAAATAAAGGTAGACAAGTCCGTCACACTATTCACTGATGGACCTAAAAATACTGACCTGAGAATTGAAACCAGCCTTAGCTAAAATCTTAACGTGAAAACTTAGGTGGAGTGAACATGAAGGGAGCTATCAAACCTTTCAATCATGCTGGAATGACCGTTACTTCTAGCTCACTTCACATACACACTTGCAGAAAAGCACCAAAGGATCTAATATCTGGCAGTCACAGACTTGCAACCTAGCCCTGCAACCCCCTGCTGCCCACGAACATCCCGAGGGTACATATAAATTTATATTATTACTTATATATATTTTTTTTTTATATTTTTTTTTATTTGAATATTCAAAGCAGTCCACTACTGGATATGGGCCTAATTATCAGCAACTTTCATTCAGCCACTAGCTACCCTTGCAAAGATTGATACTACACCTAGCGTAAGCCCGTCATTCCGTAGCTTTGCCGATTTGCAGACACGACCCTACTCGAGAACTCGTCTACCCCAACGGTCATTGTTTCTACAGCTAATGGCTAGCCCATTGCCATTTCAGCTTGATTATTCTATGAGCTATGTTGACTACTTTGGTTCTCAGTTGGATTACTTCGGTCCGGATACCCAGGCAATCAAATAAGTTTACAGCATCTGCCATCAGCTTCGCCCGTGTGGAAGTCAAAAATTATCCCGAGGGAATATATTCTCGGGATAAAAAGTATCCTATGTGTTATTCCTGACTATAATCTATCTCTGTGCCAAATTTTATCTCGATCCGTCCAGCCGTTTGAGCGTGATGAAGTAACCAACATACAAACACTCACACACACACTCACAAACCTTTGCCTTTATAATATTACTAGCTTTTGCCAACGTGAATGTCGAAAATTACCCCAAGGTAAGAAATTCTCAGGATTAAAGTAGCCTTTGTGGTATAACAGACTATAATCTACCGCTGTGCCAAATTTCATCCACATCCGTCCAGCCGTTTTAGCGCGATGAAGTAACAAATATGCAAACCCGTAGACACACTCTCACAAAACTTCGCTTTTATAATAATAGTGTGATTAGTGTGATAACTGTAGCACTGTATAGACCTTTTCGAGGCCAGCGCTAAGGCTAAGGACTTGACTAAGTGATGGTTGAAGAAAATGTATAGTGCTAGCACTCGCTCGAATATAGTACGGGTGGACTAATTCCGCCCACAAATCCTAATGTTACCGTATTTAGAACATTATATTTCATTTTTATATATGACTAAGATAAATGTAAAAATATCGGGACACAATAACCAAAATCAGTAGACCTCCCACATCAGGGACTTTTTCCACGCTGGCTGGTCGTAGTTGCTACGGCCCAACCAACCGACAACCGTACACACGTCCGTATTTGGTACGGAGCAGACCATATCCGATGTGTGAACAAGCGGACCGAGGCGGACTCAATTAATAAGGGAAATAATTAACCGGGTGAAAAATATACTGAATACGCGACTATTATACTAAGTAAGCAACTATTTATCCGGTTTGAGGAATACCTTTTAGGAGGTTTTTGTGAGCTGCAGTAATAATATTGTGACATACTATAATTGTATTTGGGGTTCTATTTTTTCTATATTAGCATATTATTCTTCATCGTAAATGAAGGCGACATCGCTGTGCAGCGCGGGAATTCGGGTATAATTGTGTTTTCAACTAATTGGTACAAGAGCAAGCGGAGCGAGTTCGGGAGCTTAGGGCACCCCGACACGGACAGGTTAGGTTCGAACGAGATGACGGGAGCTGAGTTCGCTCGCTTTGCTCGCTCCCGAACTCCGAACTCCGAACTCAGCTCCCGTCATCTCGTTCGTGTTAGGTTACTTTAGACCCTGCGGACGGAAATAGGAGCCCCGCGCAGCGGGGCTCCGTCGACTATGTTGCCAAAGTACTAATCAAGTCGCTGTTTTAAAAATTTGTATTCGCCCACTGTTTGTCGCCCACTTAGTATTTCAGTAAGCCATATTCAGTATTTTTTACATCTTTAACTTGAATTTATTGACGCTCGTTTAAATACTACCCAATTAATAATAATAAGATACAGCGGAGCACACGCTCGGATATGGTACGAGTACGGGCGGACTAAATCCACCCACAAATCCGTGGCCCGGCCGCACCAAATCTGGACGTGTATTAGCACTGTTATTAGAAGAGAGAATCATCGACTCGAACAAGAAGTTATCTTTATTATTTTTTGAATATATTGTGGTCCTCATAATTGCCACACAAAATTTTCATTTCAAGTCTCAACCCTTATCAAATTGTGTTGTAAATCAATGAGGCTTCTTGAACCATGCCTGACATTTCCGTCAGCAGTAGTACAAGATATCTCCACTCACCGAAATATTTGATGAGTTTAGTGATACCAGACTGTTCAATTATTAACTCTGATTGACATGATGAGGTTGGGAAATAATTTGCTCCATTCAATTATAGTCTAAATCTGTCATAGTTTAACAGGTACAATAATAGCTAAAGGTTCAAATAGTTTTCATTTGTAGTACACGTTTATGAATTTTTGATCTCTGAAGAACGAACTGACGACACATTGATGATACAATATAGTAGAAATTATGTTTTTCCAATTGTCCATTCAGATTAGTTTTATTGCAGGATTCAAGACAGCTCAATCGTTGGACAGAACTCGTCGAGTTTCAGTGCTCCGAAATTTTTTGGTGGTCGCCACTACTGATTCTGATTTTAAGAGTTCGCAGTACTAAGGAATATTGTGGTTTCTTTGTCTGCATCATACTAATATTATAAATGTGAATGAAATTTGTTTGTTACGCTTTCACGCAAAAACTACTGAACCAATCATCATGAAACTTTGTACATATATTCTTGGAGGTATTAGAAGTAACATAGGATACTTTTTATATATAAAAAAAAACAATGGCTTCACTGCGAGCAAGTCGCGGGTAAAAGCTAGTGCTTAATAAATCTATGGTTCCCAGTCGGAACCTATGCACACAAACATAAATGATTCACATATCTAGTACATTGATTTCCCAGACTTGGAATACCCAGACCGTCTCGCACTCCTAAAGAGAGAAGACTTTGTCTAGGGAGAAAACAGCAGCGGTTGCAGTGGCATGCGCGGATGCGGGCGCGGTAAGGGAGCCAAAGCGCTTAGCGAGAATATGTTACAGACTTCTAATATAGGCAAGATCAGGGGTCACCAAATGGCGGACCGAGTAAACAGTAGGTACAATACAATTTATTTGAGAACTTATTTTAATAATGTATCCCGCGCTTTGTCTTTACTGGCGCCGAATCGACAACGTAGACCCATCTCATGAAAATCATCATTGATATTGTATCTATATTTACAAACGAGCTGTTGCCCGCGACTTCGTCCGAGTCAAATACGGACATGTGATTTTTTTCGGGATTAAAAGTCCCGTCAACTCGGTCCAGCCTTTTCGGAGATTACCTGGAATAAACAGACATACCAAAATCTTAAAAATTGATAATAGTACCGTATATACTTTTACAAGCATTAAATAGAACAATAGTATTTTATAATACATACATACACTTCAATTACATTTATTTGTATAGATTTCAGTTTATTATTTAAATTTTAACAAAGTAATTATACTTGACGATTTAAAGACCGGGGGAAGGGGAGGTGGATTCAAAACTTGCGGACCGCAACGGTCATATTATTTTAAAAAACGAACTCCCAATGAAAGTATGGTGACCCTTGGGCAAGATAGTCTACCGTGTTCCCACAAGACAAAACAAAAGACGTTCGCTTGCTCGTTTGGACACTCGGCTCATCACCGTCGAGTATTTTTCGCCTCTAAAAATTTACTTCTGATGAAATCTGTTATGACAACTTAAGAAAAACATGCAATTAAGAGAAGTTAGATTAGACTAATCAAAGCGTAGTACCCCGGTTACCTCTTGCTTCCGTTAGTTGACTGAGAAAAATAAAAAAGAAATATTATTATCCAACATTCGGTGTTGAGTCGCTAAAAAGTCGTCGTTTCTTACGCAAGGCACCTACCGGTCGTTTGGACACAAAGGGTAGCTTATAGTGACAAAATATGAACGCAAATGAGGTTTCATAATATGTAATACTAGCTTTCCGCCCGCAGCTTCGCCTGCGTGGACTACACAGTTTTGGCTGTTTCGTTTTTTGCATTTCTGGTGGGATATTGCAAATTATTATCCAAACAGCTTTCCGCCCGCGACTTTGTTCGCGTAGGCTACAAAATTTGCTGAACTTTGTTCTCTAATTCATGGTCGTGATTTAGGATGGTTTGATGTAGCGCAGGTTACACGCGCTTGGAGGTTACCTGCTATATTTTGTATCTGTTTACTTCACAAATGTCGAAGCAAATTGTCAAAGAAAAAATTATAGCGTCTTCCGCTAGAGTGACGAGTTTTGCGCCATTATGTACAGTTTAGACATGGGTACTCCAATTCCTGATGACGACTTTGTTAGCGTAAACTATACGCTAACAAAGTCGTCATCAGGAAGTTAGAATTTAATTTTGCATTTCTTTGTGTGCAACATTGGTGGTTTTTCTGTCTGGTGCCGAAATGACCATACTGACTCTGGAACAGGCAACGAAGAATTACCCGTGTGAGATGCAATCTTTTCTCAAATCTCAGGATCAGTAATTTAAGGTATGATTGATCCTGAGATTTATTTATGGCAAAGCAGACCTTAAGGAGGAATTTTATCGTTTAAACTTAAAGACAGTCAGACGGTATCAGTGGTATTCGAGTTATGTAAACTGATTTCCCCCAAGCACAACCAGTAGGTAATCATTCATACAAACTTTACCCTTTAACTTTTGTTTAAGGTATAAAATTCAAAAAATGCTTAACTACGTTTTTCTTTAATTGTAATGAAGAGCAGAAATACTAAGTTTCATGTAATTTTGACGATAAACTATTTATTTTTCATACAAACTTGAACACCCCTTTTTAATCCTTTAAGGGACGAAATTCAAAAAAACCTTCAACACGTGAATCGTTAATTGTATTAAAGAACAGAAATACTAAGTTTCAAGTTATTTTGATGATAAACAATTTATTTTTCTTACAAAATTTAACACCCCTTTTTACCCCTTTAAGGGATGAAATTCAAAAAATCCTTAAAGAAGTATTTTTTTATTTATACTTAGAGGCTAAATACCATATTATTTCATTAATTTCAAATTAAAAATGACAGAGTTGCATACAAACTTTCATCCCTTATTTAACTCCCTTAGGAATTGAATTTCGAAAAATCCTTCCTTATTCCTTGTCTACATAATAAAGGAAGCCACGGAATTGAGCTGGGCGTTGATGAGTCAGTCAGTCAGTCAGGACTTGTCTTTTTATTTATATATAGATAGATAGATGTTTGATAATTTCACACCCGCCTTACCTCCCACGCAAGTCACCCTGGGGGAAGTCGAACTCGGACATCGCAAACCCTCAGAAGAACCCCACTGCATAGCGCCTGATATTGCGTGACTCACACAATTTTAAATATTGTTAAGTAATTTATTTAAATCAGACTATTTGTTACCTGTTATGCAAGTAGGACTTGTATTGCTGCACGCAATGGTGATTGTAGGAGTATGAAAATAATATTTTATTGTTATATTAAAATTTAGTAAGTTATAGCCTGATTTAGCTGACTTATAGGCTAGGACTCCTCTTTTCTTGCACCAATCCCCATCCCCATTTACCACCTTTATTGAGGTTATATGTGCCGTGTAACTGATGTGACTTTCATCAACCAACCGTATAATTATCCCCTTTAAAATATGGCATTTGGACAAACTATATTAATAAACAATTTAATTCTACCTTTATTCCCAAGACTATCTCAGTTAAAGATAATGCATCATTCAGTGATTGGGCCACCATTAGTATTCATAAAAGTAGGAAACGGCTTTATGAGTTGTACAATGAAAGGACTTATGTCAACACTGCTGAATTTAATTTATATGTTAGAAATTATTCAAAATTATTTAAAAAAGTTTGTTGTTTGGCCAAGTCGCGTTATTTGAGTTCAAAGATTAAAAACAGTAGTAACGTTATTAAAACGACTTGGAATATTATTAATAGTGAAACGGGAAGATCTGGTAACCGAAATATTGACTACAGCCTGTCTATTAATGGTAAAATCATAAAATCAGACTCACAAGTTGCAGTGGCCTTTGAAAATTTCTTTTCAGATATTCCCATTTCAACTACTAAATCCCTAAACTCATCACCTTCTGTTGCTGAGTCTTTGCTAAAAGAAAATGTTAATGTTTGCGATTCGGAATTTCTTTTTGAACATATTACTTGTAGAGACATAATTAAAACCTTTCACACTTTAAATGTTAAAAAGACTGCAGATCTGTGGGGTCATTCTGTAGAAGTTGCTAAATCTATTATTGATATTGTCGCACCTAGTTTAGCTATAATCTTTAATAATTGTATCGACTGTGGGGAGTTTCCTGACCTTATGAAAAATAGTAAAATAATACCATTGTTTAAATCAGGTAGTACATCAGACCCTACAAATTATAGACCTATTTCAGTACTACCTACGTTTAGTAAAATATTTGAGAAATTAATTTTAGAGCAATTGCAAAGATTTTTTAATAAACATAAATTATTACATAGCAAACAATTCGGTTTTACAAGGGGTCGTTCAACTACTGATGCCGGTGTTGAGCTTTTAGGACATATTTATAATGCATGGGAAGATAAGTGCGATGCCTTGGGAATCTTTTGTGATTTGTCCAAGGCATTTGATTGTGTTCTTCATGAAACGCTAATCAGGAAACTCCGCCACTACGGAATCCGGAACAGCGCTCTGGATCTTCTTACTTCATACTTAAGTAATAGGATTCAGAGCGTTGACGTTAATGGAAAAAGATCTCCCGGATCTATAGTAACGATGGGCGTCCCGCAGGGCTCGATTCTTGGTCCTTTCTTGTTTCTTATTTATATTAATGACTTGCCATACCTCATAAAGGATAACCATGATATAGTATTGTTTGCGGATGATACTTCACTTTTGTTTAAACTTAAACGTCAGCAGCTGGTTACTGACGATGTAAATAGCTTGATCTCAAAAGTAGTTCACTGGTTCAATGTTAATAATTTACTACTTAATGAAAAAAAAACCAAATGCATTAAGTTTACCCTACCTCACGTTAGGCAGGTGAAAACTGATGTGTTGGTAAAGGGCGAAGAATTGAATCCTGAAAATAGCACAGTATTCTTAGGCTTAACTTTGGATGCTAAGCTTCAGTGGGGCCCACATATAGATAAATTGTCAAAAAAGCTAAGCTCCGCAGCATATGCTGTTAGGAAAATTCGTAATTTAACTGACATAGAGACAGCCCGTTTAGTATATTTTAGCTATTTTCATAGTGTAATGTCGTACGGTATTCTGTTGTGGGGAAATGCCGCCGACATCCAGACTATCTTTGTTTTGCAGAAAAGAGCTGTTCGATCAATTTATAAATTAAGCCCGAGACACTCTCTCAGAGAGAAATTTAAGGAGATTAATGTAATGACTGTGCCTTCTCAGTATATTTATGAAAATCTTTTATATGCCCATAAAAATATAAAATTGTTTAAAAAATACAGTGATATCCATAACATAAATACTAGGAACAAACACAAATTCATAGTACCTGCAACAAGGCTCACGAAAATAGGTGGCTCGTTTAGATGTCAATGTGTGCGCTTTTATAATAAGCTTCCAAGCCACGTACAAGATCTAAGTCTTAATAAATTTAAAACATTCATTAAACGTAAGTTGTGCCAGAAAGCGTTTTATACAATTAAAGATTACGTTAAGGACAAACAGGCTTGGGATTGAGCTGCTCCAATTAATTTTGATTTTTTTTATATTTTGCACCATGAATTTTGTTTTTTTTTTCTTTTTTTTGTTTTCTTGCAATGACAAGAATATTTACTTTTTAAAGTATTATATTATTTTATTTTAAGTTCTTTTTTTTTTTTCGTAATTGTTGTGAATGTGAAGACTATGTGGATCATACTTTTTGTTTGTTTTTAATTTTAATTTATCTAAGTTAGTTTTAATCATGGTCTGGCAGTTTGAGTAGTTTGTGCGGCCTACCCGAATGTCCTTTCTTTGGTATTGTTCGTCGAATCGTTGAGCTCCTTAATTTCTGAGTTGAGCTGCACGGTTATTGACAAATGCGTGCACTGACTGGACAGGTCCACTCAATCTGGCTGGTTCTTTCCTCAAAAGACCATTTCAGACTTCAGTCTACATGGTCTTCACATGATCTAACCAAGATTTTGTCTGGACTTTAAAAGAGACTGTGACCTCTGAGTTTGTTTCGGCCTTTCTTCTCAGAGTAGTCAGATAGGAAACGCCGACTTCATCTAGTTTTAAAAATATGATCGACATGTAAAAGTGTTTGTACAAACCTACTTACAGAAAAATAAATCATTTATCATTTATCAATTCATAACCATTTCATCTTCATTCATTCTTGGTTTGGGATGAGCGTTATCTGTTTATGAATTTAAGATTTATATAAAATTATGTAAAATAAATTTTACTTATAAGAAGTAAGTATTTTCGTAAGTTCTTATATCAGAATTGAATACTTTCATTAATGAATTTGAATATAGATGTTTGATAATAGTGCATAATAGTCCGTAGTTTAGGGAAAATTTGAGTCAGATTCTTGAAACTAATACAAAACAAATGCTTTTACAGAAAATATGATACAAAGGTAACTTACTAAATTATAGGAAACAAAAACAAGATTACTATTACAATTAAAAAAATGTATTATATTGAGTTACATAACTACTGTTATAAAACTATCTAATAAAATCACTTTTTATCATATTAACAAATCCTACATAATAATTAATATTAAGTTATTCTGAAACAATTATTCATTTTTATAGTGCTTGTGGCAATTAATTTTACATTTTCCAGATCCACAGGTCGATTTTTCTTTGCCATTTTCAAAATAGTTGATATTTTCACTAAATCCATTGCTGTTGTTAGTACATGAAACACCACTACTATTCACAAGTTTACTTAAATCATTTTTAAGATAAGGTTTAACATCTTTAATTTCTATATCATTGAATTTATTGACGCTATTTTCAAATTTAGGTTTCATAACCCCATTATTTGGAACACCATTGTTTCTTTTGCCATTACTTTCTTTAGTGGCTTTAATACCGTTCATTTGTGCTCTGAACTGTTCTCTAGGTTTCTTGTGATACGTTTTGATGTAGAAGTCAATAAAGAGTACCAGCATGAATATGTTTTGAGGTAAGAACGCGGCACTAATCCAACGGGGGTATTCGCAGTCAGTTTTGAAGACTACCAAAGTCATGTGAACTACATTACAGAAGAATTGGACCTGAAAATGATAATTGATAAATATAAAAATCTAGTTTAGTCACAAAATATGCTACGTTGTAAAATGTTTATTGTGAGACTGTTATCCACAATTTGCATACTATCCACTTGTCGGGTTTATTTTGTGCTATTAAACATGTTTGTATAAGTACAATTACATCATCTCTATGAGAGGGAATGGGCTATAATCCACCACACGGGATGGAGAAAAGCTGAAGTGAGCGAGCAAGAGTGAACCCAGGTCCCGTTATCTCGTTCCGTTACGTTACTTTGGAAATAAGAGCCCCATCGTCTATGTTGCTTAAATACTTACCTACCATACTGATTCTTTATTGAAATCATATACATAGTATATAATGAAACACAACTTTTATTTGCCTGCCCAATAAGTGTTGGGAGTTATTTAGAGAGCCCGGCCAATTAATTTTTATCAATAGTTTAAAAAAAATTGCCTACTCATATTAGGCATTTTCAAATTGTCTGGGCATTATGAATAATGCCGTATTAATCACTTGGTCCATATCATAATTATGTATATATCAATTTGCCCATTACATTCTATTAATAAATTCTTTGAATCAAAATGCATAATAATATCAATAGTTTCTTCGGTATTCATCAACGGTTATAATCATCCAAATTCATATTAAAAACTTTTTTTGCGAAATATGATGCAATTAGTTAATTGTTTAACTAAATCAAATTAAATTAAGTCAAAATCAGGGCTATGCCCCGATTCTTATATGAAATATCCACTTGACAAAGCTTTTCGTCGCATTGGAAAGGAAGCGTCTTGCGTGGCAATGACGAGAGAATTGACTCAAATTTAGCAAATTCGAAAGCTATTGGGGAGATCTTTGCCTAGAAGTGGAATAAAAATATTGAAAAAGAAAGGTAAAATATACACGATAAATATACTTACAATTTGCAACTGTGTGACATATTTTTTTAACCAAATGGCATTCTTGATGCTTGGTACAGCTACCGTCAATAGATAGTATGAGTACATCACAACATGAACAAACGAGTTGATCATACCAACCAGTGTACCGTGCCCACCTGAAAATAGAGATATAAATTTCAATGAATTGATGAGCCACTCCTACTGTTGCTGTGTCGCATCAGCCGCCTCAGTGAAGAACTCGGTGAGCCTGATTGTCTCCTGGTCTCCGCTGTGCGAACGGTAGACACAGGCATAGATAATTTTATCCAGACCTGTGTCCGCCAGAGCCCATTGCGTTGTAAATCTGGAGTCCTCAAGGTTACGAAGAAGCGCAAGTGGCGTCACGGGCACACATACACACACACACCCGCACGTGGTTTAAATTTGTTCTCCAGGGTAAACCCTGGGTAAAAAGAGTACGACACGTCTGACGGACTCGCTATCTAAACACGAAATCGCTATCGCTATCTCGTAGGTATAACAGCGCTGGTTTCTAAGCTTGCAGTGAAGATCTCAAATGTTGGTGATGTAAATTGTTGGGTAGAGGGTGCAGCCTCTGTTGAACTACAGTATATATTTTTCTTACCATGTTTGTATACGAGTGAAAGCAAGAGAGGAGAAGGATATATTGTGGTCTTTTTTATCACAATTATAATGTAAGTTTTTATTATCACCACCTACCTGTATCGACAAAAAAACAAAAACACGGCCTAGCGAAGTCTACATCCATTCTTCCTAATCGCTTTCTCACTGCTTAGAATCGTGACTCCAATTCAGACTGTCAATGGGTTTTCTCCATCTGTTACGATCAGCAGCCTGGTGGGGTACAGCGCTGATCGGTATATCCAGTTGCACCGATATTTAATTCCGACCACCGTTTGGGGCACAGAGCTACTTGTTTGTATAATAGTAGAAGTAATAATATATAAATAAGATTTTTACCTGGAAAATAAGTGACTGCGGCCCATATTAAAATACACATGCCAGTGTGATGGTAGATATGCAGAAAGCTTACTTGGTTTAACTTTTTACGTAGCACGAAGAATACCTGAAAGAGTTTAATTTTATATTAGAAGTTTGCCCGTCTAAATTTTTGTTTTTCACACTGAAGAACCATTTCAAATATATAATACTGAAGAACCATTTCGTCCAATTTACCGCAGGGTCTCAAAACAAAAGTCTATGACCAGTGTGTGTTGCCAGTGATCACGTATGGGACCGAGACGTGGTCGCTCAAAATGGGCCTAATCAGAAGCTTTAAAGTCACCCAAAGGACAATGGAGAGGGCTATGCTCGGAGTTTCCTTGCGTGATCATGTCAGAAATGAGGATCCGCAGTAGAACTAAAGTTAGAACCGACATAGCCCGAAGAATTGCCAAATTTAAGTGGCAGTGGGCAGGACACATTGCTCGCAGAACGGATGGCCGATGGTGCCGAAAAGTTTTGGAATGGCGACCGCGAACCGGAAGACGATACGTTGGAAGGCCTCCCACTAGGTGGACCGATGACCTGGTTAAGGTTGCGGGAAGGCGCTGGACGCACGGGATCGGTCAATGTGACGACGCCTGGGGGAGGCCTATGTCCAGCATGTCTTTCGGCTGAAATGATGATGATGATGAATGATAAAGAAACATTTTAATTTTGCCGTATTATCTAACCTTATTCGTTTTTTTTTTTGAATAAGCTATCTAATAAAAATAGTTAATCCAATTAATATTCGTGTGAAAGTTTGTATCATGCAAAAATGGGGTTTACCGCTATAAACTCGGTATAATGCTCTTTTGGAATAATAATAAACTTTTCACGCGGGTGAAACTGCGGGCAGGAGCTAGAAATGATATATAATTATATTATTTAGTATTCGTAACTAATCAATAAATAAATTGTTTATTATCATTCAAAACTTACAAAATTGATACCCTATCCCCTGAGCCAGTTACTAGTACCTGTGTTTCAGAGGCCTCTTTCATTACGTTTCATAACGCTACAAGAGCTATGATCAGAAAATCGCAATTCGGGGGGCCTCATTTATTTCCTCAGAAACATTTTTATTAAGACGCGTTCCTTTCAACTAAAATCGATATATTAATTACTAAAAAAGAACTGTTTGATTATGCTAAGATTCATAGGTCACTATTGTAGTTCATTACAAGGCTACGGAATTTATTACCTTAATGATTTCTGTCAAAGCCTGCAATCTATAGTCGAAATAGGCATTTAAATTTCCAATAATTCGGATTTGCAAATAGACATTACAGTTATAGATTATAGACACTAAATAAGTAGAAATAATGAAAAACATGACAAATTTCAAACTCTCCAAAACAATATCGACATACCTAGACTACGTGCTTTAATTTTGCATTAGTCGATGTTGTGATACGTAAACAAAAAAATCTTGGTCAGTAACTCGAGTAATTTGAATGGATCTAAAAGTAGTAGCAACTCGCGGAACTGGTGACAACAACGCATCTTCCCGAACTAACCGCCCACAACTGCGGAAGAGGATTAGGATTGGGACGTGGAATGTCCGGGGCATGCTTCAACCCGGGAAAGTGGAGATCATAGGCAGTGAGCAAAAGTGTTACCACCTGGATATTCTAGGGATTACAGAAACCCACATGAGAGGCTCAGGTTTCTATGCCACCGCTTTTGGACATACCGTTTACTTTTCCGGACCAGAGAGCGCAAGTAAAAATGGAGTGGGCGTCAGTGTGTCTCCACTTATCAACAAATCTGTCCTCGGATACAATCCAGTAAGTGACCGGATAATGACTACGCGAATAAACACAAAACCATGTCGCATGAACCTGGTCGTAGTTTATGCACCGACTTCTCAGTCATCTGAAACAGAGATCGAGGGTTTTTATAGACAGCTAGAGGACACTATTAAAAGCTGCCCCAGAAGAGACATTACTCTTTTGATGGGAGACCTGAACGCAAAGATCGGTTCAACAAATCGGGAGTGTGGCTGCAATTTTGCGCGGAGAATTCTCTAACTATCATGAACACCTGTTTCCAGAACCACCCAAGACGTCTCTACACTTGGGTGATGCCAGGAGATCGCTTCAGAAATCAGATCGACTATATTGCAGTCGCAAAGCGCTGGAGATCCTGCATAACCAACACCAAGACATACCCTGGTGCCGACTGCGGAAGTGATCACAAGCTTTTGGTGGCAAAAGTGACCATCAAACTGAAGAAGTTACCGAGAACCACAGTTAAGCAGCAAAATCGACCCTCCCAGGCGACACTCTCCGCTTTTAAAGAAAATTTCAGCAGTAAAGCCGCAAATTTTGAAGTGGATCCCAGTGCTGACGTAGACACAAACTGGACTAGAGTAAAACAGATGATTCTCCAATCTCGGTCAGAAGTCAAAAGTCAGGACACTGATCGCCCAAAGAAGACGTGGATTACTGACGACACATGGACGGCGATCAAGGAGAGGAAACACCTACTGACAGCCAGAGACGACACTGACCGAGCTCAATATCAGCTCCTATCAGCAAAGGTTCAGCGTTTATGCCGCAGGGATTACAACCAATATCTAAACTCAGTATGTCTGGATATCGAGGAACACGCGCAGTCTCTGCATACAAGAGATCTATTTCTGAAATTGAAGAGTATTACCCGAGAGTTCAGGCCTAAGACCTGGGCTATTGAAAATGAACAGGGGACCTTACTGACGGAAATAGACCAGGTCTCGGAGAGATGGCGATTGTACTGCGAGAGCCTATATAAGGATACGGGGAGATCTGATGAGCCGGTAACCCAGTTTGAGAACCTTTTCTTAGAGCCAGAGATCCTAGAATCTGAAGTGGAAAGTGCGCTGAAAAAGCTGAAGCCTAATAAATCAGCTGGAGGAGACAGCATCTTCGCCGAAGAGCTGAAAAGTCTTGGAGACAGAGGTGTTAGGCTTTTACGGGATTTATGTAACCAACTATGGAGAACGGGTAAATCGCCTAAGAACTGGAAGGAGTCTCTCTTGATACCACTGCACAAGAAAGGGTCAACAAGGAATTGCCGTCACTACCGGACGGTCGCACTCATATCCCACGCTAGCAAGATAAAGCTCTACATAATTAACGGACGGCTCCAATCTTACCTACAACGACAAATACCAAATGAGCAGGCTGGTTTTGTAAAGGGTCGAGGCACAAGAGAGCAAATTGTGAACATGAGGCAAATGATAGAGAAGAGCCGCGAGTTTAATGTTCCAATGCTCTTGTGCTTTATAGACTATTCCAAGGCGTTTGATTGTGTGAGGTGGGACTGCTTGTGGAGAATACTCAAGGAAATGGGAGTACCCTCGCACTTGACAGCATTGATTGAAAACCTGTACGAAGATGGAGAGTCGATGGTTAGAGTCAATAATGTGGTGTCGGGACTTTTTAAGCCTGAAAAAGTGCGGCAAGGATGTATACTGTCCCCTCTTCTTTTCAACATATATGGCGAATACATCATGAGGAGAGCCTTAGAAGAGTAGGAGGGAGGCATCGCGGTAGGTGGCAACAAAATCAGCAATCTCCGATACGCAGATGACACTACTTTGTTTGCATCCTCAGAGCGCGAACTCGCGGAACTATTTGCGAGAGTTGTGCGTGAAAGCGAGATGGTGGGATTGTCGATTAATAGATCAAAGACCAAAGTGATGATCATCGACCGAGCTGGACTAATCGCACGCGCGGGAGAACTTGTGGATCTGGAGTTTGTGAGTGAATTTGTGTACCTGGGATCCTTAATCAGTGATCAGGGAGGCTGCGACGGGGAGATTCGGAGGCGTACGCAGATGGCCAAGGCTGCTATGAGCAAGATGTCGAGGATATGGCAGGACAGAAATATCTCCAATAACACAAAGAAGAGACTCGTGAGAACTCTGGTATTCTCGATATTTCTTTACGGCTCGGAATCTTGGGCAATTCGCACGGTGGATCGGAAAAAGATAGAGGCTTTTGAGATGTGGTGCTGGAGAAGAATGTTACGTATACCATGGACAGCCAAGCGCACGAATAAGTCCATTCTCGACCAGTTGAACATCAAAACCAGACTCTCCACGATCTGCTACCAACGAGTCCTAAGTTACTTTGGTCACATCGCCCGGAGACAGCCAGACAACCTGGAAAAACTGGTTGTAGTGGGAAAGGTGGATGGAAAAAGACCACGCGGACGTTCACCTACTCGCTGGTCTGACCAGATCAGGGCCATTACGGGACTCAATGTGACCACTGCTACTGCTGACTATCTTCAGCTCTTCTCATAAGAAGAGCTGAAGATAGGGTGGCTTGGAAGCAGCTCGTCGTTGACTCCATCAAAGCTTTTCAGGACGGGCACGACCTTCAGAAATGAAGACAACGAATGAGAAGAAGAGAAGAAAAGTAGCTATTTAACAGGCAATCTATAATAGGGCAATAAATCTAAGTAACAAATCAAGTCTTTAAAATTTAAAGGAAATCAGACGATTATTTAATAATATCTGCTGTATCATACTGCTGCCTACTCCATGATTATAAAATAAAGTTGAAAGTCAAATCCAATAAGAGACTGGAGTTTCCGTTTATGAATTTTGAGGCCAATACATTTGAACATTTCTTTTATATTTGTCAACGAAACGCTAACATGAAGTTGAGTTTCCTGACAAGAGAAAGGGGGACTAGCTGATGAACCAAATCTCAACATGATCCATTAATAAATAGGTTGGCACCCATAGGTATTTATAATTTGATTTTTATACCTGATTTTCCTGTTCTGAAGCTTGATAAGCACAGTCTAAGATCTGATACAATAATATATATTTATTTTTATTCCATAAAATGATCATCAATAGGTGACAAATGATATAATTTTTATTGTTACTTACTGTATCTAGAAGATCTATGAGTTTTAGCAGAAAATAGAAATGAACCACTCCTGCAATTGCCAAGGCTCTTGGTTTATTTGAGTAGTCGACAGGTTCACAAATCCATTTGTAATCCCATCCCCACGCTAGATATGTGCCCTGTGAATATATTAATATAAATTTATACATTTTGTACTACAATAGGAAGAAACAAAAAGCACAACATATCTTTTTAATTCAGTTAGTTCAGATTACAAGACGAAAACGGAAACGGTGAAGGAAAAGCTCGAGAGGATACGGCATGTCTTAGAACCAAAAATTCGAAGACATGTGACATCCACCAACCTGCACTGAGCCCGCACGGTGGATAACGGCCCATTCCTCTCAAAGAGAGGAGGCCTGTGTCCCAGCAGTAGTAACAATAAGAGGCTGATGATGATGACAAGACGAAATTAATAAGGAAAACGTATTGCCTCCATCCCAATTAATATGGGTAAGAAGGACTACGTGATTCTAGATTTGCTAAAACTAAAATCTTACTTTACAAATGTTTACAAGTAATTGATGAACTAAATATAGATTAACATGGAATACTAACCATAACAACTACGTATAAGCAAGCCACTACTTGAAGCGCATTATACACTATTAGAAGTTTATCTAAATTATAAGGTTGACGATTCTTCATATGCTTTGGTCCCCATTTTAATACAAACATTAAATAAAGACCCAGCAGTGCTAGAGTTTGGTATGGTTTAGCTACAAATAACCATCCTTTAACTCTGGGATCTGAAATTGAAATTAAAATGTTTTAAATCATTTTGTTAAATTGCAAATGGCTGATGTTGATGATGTTAGATCAATACAGAAATACATAGTGCCAAAAAAAAGATTTAAAATATTACTCTTCTTTACTTGTCACTGATATAATTACAACAGTTTATTTAAAGTATTAACCACATGTAAAACTTTGATTAGCATGAAATCAATTACTATGGAATATTTAATCACTCAATATGAAGTACATTCTAACATAATGAAACCTAGCAATTACAATGTATCAACTTTAAGTGCATGATGATGGAGATGAAGCTTAGTTTATAGAAGGCAACAAAATGGAGGAGATCAGCATTAGGTGAACATGGGTTGGAAAAGAGAAGAGAAAGAGAATGTCAATGCTTACCCGGTAATTCTTCGAAAAGCAACTGATATCCGTGCCAAGCTGCGTCAAGAACCTTCGCCATTATAACAATTTAAAACAGTCCGTTTCTCGCAAATTCTTTTTCTTCCTCTTGCACTCGTACCACGGCTCCTTTGTTATTTTTCAACTACTTTGTCGTCGGTTTTAGCGCAGAGGTCTTTGACTTCCCCAAAAAATTTACTTCTACTGAAGAAGTTACTTCAATTACTTCTTTTGTACTTCTCAATTCGTTAATATCTGTGAGTTTTGTTAACTTAACTTCAGCATCAACAATTGAATCCTTATCGTTTTATTTAACTTGTTCTGTTTTTATTGTTTCGTTTACATTACTAATGAACCTACTTGGCCGTTAACTATTGTACGACTAATATGATTCTTTTACAATAATTGATTCAATGTTAAAAGGTTTAGGTAAATTTGCATTTTAATGACTAGTTATGTCACCCTTTTTTTGTAAGAAGAGATATAGTACAAAAGGAAAAGTTAAATCTGTCTTTGGATATTGATTTGGGTTCTTGTGAAAACCAAAACTACATGAAATACCTATATGCAGCTTTATGATCTTACTTGTGTGCACAATTCATTCGTAAAAAGATGTTAGTAGGTGATCTTATAATATACTAGCTTCTGCCAGCGACTTCGCCCGCGTGGAAGTCGAATATTATCCCAAGGGAACATATACCCGGGATAAAAAGTATCTTATGTACTATTCCAGACTATAATCTATCTCTGTGCCAAATTTCATCGAGATCCTACCAGCCGTTTGAGAGTGAAGGAATAACAAACAAACAAATACACTTACAAACTATCGCCTTTACGATATTAGTGTGAAGTGTGATAATTTTGATTTCTTTGCATTTTGTGTTTACAAGATTTATTCTGTAGACAAAGATATCTTTTTTTAAATGAGATATGCTTTCTCTATGGAGGAATGCGGAAAGGGTGTAAAATTCCGCAATCTCCATTGAAAAGGGTGGATCCTCCAATCAGAGGGGTATAATGACTGTTGGGCAACTACCCGATGGCTAAAGTCGGGACGTTGTATATGTTCATCTCGTGCGGTGAACTTTTATTGCATGAAGGATTTGTGTGACGTCAAGTATTTTTGTAATTCTTGTGGTGATATAGATAGTTCTACATACCGCTGATAAATTTTCTAAACTAAAGAAAAAAGTTGAAAAATGTTTTAAAACTGCAAATAAATTGTGGTCAACATCTTTTTCAGCTGTTTCTGAAAATGTTTTCTTTTGGTTTCATGGATATATACAACTTAAATATTCTGAACTAATAAATTACTAATATACAAACTGATAAAAATATAATGTACAAGCGAGTATAAAAAGGGAGAGGGAATGAACTCATTGGGCATGGAAAACTTACTAGAACGATCTGCGCTGGCAGCATTGCCACGTTAAATGGCATTGTTTTTTTTCAATCATACTTAAATTAAATTTTAATTAAATCTTACGAAAGTTCTATTTAAATGTATTTATTTGACATAAAGAAACCTCTGTGTTATAAATAACAACATATTTACATAACTGGTCAGTCATTGTATTTTGAAAGCATTCAAAGTCAAGTAAAGTTTGATCATTCGATTAGTTTGCGATATTGACATTGTGTAACGTTAAGTTTCATTTTGAACCTTAGTTCAATATCAAAGAATTAAAAATTAATTGTTTCATGAAATACCGCTTAAAATTTGGGTCATTTCCCATCACTGTTTCACTCATGGTAATGTTTCATCAGTGGGGTTGGAGTGACAGGCAAACTCTGTGCTTGGTTAACGACTGATTCGGTAAGTACCAGTGTCACATTTCCGGCAGAGAGCCGACATCGTGCTACCATCACTGCAACTGAAGCGTGGCCATCTAGGGAGGAGCAGCGAAATGCCCTAGTTGCTGAAGTTGCTGATGTGATATCTCGCTTACAACCATGATTGTAAATTTAAGATCACGGCAAGCAGTAACTGCCTTCTCCATACCGGTGATAGCAATGAAAAAGGGGCAGCATAAATGGAAAGAGAGATGTCCTCCACTCTGCCAATTCTCGTCTGAAGGACCGAGCGTGGGAGGAGGGCTGACAATGCCTTCTTCCACCCACCTAAAAGTAGCCTACAAGTGACAGACTAGGGGAAATCTGTCGTCCAAGCAGATAAGCCCGAATTAGTAGCGCATCGTGTTTCTGAGCACTTTTAACAATTGAAAAAAGCTTAGATTGAGAAGTGGCGTTGAAGGTAATCGATAAAGACAAAATAACGTGGGCAATTAACATTATTTTACCTTTCAAGGCAGCAGGGCTGGACGGTATTTTCCCAGCTCTGCTCAGGTGGAGCGGAGATCTACTGGATGAATACCTCGTAAAGGTGTTTAGAGCCTGCCTGGCCCATCGCTACATTCCCTTGAACTGGCGTGAGGTAAAACTCAGTAGGTACCTGTAACAACAATTACAGACCATCACGCTGTTCTACTAACCCTAAATCGTCCCCAGACAAAAACGCATTAAACACAAACAAAAAAACATTATCAATTAGCAATATTACGTAATACGACTGTTATTACAGTAAACAAAAAACTTCATAACATTAAACCTTGGATGACTCCTGGCCGAATTCGGTGTATAAGACACAGAGATAAACTTCATCAGAGATCTAGGAGTAACCCTGATAATCAAATCATTAAAAGAATTTGAAAAATAATTACGATAAAAATGAATTAAATAGAGCAGAAAACAATATTAAGCCATTTAGAAACATATTAAAAGCAAGCGTCACCTATAGATCAAAAACAGCGTGAATCTAATTCGAGCTTGCTGCTTTCTAAGTTATCACCTCTTTTGTCAGCCAACCATTTTAATAACTTTTTTGTAAATGTTGGGACATCTCTTGGCGAACAGATTCCAAAACATTACTAGGTTCACCACCTTGCCAAATGTTGAATAACAGACGTGCTCTAAAATCTTTTGGGTTGCTAGACACTGACGAAGACAAAATAACCCGAATCATATCTGGACTAAAAGATGACTGTAATAGTATAAGCAATAAGATCCTTAACAACTTGAAGCAAATCCTGGTAACTCCATTTACACATAGATTTCTTATTTGTTTATTTGAACGTATTTTCCCCGGATCACTATGGAAAATAAAGGTCTGTTTCTGATTAAAAATCAATAACTTTTTTATTTCTGAATATTATGTTCTAAAATTTTGCACAGATATAGAATAGTGTATATGGCTTCAAATATAATATAATTTATTATGATTGAATGTAAAACCTTACATTAAAAAATAACACAAATTCAAAATTATAAAAAATGTCCAATATTTATTTTTTAACAATGTATACTATTATTTTAATGTTTACAAAAACCTAATATCATATAGTACATCAAAATACATATCAATTTAAATAATAATTTTTTTTTTTTTAATTTTTATGATTAAAATCGGTTTTAATCGTAATATTTCATAAAAATGTTTTTTATGATTAGTTAATTAATTAATTGTAATCTTTACTAAAAATTAGATATGTTAATTATACTTGATGAACTTCGGGATCTGAAATTAATTGGTTTACTTTCAAAAGATAAGGTGTCTTCGTCAAGTTCCTTCACGTTTTTAGTATACGGTTTTCTAATGCTGGTTATGTATGGATCTGAAGTATAAAGAAGAGTATGAAATACATCCTCGTTTGTAGCGGATCTTGAGCATTTTCTAGCATGATGTAGACGAAATTTTTTATAATCCTTATTACGAGATTCTTGTGCATCTTCTGAAAGTTGACCAATAGGAAGTACTGCAAAATGCTTTATGACACTTTCTCCATGAATCAGTAGTAGTATTCATAATTGCTCACATAGATTCTGGCAGTCTCCATAGCATAGCTGCCAATTTTTTCAGCATTTATCATTATACCCGATGAAAGAGCTTGCAGAATTATGTAAAGTCGTTTAATTTAATTTATATCCACTCCTGTAATTTCAGCAGAGCAGCTTGCATTGTGAAAAATTTTCTGGCAGTATTACCGTCATTAGAATTACCACTTACTTGTCTTGGTTTATCGATGATCAATCCTAGCTCTTCACGGAAACGCCTTTGTACCAGGGTTTTCTTCTCTTGCTTTAGTCGTTTCTTTTCTTCACTTGTGGCTGACCAAGTTTGGAAAGACAGATTATAGGAAATATGTAAAATCATTTCCATACAACGAATCCAGGCGTGCAAAGTAGACAGTCCGTATTGATAAGAATCTTCATTTTCAGGCCTAGCAGTAACTTTAGTCAAATCGTTCATTTGGCGTGGAGTACTCGTAGCTCCACATATTGTACAAGTGGAACCAGAAGACGTATCTGTTAATACCTGAGCTACTTTGCCATCTATCATTGTAAGAAATAGATCATGCTTCACTTGCACTCCTTCACCTTCTTTGTTAATTAACGATGGACGCAAAGAATTTATTTGACCTTTTATTTCGTCCACAACAGCTTTAGTTTTCTCGGGAGTTTTTTTGCAAAATTCTATTACTATAGGCCGGCAAAAACGAACAGATGAAGGTACCGGATTTTGCCAAACAACATCACCTGTAAGCTCGTTAATTAACTTAATAGGCACCAGAGAAGTGATAAATAAATTTGCATCAGAAATTAGTTCAGACTCTTCTGGCAGTTTCTGTTTGTACTGACTTTGACCAGATGAGCCATCACAGCCCCATTTGCTGTATAGAAGTAAGTTATTCAATCCATTTTTATACACTGAATCTATTTTTTATAGGCCGGCAAAAACGAACAGATGAAGGTACCGGATTTTGCCAAACAACATCACCTGTAAGCTCGTTAATTAACTTAATAGGCACCAATGAAGTGATAAATAAATTTGCATCAGAAATTAGTTCAGACTCTTCTGGCAGTTTCTATTTGTACTGACTTTGACCAGATGAGCCATCACAGCCCCATTTGCTGTATAGAAGTAAGTTATTCAATCCATTTTTATACACTGAATCTATTTTCAATATCCCAGCTGCAGTGTGATCTAATAAATCTTGAAGTCTTACTATTTTTGCACTTGTATCTGTAATTTCTATACCTGAAGATGGTGGATAGCAAGTAATTTTAGCTTCTTGCACTTTGAAATATGGTGGAAACACAAAACATTTTCATTCATTCGTTACATTTCTCAAGTACAAATATTGTGCTTTTGTTAAATCCAAGTCAATAAACACGCTCAATGCTTCTTCATCCGTTAAAATTTTTGTCTGCCTTGCATCTTCTATGAGACTCGAGAATAAGGTCTTATTTTCACTGTCAGCAAACCTTAATGTTTCCACAAGATTACCTTCTGTTCTTTCTCCTATTGAACGTAACCCTTGAAGATATGCATTATAGACGTGTTCAAATCCATATTCATTAAGTAACATTAGATTTTTTCTTCTCTTACTGGATTCTGACAAGTCTGGATGAGATACGCACGGTCTCCCACGTTTTCCAGAAGAAGTAGATGGTGTGGAGACGGTTGTAACGTCTTCAGAGTTCGGTAAATTTACTGAATATTCTGATTCCAACCAGTTACTGTTTTTCGTTAAAAATAAATCCTTTTTCCGTGAAGCTTCTGTCCATCGTTTATCAAAAGTGGGAATAATATGTCTTTGAAAATCACTGAGGATGAAACATAAGTTGTCTTCAGATACATGATAATTTTCTTTTAAAACGGTTGATAATGCCTGCAACGATTTTCCTCCTTCGATATACGAAAGTATTATTTCACGTTTAGAACACTTGAAAGTAGACATTTTGAAGAGTTAACAAAACACGTAATTATATTGTATTGGTACCAATTACACTTCTTCTTCTTCTAATTCACCACTATTCTGTTATTTAAAATGAAATGAAACCACTGTTTATATACTATATGAAATATGAGGGTAGTGTGCATCTTGTTGATTAATATTTTCACACGCAATATGAGTGCAAAAAAGATAAGACATCCTAATATCAATGATAAATTACAAAACTTACCGCAAACTATTGATGTAAACAGGAACATTTTAAACCGCAATAGATAGCGAGCGGTTTTCTGTTTCCTGACTTTTATCACATTTTTACAAATTACTCCGAAAATCGCAAATAATCGCAACTTTTTTTTATTTGATCATGTTTATGGATAGCTAGGCTACAAATCAACATTAAATGTAAAGCATGGGTAAACATGGGTACCTAACTGTCAAAAGTCTCGATGAACTTTAAATAAACTTTTTATTACCATTATTTATTTTGCAATTATTTTAAGGTAAACGTTAATATAATATTAAATACATAATAGGTGTTTCATATTCTTCAAAAGACGAGGTTTCCAGAAATATATAATACATTATACCTTTTCCTGTAATGTATAACGATAAAATCAATTTGAAAGTGATGAAGTGAACGGGCTTAACATGGACGTCCGTCAAAACTATAAAGTTTGTAGAGTTGTAAAAAAACATTTCAAATAATATGTATAATTTTTTTGATATTATATTCTAGTTTGGTCCTTAAATTATTGAGTAAAATAAATAAAGTATGCCAGTAGCGACATTGACAAAACCCATTTTTAATCAGCAGTTGTTCTACGATTTTCCATAGTGCGGATGTCTGAAAAAAGCAGTTGTAATACCTATCTTTAAATCCGCAGACAAAAACATAGTAAATAATTACAGACTATTATTAACAATATCTTTACTTTCTTGAATATCTAAAATACTAGAGAAAATTTTAAACAGTAGACTTGTACACTATCTTGAAAAAAACAATCTTTTATCATCAGCGCAATTTGGGTTCAGGGCCAAATTATCTCCAGCCGATGCGGTGCATAGTCTGATATATTATATCGCAGATGAACTTGGCAAAGGTAACCAAACTCTGGGGGTTTTCCTTGATCTAGCCAAAGCCTTTGATATTAGAGGCTTTAGGAATCAGAGGAACACCGCTGAAACTTTTTGCTGACTACTTAGACGATCGATCTCGATTTGTTAAAATTGATGAAACTACTAGCGATGAGCAAAAAAATACTGGTTATGATGTTCCTCAGGGTAGCATACTGGGCCCAACCCTATTCCTGATTTACATTAATGATCTGTGTAGTGTAAATATTAAAGAAGGCAAACTTACATCATATGCCGACATCACGGCGTTAATTTTTACTGCGAAAACCAGTAATAAATTGTACGAATTCGCCCAACAAGGTTTCAATACTGTGACTAATTAGCTGCAAAGTAATTTACTAACACTTAATGCAAATAAGACGAAATATCTCCATGCGCAAGCGTCAATTTAACACTACTAACTCTCATTTGTATGCCCATAAATGTGGATTCCACTCAGTCAGCATGTGTAATTGTCCTTTCTTCTTATCTTGTGGAGGGGCCGAGAAATAACTCGGACACTCACCCATTGGGATCTATTGTGTCCTTTCATCCTCAAAACAGACAACATAAAATATCTCGGGGTTATAATAGATGAAACCCTCTCTTTTAGACCACATATAGAAACTTAACAAAGTGCGCAAATTTGATTATCTTTTATAAAAGTTAAGAACGATTGCAGATTCAAAATTGATCAATCAATTCTATTTGGCTCTAGGTCAATCAGTAATTCAATACTGTGTCACTTCATGGGGTGGAGCACCAAAAACGCATTTACTGCCTCTTGAAAGAGCTCAGAAAGCAATGTTAGTTTGTAGTTAACTTCCATCCTTTTCTCTTCCCCTCTGATCTGCTTTACAAATCCTGCAACGTGCTGACTGTTCGCCAGCTTTTCATAATGCACTTGGTTTTAAAACAACATACCATGCTTTGCTTGAACGCCGTAAATACAAAAAATATGAGACGAAATGATATTATCTGCGATTCCAATGCATCCTCAAAATATGTCTTTGTAAATAATATTCTTTTCATTCTTAGGGCCATTTCTGTACAACGGATGAAATAGAAAATTAAGTATCAATATAAAATTTATATTAATTGTTTATTTATAATGATTATAAGTTTTAAGCACTTTCTAGCCTGAAACCTAGGTTTAACCTAGTTCAGGCAAATAAGCAACTGTGTTCTTTTATGTTTTAAAGATATTTTATTGTAAAATGTGCCTTATGTTATAAATAAACGATATTATATTGTTAGCAGTGCACATAAAATATAATTATAAATGAATATTTATAATTAATTAAATCAACTGGTAAAATTGTACATAAACATAATTTTATTTGTGAGGATTGCAGCTAAACTTTTCAAAACCGAATGCAATGGCGAGATATCGACGATCGAGTAAACCGAATTTGTGATAACAAAGGAGATGTTCCAGAAATGTATGGAATCTGGGTCAGCACTATGTACACTATATGTAATGATCGCTTTATAATATAGTAACCGTCTTTTATTGTTGATTTCCCTTAATGTTACTTCGTTTCATTGGTACACTCAAATAAACTTTGTCAAGTAGAGCAAAACAACATAAAATTAAACATGGTGTATCAGATCAGCAGTATGCGAAATGCGAAAAATGTCATTTTGGCAATTGCAATTGATTGACGTGTCATCGTAATATCTGTGTTAAAATTACACAACACGAATTCAACTACAACAGATAAGCAATCAATCAATGTCCGTAGTAGTAAAATGGGTTGCAAAACTCTACAATCACTAAAAACGCCGGCACATATAAAGTTCAAAGTTCCACAAATAGTTAACTTGGTTACGCGGTTTCAACACTGGTTTGTTGTGGCTAGAGTCGCAAGTTCAAACCCAAGCGATACCAAGTTTCTTTTTAAGAATTCAAATAATTTGAAAAATTCATCTAGTTCAAATAGGGACTTATACGACTTATACGACAATAAGTCACTTGTACGAGTAATATCTGCAAAAAGAGTGTCACATAAAAAACCCTGCTCTTTGTTCAACCTGCAAAAAGCGATACGAATTTGACTGTACGGGTTATCCGGAATCCACGTATCGCCTAAAGGAAATCAAAGCAAGAAAAAAATGGCTAGGCAAAATATGCATTAAAAACAAAACAGACACTGATGTGGTGGCTCCTTCTAATATTACACTTAGGAAAAAAATGCATAATTCTACAAAAGCTTCTTCGCCTCAACAAATTATGAAATCCGTGCAAAATTTTGTTTTAAGTGCGACTATCTCAAATACCGGCCACCCCAGAACAATTTTAGGCCAATATATCAACCGAAAACTCTTTCGGGTCATTACCGGTGGATGAAGATATTGAAGTTTTGTCGCATACTATAAAAAGAAAGCCAGAGCTATTTAGAAATTGCCCAAATATTAGATCTAACAATTTTGATTTAATAGAAGAGTTGGAAAAGAAAATTTCTGTACTGGCGAAAAATTTAGAAATGGCTGAAAATGAAATAGCTAACTTACTATCGGAAAACTTTTATCTTTAAAAACAAATGTCGATGTATGATCTATGTAACAAATTAACCATATTTTGTAAGTCGACGCCAAAAAGAGCATCACAGAAGAAAAGGACTATTGGTCCCATCCAAACTAAATTAGACTTTTCCGAGGAACTAATAAGTCCAAAACTACAATAGAATAGAATAGAATTTGTCTTAAATCAATTATCCATGACTCAAAAAATGGTTAGTAAAACTTACAGTTATGTTATTAACACAGATATTAACAAACTGTCACTACAAAAACAAAACAACAAATAAAAATGCCCACAAACAAAGGACGACGGGCAGTGGGGCGTCAGAAACAAGCTGAGGTTCGCACCACACAAAACCTGTGCGATGGTTGTAACCAACAAGCGCAAGTATGATACTTCAAGGCTGAGCATGGCCGGGGTCGACATTGGTATGGTTAAGAACATGAAGTTGTCGAGTGTAACCATAGACGAGAAGCTCACCTTCAACGAGCACACCGCGAACGTCTGCAGGAGGGCATAGTCCATCCATAGCTGTCCCGCGCCGATAAAGTGAGTTGGGGGTTGGATGCACAGATCATACACACAATCTACATTGCTATGATTGAGCCCATAATAAAGTACGCGGCCGCAGCCTGGGCTCCTGCTACAAAGAAGCCGGGAAGAGGCTAGGCTCGGTCCAACGAGGATTCGTCCAGATGATATGTAAATCTTACCGTACTGTCTTCCTGAACTCAGCACTGGTATTGTCCGGAATACTACCTCTAGATCTGCGCATACAAGAGGCACCCGCCCTGTATGAAGCGAGGAGAGGGCCATCCATCGCTTTGTGCCAGGAGATAGGGATATCGAAAATGCGGTAAGGTTTGCAGAGGCTCCTCATCCAGCAACACAAATGCCCCTGGCGTTCATGTGCTTGGGATACCAACAGTTGCCAGACAGCAAAAATGTGCAGAAGACGGTGCGAATCTTCACCGACGGCAGCAAGATTGAAAGGAAGGTCGGAGTCGCATTATGCATTTGGTATAGTGAAGGCGAAGTCTGGAACCTCAAACTTAGCTTAGCCGCGTACTGCACAGTCTACCAGGCGGTACTCCTGGCCATCTGCAAAGCGTCGAACGTGATGTACAAATAAAATGAATAAATTATATATTAATAAAAATCAGCAATTCGATAAAGAAAGATGCTTACCTGCAATTTGAAATAGGCCCGGACTGTAAACAGTTTTTAACAATATCTACTCACAAATGATACTATCAATATAACCGCATGCCATTTGGTATTTCCACAGCTCAATCAGTTTTTCAGCATTACCTTGACGAACTCCTCGAAGGAATACCGAATGTGGCAGTTTACTTTGATGACATTGTGGTTACAGGGAAAAATTACAAGGATCATCTCGAAACACAACGTACCATTTTCCAAAGACTTGAGCAAGCCGGATTAAAAGTTAACTTGAAGAAATGCACTTTCCTTACCCCGGAAGTCGAATATCTCGGACACACGATTGATCGAAATGGTGTACGTCCTACAAAATCGAATATAGAAGCAATCTGCAAAGCTTCACCTCCAACCAACACCAAGGAGCTAAGATCATTTCTTGGTTTAATCAACTTCTACGATCGATTCATATCACATCTACACAGTGTCTGTGCCGACCTTCATGCACTAATAGGAATCAGGCTGAAATGGCATTGGACCGACAATGAAGCCAAGGCATTTGAACAAGCTAAGAACTTGATTATACGTTCAAAACCACTAGTAGCTTTTATGAACTTAAGAAGAGGAAAAGTTCAAAAGATCGGAGACGACAACTGGCTACTTGACCTCAGAGAAGAAGTCACCAAAACACTATGCAACACCAAGACAGACTACAAGAAGGTGTCTGGCAGTTATCTCGTTACACTACCCGAAGAATGCCAGATGTACATCATGAACAAGAAACTGGGGTCTCACACCGACACGGTCGTCATCAACGAGGTCTTACCATTACCGGAGCAACATCAAGTCTCAGAACAATCAATACAATACGAACTCCAATTAGAAAACATCTCACTAGACAGCATCCACGAACTTATCAACAGAACAGGCGACATCTCCGTGCCAGAAGAAGAAATTTGGTCAATCGTAGCAGCCACACCTAGCCGGAGCACAATCATCCTATATATCTTACTGGTCGAAGCAACATCCTGGAAGCTGTATCAATGGAAAACAAAGAACATCCTGGAGGACACCGGACACCAAGGGCAGCGCAGACGCCGCCAAAAGCAAGAGTTGCGTTTATCTTATGGAGGGAGGAGTTAACTCATCGTAACAGACGTTTATGCTGAGTTCTCAGTCACATTTGAGATAATTATTTTTCTTTACATTACATTCAGTCTTGCATCAGCCACCAGCTAAATATCCTGTATTTATTTTTATAATTAAAGTAATTGTGTAATTAATAAATATTTTTTTAACTAAATCCCCGACCGCCGAAACATAACTCACGTTATAAACAAAAAAAAATGAGATACACTTACCTGTAGATAATCCAAGCCTAGTAAAAAAAAATCTTCTGGAATATATAAAACCAAAAATAAAATATTTATTTAATTTTGAGAATCAAATACACCATAATCAGTTTACAGACGCTGTTATTAAACTATTTAAAAAGGATACTGGTAAAAATTACGAATGTACAAAAAGAATTATATACGTGGAGGACGAAGACTAACAACGTGAAATCATACTTACCTACCATCAAGGTAAAACCAGACATCGCGGCATTAAAGAAACAGTGATGAAAATAAAGCGCAACTATTTCTAGAAAATTATGGACGTAACTGTTGCTACGGTAATTAATTCACGTGAAACCTGTAAAAAACTAAAATACGACCGTAAGCCATTGAAACCAGTGTTACAATTAACACAAACAAAACCCTTTGTTGAAATATTTATTGACCTTTTCACAATAGAAGGCAAGTACCTTTTGACGGTAATAGACGCTTTTTAGTCAATTAGGACAGGCTTTCATGCTCTCAAATCGATCCACCCCTGAAGTAGTACGTGCATTAATTAAATTTTTCTCGTTCTATGGCGTACCAAACCGAATAAGTGCCGATCCCGGAACCGAATTTAACAACACCTTGCTTAAAGAAACTCTACAATTTTACAAAATCGATCTGCACATAGGTACGGCACATATCCGCTGTGAAGTGAAAACGCTCTATTAAACCCTTAGAATTGGGGTTTAATAGAGCGTTTTCACTCAACCATCTTAGAAATATATCGTATCGCAAAATATGAGAGTCGAATTACTGATGCTGCTGACGTATTGACGTACGCAGTTATGTCCAACAACCAAACTATACATTCGACAACAGGTCTTACACCCTTCAAACTTCTTGCTTTCTTCATTCTTTTCTTTGTTTCAAAAAGTCTTTGGAAACACTGATCCGAATAGCACTTTTGCGGTTAACTTTAATTAATAATATACGCAACAATTAGTCAACGATCATATGAAGGGAACTAAATATCTCTACCAATACTTAACGGATAAAATAATAAGAAACAAGGAAAAGGTTATAGCAAAACGCGCTGGTGAAACATCATTCGAAATACAAGAAGGAGACACTGTATTCATAAAAGGAGTAAACATTAGACGAAGTAAAGACAAACTGCGTTTTCAAAAAGCACAAATGTCGGGTGAAATTGTTAGGAACATTTGTCCTGTTAGAATAAATAATCGTGACACAAAAGTAACAAGGACATTAAACGACCTCCACACATCCCTCCTAGTGCTCTTGGCCCTGACCATCGGGATGCACACTCTTCAACCTCAAAGGATAGATAAGAATCCCGGCGTATTGATGTTGGAAGCACGGTGAAGCTAGCGTAAGTTATAAAAAGTGGACTATTATTAAGGTTTTAGATTTAAGTTTGATTCATGAGATTCATGAGAGTCAGATGGGTAAACTCCTCTTCAGCTGAGTACAGGCTTGAGTGTGGGGTGAGGCAGGGGGGTGCTGTCCTCGCCCACAATGTTTAATCTGTACATGAATAATCTGATCGATGGGGTTAGCAGTACTGGAATCGGCAGTTATATTGATGGTGTTTGCATTAATAATATAAGTTATGCAGACGATATTATGGTTCTGCTGAGCCCATCGATCGGGGCATTAACGAAACTGATTAACGTGTGTGAATCGTACGCTGAGACCTGTGGGCTCAAATATAATGCAGCAAAGAGCGAATTCATGGTATTTAGAGCAGCCAGTAAGTGCTACAGCACAATTCCACCTGTTAACCTGTGCGGCAGACCTCTAAAAAGAGTTGCATATTTTAAGTACCTGGGTCATTGGGTCTCAGACGACTTAAAAGATAATGTTGATGTAGAACGGGAGCGCAGGTCACAGGCTGTTCGATGTGGGACGTTGGCCCGCAGGTTTGCACGTTGTACGGCTCAGGTTAAGGTGACGCGCCAAACCTTTTACACGTGCGGCCTTTTTTTTTTTTTTATAGCGTGGAGTAATGCTCATGCATACTGCGCTACCACGGGGAGATAGCGCAGTTATGTGGGACTCTAACCCACTAAAACTCCACGATGTCCTCCTGTGCCGCTTATGGCGGGAACAAGGGTACGCGTTAGCACTCACTGCGAACCCGCCGCGGCTGTCCGTCACCGGACCCGTCTCTGGGAAGTACCCCCCATCACCAGAACGGGACCGAACCAGCACATGGGCGCCAGACGACCCCGTGTATGGCACCCTTAGTCCCCTTGTGACGGGTCAAGGTAAATGGCCCCGCCACCTACCATTTTTCGGCCGCAGGGGATAGGGAGAGCGGCCAACGCAATACCGACACTCCTCTTCCCCTGTGGCCCCACCGCGTCCGCCATCGGGAAGGTAGGGAGAGCAGCGCACCGCAATACCGGCACTCCACTCCCGCCGCGGCCTCTAACCCTCAGCCGCGATATCGTATGGGACCTGGGACGCTCCATACGACATCGCGGCCCGCCTCAGTTGCGATGACGCCTGTTACCAAGCGGCACCGCAACCTACTAGTTGGCCGCCACCTACCATTTTTCGGCCGCAGGGGATAGGGAGAGCGGCCAACGCAATACCGACACTCCTCTTCCCCTGTGGCCCCACCGCGTCCGCCATCAGACGGTGGTGACCCCGTCCAGGCCGCGGAAAGTAGGGAGAGCAGCGCACCGCAATACCGGCACTCCACTCCCGCCGCGGCCTCTAACCCTCAGCCGCGATATCGTATGGGACCTGGGACGCTCCATACGACATCGCGGCCCGCCTCAGTTGCGATGACGCCTGTTACCAAGCGGCACCGCAATCTACTAGTTGGCCGCTACGTCGTCGGCTTAATCGGCAAAAGCCCTGACGAGCGGCCGCTCCTCGGGTTCCTCTTCGCTTCACCGTGGGTGACCAAGCCACAGTTACTGAGCCCCCCCGCCTCAACAATGCATGGGAACCCACTGGGACGTGCGGCCTGTGGGTGAACTTTACGAAGAGGGATATGGTGGCCTGCGCACACAATAATTATAACAACACGTTCTGGATGTTGATGGGGCAGCCGCGTTTTTGTATTGCGTCCGGCATGTTTGCAGACGCGGACGTTGATGGTTTTACGGCCATCATGCGCTAGAGATGCGCATCTCTACTACGCCGTGTTCGCGTCAGCCCCAACACCATTCTTAGAGCGTTGGCTGATAGGTGGGACTCTCCGATCTTGGGGCGATGGATACGACTGCACGCAGTCAAGTAGACATACGAGTACCCCAGGATCGGTGTGCCTCTCACAGCATAGAATAAATGTTACTAAAACTATTTTATAAGTTTACGTTGTTACTAACAAATACCTATTACCAATAACTTTAACCAGACCTCTTAGTAAAAGGGTCCGAAGTAGTCTCGCTCTCCCAGCCTTGCATCGAACTCTAAGAGGCAAAGTTCCTGTGCTACGAGGACGAGTCCCAGCCGCCAATGGAAGATACTTATTAATTATGCATTAATGAGATTCTCTTATAACACGAGCTCCTGTAATCCTGTACCAGTTAATATTGACACTATCAAGATAGAATCTGTGGGGAAAAGCCGTTGGATTGTCTATAGTAAAGCCAAAAGCATACTATCAGAGATCTGCAATAGCGAGATAACGAAAGAAAAAATAAAAGGTACTTACTCTCTTACCTTGGATGGTCACTGCGATGTCAAGATTGGTAAAGTTACCCTGAAATCTAATCATACTGTCACAAGTAATGTAAGTTCTTCGAAATTACCAATTGTCAATCTCCCTAATTTAACAGCCGTCGAGCCACACCTGCATCGGAGGCCCATAAACTTGGACACTAGCGACTTAAGAAATCAACAACGTGTAAACAACCTATTGGAAGTTAGTAAAAGAGAAGTGAAAGACGACAGTGAAAGGTTCATTAACGTGAAAAGTGTTAGCGTCGGCACTCTAGTGCTATATATAATTCATAGTCTTATGCATTTGTGTATTCATAGTTCATAAGTATGGAAGAACCATAAAAGTTTGTTTCTGCCGAAATAATCGGAGTGATAATAATCATCCCTCCGACGATTTCGAACTTATGGGGCGAGATGTTATACAGGCTGTATCGAACCCCAACATTATATACCTCGTGCTAGATTGTACACACTCTGTGTGGCCATGCTGATCCAGCATTCGCGCTAGAGCTGCGCTATGTTATGACTAGCACCTGGCGACCCGCCGCCGCGTTGCCGTATAGATAAGGAACTTAGAATGGACTTAGTTTTATGTCATTTCATTCGCGACAAGACTCGTTTTGTTTCTTTTAAAAAAACCCCTCGGCAGTGCCACCGAAAGTTAACTAGATAACGAAGCTACTGTTGACCTTCTAAATTATGGGAATCAATAACAACAATATTAATTCTAATTAATAATATATTATATTGATTTATATTATTAAATTATCTTATCTAATTAACAATACCTACATAAAATACATAAAGTTAAATTTATTCAATTTTTCATTCTTATAATGTTTACGATGATTTATTCTACATTTACCAGACACTCAAATCGATTTTTCTTTACCATTCTCAAAATAGTTTACATTGTCACTAAATTCATTGTTATTGTTAGTATATGAAACATCATTACCGTTCACAAGCTTACTTAAATCATTTTTAAGATAAGTTTTAGTTTTATTTTCAATGTTAGCTTTTGGAAACTCATTATTCGGAACATGATTGTTTTTTTTATCCTTTGTTTGATTGCTTGCTTTTATTGCGTTCATTTGTGCTTGGAGCTGTTTTCTAGGTTTCTTGATGTACGTTTTGATGTAAAAGTCAACAAAGAGTACCAGCATGAATAGGTTTTGAGGTAAGAACACAGCACTTGTCCAACGGGGGTATTCACAGTCAGTTTTGAAGACTATGAGAGCCATGTGCATTACACACCAGAAAAATTGCAGCTGAAAAGGATTATTAATAACATTCATCAGTCAGCTAAATCAGCGTCAGTTGTCGCATCGGCAGTGGATTTCAAAGTTTAGGATGTTAATGTTGGACAAAAAAAGTGCTTTGACGGAATTCATACCGCACCAAAATACATTAATTTACAAACAAAAAAAACAGTCGGCTACAATGATGACGGGGAATACGCTGATAATGAAGCTAGAATATGTAAACGCCTTACAAAAGAAATTTTGCTAAATATTACTTTACAATACATGCTATGCTATTCTTAACCTTAAGGCGCATGCAACAGAAGCAACATTTAAGTTTACTGTCATTTAATCCCCCGGCTTCAATGCAGCTATCTTTTTTAATTTCAAAATGATCTGAAGAACGATCTCTCGGAGCTTAGTGCGGAACGAAATCACTCAAATCTCTTTAATTTTTGAACTAATTTGAAGTACTGTAACATTGCGCTCCACCGCCCGCAACAGGACGGATGGCTTTTTATTAGTGCTCTTAAGTATTCGGAGGAAAAAAATCATTCGATATGAAGTTATTTTTATAATTTCACATAGCGTTGCGACCCGTAATAGGTGTACCACTAAGAGTCCTTTAATAAGGGCTTATCTTTTAATTACAGTTGGTGAAAATGGGAGCCTGAAGATGGGCATCGGTCGTTTCATTGGGAAACTTAGGAAACTCTGGCGTGATGATGACGAGAAATTGACTGACACATCGAGAAGAGTAGAAAGCTATGGGGAGACCATGGAGATCTTTAAAGCAGGATTCTGTGGGATACTTGTAAACATATTGAAACAACGTGAAAAATACGCAAAAAATTCTTACAATTTGCAACTGTGTGACATGCTTCTTTATCCAAATCGCATTTTTGATGCTCGGTACGGCAACCGACAGTAGATAGTATGAGTACATCACAACATGAACAAAACAGTTGATCACACCAACAAGCGTAGCGTGTCCACCTGAAAATAAAGATATATTTAAATGATTTAGTGAATTACATTTTTTTCAGGTTCGAGTCTCATCTTTAAGACAACTATACATTTATATTATTTCGTTACCTGAATACCAAATTAAAAATTTCATAAATTATTGCACTTTGTTTGACGAATACTCTTGATATTTTTATTATAAGGTATTGATAAGATGGGCGGGAAAGATGATTATGGTTAGACACGGTGTGAAATCTGACATACATACCTACATGCATAAACTCACGCCTTTTTCCCATGTTGTTTACCAGAAACTGTAGAACGCCACGTGCTCAAATCCGTCTATTCACCTTTTGCTTCATTTACGTTCAAATATCTAGTCTAAAAAGCACGCTGGTTATGAATACTGCGCATCTGGTTTTCTGAAGAAAAACACCAATAAGATCCATTCATGTCTTTCCAGGACGTTCCCTTCTGGCATTTCCACTCACGTCTGCCTTATTCACACCTTTTACTAGTCTTCTTATTTTCGTATTCTTAGTATAACCAAAACATTTAAGCATTATCTTTTCAACTTTTGTCACTTAATCTTTTTTTAAACCACAAAGATGTTTTATCACATCACTACTCAATCTATCATTCAACATGACACTACTTCGCAAGGAACGCATTTCTACAGCATTTATTTTACTTTCATTTATTTTGGCCATTTTCAACATTCACTTCACTTCATTCATAAGTGAACTAGCACACTTTTGTGAACAGCGAGTCGAGCTTTTTTGAACGTCGACTGGTAGTCCAATAGCCAGAAGAATATGCCCTTCGATAAGTCAAAATATTTATATTTTCGCTGGGTGGATATCTTATGTGAATTCATTGTTATGTAAAAAAACGCTAACTGTTTAGAGTTATGCAATAGGCATGAAGTACGTATTTCTTCTACATTATCACTAAAACCAGATTACCTATTTTAGTGATAGCTGTAATTCCGTAGCAATAAGGTTGCATTCATAGGCAAAATAACAGCGAACGCTATGTCAGATACTAGACGCCAGTTTGAAATAAGAACTTGCGCGGTAATGTTTTTCTAAAAATCATCTGAAGAGTCCGTTTATGATGAAGACCTCTGTTGTCGTTCTTGTATATTTAATTTTCAAATACTTTTCGCTCCAATTTTAGTGTGGCGCTTAATGCTATCGATGACAGTGGACGTGGCTCAAAACCTTAGATGTCGATTGTCAACTGTTCCACTTTATCCCGTTAATTCTATATACTACTACTATAGTTCAAAGAATTTAATACTGATTACTAGTAGTAGAATTTAATACTTCTATAGTTCAAAGAATTTAATACTGATTGTACATACCTACCGCAATACCCAAATTGTATTTTATTTAAAAAACTTAATGCATAGCATGTAACTGTTTAAACTTTTGTATGATCATAGCGTTTATTGTTACAAATATTATATTGGCGCAAAATTATAAACTTAAATTCAATATTTTGCATATCGCAAATTAAAAATACAATTACCTGTGCAGCATAATGCTTAGTTGTTAGAATTTTTGTTGTCAGATATAACTAATCCCTCTATGCATATAGGAAATGATTTGAAAAATTCAAATCATTTGTTGAAAGAGTTCCGAGTCATTTTCAGTTTTCCATTGTTCCACAGTACCTATCCATTTTCACTAATTTGAAGTTTAGATAGTACTAATAAAGACACAGTGAATTATTTAAACTTAAATATTATATTATGGTTATAACAAGAGATAACATGAAATACCTACTTCATACCTATTGCATAAATCTAAACTGTAAGCATTTTTCTACATAGCAATAAATTCACGTACATTATCCACCTAGCGTAAATAACGCACTACTTTTATGTGAAAAATAATTATATTCCTACTGGACTGGTGCGCGCAATATAAGTCTGCGCGAGAGTGGTGGCGTGCTAAATGTTGCCAGCATAACTAACCTTTTTCTTCATTTAATCGATAGTCATTTCTCATTACCCGAAACTTAAATTAATTTAAGTTAAGCATAATTAATGTACTACTTGGATTTTTCTAGTTGCATAGAATATGAAAAAATGAATTTAGTGCTGTGGGTGTTAAAATATCATCGAATGATAAGTGATGAAGTGTTTTTACTAGCGTGGTTGTGTATTTGTCTTGAATTCCAGCAGAAATACGTATTTCAACGAACATATTCCTCCATTGTTCTCGCCATGCCGATCGTTTTGCCGTAAGTCCTTTTTTCACCAAATTTTTCAACATCTAATTTTGCCTAATTCTTATCAAACTGTCGTTATTTACAATAGTACGTTAATTTGCAACGCCTCTAAAGCCGCTAATTGAAGTGCTAACGCCGGTTTTTTGAATTTAGTCGAAAACAAAAACAATAACAAACAAAAGCTTAGTATTACTTAGTACTTCTTAGTACTTTTAAATTTGGTACAACAATGGTCCTGCAGTGGGTTAATACCTTTCATTTCAATTTCAATTCTTTGTAAATTTATTCTTCAACAATTTTTGATGATAGAGCTGCTGCCACATTACCCTCTCAAGTTATTTGGGTGATGGTGGCACCGGTATTACGAAAATGTTGGGAAATTTTTGTACAATGGTATCCCTGAAAATTACTCGTCAAATAAGCAACGCGGGTTCTAACTTTGGAAACGGTACCGTAGGCCCGTTATTATCTCGTTCTACTTTACAAGCAAGTTTGACCTTCAAGAAAACATCCCTGCCAGCACTTTAAATTACTTTTGGCATAATGAAGGCGATTATTTACTTCGGAAACGAATAAAAACACGGAATACAACACACTCTCTTGACACCTTACATAAACAACAAGATAGCGGCAAACGATTAGTTCCGATTTAGGCCGCGCGCAGACTTATCTTGCGCGCACTTCTAGTCACAATCACATGTATAGCGTCATTCACTTTATTTCCTGCACTCATTCTTTTTTCCACATCTACTTCAATCTTTTCATCTCTTGTGTTATGCATATTTCCCAAATATACAAACTCGTTCACTTGCTCCACACTCTAATCAATTTTCACACAACTAGACGTCTTGTTGCGCTAATTAGTATACCCAATAATGGGATAAGTATAATGATTATGATTATAACATGGTGGTAATGAACTAAATCCTCAAAAGAAGAGCAGAAAGCTTTATGATAAAACTATAGTATGAACTTATTTACTTAGATTTCAATAGATGAAGATCTGTGGATTCCAGGAACACTATATACCTACTTACACTCGAGTGCGTAATAGTAAAATAAAACAAAGAACGAGCCAAGAGCGAGTCTCACCAAGGATTCCGTACAAACAGCTACATTCACCAAGATAATCAACTAACATTTCTGAAGTTCATAAATAGTGAAAGCGATGGACATTATTGTAACGAAATAATAAACTGGATTGTGGGCAAAAATAACTTTGCCGTTGGAAATGTGTTGTCCTCATATATCGACATAGGTCGCGGTCGGTTTAATTTGATAGCTACAAATTTTAAAGTTTTTGAATTTTCCTTTACTTGTGCTATAAGACATTGCTTCTTGTCAAGTTTCATGATTCTAGGTCAACGGGCAGTACCCAGTAGGTAGTAGGATTCCCTAGCGGGTAGTCAAATATGGGTTAAACTTTCCATTATGGGCCGCTGATTTATGGCGCGAGGATGGGGGGGAGGGGAATGGGCTACCCCTCTGTACCATCCGCACCCCGCGGAACTCCATGGTTATGGAGATATCCATGGTTAAAGTTTTTACAAGTACTATTTAACAACAATGTCGACGGAGCCGACGGGGTTCCTATTTCTGTCTGAAGGATCTAAAGTAACCTAACACGAAGGAGATGAAGGGAGCCTGTCATCTCTTCGAACCTAACCTGTCCGTGTGGGGGTGCCCTAAGCTCCCGAGCTCGCTTCGCTCGCTCTTGGTCTAACACATATTTAATATGTGAGAATGTGAAAATAAAATTATATTTACGTGAAAATATAAATTCAAATTGAATAAAATACACCTCTATTGTGAACGGAACGTGAAACGTTTACCGTGACAATTTATCTAACCTAAAAATTTGCACAAAACAAAATTTATAAGGAACCTTTAATTTTTTTTTTCTCGTAAACCGTGCTACTAGTACCCCGAATTTTGAAATTTTGGAAAAAAAAACATATTTATGAATATCTACAAAAAAAAATCCAAATCAGTTGCCCTTAATGGAAAGTTTATCCGGAGCGCACCAACAACAATGTTTATTTTTAAAGAAATAAAAATAGAAAGTAAGTGAATGTACCGAGTATTTAAAACTGTTATGTTATAATTGTTCTGCTTTAGCATGGCATGCTTTGGTATGGTTATAGCCTAGCTATTGATTGACACACCTATATTTTTTAGATGATTGATCAAAATTGATCATTGATATTTTTGATAATAACAAACGGAAATAAAAAAGCCGTCCTCCTGAATCGACTTTTAACGAGATCGTCAACATTACAATACTGCAAAACGATATACAGTTCAGGGGATGACCATAAGCTATTAGAGCAAGGTTATTTTCAGTGTGCGTAAGGGACAGATCTATCTGACTTGAATACATCTGTCCCTTTTTCATAGTCGAGTCTTTTCCATATGAAGTGATATAAGGGATAGAGTAATGGCCGCTGTTGACTTTGACCACTTGTCACCTGTGAACTTTGACTACTATTCATATAATTTATCGTTCATTTACTTTTGTTTCACTTTGTTTTTCTTTCTGTATAAAAACGGGCCAAGTGAGGGTTCGGTACCATTATCGCAAAAAACAGCAGAAAAATCACGGTTTTTGTATGGGTGTACTTAAATATTTATTTTATTTTTTGTTTTTAGTATTTGTTGTTATAGCGGCAACAGGTAATTCAACTGTCTAGCCATCACGGTTCATGAGATACAGCCTGGTGACAGACAGACAGACGGACGGACCGCAGAGTTCTAGTAATAGGGTCCCGTTTTTACCCTTTGGGTACGGAATCCTAAAAATGGTTTTAGAATGGCTCGCTACATGATGCTAATCGACTTAGAGTTACATGTATATTTTAAGACATAGCATGTTATATTATAAGACATTATTGTATGTATTTCATTGAAGAGAAAATCGGTGCCTTTCAAAGTCACGGCATTTTGAAATTGGACAAAAAGGCCATGGATTCCGTATAAACAGCTACATTCATCGAAATAAATAAACATTACTAACATTCATAAACGATGGAAGCACCGAACATTGCTCTAACGAAGGGAAAAAAATAACTTTGCTGTTCGAAAACTGTTGTCCCCATACATCAATATATATATTTTTTTATTTTCCAAGTACATTTTATAAGTTGGTCAACTACTACTCGTAAACTTCTAAAGTCTACTTAGCTGTGATAGTTTTCTTTTAATTTCGTTATATATACTACTGCTATGAGTTTTTCACATATCCAAAAGCAACCATTTAGGTGGTGGACGCTTGACTTTAACAAAAATTAACCATTTAAACGGATCCCTGAATTGAAAATGGTTTACACAGACCCGTAATATTTTTGAATTGTCTACCCAACAATACTCCACACCATGGGATAGAGGAGAAAAAAAACATCCCCACTTTACGTGTTCAGGAGGTATCGTAATTTTTTTTTTTTCGATTTCTTTTTTACCACTTTGTCGGCTAACTACACTAAGATATACTAAATGAAATGGAGATGGGCGGGTCATATGTTACATGACACATGAAAATTGGATAAAAGCCTATAAGTAAGAGGTGACAAACAATTTTTTTTTAACTTACAGAATCGATCTCTAGAAAACGCAAAGATGTGAGGACATACTAAAACTCACAGCAGTTCTAAACTGTAAAAGAGTTGCAAAAGACTGTAAGCATCGTCGACTTTGACTCTGTCACCTCAGACTTAGAGTCAAGAGGAAACCCATCCCAAATAAAAATAAAAAAAGCAATGGAAACCTTTGCCAAGAGTTACACTGTACTCCAAGATCTACTTAACTCGACGAATAATAACTAAATTAGCACAAAAGAGAAGTTTCAAGATGAATGGGGTATTGAAACAAGGTTATTACCTGGTAAATAAGTGGTCGCACCCCATATCAACAAACACATTCCAGTGTGGTGGTAGATATGCAGGAAGCTTACTTGATTCAACTTTTTTCGTAACACGAAGAATACCTGAAATAGCAAAATTTTGTATATTTTTTTGTTTTTTTTTTTATATTTAATTTTTGTCTGGGAAACGAAAGTATAAACTTGAATTATTTGCAAACTTTTTATATGGCAATATGGTATACTAACGTCGACATCAATTTTTGGTGATTTGTTGTGGTCTTGATAATAGCATTTATTTAGTGAAAAATGAAAAGACGTCGAATTCAAACAAAAACAAGATTGTTTACGTGTGGTGTTAAATTAAAAAAGTTAGTATGACGCCATTATGTTGATACTTTGTTTTAATTCGTAATCACTACTTATCTTTTTGTAAAAACTTGTTCTCTATTTTGATTCACATTCATTTTATAATAAACTATACACCTTCATAACATTATGGTTAATAATCACACATGTATGCATTGTAATTTTAACACACTTTTATTCCTTCACAGAAAATCTGAAGGATGTAGCAGGGGTTGATGAGATAGTGAAAACTATTGAAAAACTTACGGATTCAGAGCAAAAAGATAGGATAAGAACCAAGAACCAGTACTTGGATGAAATAGCTAGCAGAGGAGTAGAAGAAATCATACATGTTGAAAATAAATATAAAGAAAAGGAACAGAACCACAGAATATAATTTAGAAAGTTTCATTATTAATATAGGAAATAACTCATATGAATATTTTCACATGTAAGTCTTAGATTCAGATTTTGATTATGGTAGTAAATAATCCAAAATTATTATAGAATGCTGTTGTTTTTTTTTTGAAATTGATACATAATGTCTAAAGTATTACCTACCTCAAATACCTATAGTATTTTTATTCAGATGAAGTAAAATAAATAATTCTAAAGTATCAAATTAGATTATTCCAGGTATTTCATACTAGTTTTGAGGTTGCTATGCTGGTATTTTTTAAATTTGTCGCGCTTTTTCAGACTCTAGTATCTTTATAAATTATAGCCGGTGTTATTCCAATGTATTAGCTATTACAGTATACCTACTTCCATAAAAAAAAAATTAATAAAAAATCAAACTAACTTTCTTTTCCGAAGTCGTTTTTTGTACCCATTGTTTTCCGTTATTCGACACCTTCTCATTTTTCATTTTGTACTGTTTTGTTTTGGAAGTCAATTTGATTTTTTGTTAAAAAGTTTTTTTTTCTCTTTTTAGTTTTGGTAGACGGATATCTATCATTAACATGAAAACCATTCATAGCCAAAGCACATCTCATGACAATTCCAATAAGCCCAAACACGACTAGGATACATTGTTTTGTTTCGCAGTTTCAGTGGTCATTGTGGTCTTCTTCATCAGTTCCACTTTACTAAATGATACTTTCTGATTGCAAATGTTTGCATTATTCATGAATTGTCTGCGTTTCCCGATAGCTATAATTTAGGGATCTTTAAGGGGTTTTTTCTAGGCAAGCGTGCTTCACCGTCAACCACATCATCGCTTACCATCAGGTGAGATTGTTGTCAAGCGCAAGCTTATAGACGATAAAATAAAACAAAATTGCTATATTATCTATACCTATAATGTTTGTGGAGTTCCCTCAATTTATCTAGGATCCCAACATCATATCCTGGTTCCCTTATCATGGTACCACCCTTGGGATATTTCCTTTCCAACAATAAAAAAGTCAACCGGACGCGCGGTCAGAGCGGACGTTTTTATTTTATTTGTTATTTTTTACCCAATTTATGGTCTATGCAATATTGACGCTTGATTTATATTGAAAATAAGTGCAAAAAGTACTAAACTGACTAAGTGAATATTTTTCGCGAGCCCGACCAATGGATAACGTGAACATTCAGCGCGGGAGCCAGGCTAATTTCTCATCTACAATCATGGATAATGATTCTATAGTACTCGAGGAACTAAGAGAGTTTAGGTCAGATATGATAGCTCGCATAGACGTCAGGCAGACGCGATAACACTATTGTTCAATCAATTTCCTCAAACGAAAGCAAAGTTGGACAACATAGTTCGGATCATGAGGGTACACGAAGAAAAAGTGGATGCCAAGCTGTCTCAGGATAGGCAAACCCGAAACACCATCATACATGAGGTACCTGACAACCGTCCTTCTACTTTTGCATCTAGTTTTTCAGAAATTGCTGGTCAGCCAAGTAGTTCTTCTAATAATACCTATGTCGAAAAGTTAACCAAAAGGTGGAGCCACGAAGTCAGCGGTACTAGCGGCAAACACTATGGGCTTTGCTAACCTGCGAGCGGTGGATGAAGTAAAGAAGGCAGAGATTGAAGAAAACGAATCGGGGTGAACGACTGTACGTAATCAAAAATCTAAAAGACAACCAAAAGATGTGAAAGTTGGTACGAATAAGGAGTTGAAGGCCATCTAAGCTACTGAACGGAAAAAACACCTTCACGTATGGCGATAGCATCCGGACACCACTCCGGAAGCCATCACTGATCACGTGAAAAGTATATGTGGCCCTGATTCGGTTTTCAAGTTAGAAAAAATCAAGCATAAAACGGAGCGAGATTACTCTTCGTTTGTTACTGGAGTGTCTGAACACTGTTTCGCTAAATTGAATCAAGCGGAATTCTGGCCGATGAACGCAGAATTTAATGAGTGGATTTGGTTTCGCAAGTCAACAAAAAGGATGCCAATAAAATAGTATCGATATGAACACTGTTTCGCTAAATTGAATCAAGCGGAATTCTGGCCGATGAACGCAAAATTTAATGAGTGGATTTGGTTTCGCAAGTCAACAAAAAGGATTCCAATAAAATAGTATCGATATATACTATCAAAACGTACGTGGTCTTCGTACAAAGCTGGGCGAGTTCAGAAATAATATTGACTCTTTTGATTATGACTTATATGCAATCACGGAATCTGGTTGCAATGATTCCATTGAAGATTTCGAAATTATCACACCTCGGTATCAAATGCTGCGTTGTGATCGAACGGATGGTCGGAAACAGGAAGGCGCGTTTTTACTGGCCACACACCGGTTCGAGCTACTGCAAGTACATGTTACGGACGTATCAATAGACAGTTGCGTTTTTGAAATGGTTTGTGCGACAGTTCACTTAACAGATTTTTGTTGTTATGTTCGGTGATTTATATTCCGCCCGGTAGTTCAGAGAATGATTACATGATTTTGTTTAGTATAATAGAAAAACTGTGCACTAGATTGGAAATTGTTGTTATAGGTGATTTTAATTTACATTTGTGTCCTTTGAATGTAACTAATTATTATTAATGTTTCGTGTCATTTTGCGAATTCACTCAAAATAATAATGTACCCAATTGTTTAAATAGGCAGCTGGATTTGGTTTTAAGGTCAGGTTTTTAAGGTGAGGTGACGGTAGTAGCGGCGGACGAGCCACTCGTGCTGGTCGACGCTCATCACCCATCGCTCGCGGTCCACGCGCCGCCCGCGGGCGCGACTGTCCCCGCCGGCGCCGCTCCCGCTTGCGCTCCCGTTTCATGTGCACGTAATATTAAACCGCAGTGGAACTTTTACAAAGCGAATTATCAATTGCTGTATTCAAAGTTAGTTTTGATTGATTGGAGAAACATGGATGAGATGAGCGATTTAAAAGCAATTTTAGATTTATTTTACAGTACTTTAAATAACATTTTGGATGACTGTGTTCCCAGGAAAAACCTAGCCCAAAGTCGCGGTATATTTATCCGACATGGTACACGAGCGAAATAATAAAAGACTTAAAAACTAAAGCTAGACTTCACAAGATATTTAAAACGTCTAAATTTAGTAGGGATTATGAAGAATATTTTAAATGCAGAGCGCTTATTAAAAGATCTATAGAAGCTGCTCACAAACTGCATCAACATAAAATTCAGTGTCAGTTTGCTAAAGATCCTAAGTCATTCTGGCAATACATACGATCAAAGAAAGGTGCGGTAGGCAAGAAAACTATTAGAAAGGATGGTGAGTATTTATCAGATGACGATTGTGCTAAACAGTTCGTGAAGTTTTTCAAATCGGTTCACAGCGATCAGCCGCTAAGAGGCGTCGACAGCGGGAGCAGCAAGCAGTGCGCGGGTATAACTTGACGCACTGAGTCTAGAGAACGTCAGATGTGCACTTGAGCGCCTGAAGCCGAAGCGTTCAGCGGGCCCGGACGGTATACCGGCATTTCTTTTTAGAGATTGTAGTAGGATGTTTTTAATATTTGTCTTCATTCGACGACTTTCCTTACTCAATGGAAGATCACGTGGGTCATTCCTGTACCCAAAAGGTAAGCTGGGATCGGACATAACTGGTTATAGACCAGTGGCTGTGCTGTCGACGCCGGCTGCACGGGTTTCGGCCGTTGGCAGCACGGCCACCAATCTGCTGAACTTTATGGTGCGGGTGGTGCCGGCGGTAGATGCTGGTGTGCAGGTTAATGCTACTTATTTTGATTTTAAAAAAGCTTTCGACACCGTCTACAAAATACATCTTATTAACGAAGCTCGCAGAAGTCGCCTGCACACCACACCTATTACACTTCTTCGCCAGCTATATGCGAGATAGACAGCAGTACGTAGACTGTAATTTGTGTGAATCCGAGCTATATTACACCTGGTCCGGGGTGAGCCAAGGCAGCAATTTGGGACCTCTCGCATTCATCATAATGATAAACGATTTGCCGGAAATCGTCAAACATGGCTCTTGTCTTGTATTATTTGCGGATGACCTTAAGTTGCTGCTCGAGGTTAATACTAAATCCGATTGCGAGCGATTACAAGAGGATATAGATATTGTGGAATGGAGTCATGACAACAATCTTTTCTTCAATGTGTCAAAGTACTCGGTGAAGAGTTTAACGCGCGCGCGTGCGCCTCCAGTACACGAGTACGTAGTGGGTGCCGCGCCTATGCAACGAGTCTCTGAGGTGTGGGATTTAGGGGTTGCAGTCACTCCTAAACTGTCGTTTCGCGATCATATTTCGAGGATCTGTAATAGGGCGTTTAGAAACTTGGGATTTGTACTGAGGCAGACAAGGTACTTCACTAACATCGCAACAGTCAGGGTCCTGTATGACGCACTTGTCAGGAGTCATCTGGAACATAGTACTGTCATATGGGCTCCGCGTGAAGCTAAGTACTCGGGAATGCTGGAACGCGTACAGAACAAGTTCTCGCGCCACTTGTACAAGAAACTTTATGGGGTATATCTGCTTTATCCGGCTCGAAGGACCAATTTGTTGGGCGTAAATCCAACAAATAAATAGTAAAACTCGTATGGATAAAAAATGGTATATTGGTTTTGTAAAATGGTAATGGTTAATGGTATGAGCAAACGCGGCTTGGTTGGTGACCGATCGTTAACTAACTTTATGATAATTTTAATATTAAAACTAAATATTTGGGTCAGCGTGGTACTGCTGACTGCGCGCGCGATTGACATCAATAAACTTTACTTTGTACACCGTTGATGTACCCCACTCTGTTTGTGCTCGGTATGGTACATATATAAACGGTCGAATTGAGAAACCTTCTCCTTTTTGGGCAGTCGGTTAAAATTTGTTCAGTAGTATTTAGGTGAAAGGGTAACAAACAGACAATCGGCACTAGAAAATGTTGTGATAAGTGTGAATAAATAAAATAATGTTGGGTAGTAACCCGGGTTATATGACCGGGTCTATAAGTATTTCCACAATCGACCTAATTATCCTAAATTAATATTTAAAAAAAAAACACAACGGATGGACAGGGAATAAGCCTAGGGTTTCTGCCTGATGTGATTCAAAAACTGCATGAAACAAATACTAAAGAATATCGTATCAAAATTAATTTTATTACAATAATTGCTTTGCAAAGTAAACATTTTTTTCCTCTAAAATAAAAAAAAAAGACAATGATACTTACTGTATCTAGAAGATCAATGAGTTTTAGCAGAAAATAGTAATAAACCGTTCTTGCAATTTCCATGGGTTTTGGTTCTTTCGAGAAGTCGACAGGTTCACAAACCCATTTGTAGTCCCATCCCCACGCTAAGTATAAAGACTGCAAATATATGAATAGAAAATTAATCATTTTGTATTACAATCATATAAAAAGATGAATCAAAAAACAGAACATATCTTCTCATTTCAGATATAAATGGAAGAAAAAAGTGTTGCATCTATCCCAATTAGGATGGGATAAGGGCAGGCAGTTGATGGAAAGTTCAGAGGGTTCAAAAATAAAACCTAAACTTCCAAATGTTGTAAACAATTAATATGATGAACTTAAAATAGAATTACATGAAATAATTACCTTAACAAACAAATACAAGCAAGCCACTACTTGAAGTGCATTATATGCAATAAGAAGTTTATCTAAATTATAAGGTTGACGATTCTTCATATGTTTCGGTCCCCATTTTAATATAAACATTAAATAAAGACCAAGCAGTGCTAGAGTTTGGTAAGGCTTAGCTACAAATAACCATCTTTTAGTTCTGGGATCTGAAATTGAAATTGAAAAAATATTACATAATTTTATAGAATAAATGCGAATTGCGTAAGGCTTATGTTGAAGACAATAAATCAGCATAGCATACTTACTAAAACTTACTAAAAACATTTGAGCAATCTCTTTCACCGAATTCATATTTAAAGAGTTCAGTGTCTTTTCTATTTGCCTGTTATTTAAATACAAAGACGAATTTTAAATTCTAATTTTCTATAGAGAATTTTAATTTAGGTGTCGAGATTTTTATAAATAAGATTCATAAAAAATATAGCCAACGATATTTCGTTCTAACTAGGATGACATTTGGGGGAGACCTATGTTCAGGTGCAGTTTTTTTGAAAGTACTTTAAAACAAACTGCACCAACTGGTTAATTTTTGTATCTACATTGGTAATTGGTTGGAAACGGGATTTGACCCGTTCTAATACCAACAAATAATACCACTGGTATTTGTTTCAAGTCATATTTATTTTCTATCCGAACGGATTCCACTGTTTAATAACGAATACCAAAACAATTTCAAGACTATACGGTATAGTCAGTAAAAATCATTTGTATGAAATGATAAGACCTTTTAATGAAAAAAAAAAAGATCAATCCATTTTTTTTTTGGCAAACGTCTAGATATTTAAATATTATGAGTATATGACTAATAATCAACTTTATTATAATTTTAGTTCCTCCTATATAATTATTATTTTTTATAAAATCATCAAAACAAGAACAATTTACTTAAAATTTTAAATTTAACTTTATTTTTGGAAGTCGGTGTCTTTCGTAGGTACCAGTTTTTTTGCGTTACGGACACTGACTTCCAAAAATAAAGTTATTTTTCACTTTGTAATTTTCTTATTTGGAAGTCGGTAGTATTTTTTTGTAAAAAAGTTTTTTATTTTTCACTTTTTAGTTGTACCTACCTAATAGGCAAGTTTTTTAGTAAGTTACCTTAACGCCAGAATAGATTAGCCGAATATCATGAAACTTGAACATAAAGGGTGAAATGAGAGATCTGCGTACCTCTCAAGATAATGAAATAGTATAATCAATAAACAAACATGCGATTGCAGCAATCCCGAGACATTTCCCGTTATTTATTGAAGAGTTCTGTTGTATATATTCGAAGTTCTTCATCAGATCTTCACCAAATTAAAATGGGACCAATTTCGTTCAAACAAAAAACAATTCAAAATCGGTTCACAATTGACGGAGATGTCGGTGAAAAAAAAAAACGTACACGAAGTCGAACATAGAACTTCCTCCTTTTTGGTAAGTCGGTTAGAAATATCTAAGAACTGTTAATTGATATTAGAATTTACCTGACATAGTTATTATTAGCTAGGTTCGTTATTATTTACGTCTTGGTACCTATCTAATAATTGCAACGATCTGAATAATAAGTTTAATGAAACTGTTTTCGTCTACTCTGTTGTCATGACGATTGTTTTTTTTTATTTATTTATTGCAATTGAATGTGCTAATATTTACAAACATAAAACCACCAAGAACTATTGCTGTGAATTAAATTCGATAACTAACATATCCCATAACATTCCATACAGAAACATTTGGTCAGGTTAGACTGAGCTGACTGTACCAAATTCAAGTTGTTAATATTCGTTCGCACATTAAATTTAATGATTTATAGAGTGGTATTCGTTCGGAGTAGTAAATAAATATGAGGTAAAACAATTGTTGGTATTTGAACGAAATAAATCGGATACGGGTTGGTAAAGGAAAGAAAGAGAGAATGACAATTCTTACCTGGTAATTCTTCAAAAAAAAATTGATATCCTTGCCAGGCAATGCCAAGAACCACCGCCATTTTAACTATTTGAAACCGTCAGTTTATTTCAAAATCTTCTTGTTCTTCCTTTTGCTGGTACCAAAGCACCTAAGTTAATTTTATGGCTTAGAACTTTGCCACTTTGACAACGTCGTCGGTGATAGCTAGGTAGTCGTTAAGTTTCCTAAAAGATTTGCGTCTACCGAAAAAGTTACTTTAAGTACTTGTTTTGTATTCATCAAATTATTAAAATCTGTTATTTTCTAAATTTAACTTCAACGTCAACAATCGTATCCTCATCGTTTGATGAATCCTGTTTTGTTTTTTAATGTGTCGTTTACATTTTTTAAGAACCAACTAGGCCGATAATTAAAACACGACTAATACGATTCTCTACTTTTAATGCAATAATTGATTCAGTGTTAACGGGTTTAAATATATTTACATTATAATTATTAATGCCACCATTTTGTTTATGGAAGTTATGTTGTACAAAAGGACAACTTAGTTCCGTCTTTAGAGAAAGGTTTATACGAGTTTTTTAGTTTAGTTTGGTTTGACGGGCTGTTTCCGCAACTTCACGAATTAGCGCTGCTGCTGCTGTCTAATCTTCAACCATGAATGCTCTGCAGAGTGAGCTGTCCGTGATTCCTATGACAATAAGTTGCTTTTTAAAGGCCTTTATCGTGAAACGGCCGTCGATGAAGGGCAGTGCCTCCTTGGCCTGCCTACATTCACGATGGTCAATCTATAGCTTGCTGTGTTGATCCCTGGTGCGTTTTCTTACCAGACAACGTAGGTACCCGAAAGCTAATGGCACCATGGGCTTCGGGCCCACCGGTGCCATACTAGAGCCCCTTCGAGTGAGCTCATCTGCAGCGTCGTTCCTTCGGAAGTCGTTGTGTCCCTTGATCCATTGAATGGTTTCTTTATTGTGCGTACCGACCTGGTTCAGGCGCCGGTGATACTCGTAAATCAACCCTAAGTTGACCGTGTGGCTGTTTAGTGCTTGCAGGATGGCTATGCTGTCCGAAGGTATACGTATAGGGTAATCCTTTACCTCCCTAGCCAGGACCGCAGAGGCCGCCATGGAAAAGCCCATGCATTCGGCTTGGAACACCGTGTTGTGGATTTTCAGTGGTGTGGCTAAGTGGATGTTTAGTTCCTCAGAGAAAACTCCTACATCCGTGCCAGTACCTCTTTTGAATCCGTGCGCAACTCAGCTCGTGAAATTGGATTCTGTATTTTTTATCAAAAATGAATTGCTTGGGTATACGGTCGTTAATGGCTAGTCAGGGGATCCCGTGAGTCCCTCGAACAGAGCGGTAACATCTTAAGACACTGGGGTAAGAGAGAGCTCTTACCCAGAGATCCAGTGTCTGTAGACGTACAGCTGCCATCGTCGCTTCCTGCTGTATAAACAAATGCAGAGGGGGGAGTTCAAGCATGGCCTCGAGCGCTGCGGTCGGGGTAGCCCTCATGCAGCCCGTTGTCGCCATGCAGGCCAGTCTCTGCATTCTTTGTAGCTTGTTCACGGCTGTAGTTAGCTTACTGCGAGGCCACCAAACCACGGCCCCATAGGTGATCATGGGCCGCATCGCCGCGCTGTACAGCCAGAGTATAATCTTGGGAGATAGACCCCATTTCTTACCTATCATTTTCCTGCATTGCCAGAAGTTGATGCAGGTCCTGTTTAACTTATTGTCTAAATGACTGCTCCAGTTCAACTTACTGTCAAGAATGACTCTCATTAAATACTTGACTTAGTTGAAAAGCTGGAGCTCTATATCGAACAGCTTAGGCAGGCGGAAAGGGCCTACTGCCCTTTTCTGGGTGAACATGATCAATACAAATATTATATACAAATATTAGCATTACTGCCACCACCACCAGTACCTTATTTGGAACTACAAAATTCGTTGCATAGTAAACTATCTAATATTTAAATAACAACATCACATAATAATACAGAGCTTCGAAAAGTATTTTAATTTTGTATTATATTGTTTATCTTTTTTTTATTATTTATCTTTCCGGTTTCCATACCATTATCTTCTTGCCCTTGTCCCTCGTTACATAGGGCACGAGTATGGAGTTGTTTTCTTAAATTCCGTCCTGTCAAATTTTATACTATCACTGACTTTTTTTATATCATATCTTGTGTATGATTTTGAATGAAATAGCAAAAAACTAATCCAAAATTGTAAAGTGTTGATTCCGTTGTATAATTATGTATGTCCCGTTCCGAGTGCTTTAACCCCTTGTAAGGTTTGCTTTTTATTATAAAATCGTAAATGTTAGATATTTCTTTGATTTTAGAAGAGAAATCACTTTTGGTTTAATGTATAGTTTTCTTTTATATATAAATCATGTTTCTTTTTATTTTCATTTTGTAAACTAGAAATATAACGTTTACAACAATATTATTAAGTTTTTATTACAGTCTTTTTTATTTATTGTTTTTTCTTGAATTGTTTTTCGAGATTCATCCTAATTATTTTAGCAGCGAGTCTCAGAAAAACACATTTTCACATTTTTATAATATAAGTGAGGTGGTATGGTATGAATTGAATTATTACAAAATGCAAAACTAACAAAACAATTTTGAGATGATGTTCAAGCGCGAGCCTAACTATAAAAAAATATGGCACGTGCCATCGACATGATGAAAAAGAAAAAAATGCAGGGCAGACCTCTCACGTGTCACATAAGGTGTCACATGACTAAACAACCATCAAACCAGAATTAATATTGGCCCTTTACATTACTAAAGATCCGTCTTTTGCCGGTACAACCTCTTTATCCTGACAAGTATAAAAAATCAAGAAAATTAGTTTCAATAGAAACAGACATACAAATATGACTAAAATAATTTCCAAAATTCATCCAAAATGAGCTACAGCTCAGCATAATAACATGGTAATACTAGATAATACCACCAGCTGCTTATGTGCATCGCATCTGTCGCAGCCAAACACAGACCTTTCAGTTGACACCCCAATCAAGCTGATGAAACATTGCAATGAAGTCAAAAAGGAAACGTCCCAAGTTTCAAGAGTGTCATTTCACAAAACAGAATGAATGAACTCTACGATATTCAAGAAAGGTTCAAATCTAAGTCAACTTGCCACAATATCAGTGACACAAACTAATTGAATTTTTAATCATAAATTAACAATGCAATGACTTCTATTTATGTTAATATGTTTTTAAAGGCCTGTAACGGGGGCCACCAAATGGCGGTCCGCGTTCCGGATTCCAAGAAAATGTAGCATAACACAAAAATACAGCAGTACATTGCTTTGGATAGCAAGTGTTCCTAGCTTTCATTTCATTAATAATTATTCACATAATTAAGTTTTTTTTTTTTGAATTTTAATAAAGTTATTACACGTGTCGATGTAAAGGATGGTGGAGGTTTGGCTTTAAACTTCACGAATCGCCACGGACATATTATTTTTGAGAAACGGACCCAAAATGAAAGTATTTGGTGACCCCTGGTCTGTACACTAAAAGTGAATTACCGTTTTATTTGATTTGTTGATTTTTTTCTAGTTTAAAATAAAAACGAGATACCTACATGAAAAAAATATATTCAGAAAAACAAACCGGCAAATAGGTAGGGTAGGTAGGGTAGGTAGGGTAGGTAGGGTAGGTAGGGTAGGTAGGGTAGGTAGGGTAGGTAGGGTAGGTAGGGTAGGTAGGGTAGGTAGGGTAGGTAGGGTAGGTAGGGTAGGTAGGGTAGGTAGGGTAGGTAGGGTAGGTAGGGTAGGTAGGGTAGGTAGGGTAGGTAGGGTAGGTAGGGTAGGTAGGGTAGGTAGGGTAGGTAGGGTAGGTAGGGTAGGTAGGGTAGGTAGGGTAGGTAGGGTAGGTAGCGTAGGTAGGGTAGGTAGGGTAGGTAGGGTAGGTAGGGTAGGTAGGGTAGGTAGGGTAGGTAGGGTAGGTAGGGTAGGTAGGGTAGGTAGGGTAGGTAGGGTAGGTAGGGTAGGTAGGATAGGTAGGGTAGGTAGAGTAGGTAGGGTAGGTAGGGTAGGTAGGGTAGGTAGGGTAGGTAGGGTAGGTAGGGTAGGTAGGGTAGGAAGGGTAGGTAGGGTAGGTAGGGTAGGAAGGGTAGGTAGGGTAGGTAGGGTAGGTAGGGTAGGTAGGGTAGGTAGGGTAGGTAGGGTAGGTAGGGTAGGTAGGGTAGGTAGGGTAGGTAGGGTAGGTAGGGTAGGTAGGATAGGTAGGGTAGGTAGGGTAGGTAGGGTAGTTAGGGTAGGTAGGGTAGGTAGGGTAGGTAGGGTAGGTAGGGTAGGTAGGGTAGGTAGGGTAGGTAGGGTAGGTAGGGTAGGTAGGGTAGGTAGGGTAGGTAGGTTAAGTAGGGTAGGTAGGGTAGGTAGGGTAGGTAGGGTAGGTAGGGTAGGTAGGGTAGGTAGGGTAGGTAGGGTAGGTAGGGTAGGTAGGGTAGGTAGGGTAGGTAGGGTAGGTAGGGTAGGTAGGGTAGGTAGGGTAGGTAGGGTAGGTAGGGTAGGTAGGGTAGGTGGGTTAGGTAGGGTAGGTAGGGTAGGTAGAGTAGGTAGGGTAGGTAGGGTAGGTAGGGTAGGTAGGGTAGGTAGGGTAGGTAGGGTAGGTAGGGTAGGCAGGGTAGGTAGGGTAGGTAGGGTAGGTAGGGTAGGTAGGGTAGGTAGGGTAGGTAGGGTAGGTAGGGTAGGTAGGGTAGGTAGGGTAGGTAGGGTAGGTAGGGTAGGTAGGGTAGGTAGGGTAGGTAGGGTAGGTAGGGTAGGTAGGGTAGGTAGGGTAGGTAGGGTAGGTAGGGTAGGTAGGGTAGGTAGGGTAGGTAGGGTAGGTAGGGTAGGTAGGGTAGGTAGGGTAGGTAGGTTATGTAGGGTAGGTAGGGTAGGTAGGGTAGGTATGGTAGGTAGGATAGGTATGGTAGGTAGGGTAGGTAGGGTAGGTAGGGTAGGTAGGGTAGGTAGGGTAGGTAGGGTAGGTAGGGTAGGTAGGGTAGGTAGGGTAGGAAGGGTAGGTAGGGTAGGTAGGGTAGGTAGGGTAGGTAGGGTAGGTAGGGTATGTAGGGTAGGTAGGGTTGGTCGGGTAGGTAGGGTAGGTAGGGCAGGTAGGATAGGTAGGGTAGGTAGGATAGGCAGGGTAGGTAGGATAGGTAGGGTAGGTAGAGTAGGTAGGGTAAGCAGGGTAGGTAGGGTAGGGTAGTTAGGGTAGGGTAGGTAGGTAGGGTAGGAAAGACTTTTTTTTTTTTGTTCTTGACACTAATCCCCGCCAACATAATTGGCGCCTTATGTGCTTAACCTCTAATATTCCGGTCAATCTTTTATGCCTCTCGTACTTTCATTCTTCATACTAACTCTTTCATAGATCATCTTTCATTCTGTGGGTAAGAGTCCCACTTACTCTAGTCTACGGGCATGATTTACTTCTAGGGTAGGATAGGTAGGATAGGGTAGGTAGGGTAGGGTAGGTAGGGTAGGGTAGGTAGGGTAGGGTAGGTAGGGTAGGGTAGATAGGGTAGGGTAGGTAGGGTAGGGTAGGTAGGGTAGGGTAGGTAGGGTAGGATAGGTAGGGTAGGGTAGGTAGGGTAAGTTAGGTTGGGTAGGGTGGGGTAAGTAGGGTAGGTTAGGTTAGGTTGACATTTTCATAAGAAATAAAAGCTGATTCGTAGGTTGTATACAAATGAAGCTCCTTCAATATCTACTTTGACCTCAATAATGTTAATTCGGGTATCTTTCCCCGCTTTAAAATGTAAGATAATGAAAATAATATTAAAAGGTTGTTTGAGATATGATATAAAAAAAGTCAGTGATAGTATAAAATTTGACAGGACGGAATTTAAGAAAACAACTCCATACTCGTGCCCTATGTAACGAGGGACAAGGGCAAGAAGATAATGGTATGGAAACCGGAAAGATAAATAATAATTTAAGACTTAACAGTATTATTTATGTACCTCCGATTTCAGTGAATGAAAGTTTTCGAAACGCCATTTTCAACTAGCAACAATAGCACAACAGCATTTTTCAAATTTATTCACAGGCGCTAGGACAAGGTAGCAAAAATTTATATACTTATCACATTCATATTTGTTCATTGTCATCAGGATCTGTCAAAAGATTTTAATAATCTATACCTAACTGATGTTTGATTGCATTATGTCTAAGAATCAAAACACAACTTAACAAGTTTAGCTGCGTCTACCCCATAAATACTAAAATAAGTTAGTTCTACACTAAGATCACGAGCAAATCATGTTACATTTCAAAGACCAGTAACTCTATAAATGTCTACAGGCCTCTCCCTTTGTAAATTTTAAAATATGACAAAGCATAATCTGGTACAAATATTAGCATTACTGCCACCACCACCAATGCATTTCTCATACAGCCAAATTAATACTGTAACTTAGTCCTTTTTCTCACAAACCGATACAACTGGTTTATGGCTTCCTTGCATGTAGCTATTATAGTAAAACTTTTCAAACATATAGATAAAAGCCAGGCAGTTGAACATAACCAGGGTGCGTAGGTACTTGGGGTAGTTGCAACTGCTTGAGGTTAAGCTGTTCACGTTTAGGTATACCACGATGCAGAACTGGATCTGGAAGAAGAGAAGATGATTGAGTGAGACACGCCGAGTAAGAGAATCAATTCAGAATGTATTTAATAACTAACCGATAGAAATAAAACAAATAAGGATGGTAATCAAAATATGTGTTCCGGTTTTCATACTATCTCAGTCAGTTCGGCTTCCTTTGTATCGGTTCCAGGTATGGGAGTACCTAATTCATCGTATCTGGATGATTCAGAATACCAGTAACCTTAGTAGCTAGGCTGGCCAAAGTGTTAACTTTCGCTTTGATATTTGTCGAGTTTCTACTTTCTTTCGTTGCATGAGGGTGGTATGGCAATGCGACACGCTTTACGCTCTTTTCGAGTCATATCACGCCACAAACTTCCAAGCTTCGGACTGCTACTTAAAAAAATCCTAATGATACTTTTTGCCCGAATTGAGCTCCGTACCCCATGCAGCAGCAGTCGCGTTTACGACCACAAGACCAACGAGGGAGTTTACAGACATATATAAGTATGTACTGAATAACTATAGGATATTAGGTAAACTAATCTTTAACAAGCATTCTTACCAGCTGCATTTTAGGGAGGTATTTCTTCCACCACAAATACTTCTGGTAATGAGGTCCTAGACCGGAGATCAGATAGTAAGTGTACATGACGACGTGGATGAACGCGTTGATGGAACCCTCAGGTACAGCTTGGCTTCCTGGAAACGCATCAATAAAGACATGTGTGCGATTTGCGAGAGTTGTGCAATTTGATGATAAATGGGAATAATATAGAAGACTACTTGCAAGAAAATTTCAATTTGTCACCAGGGGATATGGCTACTGTGGTCTCCTACATTCAAAAAAACTTGGTATCTAAATGTAACGAACGCTGGAGAAATGCATCCCGGAAAAAAGAACGCTTTGAAAGTAAAAACGTCGACTGGTTAAATGGTGAATTTCGTGTTCCACTGGAGTGTCGAGTCACAGTTAATGACCTATGAATGGAAGCAGTGCAGGTGGCAGACCATCGAAACCATACGAAGCATCTTCAGAAAAAAACAAAGAAACGAAAAAACATAGAATTAATACAAGAGTACGGATTGGACTGTGTGCTCAATGCATATGCTCAGGAGTTGCGGTCTATGGGTGAGACGGAGGAGACCACAATTGTTAATATTATACGAACTGCGTCAAAAAATGATAAGAAAAAGTTTCTTAAATTCATAACTGAGAACCCTGAAGACGTTACACCTTTTACAAAGGAAGAAACACTACGGATATTTATTGACTTAGACCTTAACAAAGAACAGTATGGGAAACTTCGAATTTGTTTGGCGGACAAAAACTGCTCAGTGTTTCCTTCTTATCCAACTTTAGCCGAAGCAAAGAAGATGTGTTTTGTTGACCCACCAGATTCGAGCATAACCATTACTAACATAAGTCCAAAAGTCAATCTGCAGGACTTATTGGATCATACTGTGGCACGTATATTACTTATTGGTTCAGTTTACAGAAACGGTTTAAGACAGTTGAAACTATTCTGCAAATGGGGTTGTGACGGGTCATCATGGCAAAGTGAATACAAGCAAGTTTTGCCCAAAGAAAGCGATTTCATATCAGATGCGAACCTTTTTATTGCTTCACTTTTACCCATTAAACTCATAGATGAGACAACTAATATTGTTATTTGGAAAAATGAAACTAGCTCATCCGTAAGATATTGCAGACCTATATTGATAGAATTTGCCAAAGAAACTCCTGAAAAAACCGCGTCTGTTGTGGCTGATATCAAAAATCAAATTAAAAACCTGTCTCCTTCCGTGATAAATAAGAATGGTGAAGTAATTGAAATTACTCATAACCTTTTTTTAACCATGATTGATGGTAAAGTAGCACAAGTTTTAACTGAAACTCCTTCGATCGCTTCTTGTACAATTTGTGGTGCTATTCCTCGGCAAATGAATAACTTAGAGGCAGTTAGGACACGAGATGTGAATGAAAGTTCATTTCAATATGGACTGTCAACACAACACGCTTGGATTAGAAGTATGGAGATGATTTTACACATTTCCTATAACTAACTAGTCTTTCCAAAAGTGGTCAGCCACTACACCAGAAAATAAAAAAAACAAAGACGAAAAGAAAAAACTGGTACAAAAGCGGTTTAGGGAGGAAATGGGACTGCATATCGATAAACCTCGACAAGGCACTGGAAATAGTAATGACGGAAACACAGCTCGGAGATTTTTTCAGAATTACTCTTGCTCTGCAGACATTACTGGTGTAGACGTAGAACTTATAAAACGGATGTACATTATACTACAAACTATGTCATCTGGAATGGCTATTGATTCAAAAAAGTTCGGTGAATACGCATAGTACCGCCAGTAGTAGTAATTGGTATTATATGCCTTCCCCCGTACATAAAATACTTATTCACGGAGAAAAAATCATTGAGTACTATGCTATTTTACCTATCGGACAATTGTCCGAAGACGCTCAAGAATCCCGCAACAAGGATTACAAAAAGTTTAGACTTCATCATTCTAGAAAGTGTTCAAGAGCGGCAACCAATACAGACGTGTTCCATACCTTATTGTACACTTCTGATCCATATATATCAAGTTTGAGAAATACCTCAGAAACAATATCGAAAGAACTTTTCGATGAAGCCAATCCCTTCTTGCTGTCAACGAAAATCTGTAGGAGCTTGTTGAATTTTGTACATTATTTTTTTTCCGTTAGACGCTGTTTATACAATGATATTAAATTCTATGTTATGTAAGTAAATTACAAAAAAAAGTATTTTGTCTTATAAATGCATGTATTTTTTTAAGTTTTATTTTTTAAATAAAATAATAAACATAATTTTCAAAATTATTATTTTTTCTATTAAACCTTATACTTTCACGTATATGTGTGCAAAATTACAGTTCATTTAGTTTTGAAATAACTGAGATACGGAGTTTTGAGACGAAACATACGCGATTTTCCCATAGTGCGGCGGTGCGAACGACGCGACGATGCGGGGAGCGAGGCGACCATTCGCGCGGCATCGTTTGCAATCCAAGGGCAGTCACGTTCGCCGCCGCGACCAGCAAAGAGTATGCAACACTACGTTTAAGAGACGGGACTGCCATAGCAAAAACAGGATCAGACAAAATGTATGAAACGTGCACCCTAAACCAATACCAACCTAACAAAACCACGGCGTAATACATACTGTCAACATAATGACAATATTAGTGATGGGACCGTAGTGACTAGTGAAAATTTATCGATATCGGCTACAGCAGCGAATCTGGGATTCGATTTTAGTTTCAGGTAATACTCGTAAATAAATAAAAGAAAAATTGAACTCAGTTTGTTTAATACATATTTATTCAACAAATTAAACAATTACCCATGCTATTTATTTATTTAGTAAGATTGGGCAAACAAAGTTACACAATAATAATAACGTTAGCCAAAGACACGTATTCCTAGTGACTGATACACACTTAACTTTCTATCTCATAAACTACTGAACCGATTTTAGTTAAACTTGCACTGTTCCCTAAGTTGCAATAGAAAAATCCTTTTCCTGTATGTCTGTTTATGAGGTCGATGTTGAAGGATCTGTAACATAAAAACGATATGTCAATGTAAGGCCGTGCATCATACACACATTTAATATACTGACATGAACATCTTAACTGCCAGGTGACCGACAAACAATACATTTTCTATTGTGTCTTATTGTTTCGCAGTTAAGGTGTTAAAATCATTATCATCGTCAGCTTAGTAGATGTCCACTGTTAAACATAGGCTTCTCTTGTCATTTCCATAACTAACTAAATATCGATGTCGATAAATCCAGCTTGATGGGTAGGTAAACACCATGTAATGTTTTGTTTAGGTTATTTTTTTGATAAAATGCTCTTTAGTCTGTTTCTTTTCTTTATTCCTTTATAAATTGCACTGGAATTGACTTCTCTCTTGAAATAAATAACTGATGTTGCTTACCGTTCTTCATCTTATTGAAATTTAGCCATTCGTTCGTACTTTTCAAAGAGATAGGGATCATTTATTTTCAATTGCCAATAATAAAACTTTAATTTTAGGTGAATTTAACGATCACCATTCAACTTGTCATATAAAACCGATCAGCGTGGATTTCAGATTTTCGATTCAATGATAGATCACGACTTCATTTCAGTTAATGATGGAAGTCCTACGCGTATAAGATTAGTTAATAACGTTGTGCAACAATCCTCGCTTGACATTGGCTTTGAATTTTATCTACCGATCTATCTTTATATTTTTTTTTTCTACCGAGTTTCCTCCGTGCCTCGGAAAGCACGTTAAGCCGTTGGTCCCGGCTGTCATTTGAAGATCTTTGACAGTCGTTACGGATAGTCAGAAGCTTGAGATCTGACACCAGTCTTGCCAAGGGGTATCGTGTTACCCGGTTACTGGGTTGTGGAGGTCAGATAGGCAGTCGCTCCACGTGAAACACTAATGCTCAGCTGAATACGGTAAGACTGGACGCCGACCCCAATATAGTTGAGAAAAGGCTAGGCAGATTGATTGGCTTTGAATTTTATCTGGAAAGCCACTAATGAATCTTTAGGGAGTGACCACCTAATTATAAATTATTATCCACCAATTTTAATGTTACTCAGCTAACTATTAGAAAAAGGAATTTTAAAAAATCTAATTGGGAAAACTATCCTTCGTCCGTAGAGAGCATTCTCCACGAATCAACCGCCCCCATAGACCCGCATTTGTGTTATGACTTTTTTGAAAATTCTTTACAGACGGCAGCAGATTCCCATATCCCTCAGATTGTTATTCCTCAACATATCAGCTCTAAGTTTAAACCAAAACCATACTGGAATCCAGAATTGTCTAGATCCGTGGCAGCGCGACGGTTAGCCTTAGCCAAGTTTAGGCGTAACTCTACGCCACAAAATTACGCACTACTGAAAGAAAAAAATCAGGAGTCGCAGAGGGTAACGCGTAAAGCAAGAGGTGCGTCCTTTAGGAGTTTTTGTTCAAGTATCGATTCAACAACTTCTGCTAGTGATATGTGGCGAAAGATGAGATGGGTGAAGGGCCATATATCTAAATATCAGCACATTGATTGAAGTTTACTCGTAGCAGAACGGCTCCTTAATGACCTGATTACGTTTCGACCCCTGAACCCTGTTTTCAATCCTACAACAATAAAATAGAAGCTATAATTTCTTTTCATGACCTGGAAAATTCCACAAAATCAAAAGATACAGCACCTGGTTGTGACGATATTTCATTTTCTATATATGGTCAAGAATCTCCCAGACATCGGTAAATTATTGTTACTTTCTCTATACAACACTTTTTACGATTCTGGTTTTGTTCCAAGACAGTGGCGTAATATTCTAATCATTCCTATTCCCAAACCAGGACGAGACTCCGGGCTATCATCTTCTCTTCGGCCTATTTCTTTGATGTATTGCCTTTGTAAAAATTTTCATTCAATTTTGAACAAAAGGTTAGAATGGTATCTCGAAAATCGATGCATATTCTCTGATAATACTACAGGTTTTCGTAAGTCTAAGTCATGTTTAGATAGTCTTAATACTTTGACGACAAAGATTCAACTTGGTTTTGCTTCAAATCTTGTCACTGTTGGTTATTTTATTGACATTAACAATGCTTACAATAATATTGATATCGTTAGTTTGTTGAACATACTTGATAAACTTAAAGTGTGTCGCAAAATATGCGCCTATTTGTGGAGATTTTTGACTGAAAGAATAATAAAAATTATAATTAATACAAAGAATATTGGAGGTGTACGGGCCGGGGGTTGGCTCAAGGGGACCCACTTTCTCCTCCACTATTTAATATCGCAACTTACAATATCTGCGAAACTATTACGAACGTTGATATATCTCAGTATGCTGACGATTTGTTTTGTTTAAATCAGGTTCCAATGTCAATACAGTTGCCTCGGAACTGCAGGATGCTTTAAATTCGTTTAATTTTATAGTTAGTAATCTAGGGTTACAAATATCTCCTACTAAGACTAAGATTTTTATTTTTAAGAGAGGTATGTACGGACTACCAGTTAATCTGAAAGTTAATGGTAGTAAATAACATTAAATACCTAGGGATGTGGTTGGATCAGTCGCTTAGGTGGGGGAAACACATTAATGAGTCAGTTCAAAAAGTCTTAAAATTTGTAAATATTTTAAAAGTGCTAGCGGGCTCTGGTTGGGTTGTTCACCCTTAACATCTACGCAGGCTATACCTATATCTCATTAATTCGCAGCAGATTAGATTATGGTAGTTTCTTATATGATTGCAGCTACCAATGTCACTTATCTAAATTGGATAAAAAGCAAAATAAAGTTCTTCGCGTTATTGGTGGCTACATAAGAAGCACGTGATGGAGAGTTTTTGAATTTAGATTTGAATTTACCCCTATTACATATTCGTAGGAAATATTTAGGAGGCAAGTGCTGCCTAAACATTGCGATCAATTTCATTGAAGTATTAATTTTAAGCACTACGAGTAATAATGCCCAATATTGTAGATGCAGGAAGCGGCCCCTATTGGTCTCAGTTTACAACGAGCTTAAATCGTCTACTATGCACTCAGCTAAGTTGATTGAAATGTTTTCTCTTGAGACATGGGTCAGCAACATTTATGTCAACAAAGCTATAAAGCACAACATTCCAGCTATAACCGAGCCTAAACGAGATTATAATGGTAACCGTTTGAGACAAATCTGCACGAAGTTTATAGATGAGAAATATACTGATTTCTATAAAATTTACACAGACGGTTCTAAAATTGGTGCTGGTAATGGGGCTGCTGTTTGGGACCTACAATTGAATACGTCTGTCAAGCTTGCTATAGACTCCGATATCTCCATTATGTATATCGAGTTAATTGCAATAGCAGAGGCTCTTTCCTATTCTAAATCAATTGGCCATGAAAAGTTTGTCATCCTAACAGACTCGAAGAGCTCGCTGCAACACTTGGCTCGGTGCACCTAGTCTGTACGAGGAGTACCGATAGCCTATAAGATTTTGGAGTCTATATTCAAGTTTGGTCAGAACTCAATTTCGGTAATTTTACGGTGGATCCCGTCGCACGTACTGATTGAGGAATAATGAATGAGTGGATCTATTAGCTAACCAGGCCGTAACAGATGGAATTCTCGTAAATATCCCTCCTCTTTTTATTGATTACATCAGAATAATCAAACAGCAGTGTTCAGATGTATAGAGTGAATATTTTAACCAGAGGTTAACAGAAAAGGGTATTTGGTATAAGACCCTCCAACCACAGCTCCCAGTGTTTGACTGGATTGACCAAAATGTGCTAAGTCGAAGAGATATAGTTATGGCATTAAGACTTCGTTCCGGTCATATTCCATCAAATAAGTTTAGTTTTCTGATGAGCAAGGTTACGTCACCCAACTGTGAGGAATGCGGAGTAGGCGAAGATGTGCAACACGTTTTGATGAAGTGTGTTCGGAATGGAGCTCTAAGATTTACTTTACTTGGATCCACATATAATTACGATATTGCAGAGTGTAATTCCATTCTGGCTTGCCCTTTATCGGATCAAGCCAGAATCCTGTACAAACTGGCATTTTTTGTTTTTAAATAGATAATTTAACTAGAGGTAGTTAGTAAGTAATTATGTTGATGTTACAGGGCGACGTTATCGCTTTGCGATAAAGCCCTTAAAATAAAGAAAACAAATATAATTTTATAGGATTAGGATAAAACAAATGATTTCCGGTAGGCCATTGTCGAATCTGCAATTTATTTATTACTTTATTAAAACTTCATGCAACAAAGAAGTACATAGGTAGATCTGTCGTCATCCACGGGGCAGGTGGACGCCTAAGTTTAACCCTCTTGACAGGAGCGTGTCTGTCGTAGAGTGCAAGGACCGTCCCATTAAACAAACATAGCTTATCATCTACAGTCGCAGCCGCAGCAAGGTTCTTCCAATCCAGTTCCGACGCATCCTGCCGCAGTTTTCCTGTATCCATGAGGGCAAAACAACGCATGTGCAAAACTTTAGAGGGAAGTTTAAGTGGTTTTAGGGTATAGGAGAGGAATAAAAGGTCGTCATTGGAAAAGCCAGGCGCTGACCATGAGAGGAAACAAGGGAGGGAATGGACGTAAGGATTAAATCGAGCCAAGTGTCATCACCTGAGACATTGAAATGAGTAGGTTGCAGAGGAAGGACATGAAGGCTGACGGACTCAATGATATGTTGGTGTTTTCGGGCACGAGAGGATGGGCAAGACAGGTCTGTGTTGAAATCTCTCATGATTATACAATGTGCATACTCTGACCCAACAGATTCCTGTGCAAATTCGAAGTTGGAAAAGTAGTCAACGGCGGGCGGACAGTAAACAACACCTAGTAAGGTCTTAACATCTTTGACGTAAACCTCCAAATAGAGATACTCAGCGGATACATTATAGTTAGACGGAGATAAAGCAATGACTTTGAAAGGCAAATCGCTGCGAAGATAGATAGCAACACCACCGCCTCCCTTTCCAATTCTATCATTGCAGATAAGAATTAAACCTGTTATGTGGTAGAGAGGAGATGTAGTTTGAGCCAACTCTCAGAAACCAGAACAGCGTGTACATTGGCGTCGGAAAAGGTATAGAACAGATCACTGTAGTGACTTGGCACACTCTGAGCGTTGATGTGGCAGATATTAATCAAGTGACGCTTTTGGTGGCTGAAGTGCCGACGCAGATTGTCGCCAAGGGTATCAGTCAGAGAACTAAAACTTGCATTAGCGGTTGATTTGAAGGAATCATTAGCAGAGTGAAAGGAATCGTCATCAGATACCACAAAATACAATTTAAATAATAAAAAATAAAAAACATAATAATAATAGAGCTTAGCCTAAAGGTGCAACACCACTATATGTTCACCACAAACCAGGAGCATGGGTACAATACAGATGTCAGATACATCAAATTAGAGAAAACCTAAAATAAAATAATATGTAGTATTACAAACACAAGATAGCAGAAGCAATACGTAGAATTAAACTAAAGTACACCAACGTGCATGACTACATGTGCAAGAACAAAACGCAAAAAACCAAACAAAAAAAAAAAGTTTTACAAACACAAAAAACAGCATTGCACATAGTGAAAATAAACTACACAAAGGTTTAAGCAAAAACAAAACGCATATTAGCAAACAGAATATGGGACGTCACAATGACATTACATTTACAAAATTTACGTCACAACTGACAGGTGACAGTGACAGTTACTTGTAGTTGATAAACACTTATAATAAATATCAACATTAACACAAGATTCTCGCCACGAGTCTCTTGGCTTACACGTGTGTTCCGAGTGCCTAGTGGTGTTTTAATCAATTTTTGCTACTTTTGTGACGTGTTTGTGTATTTTAAGTGTGTTTTCCTTTTTGTAAACAGGTTTGTTCTGTGACTGTCTTCCATACATCCGTAAATATGGATAAAAATAAACCACCCGACCCCGACCCGCCTGATATCCCAGCTTCCTTATATCCTCTTCAACCCTCCCCGAATCCTCTCTCGCAATTTGCTGATGTTGTCTGCAGCGTATCCGAAATGGAAGTCCTGCAAACTCAGCAAATCACGCGTAAACGACCTGGGAATTCAGAATTATCCACTCCGTCTTCCAACAAGCAAGCAAAGAGCCAAATTGGCCGAGTTAAATATTCAGCCATGGATAAGGGTCCTTATGTCGTCCACGTTTCTCGCGTGGAAACGCAACAAACTTCAGGCACCACACTTCACCTCGTTAATTTTGGCAAGTTTTTAATAGGCAATAAGATTGCAAACGTTGTTCGCGGTGGAGTCAACAGAGTGGGTCGCAATAGGGTATCCGTGGAGTTTACATCCCCTCAGGATGCAAACGCCTTTTTAGTTAACTCCGTGCTCTCTAAACACAGCTATACTGCAGCAATCCCAACCTTTAACATCACCAGGATGGGCGTTGTGACAGGTGTACCTGCAGATATAAATGAAGAAGAGGCCCTATCATACTTATCTGTTCCCTCAGGTTGTGGAGGTATTTTAAAAGTACGCAGAATCAACCGTAAAGTTCATAAAGAAGGCATAGTAGAATGGAAACCCACATAAACTTGTGTACTGACTTTTGATGGACAGGTGTTACCTAAACGAGTATACTGCTGCTACACATCCCTCCCTGTCGAACAATATATCTTCCCTACCATCCAATGCCGGAAGTGCTGCCGTTTTGGACATATTGCTAACTTATGCAGGTCGAATCCACGCTGCAGTAAATGTGGCCACGATCACCCCGGTGATGGTTGCAACATTTCAGAGGGCGAGGCCTTCTGTGTGCTTTGATCGGGAAACCACTTTGCTAATAACAAGTCTTGCCCCGAGCATGGTAGACAGAAAGCTATTAAGACTGTAATGGCGGAGAAATCCATTTCTTATGTTGAGGCTAGCAAAGTCATTCCGATAGTCACCCGTAACTATGCTAATGCCACTAAATCACAGTCTTATCGTAAGACTGTCACCCTCAAGCCCAGGACCCATGCCCCTCTTTCTCAATCTTTTGATCAAGCTGCTCATCAGCAGATAGTAAGAAATGAACACCCAAAACCTGTTGACCTATCAGCAGGTTTATGCCAGATCTAAACGTCTCCTCCGTAGGAAAAAACGTGCAGGTTGGGTTAAATTCTGCACTGCCTTATCTCCCTCCACCCCAATCTCAGTTGTGTGGAAGAACATTAATAGGTTTAGACGTGGCTGTTCACCATTAAACTCTTCACCGATCACTAGGGAAACAGCTGAACTTTTTTTTGACAGAATTGCCCCACCATATGTCCCTCTCTCTTCTGAATGCATTAGTGTTCCCACACATACTAATTCTGATGACCCCTTTGATGCGCCTTTTACTTTGAAGGAATTAAACATAGTACTCAGTCATGTCCGGGACTCAGCACCTGGTATTGACGGTATACCATACTCTTTTATTACTCATGCTGGGGATAAAGCTAAACAATATTTTTTAGATTTAATTATTTTTTGCTATAATCATGGTTGGGTTCGAGACCAGTGGAAACTACAAATAATCATTCCCCTATTGAAACCAGGCAAACATGTGGATGATCCGAATGGCCTTAGACTTATTGCTCTGTCTTCAGCCTTAGCCAAACTAATGGAACACCTTATTAAAAATCGACTGGAGTGGATAGTCGAATCTAGAGGATTACTGCCGAACTACCAATTCGGTTTTAGGAAGGGGCTCAGCACAATAGACAGTGTTGGTATTCTACTAACAGATATTCGCTTATCTTTTTCCAAAAACGATTCTGTTGTAGCAGCCTTCCTGGACATTTCTTCCGCATATAACAATGTTCTTCTTCCTGTCCTCTGCAGAAACTGCACCAGCTGAGTATTCCAGTCAAGATGATCGAATGCATATGTGGTCTTCTTTGGTCTCGCTCCTTGGTTCTGAGAGTCCAGGGCGAGGATTTTGACAAAAGGCAGACTTGGAGGGGACTCCCGCAGGGCTTCGTCCTCAGTCCGTTACTCTATAACCTGTATACAACCGATATCGGCTCTTGCCTAAACAATAACTGTCATATCCTACAGTACGCTGATGACTTAGTTCTGTATGTGTCAGATTCCTCCATAGTTGACGCCGCGTCTTCTCTTAGCCTCTCTTTGGACTCTCTGAATCATTGGCTTTTAAGCCATGGACTGTCGCTATCCGCGCCTAAAAGTTCGGCAGTAATCTTTTCTCGGAAAAGATTAATCCCTCATATATCAGTGACCATTTCAGGCAACATTGTTCCTTTAACAAATAAAGTTAAATTTTTAGGCGTTTTTCTCGACTCTAAACTAACAGGTAAGTATCATATAAATTTCTTAATCCAAAAATGTGAACGAGTCATTTCGATCCTAAAAGTTCTTGTGGGTGTCTGGTGGGGTTCCCATCCCTACACTTTAAAATTAGTTTATAATGCCTTAGTCCGTAGTATATTAGATTATGGGACGTTCCATCTGGTTCCATGTAACAGAGGAGCCTTGGTAGGACTAGATAGGATTCAATCTAAGTGCCTTCGGATCATCTCTGGTTGTATGAAGTCCTCTCCCATTAACGCGTTGCAGGTCGAATGCGCTGAACCTCCCCTGGCCCTAAGACGGCAGTATCTAGCCTCCCGTTTTTTGTCTAGGATAATATGCAGATCTTCCCACCCTCTTATTGCAAAACTGAACGAGTTAAATGCCGTATGCAGACACTCAAATTATTGGAAAAATAAAGAAATCCCTTTGATCCTAAAACATTTTCGCTTAATCCATAATTTAGTAATTGTCCGATCGTCCAGTACCCCAAATTACCCCTTTTTAACTTCGAATATGAAGCTTTATGCTTCACCCCAAAAAATATTTTTAACATCGGCATATCCAAAAAGTCCCCTTCGGCGAATTCGGCTTTTAACGCGGCGGTGGGCGAGCGATGGAATGGTTTCCAAAAATTTTTCACCGATGCTTCGAAGTTCTCTGACTCTAGTTGCATTGGGGCTGCAGTATACTACCAAAGCTCCAGGATTATTTGTGCAATATAAATGTCCCAAGGAGTCCTCGGTGTTCACGGGCGAATGTGTGGCTTTATTGGAAGCTTGCCTTTTTATAGAGTCACACCATAACATTGATAAAGCCGTTGTTTTCACTGACTCCCTTAGCTGCCTACAGGCTTTGGTTCAAAGCCCCTTCAAAAGCAAATTGCACAGCTCCCTAATTTTAAAATTAAAAAATGTTTATTTTCGTGCGCTAATAGTCAAAAAGAGGTTCAGTTAGTTTGGATTCCTAGTCACTGCGGTATTAAGGGTAGCGTATGCGCTGATGTCTTAGCCAAGGATGCTTGCTCGTCAGCTACAGCTAACCTCTCCCACTATTCTTACCAGGGGTATGACTTACTGAACATGCCAAAAGTCAACCTTCTGTGTTTATGGCAGGAATAGTGGAATTCCACTGGTAGGAAGAAGGGTAGGTTCTACTATGCAGTACAACCTACTATAAAAACAAAACCTTGGTTCTACCCATACAAAAAAGTATCTAAAACCGTTGTATCCGTCCTTTGTAGAATCCGCTTAGGCTTTTGTTGTACTCCAGTTTTCCTAGAAAAAAATCGCGTTCGTGACTCCTCTCTATGTGAATGCGGTTTGGAAGACGGTACGTTAGACCACATATTTTTTGAATGCGCCAATAACATCCCTTCTTTAGATTTATATAGCCGTCTCCCTAAATTCAAGATCCCTCTTCCAATTAATTTTCCATCTCTCCTAACATATTCTTCCCAAGATCTGCTTGTGGCGCTGATGACCTTTATCCGCCACAACAATATTAAATTATAATTTCTAGTTCCGATTATTGCTTCTATGGTGTGGTGGTAGCTGTATGTATTTTAATGTTTTAACTTTTAACAATTTTAATATTTATGTATTCTTATTTTTTGTTTGTTTCAGTCCCGTACTAACTCATCAAGTGTTCAACTGTATCAAAAAGAAATTAGTTTTCGTCTACAGTTCCTCCTCTTATAATTAAATTATCAATCTCAGACACACTTGTTTTCCAATTTACTTTGGACATTGGCAGAATAGTCGACATCGGCTTTGCTTGCCATAAAAAATATAGAATAGAATAGAACATTAACACAAGCAAAATGACATGAAAATACCACCAAACTGTTAAAAAATACTTGTTAAATAAAAACAAATTAAGTGGGTACTCGCGTGTGACAAAAGTTACGCAATAAATAAATGATCTACGACGTCCCAAGCCTAAGATACAATGTGTTATTGTGATCAGATTTAGTAACTATGCTTAGTAAACACTTCGTCACTACGCATTCCACTTTGCACTCAACCATTGCCACCCGATGCACCAGATGAAGCGCCAGCACTCTTAGGGTACCGTGTCAACAAGGGATTGAGTACCGCAGTAATCTTGTGCCGTGTTCCATCGGGGGCTCTGATGACAATGACCCCGTCTTGTGTCCAGCATGCCGCCAACCCAAAATGCAAGCGCGCTTTGCTAAACACGGCCTGCCTAGTTCGGGTTAGGAACTCATGACCGCGGAGCCCTTTAGTCCTGATTTTGCCTTCCACACAGCAGATCTAGAGTCAACATTAACAAATCTTACCAGAATAGGCCGACTGCATGTGGGCCCCCGGCTGGATGCCCCAAGTCTATGGCACCCCCTGATGGACGATGCAGTAATGTCAGGCAGGGCCAGTTTTTTGTTTATGATACCCAGCACCATACCATACTCAACTTCACAATCTTCTTCAACAAACCGGCAATCCTTCTTATCAACCTCAGCAAAACCGGTGAAAATTTGTGTTTCGACGAAAGAGTGTCTCCAATCCATCAACCACTCTGGTGCACTCTGTGATTTGTTTCCTAAGAAGTCCCAGCATAGCGAACATCAATTCTCTGAAAGTCCGGAGCTCCTCTCGAACCTTTGCCACAGTATCCTTTGCAGGACCTGCACACAATATTTGTGCCTCAAGCTCGTTCATTTTCCTTAGGAAGCACTCCTCCAGGTTCTTCTAGGCCGTCTGATTACCAACCAGCTGAGACAATCATGTTGAGTGGATTTGCAACAAATTTAACTTTGACAGGTGAAATATAAGTGATGGCAGGCAGGTGGTGTTGTTTTTTAAATCATTTTAAATCATTTATTTATTTGCAAACATGGGTACAAATATACATTGATGTTTTAGTTTATATAGCTAAGTTCTCCATGTTTAACCATCACATGGGTATGCAAATAGTTAATAGTATGTAGTTACAAGATAAAATTAAATTAAATATGTCAGCCTTATGAAATAGTTATAGCAATATTCAAATGTCAGAATAATAAAATAAAAAAAAATCAATAGAAATTTAAATTACACATAAATATAAATTAAGGTCGAAAACAATTGAAATACCAATTCAAATGCCTGTTCAAAATAATACATTACAGTCAGATTTAAAACTAATACAAATCAAATTAAAATTAATAAATTGATAATTCATAAGACTAGCATTGAATTTTCCCCAACATAGTAAATCGGATGTAGTAGGCCTAGCATTTTTCATTTAAATAGTCATTAATATGATAGTAACACTTCGCAGCTAAGAATTCGTGTAGTGTTTTTTTAAATTGATCCATATTTTTAATTTCAATTATGTGTTTTGGTAGCTTATTAAAGATTTTGGGTGCCATACCAAGAAAATTTTTATTAAAAATTGCTTTTTTATGTGGTATTGTGCATATTTTATATTTGTGACGTAAACTCTTTGGGTGATTGTATAGGTGTATATTTGTCTTAACATAGTTTGCTACTTCGTATATGTAGAGACACGGAAGTGTAAGTAGCTGGAGCTTTTGGAAATGTGGCTTACAACTGTCTGTGCTTTGAATGCCACATATTGCCCTGATGCATTTTTTCTGTGCTCTGAACGCCATTTCTCTATCGGGCGAGTTCCCCCAAAATATAACACCATATCGCAAAGAAGATACTACATATCCGTGGTACGCCATTAATAATGTTGACTGATTTGAAATTTTCCTTAAGTTATAAAGGGCATATGAACACTGGCTAAGTTTCTTGCATACACTTTCAATATGTATTTTCCAGTTCATCTTTTTATCGATCCAGATACCTAAGAATTTTGCATTATCAGTCTCCTGAATATATTTGTCACCATATCGAATATCTAGTTTTTTATTGTTAGTTCTTTGTTCAAACGAAATGTAGGTTGTTTTTTCTAGATTTATTTTGAGATTATTTTCAGTGAGCCAGTTTATTATGTCATTTAAGTTATTATTTATGTCATTTTCGAAAGTCTCATCATTTTCGCTTCTAAATAATATTGTGCTATCGTCAGCAAATAGGATCATCGGATTAGAAATAATTTTAGGCATGTCATTAATATATACAATGAAAAATAATGGTGCTAGGACACCTCCCTGTGGTACTCCAAATAAGGATTTGCGATATTCAGACGTGTATGTTATTTCTGTTTTAGTGTATGGGCAGATTTTCTTTACACATGTACATTGTTGCCGATTCATTAGGTATGATTTAACAAGTTGAAGAACATTACCTCTGATGCCATATTTCTCCAATTTGTTAAGGAGTATTTTGTGGCTCACGTGGTCAAAGGCCTTAGTCATGTCCATAAATAATGCAACAACAGGAGTTCTATTGTCAATATTTGTAAGTGCATGTTTGACAAGCGCATATATAGCGGAATTAATGCTTTTACTTTGCCTAAAACCATATTGTTCGCTGATTAAGATCTTATTGGTTTCTAAAAAGGAATATATACTTTTATAAATTATTTTTTCAAATATTTTAGAGAAGACTGGAATAAGGGCAATGGGTCGGTAGTTACTAGGATCCTGCCTGTCACCTTTTTTAAACATTGGTTTTATTATAAAAAATTTAGTTTTTCTGGGAATACACCCTTTTCAATGCAATCATTGATAATGTGGCTAAGTACAGGAGCAATAATGAAAGATGTAGCTTTAATCACTTTGGTGGTTATATCGTCATATCCAGCGCTGTGTGTATTTTTCAGAGATTTTATTATTTTATTAATGTCAGCTGGTACCGTTGGTATCATAAATATTGAATTAGATATTGTGTCAAATGTCAGCATATTATTATAGTTAATGTCATTCTGAGATTGAATTTGATTGATAAAATATTCATTAAATGATTCCGCTATTTGTTCTGGACTGTGAATAACTGTATTGTCAACAATTATCTTGTCTATTCCTTCTTTTGGATAATTTACTTTCTGTTGATTAATTATACTCCATGTAGCTTTGCTCTTGTTTTCAGAATTGTGTATAGTATGAGAATTTTGGGCTTTTTGCGTTTGTTTAATTATGTGTTTCAATCGATTAGTGTAGGTTTTAAGTTTGTTTTTGTTTTCTGGGTTAGGTGACTTTCGATATTCCCATAGCATGTCCCTTTTCCTTTTGGAACATTTTTTTAGTCCCGTTGATATCCATTTAGGTCTTTTAACTACCGACATTTTTATTTTATTAATTGGAAAACATAAGTCATAAAACAATTTGTATATGTCATGAAACTCATCAAATGCATCATTGGGATCGGAGCACATATATACATCATGAAAAGTGAGACTTTGAAGACATTCTTTAAATGTTTTGATATTTTCATCGCTATAGTCACGTTTCTGAACAATCCAATGAGATAGTGTGCAAGTTTTCTTAAAACGACATTTAAGTAGTTGCGCCGTGTGATCCGATAATGCAAATTCTTTAATCTCACATCTGCTGCCTCTGGTATTGTGAATTATGTTATCGATGCAGGTCCCACTGCACAGCCGTGTTGGTGATCGAGTACCCAAAGTTAGATTATGACTGCGTAGTAAATTTTGGAAGGTCAAAGAGGCTTTTCTATTTTTGCAGATATCTACATTAAAATCTCCACATAGTATGATCTTATTATTTGGTTTTAGGCAAATTTCTTTTAAGATCATGTCCAAATGATCAAAAAACGTAGCCAGTTTATCTTTTTTATTATTTGGCGGTCTATACACACAAATAATGTTTTAAGTGCTATTTTAAATCGACTGTTTCACCAATGTAAATACAGCTGATTAGGTAGTTAATGCAACTATGTGAGAGCTAAGAACTTAATAAAAATACTTAATTATATTTTAAAACTAATTTACAAAAACTGCAAAATTTTTTTAGCGCGTCTTAACTTGCTAACTCTGCAATGTATGACCACAAACAAATTGTTTTTGAAATAAAAAGATGCGAGCCTGGGCCTCTAAAGAAAATTCAGTACGGAGCGGTCAACTACTCACAATTATATAAAACTTTAAAAGAAACCAACTATGAACTTGAAAATAATGACTACACTACTTTTGAGAAATATTTAGAATCGAATATAAACAAGAATAAAACAACCAAAACTAAAATTTTTAATGCAAAAAAGACGGATTGGGTTAATAAAGATCTACTATTTGATATAAGCAAAAGAAATGGTTCCGTCTGGTGCCGGACGTTAAGAATTTCACCATCCCATGTCTCCCGTGGGTGTCGTAAGAGGCGACTAAGGGACAAACCAGAGAATGGGCAGCAGCGTTCTCTGTGCTTCTGTAACAACCATACTGCGATCGCCAACCCGCCTGCCAAGCGTGGCAATTATGGCAAAACCCCCCCAATGAATAGCACAAATAAAAAATGGCCCTTAGTACCCGGCAGCCTGCCTACCCTCGACTACGGTAGCGGTCGAGGTTACGGCATGGCAAGGAGTCTCCGGATCTCCGGACGAGATCCGGCTACCCCAATAATCACCGACGACTGGTCCTGGTAACGTACAACACGCGCACACTTCGGACTGACGAGAAGATCACCGAACTCGAAGAGGAATTGAGCAGGTTGCGATGGAGTATTATAGGGTTATCTGAAGTCCGAAGAAAGGGGGAGGACTCGATAATCCTCAAATCCGGTAACCTGCTCTATTTCCGAGAGGGTGACCGGCAGTCCCAGGGTGGTGTCGGGTTTATCGTCCACAAGTCCCTTGTGAACAACGTGGTGAAGATCAAGAGTGTGTCGACCAGGGTGGCGTACCTTATACTCAGAATATCCTCAAGATATTCGCTGAAGGTCATACAGGCATACAGGTCTACGCCCCAACCTCGGCACACTCGGCACACTCGGCACACGTCTAAGTTTTTCAAGACCCGTCGTACAGATAGAAACAAAAAGCTCGCTGATCCTACCAAGTCTCTGATCCTACCAAGCTTATGAAGGAGAGGTATGAGATGATCCTGCAGTCTTCAGATGAGGCGTGCAAATACCGGCAGCTCAATAGACAGATCTCTAAATCCTTGAAAAGAGACCTCCGCCGCTTTAATACCGAGTGTATTAAAGACGCGATTGAGCGAAATAAAGGCTCCAAGGTTTTTTCAAGGGATCTGGCTATTGGGCAGAGCCAGCTCACGAAACTGAAGACCGACGATGGCAGGATCGTATCCGCCAAACCGGAGCTTCTGAGGGAGATCGAGACATTCTATGGGCAGTTGTACACATCAGTCAGCAAGCCCGTTGCCCGTTGCAAACTTCTGAAGGCGGGTGGAAAACCGGTCCTTAAGGCCCTTCAGAAGCTGTTTGATTCCATCATACTCGAGGGCAAAACGCCACAGGCACGGTGCAGGGGTGTGGTGGTACTCTTCTTCAAGAAGGGCGACAATGCTCGGCTGAAGAACTATAGACCCATCTCACTTCTTAGCCATGTCTACAAGTTGTTTTCAAGAGTCATCACGAATCGTCTCGCGCGCAGGTTTGATGATTTCCAGCCTCTCGAACAAGCCGGATTCCGAAAAGGCGTTAGCACCGTAGACCACATACATACGCTGCGGCAGGTTATACAGAAGACCGAAGAGTATAACCTGCCTCTCTGTTTAGCTTTTGTGAACTACGAGAAAGCCATCGATGCGATCCAGAGTAGGGTTGTACTGCAGTCTCTCCAACGGTGCCAGATCGACTACCGGTACATTGAAGTGTTTATGTGTTTCTACAAGAACGCCACCACGTCAGTCCGTCTTCAAGATCAGACCTCGAAACCAATCCTTCCTCAGCGTGGCGTGAGACAGGGAGACGTCATTTCTCCGAAACTATTCACTGCTGCGCTGGAGGATGTATTCAAGGTTCTGGACTGGAGGGGCCTAGGCATCAACGTTAATGGCGAGTACATCACTCACCTTCGGTTTGACGACATAGTGGTCATGGCTGAGACCATGGAAAGCCTCAGTAAAATGTTCGATGACCTCAGTAAAGCTTTCGTAAGAGTGGGTCTTAAAATCAACATGGACAAAACCAAGGTCATGGTGAACGCCCATGTAGCACCCACTCCTATCAAGATCGGAGACTCTACACTCGAAGTTGTAGACGATTATGTCTACCTGGGACAAACGATCCAGTTGGGTAGGTCCAACTTCGAGAAAAAGGTCAACCGCCGAATCCGACTCGGCTGGGCGGCGTTCGGGAAGTTGCGTGGTATCTTCTCGTCCATTTTACCGCAGTGTCTCAAGACAAAAGTCTTTGACCAGTGTGTATTGCCAGTGATCACCTATGGGACCGAGACATGGTCGCTCACAATGGGCTATACCAGAAAGCTTAAAGTCACCCAAAGGATTGCTCTTTAGAGGGCTATGCTCAGAATTTCCTTGCGTTATCGCGTCAGAAATGATGATATCCGCAGGAGAACTAAAGTTGCCGACATAGCCCGGAGAATTGCTAAACTTAAGTGGCAGTGGGCAGGGCACATTGCTCGCAGAACGGATGGCCGATGGGGCCGAAAAGTTCTGGAATGGCGACCGCGAACCGGAAGACGATACGTTGGCAGGCCTCCCACTAGGTGGACCGATGACCTGGTTAAGGTTGCGGGAAGGCGCTGGATGCGAGACGCACGGGATCGATCAATGTGGCGACGCCTGGGGGAGGCCTATGTCCAGCAGTGGACGTCTTTCGGCTGAAATGATGATGATGATGAAAAGAAATGAAGAATGGGCAAAGATGAAAGAAAATCCTAAGGATGATGAAATTAAAGAATCTTTTATTTGTATTCCAAATTCCATAATGTGTCAGAGAAAATTCAAACCACTAAAAAAAAACATTACTTTAAATAGTTTAGTAACTGTTTTAAAAAGCTCCTAAAGCCTTTTGTGAATGTTTCAACAACAAATTTTCGAACAATGATATAGACACATTAGTTTCAAACATTCGACTGTATCATTTACCTACATACAAAAATAAACGAATGATAACATTACGCCTTGAGTGCCCCGAAAGCATCGACAGAGGTGTTTACTTATAAAGAATTGAGCGGTACTTTGCTTTCGCCACGCTTCAAAACTACAGTAGAAACTGACATTCAAATATGGATTTTCAAAATATAACTATGCGAAGAAATAAAACGGTAATCAACTCTCCGACTTCCTCTTTTGACTCCGCTAATTCTGAATATCTTTCAAAAAGTTTACCACAAACTGCCAGCTTAAGTTGCGAAGAGTGTGAAAGACTAAATGGAGATATTGAACAGTTGAGAATGCAATTAAATGCTGCTCATGATGAAATTGACAACTTAGTCATGGAAAACGCCGCTTTGAAGAAACAAACAACTGAACAACAAAATGTAATAGCTAAACTTAAAAACATATGTATCGCCCCACGTAGTAGTACAAAAAAAAACTCAACTTTAAAGAAAAATAAATGTATGATACAAAATTTAAATATTACCAAAAAGAACCTTGATAAGAGTCTCATAGATCTAGAAACAAATAATGATAAGGCAATCATAACAGATGGCGCTTCAAGCAGTACGAGCGAGAATTGTTCACCTCTAGATCACAACTGCAACTTGAAGCAGTAAGATCTATGCACAATAGATGGCGCTGTAGCTAGAACTAAAGAAATAAAATTATCTGATGCACCAACTTCAATTACAAACGATGCGGAAATCATACAAATGGAGAACTAGCGAAGAAATTACTTAATAAAAGAAAAGCAAAGAAAAAGGAAACTATGTGTCCTTAGTAACTGCAACAACTATCGGCCGTTGGAAATTATAGAAGATACTTTCTGCGAACAGTTTGAGTATTGCCATTATGTGTCACCTAATTGTAAAGTGAAAGAAATTCTCACAAATATCACGAACAAGGTTCAAGATTTTAACATGGACGACTATTGTTTAGTAATGATTGGCGAAAGGGACTTTAAAGATAATGAAGACTACATCGAACTTGTTAGACTAATAAGAGTATCCTTGGAACAAACAACTCATACAAATGTGATTTTATGCTCTCCGGCATACGTAAGGGGAGCCCTTATTCATAATTATCGAGTAGAATTGTTTAATAATTTACTTTACATGGACATACAAAATTATAAATATGCATATTTCTTTGATACGAATCGTGACCTCTGCTTGGAAATGTTCTCATATAAAACGGGAAAATTTAATAAACTAGGTATAAAGTGTATATTTGGAAGTATTTTCAGTCGCATACTTGTTGACATAAAAAATATCCATTGGATTATGACCATGAGAATTCACAAGTATCACTGACGAGTAAACCTCATGTACAAAATAAGTTTTTTCGTGCCTCCCTAAAAAAACCATGCCAGTAATGATAAACAACAACTTACATTGTTACATCAAAATATAGCTGGAGTACTCAATAAATTAGATTTCTTTGAAATAACAATATCTGAGTTGACGAAAGAGATGGGTGTTATAGACTTTATATGTCTTAGCGAAACCTTTATACAATCTGGTCATGAATGTAATCTTAAACTAACAAACTACAAGCTAGCTTCGAATTACTCAAGATCCAATAAAAAACGGGGCGGCACGTGTATATTGGTGAGAGAGAATTTGGTTTTTGGCCCTTTACAAATAACAAATGAAATGGCTAGCGATTATTCTTTCGAATGCTGCGGTATAGAAGTTTCGAGTCATAACTTAATACTAGTATGTGTTTATAGAATCCCGGATTCTGATGCTGGTATATTTTTCAAAAAAATGGAAGCTTTGTTACACAAATTAAATCATAAAAATAGGAATCGTATTGTAATATGCGGAGACTGGAATATTGATATATTAAAAGACACTACACAAACCAGAGAATTAATATCTATTTTGCATAATTTCAACTTATTGACACATATTAAAATGCCCACTAGGAAAAAAAGGTGCATAGATCAAATAGCCAGTAACATCTCGATCCTAGACACAAAAAGCAGTATACATAACCTAGCACTCTCAGATCATGATACTGGACAGTCATACGTAAGTTCTTTCTTCCGTTATCTAATAATAAGTCGCAGATCCCAAATTTCTTTTATGAAGTCAAAAGAGATTACAATAAAAACAATATTTACAAGTTTCTTGATTGTATATCGGCTTTAAGTTTTAATGAATTATATGAAGAAATAGATTGCAAAAATGCATTTAACATATTTCATGACCTATATTTTCTCTTTTACAAATTATGTTTCCCAGAAATAACAATAAAAAAATATAATAAACCAATAAAAAATAAATGGATAAGTAAAGGTATAAAAATGTCGTGCATAAAAAAGAGAACTTTATATTATACTTACCAACACGATGCCGTAAGCAAAAAATATCATAAAAGAAGATACCTGACCTATTCTAGAATTTTAAAAACATGTATATCACATTCACAACTAATAAATAACAAAAAATATTTGTATAATTCTAAAAATAAATGCAAAGCGACATGGTCTATTATAAAAAATAATATAAATAATGATGATAATTATAAAAATGACATCAAAGAATTAATAATAAATGATAATATAATTAATGATCCTAATGACATATGTAATCAATTTAATAACTATTTTATAGAAATGACCAGTAAATTTAACCTTAGTAATAGTAATAACGTAAGTAACATTGACATTACCACTAACACTGGCAGCATTTTTTTGGCTCCAGTGAATGAACAAGACGTTGTAAAAATTATCAACTCTTTCAACAATACTAAAGCTACTGGTTATGATGAAATAACCACAAAAATAATAAAACTAAGCAGCAAAAGCATAGCAGCACCTTTAAGTTATATAATTAATCTGTCATTTGAGACAGGCACATTTCCTACTAGATTAAAACAATCAATTGTTAAACCAGTATACAAAAAAGGTAACCGCACAGATATGTCCAATTATAGACCCATTACATTGATCCCTATCCTATCAAAGATTTTTGAAAAGGCAATGTACGGGAAAATAATCAACTTTTTAAACATAAACAGCATTCTTACTGAGAACCAATTTGGTTTCAGGAAGAACAGTTCTACTTCTCTTGCTTGTTTTACTTTGGTCAAAGAGATATCTGAAGCCCTCAATAACAAAATGTCTGTTTTGTCAGTGTTTTTAGATATGAGCAAAGTATTTGATTTTGTCCCACATAATCGCCCACTTTGCAAAATGGAGAAATACGGCATAAGAGGCAAGGCGCATGACTGGCTTAAAAGTTATTTGTCGAGTCGCCAGCAAAGGACAGTAATATCAAAAATTGACAATAACACAAGCAAAGCATACAGTTCAGAATTAAAAATAAACAGTTGTGGTGTTCCTCAGGGAAGTGTATTAGGGCCTCCATTATTTATAATATACATATATGACTTTTGCAAGAGCCTTAAGCATAATTGTACACTATTTGCTGATGACACTACTGTCACAATTAAATCTTCAAGTAGGGATGACGTAGAAACTGACACCAACAATGAAATACTCAAAGCAAGTAAATGGCTTGAATCTAATAATTTACGTGTAAATATTGAAAAAACAAAGCTAGTACAATTTCAAACATATAATTCTTTGGTAAAACCACCTCAAATACAATACAATACTTCAATTTTGGAACCCGTACGTTCAACCTTATTCTTGGGAATAGTTATTGATGAAAAATTAAATTGGAAAGAACATGTAAAAAAAGTCTGCACTCGTCTTGACAAATTTGTGTTTGCTCTTCGAAAACTGAGACGAATAGCCAGTAAAGAAACAGCACTAAGTGCTTATCATGGCTATGTTGCATCAGTGCTGCGTTACGGACTCGTGATATGGGGAAATTCAGTAGATGTGAATAGGGTATTCATTGCACAAAAGAAATGTGTCAGAGCTGTTTGTGGAGCAGAATATTTAGACCACTGTAAGCCATTATTTAAAGCACTAAAATTCTTCCACTTCCTTGTCTATATGTTTTTGAAATTTGTATGTTTGTAAAAAGGTATTCGCATATGTTCTCATTGTATGAACACATTTCCAAGAGAGTGAAAAGCAGAAGCCCAAATAAATTACTTGCACCTAGCCAGAGACTACAATTGTATAGCAGGAATTCCAAGTGCATGGCAATCAAAATATTTAACAAGCATCAGAGTGTTGCCCCCATCAGAGTTTACCCCCAAGCATCAGAGTGTTGCCCACTAATAAATTTAGAAAAACAATATTTGCCTGGCTATTAGACAATTGATTCTACTCAGTAAATGAATTGTTAAATTATAAATTTTGACATTATATTTTTATTATTTACACTACTATTACCTATTTACACTTGTTTACTTGTAATGTTTTTTTTTTTTTTTTTTTGAAGCATTTGACATTATATAATTAGTAGATTTTGACGTTATGTAATTAGTAAATTTTGACATTTTATTTTCATATAAACTGATTTATAATATTGTACGTCTCAAGCGTCGCGCGCACACCATGTATGCGTAGGCTATTGCTGTGTCTATTGTGTCTGCTTATATATATTATCTTGTACTTAGCGTTTCGATGACAAACTGTTTAATACAATTTTAGTGTTGCGGCCTAGGAACTTGGACAGTTTGATTTTGTAGGTTAATTTTAATATTTCTACACCGGCAACGGTAGTGTATGTGAAACTGTTTAATATTAAGATCTTGTATGTACCATATACTCAGAAATAAATAAATCTTATCTTATCTTATCTAAAATGTGGACACTTATAAATAACCTCACCTGATATAAAACAAAGATAAGCTGTGCTCCGGAAATACTTGATAGCCTTGCATTTGACAAAATACAAGTATGCGAATATTTTAATACTTACTTTTCGACAATAGGCTCTAAATTGGCAAATTATTTTGTAACGTGACGTTTAGCTCCGAAGGGCTTAACGTAAGTCACGTTAATATAATAAGATGAAATTAAGGGCCGTTCGACGTGCCGCCCGCGAAAACGACTGACTGAGGGATCAGCTATGGCCGTTGCCGCTCGCCTCTTCTAAGTTGGCGAAGGGGGAACCACAGACCAGGGCGGCGTGACACGGTGCGTTGGGACGGCTGGTGGAGCGCTACCACGAGATGTGGACCGACGAGAACGCAGTGCGCAACCTGCGTGTACTGCTGGCGGGCAAGCTGTGGCTGCGCGCAACACTGTAAACTTTACTGCTGCAGCCCATGCACCACGCCCAGTAGGTAGGCTGGAAGGCAGGCAACAAGGAGTGTCAAGGAACCGGGCTGTGGCGTTACACGCCGTAAATACGCAGGTATACGATAGGCAGGGAGGCAGGCAGCAAGGAGTGTCGAGGAATCGGGCTGTGGCGTTACACGCCGTAGATACGAACCCTCCTACAGCGGTAGGCAAGGCATCGGACAAATGATACACAGTATATCACACACAATATATTTAACTGGACCACTTCAGAAAGTAATACACTTACACAAGCTGGAAATTTACAGTTTTGAGAGTTTTCAGAATAAAAAATACACTTGGTATTATAGTAATAAGTAGTCAACCGACTTTCGGCGTTCCCTGCCCGAATCTAACTCAAAAAGCTGATGCCCGTTTTTTCTTCGTTCTATCATATCTTCTAAATTTAAAATTCAAATCTCGATTAAAAAATCAAGACCAGAACGAATAAAAAACGGTTTACAGAGGGGGGAAGTTTGCCGCTGCCCTTATTATAATGTACAACTAGCTTAAGGAAGGTCTAGTCCATGTTATGTTATGTATATATATGGCTATGGCTTAAGAAAATAAAATAGACAGACAGACGTCAGATAAGATGAAAATGTTAGAGTATAAAATATCCCATTCTATTTTACAAATTAGCAATATAAATTAAGTTGAAGATATTAAATCAATCAGAGATAACTAAAAATATGCTTTTCAGGTGTTAAAAGTATCAAAGTATACATAAAAAATAGTCACATGAATTGATACAATATCAAAAGATTGAGAAGATCATGATGTCGATATAATCTTACTAAATTTTGAAACCTGGACTTACTGCGAACACGTTACAAACTATACGCGATCAATAAGAAATTTTAATATAATGTTGCCTTTTGAAATTATGGTAAACAATAACAACAATATTATTACAAAATGTTATTAAACTATCGTATCCTATTCACAATACTATAACATAAAGAAAATTACACATATACAATTATTCATTCTTAAAATGTTTGGGGCAATTAATTCTACATTTGCCAGACTCACAGGTTGTATATGAAAGATCACTACCCTTACCAAGCTTACTTAAATCATTTTTGAGATTAGTTTTAGCATCGTTGATATCCTTATCATTTAATATATGGAAGCCATTTTCAATTTTAGCCTTTGGAATCTCATTATTTGGAATATCGTCGTCGTTTTTTATTTTGTCCTTAGTTTGATTGCTTACTTGTATCGCGTTTATTTGTGCTTGAAGTTGTTTTCTAGGTTTCTTGATGTACGTTTTGATGTAGAAGTCAGCAAAGAGTACCAGCATGAATAGATTTTGTGGTAATAACGCAGCACTGACCCAACGGGGGTATTCGCAGTCAGTCTTGAAGACTATGAGAGCCATGTGCATTGCACACCAGAAGAATTGTACCTGAAAAGAATTATTAATAGCATTCAATGATCAGCTCAATCAGCGCCAGTGGTTTGCACAGCAGTGGATTGTAAAGTTACAGGATGTTAAAGATGACAATAAAGTTCTTTGAGCGAATTTTTCAGGTAATTGTGAACAAAAAAATAGTCAACTACAATGATGACGGAGTAAACGCTGATAATGAAGCTTGAATATATAAACGCCTGACAAAATAAAATTTGCAAAACGTTATTTTACAATACATTGCTATTCTAAACCTTAAGGCGTAAGCAACGGAAGCAATATCCAAGTCTGTTGACTGTCCTTTAATCGGCTTCAATGCAGCTGTATTTTTCATTTTTTTTATGTTACATATTATTATTTCACTTGATATGAATTTATTTTTATAATATCACGTTGCGTTGCCTCCTGAACTATAAGGATTATCATGAAATACCGTCAGTCGCCGCATTGGGAGGCCTAGAAAACTCTGGCGTGATGACGAGAAGATGGAGATAGCGAAACATCGAGAAGAGTAGAAAACTATGGAGAGACCTTTACCTACCAGTAGGATACTTGTAAACAGGTTGAAAAAGGTACAAAATAAACAAAAAAACTTACAATTTGCAACTGTGTGACAAGCTTCTTTAACCAAATCGCATTTTTGATGCTCGGTACGGCAACCGTCAGAAGATAGTATGAGTACATCACAACATGAACAAAACAGTTGATCACACCAATCAGTGTAGCGTGTCCACCTGAAAATAGAGATATATTTCAATGATTTAGGGCTTTCTTTTGTTATTTATTATAATTCAAACTTAACTCAGAGTTAGTTGCAGTTTAGTTTTCCGAGTAAATTTACCTTTGTGAATTTAGTACATTGGGTACTGCAGAATCCAGTAAGTAAGCCTTCCTAGCCAAGTATGAGTTAACCGAAAACCGAACCGCAGGTGAGGTCCGGTTATATACGAGGCCAGGATGGCTTACTTACTGGTTGAGGCTTTTATAATGCTTTTCTCAAAAATGAAAGAAAGTTTAACAACAAATTATTGTTTTTGAAACTCCATGTTAATTTTAGAATGGAAAGTTTTAATCCAACATGATTTAAAACTGAAATTACTAAATAGAAACATAAAATCCCACACTTTTCTTCTACAACATTAATAAGTACAAAACGCAACGTGCATACTTTTTCTGCGTCGCGTTAAGTGTCACAGACTATATAATGGCTATTTAAGGCTCCAATATATCTATCTCATAAAATGTCATATCAAAAAGAGAGATAGATATTTATTTGGAGCCTCCCTCCTATAACCATGTTATAATGGCTAAACTCTAATCTGTGTCTGGTGTTATGTTTTTTTTTTCTAAGTAGATCTAAAGAGGATGATCTACTGTCCAGTAAGTAAATTACATATTAACTTACTGGACAGTAGGAGATTCCAAATTTAAAATCTCGCCTAAGTATATAATAAGTCTCCGGTAGATTTCACTTTCTGGATACTATTTAGAGATGTTATCGCAACATTACATACCATTTTTGAGAAAAAAATATTTACAGGTAGCTTTTTTCAGATAGATATACATTTATATTATCATCATAACCATCATTATAAGTGTAATTCCCTGCCGGAGTCTTTGTTTCCTGACAGCTACAATACAGGGGTCTTTAAGTCAAGAATGAATAGGTTTATTCTAGGCAATCGTGCTTCACCGGTGACCACATCATCGCTTACCGTCAGAGAGATAGTGGTCAAGCGCGAGGCTTTAAATTATAAAAAAAAATAACCTGCAGCCTAATTGCGTAAGTGAATTCGGCAAGGCGAATGATTTTCCTCCATCAATCGACCAATCACATAGACAGAAATCCACAACGTATCATTCATCTCGCACGTCGCTCGACAAATCCTTCGCCTAGCCGAATTAACTTACGCAATTATGCTGCTGAATACTGTAATAGAATTTGAATATATGAATAAACTAATGCACTTTGTTTGATGAATGCTCTGTGTTATAAGGCACTAGCTTTTCCGCGCGGCTTTGCTCCCGTGGTGTACCTCACAGGAGCCGTTTACGGTATAAAAAATATCATAAGCCACTTATAAATTATGTAGTATGTCATGTATGTTATGTGTGTGTTATTATTATAGTGTGAGAAAGATCTCACACTATCTTTTTTTTTTTCTTATTCTCTAGCGTTTGACCACTATCTCGCGTAATGTTAAGTGATGATGTTGTTTTTTTACCAAAATTAATAGTCTTTATTATTTCATTACAAAATTTTGCCACAAATTCAAACCTTCTTGTCATCATAAACTTCTCTTTTAAAACTATAGAAACAATAGAAAATACAAATAAAATGTTACTGCAATATTGCACTGTTTCTGTAAAGTTAACATTTTAAAATGTTTCGTCATTCAATCTTTGTCATCTTTTCCTCCACAAGAGTTGTATGCCCATCGAGAACATTTTAGACAACGAATCCATTGCTCTGTTGATTCTGATCACAAGTACCGACAGTTATGCATTCAGCTTCGTTATTTTCTTCTAAGGAACGTTTGTTACCTTTCTTTTTGAGCACCTTTTCTCTTTTTTTTATCTGATTTAAATTCTTCCAAATCTTTAGCTACCCTCTTTTTTGTTATTTTAATTTTGGGAAAAATGCGCTTGTGGTTAGTACAAGCTCATTTTTGTATGGTCTCTGAAATAACTGTTGTTTTCCCTCTTCGCTTGGTGACTCTTTTGTTTGTTCTGTTCTCCTTGGGCAGTGGCATTATTTGTTCTGGAGTTTGTTCTGGAGTTGTTGTTAAAGTTGGTCTATCAGTCATCCAAGAAAAACCAAGTTGTGGAGAAAGTTGCGTTGTTGGGGTTGGTTGTCTGTGTGAAGTCTTTTCACCATGCTCAACTTCTAGGTGCTCATGAGTAAGTGGCATGTTGTCACCCTGCAAAATGGCTTCATCGATTAAGGACACCTAAGCCGGCTGAGGATTGGCTGTAGTGCAAAGTCTGCATCAGTCCTCCTCATCAGTATCCTTATTCATTGGCCAAATATCTGTGGCTCTATATGCATTAATAGCAGTCGTCATATTTGCTTTAGATACAAAAGCTTTACCGAATAGTGCAGCAGTCTGTTGCGTCCCCACGCGTCCTAAAAAAATTTACAGAAACACATAAAAAGCATTTTGTTTCTGTACGAGCATCGCCTTATTATACGTATTATTTTAGTTTTACCTGAACAAACATTTGGTTATACACCGATGGACTACGCTATCGCGCTCACTACTAGTAACCTAATTTATGTATTATAAAATGTAATGTTTTAACTAATAAACTGTCAATCATCAACGGACACATAACTTTGATTTCATTTCCTATACACATCCCGGTTGACTGTTCCACCTTCATACCACATCTCAGTGTACGGAGTTACTGCCCGTACAGTTTCCCTTTAAAAAGTTACCCACTTTAGCTACATAAAAAAGAGGCAAACCTTTCAAACGATACCAGTACTATGCCCCCAGTGTTACTATTTAAACAAAACATAAACTGAAAACATCTTACAAAAAATTGAAAAAGATTCGGTCGGCGACATCTTGTATTTTCATTTTGAACCCATATTAGCATTTAGCGTCCCCAACGTCAAGGCCTCGCGGGCGACTAAAGAGCCGTATGGCGGTCGCTGTGTATATGTATTATTATCTTATTAAAATAATTAAACTATTTTTTATAAATATAACCTGAGAATAAATTTCTATAGATTGTTAACTTTTTTCAGTGAATCTTTTATAATCTTCTAGATCAACAAGAAAATGATATAAAAACATCGTTTTAAACAGTTAATAAACTACAATAAATATTTTTTTGCATTTAAACAATCACTATTTGTTTGTTTATCATTGAATCAAAGTGATGTAAAAGTCAGGGCCATCATCATTTCAGCCGAAAGACGTCCACTGCTGGACATAGGCCTCCCCAGGCCTCACCACATTGACCAATCCCGTGCGTCTCGTATCCAGCGCCTTACAGTAATCTTAACCAGGTCATCGGTCTAACTAGTGTGAGGCCTTCCAACGCATCGTCTTGCGGTTCGCGGTCACCATTCCAGAACTTTTCAGCCCAATGTGCCCTGCAATTTAAGTTTCGCATTTCGTCTGGTTATGTCGGTAACTTTGGTCCTCCTGCGGATATCCTCATTTCTGATGCGATAATGCAAGGAAATGCCGAGCATAGCCCTCTCCATTGCCCTTTGGGTGACTTTAAGCATTCTGATAAGGCCCATTGTGAACGACCCCGTCTGTCCGGTCCCATAAGTGATCATTGGCAACACGCATTGGACTTAGACTTTTGTCTTGAGACACCGCGGTAAAATGGACGAGAAGATACCGCGCAACTTTACGAACGCCGCGCCACCCAGCCGAATCGGGATTCGACGGTTGACCTCATGCTCGAAGTTAGACTTACCCAACTGAACCATTTGTCCCAGGTAGACATAATCATCTACAACTTCAAGTGTAGAGTCTCCGATCTTGATAGGAGTGGGTTTTACATGGGCATTCACTATGACCTTGGTTTTGTCCATGTTCATTTTAAGGACTCCCCATGGTCTCAGCCATGATCACTATGTCGTCGGCAAACCGAAGATGAGTATAGTACTCGCCATTAACATTGATAGCTAACCTCCTCCAGTCGAGAACCTTGAAGACATCCTCCAGTGCAGCAGTGACCAGTTTCGGCGAAATTACGTCTCCCTGTCTCACGCCGCACTGGAGAAGGATTGGTTTCGAGGTTTAATCCTGAAGACGGACTGACGTGGTGGCGTTCTTGTAGAAACACTTTAACAATTCAATGTACCGGTAGTCGATCTGGCACCGTTGGAGAGACTGCAGTACAACCCTACTCTGGATCGCATCGATGGCTTTCTCGTAGTTCACAAAAGCTAAACAGAGAGGCAGGTTATACTCTTCGGTCTTCTGTATAACCTGCCGCAGCGTATGTATGTGGTCTACGGTGCTAACGCCTTTTCGGAATCCGGCTTGTTCGAGAGGCTGGAAATCATCAAACCTGCGCGCGAGACGATTCGTGATGACTCTTGAAAACAACTTGTAGACATGGCTAAGAAGTGAGATGGGTCTATAGTTCTTCAGCCGAGCATTGTCGCCCTTCTTGAAGAAGAGTACCACCACACCCCTGCACCGTGCCTGTGGCGTTTTGCCCTCGAGTATGATGGAATCAAACAGCTTCTGAAGGGCCTTAAGGACCGGTTTTCCACCCGCCTTCAGGTTTGGTCATGCATCACCGTCATCATTGTTGTTTTTTAAGCTGTTTCAGAGTCATCCTAATCTCGTATAGGCTGACGTCCGGGATATTTTCGGTATAGTGTCTTCAGTTTCGTGAGCTAGCTTTGCTAAATAGTCAGATCCCTTGAAAACACCTTGAAGTCTTTATTTCGGTCACGCGATTGACCTCTTTAATACGCTCGGTATTAAAGCGGTGGGGGTCTCTCTTACACGCCCCATCTTAAGACTGCAGGATCATCTCACGCCTCTCCTTCATAAGTTTGAGAGTAGGATCAGGGAGCTTTTTGTTTCTATCTGTACGACGGGTCTTGAAAAACTTAGACCCGTCTATATGGACAGCTTCCACGAACCCATCACTGTATTCATCCACGGAGCTCCCTAGGCACTCGAAACGATTCTTGAGTTCGAGCTAATAGCTCTCCGGGTTTTGGACCTGGATCCGTGCTGGATGAAGCGTGGATTTCATCGGTCAAAAATTTTCAAGCTTAATATTAATGTTCAATGTGCCTCTTACCATGCAGTGATCGCTTCCGGTTTTCACCGAATTCATCACAGAGACATTGAACATTTGCTTCTTGGTTGACATGATGAAGTCGATCTCATTATTGTTTGCACCAATGTCCGGGTACCTGCACTTAAACGTGATCTTCAACAATGCACTATTGTAAAACTATTAACAGATCGGGTCCCTACGGAGTGATTTAAGGAAAAGAGCAACGGTCGTTGTTGCCATGCTAAAACGAAGTCGTTATATTTACTAATTCAGTAGTAGGGACAGTAAACTCTTTCTATTTAACTTTGATCACTATTTATACCATATTTATCGATCATGTCCTTTGTTTCACTTTGTTTTATTTCTGTATTAAAAAAAATAATTCAAAGAAAAAAAACGAAATTAGCATAAGAGAGAAGTTTAAGATGAAAGGGCTATTGAAACAAGATTGTTACCTGGTAAATAAGTGATTCCAATCCATAAACATAAACACATTCCAGTGTGGTGGTAGATATGCAGGAAGCTTACTTGGTTCAACTTTTTACGTAGCACGAAGAATATCTAAAATAGGTAAATTTTATATTAGACTAGTTATCCCGACAGACGTTCTCCAAATTATCTAAAAAAACTATAGTGACTATAATTAAGTATTATCAGTTTTCCGGAATAATCACATGTTTCGGACATTTTTTATGATACTTACTGTATCTAGAAGGTCAATGAGTTTTAGCAGAAAATAGTAATAAACCGTTCTTGCAATTTCCATGGGTTTTGGTTCTTTCGAGAAGTCGACAGGTTCACAAACCCATTTGTAGTCCCATCCCCACGCTAAGTATAAAGACTGCAAATATATGAATAGAAAATTAATCATTTTGTATTACAATCATATAAAAAGATGAAACAAAAAACAGAACATATCTTCTCATTTCAGATATAAAAGAAAGATAAAAAAGTCTATGTGTAATTAGTATGGGACAAGGGCAGATAGTTGTTGTTGAGTTCAAATAGTTCAGAACTAAAACTAAACTGCCAAATGTTGTGATCAAAATTAATATGATAAACTGAAAATAGAATGACTTGGGATAATTACCTTCACAAACAAATACAAGCAAGCCACTACTTGAAGTGCATTATATACTATAAGAAGTTTATCTAAATTGTAAGGTTGACGATTCTTCATATACTTTGGTCCCCATTTTAATATAAACATCAAATAAAGACCAAGCAGTGCTAGAGTTTGGTAAGGCTTAGCTACAAATAACCATCCCTTGGTTCTGGGGTCTGAAATTGAAATAAAAAATAAAGTTACATCATGTTTTAGAATCGCAGAAGGCTGATGTTAAGGATATATACTAAATTAGTGATATCTATTTAATATACAGAAAAATATTTTAGCAACAACTTTCACCAAAAAAAGCAAAATAAAAATTTTTGACACGACGGTTAAAAAGTAATTGAAAAAGGATAAAATAATTTAGAAACCCAAGAATATCCATCGGGGGCTATACCCACCTTTCAACTGGCAGTGGGGCGGTGTCGAGCTAGTCGCGACGCGCGCTTTAGTAGTCATTGCTTCGAAATAAACACCAGGCAGGGGAAACTTAAAGCTATTAACAAGGTAAGTAGTTTAATATGCGTTTTATTTCAGGTAAAACGCTACTATTAAACCACTTGACCGTTATTAATAGCTTTTCTATTGAGACCTGTTTGATATCGCCTGGTGAAAGATTAAGCCAATGTGACCCGATGTGTAAAGATAGGACTTGTGTGAATAAATATTCCAGGCGTTGTGGTTTCGACTATAGCAATCTAATATATTTATTTAAAATTCAAATATATTTAAAGTAGGTCATATGACACAATAAAATTATTAGTATTTTTACTAAGTAAGGTTTCATTTGGCAAGCCTTATAAGTTGAAAACTCTTAGCATTGCTGTGTAGCAGCAGAATCGAACTAGAGTCGAGCCAAGAATCTTAGCTACAAGACTACGATATCGGATCATGGCTAATCATGAGTGATCTAATCCGTCCTGTGGTAAATATATGGTATGCAGGATGCAGGAGACTGAAATTCATACGCTAAATTAATAAATATTAGGTACGATCCGACTTAACTAGCTTCTGTTTAAACCTGAACTTCTCATTTTCTAAATAATATAAAGCGAACTCATGAAAGTGATCTCTCACTGAGAGAAGATCTGCTTTTGTACTGGGCATAACAGTATTTAATAGCAACTGTATCTATTTATTTGAACATCATGCAAAGCTTTGGAACGTAGGTGGGTTTAATGTCATAAGAAAACATTACAGGCTGATTGTGATATAATAAAGATAATAGCATTATCAATGTTTACTAACTCTCTTTAGCACAGTAAAATCAGGATGTTCAAGTAACACTAGCTACTTGAACATAAAACTAAATAATCATAATTGTTGAACGACCAAGTTGGAGTCCCACATGAATTCATGTGGGATTTATTTCAAGTCAATGACGACCAAAGCGCGCGTCGTGTGTGTGCGAAAGAGACAGACGTATTTAGGTAGAAAGAGAGGTGAAATTCAACGGGAAACGGATGCGCCTTTCTCAAAAGAAAAGCTATTAATAACGGTCAAGTGGTTTAATAAATATTTAAGTGGGGCTCCCATACAACAAACGTGTTTTTTTGCGATAATGGTACGGAACCCTTCGCGCGCGACTCCGACTCGCACTTGCTGGTTTTTGTATCTACTCTGGCAATTAGGTTGTTGAAAAAACTTTTTTTTGTAATAAATAGAAAGATCATTTATAAAAAAATAATCTCCCCAATTAATGAGATTCGTGATTCGCGCAATAGCCAAGTACATAGTAATCATTACCTAAGTTATGAGATATGTTCTATGTCTAACTAGATTCCAATTATTATTTGTGTTTATTATATTCTTTCTTTCTTATTTCGTATAAGTTTCTTAATTTGATCATTAAAGACTGAGAAAAGTTTATTTGTAAGGGAACTTATGAGCAAAGTTGACATTGTTGTATAGTTTCGTTATATTATATTTTAATTATTTTATTTTATATGACAGATATAAGCGTAAAACTAATATTGCTGTTTGAATTTTGAAAATCGATTGACGCATTTAAGAGATATTTACCGAAGAATTAGTGTAAGGAATTTAAAATTTAGTTTAATCCATCAAGTGGTGTGCTTATTTCTATGTAATAATGAGTCTTCAATAAATATTTTCACGTTTTTGTTCAACAAAGTTTTTTAGTGTTTGCAAACATATAATATAGATATATATTAGTGTTTATTAATAAGAGGGATATGTTAATAATGTGAAATACCAAAAAAACAGGACTATTATGCATAAATAAATAAAAACTAAGGCTCCACAGATTTTAGAATCTAATGAAGTTTTATGATATACAAAGTCGATGTTTCACGCAAATCGTGTTTGTTAACTTTTTTTTCATCAATATCATCTACCCATATGTAAAAAATATAATATTATGACAATTATCTTTCTAAATGTACCTGATAAACAACAATAACTAACACAGGTCCAATAACACATAATATTCATTACGACTACTTTAGTTATTTATGCTCAAAACTTCCAAATCGTCCATTAGGCAGGTATATTATCGAGATTAGCCTTTATGAATCATTTATCACACATGACTTAATACAGTGTATGTCATAAATAATAATTTTGCATTAATTTTCGGATATATTTAGTCATTTCACGTGTAGTTGACACTGTACTATCGTGAAATTTCTTGAGTATTATGAGGTCACCAACATGGCGAACAATCGTGGCACGTTCGTAATCAGGTGGTTCTTTTAATTTTTTTATCGTTTTTCAATTGGTTATAATTAATTAAAAAATATTTAAGTGTTTATCGCAACGACAATATATATGGATGATACATAAAGTTTTAAAATACATAATAAAATCGATATTTTTTATTTCAAGAACCCAAAAAGAGAAGAGAGAAAATGACAATGCTTACCTGGTAATTCTTCAAACAAAAATTGATATCCTTGCCAAGCAATGCCAAAAACCATCGCCATTTTAACTATTTGAAATCGTCAGCTTATTTCAAAATCTTCTTCTTATTCCTGTTGCTGGTACCACAGCACCTAAGTTAATCTTTTTGCCTTAAACTTTGCCACATCGACAACTTCGTCGGTGATAGCGAGGTAATCGTTGAGGTTTTTAAAAGATTTGTGACTACCGAAAAATTTACTTCAAATACTTGTTTTGTATTCATCAAGTTATTAAATTCTGTTCGTTTCTAAACTTAACTTCAACATCAACAATCGTATCCTCATCGTATGATTTATCCTATTTTGGTTTTATTGTGTCGTTCACATTTTTTAAGATCCAACTAGACCGATAACTATCAAACGACTAATACGATTCTTTACTTTTAATGCATTTGTTCAGTGCTAACGGATATAAATATATTTGCATTAATTGTGCCACCAGTTATTTTTTGGAAGAAATGTAGTACAAAAAGACAACTTGGTTCCGTCTTTAGAGAAAGGTTCATATGGGTTATTAAGGAAACTGAAAATGTCGGGATAACTTGTAAAAAGTTTAAGCCATAAAGCTTCATGTCATACCTAAATTCGGCTTTATTGCTGCCTTTTACCCGATTGCCGAAGGAGGGTAATATGTATGTAAGTTTGTTTTTATATGGCGTTCCAGAGACCGAACGCTCGGGCCGAGTTCGATGATTCTTACATCAATCGATTTGTGTTAACCTTGCGAGAGTCACTAAATACATAACAATAATCGAACTTCACCACAGTGACCATATTGTCAAAAAAAATCGGCGATCTATGTTTTGTAAGGTATCGTTGAATAGGTATTAAAAATCACCTTTAGGTTCCTTTTACCATTTTTCATTTTAAATAACGGTTTAGGGCATTTATTATAATATACGGTATACAATTTTATAGTGATTTAGTGTTTTATTGTTTATAGTTATAGTTTATAATTACCATTCTTGATAATAACCTCATATCTTTCAAACCACTAGACGAATTGATATAATTAATAAATCGTTAGATACCTCTTGACCACCGAGGTGTTCTTAGATGTACACCTCACTAATATAAGAGTTCTGCACTCCAATCTCATCTCAGTCCACCATCACCTGGAGACTGAAAAGCCAGCACTATTTTTCCTTATAGAGACTCAGATAGGAATTCCGTCAGACGTGTCGTTCTTATACTACTCAAGGATTACCCAGCAGCACCTTTTTAAACCATGTGCGGGTGTATGCATGTATGCTCGAGACATAGCTTGCTATCGGCGTCCCTTAACCTTGAGAACTCCTTGTTCTCAGTGCTGTGGGTTCTGTTCGACACAGGGCTGGATAAGATTATCTACTATATCTAGCCTGTATCTATGATACGCATGGCGGAGATCAGGGACAACCATGCTAGTGATCATGCTGGACGAGAGACTTGCAATCTTGCGCTAGCGCTTAATCTCACCCAGCTGGTCCAGGGGGCAACGAGGGTGCCAAATGTTGATTCGGACACAACCAATTGCTTGGACCTTTTGCTGACAACAGGTCCAGACCGATATTCAGTATCGATGGCTTCACCTCTAGGTATTTCCGGCCACTGTCTGGTGGACTCTGTGTCCGTCTACTCCCCGCCCGATCCCAGCCCAAGAGGCACCCGGCGGGTATGGCAGTCCAAGTCCGCACATTAAGATGGGATGCAATATTTCTTCGCATGCTATCCTTGGTAGCCCATTTGCTTCTCTTCGGACGAAACATCGTCAAGCGCTGACGCTGTGACAGATGTGTTGCGTTGGGGGATGGAGACCAATATTCCATTTTGTGACGTAGCAATGTCTAACGTCGACCGACCACGGTTTGGAGCCAAGTGTAACTGCAGCGACGTGGTTAAACACAAGGCCAATCAGGCACAAGTCGACACTCGGATGCGCAAGGTAAATGACGTGAGTCAAAAGAGCCTTCAACACGGCTGCCAAGTCCTGTAAAAAGGTGATGCGATGAGCACGGTTTGACCACATAGCACATTAGCAGAATCGTGAACAAACTTGATTCATACCCAGCGGGTAGCAAAGCGTTTTGGTCCCTGGCTAAGTCAGTCGAATCAAACTTCTGTCGCCCCTTACTACCACCACGGTTGACACCCGTCATGTTTCAACATTGACCCACTCCTCTGAGGAAAAGGCAAACTTGTTTGCTTTCCATTTTGTGGAATCTTCGCATCTGAATTATGTTGGCGTGCAGCCTTCTCTTGAGGGATGTGTGTCAATTATGTTGGACATTCGCAGCCATCAAAAGGACGTCCGTAGGGTGCTGCGTAGCCTTGATGTAAACAAAGTGATCGGCCCCGACGGGATACGAGCAATTCTACTTAAAAACTATGCACCTGAATTGTATTCGATCTTAACACGACTATATCGTCGTTCGATGGAGACTGGAATAGTGCCGAAGGCAAACAGGAATAAAATCAATGGAAAGCCAATGCACAGCTCTTGCCCAAGAATGGCAGTCAAGCTGACCCATCTCGTCCATCCGCTTTAAGAGAATGGAACGTGTGCTCAGCAATAAACTCCTGGCCATACCTAGAAGCGAACACTTCCTCGACATCTCGAAGGCTTTCGACAGGCTCTGGCACTTTAACTGGTAAGCTTCCTTCCTTCTACTATTAATTGGTAAGCTTCCTTCCTTCGGTCTGCCTAGTGGTCTGTGTGATTGGATTGCGGTCTTCCAGAGGGATCGATTCATCAGAGTGTTTAGCGATGACTGCTCGTCCAAGTTAAATATCAGTCATCAGTCATCAATATCAGTATCAGCTGGAGTCCCTCAGTGGTCAGTGCTCTCGGCAACATTATTCTTGCTGCACATTAATGATCTGCTAAAACCCGTTACCTTTGGGTATGCAGACGACAGCAATGTTGCTGAGAGATATGTGTCCGGCGCATGGGCTACCGGGCCTCAGGCTCGGTCCCTCCAGGAGGCCATGGTTGAACGCTTAAATCTGTCCTTGAAGGCGGTCTCCGAAACGGGCGATGCCAATCTGATCAGTTTCAATGCTGCTTAGACACAGTCGTGACCATGTCTTTTTTTCACTAAAAAGAACCAATTAATAAAGGACCATCACAAACTTCTTGGTTTTACGTTGACTTCTTCTTTAATCGGTCCCTCATTACTGAAGATCTTATTTACAGGACCGCTTTAACGTCGTCACGTTGACATCGTACCTCAATTTCGGTCCATTAATTGAGGTGAAAGCTCAGTTGGCTGCAAAAACGGTTCAAAGGTGAGACGGTACTTCACGCCTGAACAGCTGCTCAACTTACATAACGCGCAAGTTCGGTCATGCATGGGGTACTTCTCTCACCTTTGGGACAGATCTGCCAGATACCAGCTTGATGGACTTGAGTCGATTGACAGACGAGCCGATAGGCTTATCGGCAACGATGTACTAGTCGCGTCAGAGCTCCAGAGCCTCGAACATCGACGCCGAGTTGCCAGCCTGTCGATTTTTTATCGGTTACATTTCGGGGAGTGTGCGACGGAACTGTACAATTTAAATTCGTCTAGCCCTTTCCATCGTCGGACTACAAGACGTGCAGCAATGCGTCATCGGTCCATGGTGGGCATCCCACCCATACGCACAAAGCGTTTTGTTAATACTTTCATTGGCGCACAACTAAGGAGTGGAATTCCCTACCGGAGTCTTTGTTTCCTGATAGCTACAATCTTGGGGTCTTTAAATCAAGAGTGAATAGGTTACTAGGCAAGCTTGCTTCACCGTAGACCACATCATCGCTTACCACCGGGCGAGATAGTGGTCAAACACGAGCTTATCTATAAATTAAAAAAAGGAACAAAACGTGGCGAATATTGTGGGCATCCCAGTTTTTCTTTCTTTCAAACCCATCGAGTAGGGTATCAAAATAAATGGTTTTTATACGTATTTTATATATATATTTTATTTTTATAAACTAGACAAAATAATAAGTGTACCTTTATTTTGTATATAGTGTAAGTAGTTAGGTTTAATAAAAAAAAATATAGTTTACTTATGTTTAGTATTTAAGTATGTACATATTTAAACCCTTCTTTTACATTTTTTTTTGCTATTTAAGACAAAATAATCAAATCAAAAGAAACGGAAATTAAATTTTAGTGTATATTATAGAGCAGGGTTCACCAATTACTTTTATTTGGGTCCGTTTCTTTAAAATAATATTCACGTCGCGGTCCGTAAGGTTTAAAGCCAAAAACCCCCTTTACATTGTCACGTGTATTTACTTTGTTAAAATCGATACTAATATTATAAAGCTGAAGAGTTTGTTTGTTTGTTTGAACGCGCTAATCTCAGGAGCTACTGGTTGGAATTTAAAAAATATTTTTGTGTTGGATATTCCATTTATCGAGAAAGGTCAACATCACGCTACGGCCAATAGGAGCGGCGCATAAATAAAAAATGTTGCGAAAACGGGAAAAAATATTCCTTTTTGAGAGCTTCCGTTGCGTGCGCTGCGTAAACGGTTAAAGTTACGCAACAATCATGTATGTAGTGTAGGAAGAGTAGGGTAGGTAGGGTAAATGGGTAGGTAGGTAGCTAGTTGACGGGAGCGAAGCCGCGTGGGACGGCTGGTTGAAATAATAAACTCAAATATGTAAATATAAATAAAACGAGCTTAGATATAAATAAGCTTGATATACACATTTTATCCAAAACTCTGACAAGAAACTTCCATATTTTTGTGTTTTAATGCTATATTTTCTTGGCAATCGATAATTTCCATCTAAATAGTACCTTTATTACTCCCAAAAACCGCAGATTTTGCAGCATTATTGCTCCATCCACCATCTACTTCGACGACCTTCGCAATTTTCGTACAGTTACAATATACTGACTTCGTTCTGTTACACGGCCGACCCCGTAGATCTTTTTAAAAAAAAACTAACTTCTACCGAACCACTTATTTATTCACAAAAATCCACAATTACAACTTTTATTAATGTTTTACTGAATAATACACAATATTACACCAACTAAAATAAAGACTTTCTATAATCTCTTGTATCTCTTGAGATAAGTCTAACGAATTTGGGTTTACGCGACGGCTTCCAGAATCTAACTAACTAAATGAATATTAAAATTCCGCTAATGAGCGATAACTGCAATTCAGCATTGGCTTTGCAATGAAAACTGATGCTTTAACTAGAGAATGCAAATGTCGGCTTTATTGCCTTGTAATAAGGGTTGTAACAGCTCCCCTTTTTTGACGAAGCTTTATCTTATAAGATAAGCGAAGTAAAATAGAAAAGATAGGAGATACAGTGAGATTAAGATGGTCATAAAAACTAACACTAGATATAAATGTACATGGGTACATGTAGCTTATAAAACTATAATTAAACATAGTAAGACATAGTAGATTACAATGGAAATCATAACACCATAATTAGAAGTATATTAAGTTAAGTGTATTTTAAAAGTTTAAATTCCTGTTTGATGGGAATTTGGTCTTATAGGTATTAGCTGTAGATTTATAATTAGTGTTTCGAATTGGTAAAGATTGTATTGGCTTATTGTCTTCATCAGATGTTGATGACATTTCAGTCATCTCGATAGAATTAGAGATTTTGGATTTGCGTTTAGAAGTTTTCTGATTATAACACTGGTTAAATATCTGCACGCAGCATCCAGAATTAGTAGCATTTTTATTTTTAAAATATCTAAAGATCTTATAAATTACACATAAGAATAAACACACAATTAAAATATAAGTAAAAGTAGAGTAGTATGGACCATATTTAATAAAATGTGATTCTTTTTCTAAGTTATTTAACTCTTGTTCTAAATTATCCATTTGATGATTTGCATATTTGAGAGAATCTAAGTTGATTTTGCTTAAAGATATTGGCGACAAATGTGGCAGGCTTTTATTAAATATGTCCTTCTTACAACAGTCATCAGTTGTTATATCAAACTTAATATCTAAAGGAGACTTAGTAATAAAAGAATAAGAGCTAGTTGTTATTAACTGAATAGTTTTAGAATAACCAATACAATTTGCTGTTAGTTTTACAATTCCAGTACCTATGATTGAATAGTCGCTAATGTTATCTTCGCATTTGATTGTCAATTTATTTGTATTTGATTGAACATAAATCCATTTATTGTTATTTAACTTTTGCCAAATATCAATTTGTCCATATAAAAGTTTGGCGTTGCATTCTGTGGGTAACGACAGTGTTACTTCAGTTAATATTTTAGATTCACAGTTTGGATTGCTTATACATGAATATATAGTAGTTAGTTCACAGATAGAAAAGTTATTATTTACTAACTTACATCTAGCAAGTGTGTCCATCATAGCATAATGCATCCTGTCATCACTTAAAGCTATATAGGAGTTAGAAGGTTGAATCAATGCAAATGTGCTATGTGAGTCATCATGCGGAGTAGGTAAAGGTATGATTTTATAGGTCATGAACTTATCAGGTGTTATTAAAGGTATTTGTAATATAAAAACGATCTTATTATTATAGTAATAAGAGCTAAATTCAGAGACATCTATTATGGAGTGAATATTTTGAATGCTTAAAGGAACTGGGAAATCTAACCTTTTGTTTACTTGACTACTATGTTTAGATAATTCTAGATAAAGATTAGAGGGGCTTATAACACTAGGATGTAATATATTAGCCTTAGAAAATAAAATAGAGTTTACTGTAGTATCCAGTAAATTGGAAATACTAAGTAAAGAACCTTCAATTATATTAAGAAGATTGTTTAACCTTGAGGTATGTAGCAGTAAGTTGTCAGTTTTCGTGATTTGGGAAAATATTTCGTTCATCACGTTAATTTGGGTATTTAATTTATTTTCATTTTGATTAAGTTTGTAAATAGTAGTGTTAAAGTTATTTATGGTAGATTTAATTATGTGAATGTTATCTCTCATTAGGTGGTATAGTTCTGTGTCGCTCTTTTTACACGACTCAATTGCAGCATCATATTTTCTAGCGTCGTCTGCATCTAATGTACCAAAAAAGAACTTTAAGATTTCTCCTCCAAATTCTAAAGAGCGTTTTATTTTATTTGTTGATTTATTAGAGATGATATGTGATAGTGACTGTAATTTAATGAAATTTGATTGGATTAAAACTTCAATCGGATTAGACATGTCCTTGCACAAGTTAAAATCTTGTGAATCTTCTGTTTGAATTTTGTTACAGAGATTCAGAGTTTCATGTAATAGAGTTTCTATTTTGTTAAGATAAGGTTCTAAAGAGATTAAATCGACGTGAGTGATAACTTTCCAATGATCACTATAAAAGTTAATATTATTAATAGGTTCAAAATAAATTCCGGGACTATGGTAGATGGGAATGATGCTCGATTCGGTGAGGCTGTGGCTTGAAATGCCGTGCCAGCATAGCGTTCTGAAAGGAAACATAGTATGTGTTAGGATGTTGAAGGTTTTATTTCATTGGTGTGGTATTTTATATTTTTACGACCTACTTGAAGGGTCACATTATGTTTATTATTAACTTTTGTAATTTTGTATGGGCCTTTCCATATAGGCGATAACGCTTTTCGAAGTCTGTGATGGTGTTTTAGGTACACCATATCTCCTGATTTGTATGTGATTTCACGGGAGTTAGTATCATAATATTGTTTTGATCTCTCTTTGCTATTTAGAATATTTTGGATAGCTTTTTCGCGACTAAATCGCATCCTATATTGTAAAGCTCTTATATATTCATTGTATGTGGTATTACCGGAGGTTTCATATAAGGAATTAGGAATGCATGGTTTATAGCCGTATAATAGTTCATGAGGAGTGAAATTAGTTGTACAGTGGGGAGTAGTATTATATGCTAATATTGCGGTGAATAGATAACAGTGCCAGTCATTTTGATTTTCATTAACAAAGGATTTAAGGTATTCTTTTAGAGTAGCATGTGAGCGTTCAAGAGCTCCATTAGTTTGTGGGTGATACGGAGTAGTGAAAAGGGCTTTGACTTTCAATATATCTGTTAATTGTTTAAATAATTCTGACGTAAAACAAGTGCCTAAGTCTGTTAAAATAGTTTTAGGAAAACCGAAAAGAGACATAAAATGTACGAGGTTTCGAGCTATTTCTTCACTGGTAGCTGTAATCATCGGATAAGCGCTGGTAAATTTGGTTAGATCATCTTGTAGTGTTAAAATGAATTTAAAATTTTGGAAACCCGCTTCGGGTAAGGGACCTACGACGTCAAGGGCTAGTCGTTCAAATGGCCTAGTCGATGTAGAAGTTATCTCCATAGGAGCTTTATTTGATTTCCTTAAAGGTTTATTGATCTGACAAAGCTTACATTTTTTTACGTATTGTTCAATGTCAGAGCGCATGCCTTTCCAATAGTAGGCAGCTTTGATACGCGAATACATTCGTTGTGATCCTGGGTGACCAGCGATAACAGAGTCATGATTTTCCTTTAATATTTTAGGAACTTCTATAGGAGTAGGGTAAATTAATAGATTTTTATACATATGGATTTTGATGTTGGTATTGTGAAAAATATACGATATCATATTATAAACTTTAGTATAGGCTAGTTTAGAAAATGGGTCACTAAAATCAGGTAAAGCAAGATCAGTTATATTTGGGCAATCGATTAGTAGATTTCTGAGTTTAATTAATAAACTATAGACATCTCTAAAATTAGTTTGTTCATAATGATGAACTTTTGTAAATAGAAAATAGTAAGATTTATTTTTATCCTGGACGTGTCGTATTGTAAGAGGTTCGCGTTCTGAGTTTAGTAAGTCAGCAGAGTTATCGAGCTGTGATAGTATTTCCTCGCAATAAGGCATAGAATAGTCAAAGTCTAAAGAGACAGGGCAGGCTATTGTATTTAACTTGGATAAGTGGAGGCCTTGAGTACATTCTTCTATAATAGTGTTTGAAGCAGGGAGCTGATTAGTAAATTGGTTTTTAAAATATTGTTCATAAGTAGAGTTATTTAAATTGTTAACATCAATAGAGTTAATAGGGCAACGGGATAGTGCATCGGCATTGGAATTGAGGCGACCTTGCTTATAGGTAATTTCGTAGTCATATTCCTCAAGTTTGAGGCGCCAGCGAATGAGTCTACTGCCGGGATCTTTAACGTTAAACAACCAAACGAGGGGTCTGTGATCTGTTATTATTTTGAATTTATTTCCATATAAATATGGTCGGAAAGTTTTAACGGCAAATAAAATAGCTAAAAGCTCCTTTTCGGTAGTCGAATAGTTGCCTTCAGGTTTATTTAGAGTGCGTGATGCGTATGCGATCGGCTTATCTTTGCCGACGGGACCCTGAGATAGTATGGCGCCAACGGCGTAATTACTAGCATCAGTAGTAACGTTAAAAGGTTGTGAGAAGTCAGGGTACTGTAGAAGAGGGGCAGTAATTAATTTTTCTTTAAGAAAATCGAATGCATGTTGCTGTTCTGTACCCCAGTGAAAAACAGCATCCTTTTTTAGTAAAGAGGTAAGTGGTTTAGTTAACTTCGAAAAGTTTTCGATGAATCGGCGATAATAGCCTATTAGGCCTAGAAATGATTTGATATCTTTAGGATTTTTTGGGATTGGAAATTGCGATACGGCGTTAACTTTTTCAGGGTTTGGAGATACACCTTTATCAGTGATAATATGGCCAAGGTAAGTCACTTCATGTCTAAGAAACTCACACTTGTCTGGTTGGAGTTTCAAATTATATTCACGAAATTTATTAAATACCAGTTGTAATTTAAGCATGTGATCTTGTAAATTTTGACTGTAAACGATGCAATCGTCTAAGTAAATATAGCAATGGAGGCCTTGTAAGCCTGATAAAACAGTATTCATAAGACGTTGAAATGTGGCAGGGGCATTTTTCAACCCAAAAGGCATCCTGGTAAATTCATAGTGTCCAGACATGCTTGAATTTGTGCTAACTGTGAAACCAGTTTTAGCCGCATCTTTGGGGTTGGTCTTTATTTGATGAAAACCGCTGGTAAGGTCCAACGTGCTAAAATATTTAGAATGACCTAACTGGTCCAAGATATCCGTGATAAGAGGCAGCGGATAAATTTCAGAGACAGTGACGTCATTGAGACGGCGGTAGTCAATGACTATTCTCCATTTTTGTTTGCCTGAAGCGTCCATCTTTTTCGGTACTACCCAAACTGGGGCGCTCCAAGGCGAAATAGAAGGTCTGATGATATCCTGATCTAGCATTTTACGAATTTGGGAATCTACTTCCTCTTTGTGGCATTCGGGGAAGCGATATGATTTGACATGTATAGGTGGTGCATCACCTGTGTTAATAGTGTGTTCTATAGCGTCCGTGAAGGTTAAGGGTTCACCTTCGATATGGAAGATATCTGTGTATTGGGAGCAACATTCTAAGAGAGATTTTTTCTCTTCCTGATTTAAATGGGAACAGCGAATGAGGCTTAAAACTTTATCTATGCGATTAGATTTATTACAGGCAATAGAATTAGTATTGTAACAAGATATAGAATCTGAACTTTTACTTTCAAACGGTGTCACGTTTACGTGATAATCTTTAACTTCAATGTCAGTCTCTGTAGTATTTAGGATAGTAATGTTTGTTTTCTTATTTGATTTGATTGAGACAATGCAATTTGCAACATAGACACCTTCACTTAGAGTATGGTCTAGTACGAGAGCTTCATTGTTATGATAAAGTTCAGGCGAGTAATTAGATACAGTGCATTCGATAACTACTTCAGAACGAGCTGGAATGTTATACGACGGTTGATTATAAGTGATAGGAATATAATGGTTAAATATAGACATTGACTTAGAAGAATAATCGATATTTGATTTAAAGTAATCGCAAAAGTCGCTACCGATAATTCCATCGTAATTATTAAGATTAATGTCATCTTTTGTGACATGAAATTTGTATTTATAAGTATTATCTGATAGTTTAAACTCCATTTGAAAGGTACCTAGAGTTTCAACAGGGTTTTCTGAACTATTAATGCCCTTTAACTTTACAATTTCGGTGGATAGATTTGGAGTTTCGAGTAAACAGGAACCTTTGACAATACTGATGGTTGATCCTGTATCGATAAGAAAACATAACCGTTCTAAAGCGTGAGTAGTAGTTAGATAAGTATGAGGTAAGGCTACCTTTTTACAAAAATCATTAATTTCGTATATAAGTTTAGATTTAGAATTCATATTTAAGTTAGGTGTGATTGAGTTATGTTTAGAATTAGTACGAGAACCCTTTGGCACATTATTACATAAGTGACATTTTATTTTCTTATTAGAGATAGCAGAACTCAGCTCGTTGGCTTGAGATGTAGATTTAGTAGGATTGTTAGAGATAGCAGGACTCAGCATTTTTGACTGAGATGTAAAATTTGTAGGACTCAACCTTTTTGACTGAGATGTGGATTTAGTATGATTATTAGAGGTAGCAAGACTCAGCATCTTCGACTGAGATGTAGAATTAGTAGGACTCAGCATCTTCGACTGAGATGTAGGATTAGTAGGACTCAGCATCTTTGACTGAGATGTAGAATTAGTAGGACTCAGCATCTTTGACTGAGATGTAGAATTAGTAGGACTCAGCATCTTTGACTGAGATGTAGATTTAGTATGATTATAAGAGTTAGAAGGACTCAGCATCTTCGACTGAGATGTAGAATTAGTAGGAATCGTGCCATTATGAATTTGCATAGATTTTGACGGACACGGCATCAAAATCCGATTTAGTTTAAATTATCGTGAGATTCGACGTGGTTATTATGACCATTGGTCAAACATTCACATGTATGCGTAAATGCATTTGTAGAGCTATCAGGTGAATTATGATGGCGCTGTGCAAAGTCCGTATTTTCGCGGCGTTGCATATTGAATTGCCTTTTACGACATTGCTCTATAGTGTGCCCGATATTTTTGCAATATCTGCAAGTTTGCGCACTAGGATTGGCATTGGAGTTAGCATTGCTATTGGTATTTGAATTAGTATTAGAATTATTGTTTTTATTAGAATCCCATTGGGAAATGAAAACCTTATGATATGGTTTTTGGGAATTATAGTTAGGCTTTTTGTTTCTGAAACATTCTGATGAGCTATGGCCTACTTTATTACATGTTGAACATTGTTTGACTGATTTAGGTTTAGATAAGTTAAATAACTTTTCTTCATCTATAGCGTATTGAATCGCTTCGTTGAGAGTTGAAGGGTTTTTGCACCGAACAATGTTGGATATAGAAGAGCTTAGGCCTAGCATGAATGTATTGAGGGCCAGGTCTTCCATGGCTGCTATACGGCCAGGTAGTTCGTTTTCGTCTTTACAGCTGTGATGAGTGTCCGACTGAATTCGGGTCAGTATTGACTCGATTCGTAGAGAGTATTGCGTTACTTCTTCATTTGGTAGTTGTTTGCAATGTTGTAAGTCCGATAAGAGATGTGTGGCGTGTTTTTTTTCTCCAAAGGTGGACTTGAGAAAAGTTTTAAGTTCTGACCATTTTTCAAATGATTTTAGACTACATGCTACTTGTGCCTTCCCTTCCATCTGGGAAATTATATACTTACAGAGCACATTTTGTTGATCTTGTGTGGCTAGAGACATTGCATTCTCGCAATTTGTGAGAAATGCAGGTAACGTCTCTCTATCCCCATTAAATGGTTTTACGAATTTGGTTAAGACGGACAAGGTAATTTTGTCGGACATTTTTCCGCTTTCTGATTTAACGGACATAAGTATTATGATATGTTGGACACCCTTTATAATTTACGAACAGTAAAGTACGTGTAGACACAAATAGGTATAAAAATATAGCAGTAACTTAGAAATACGATTCAGAGGCGCGATTCACTTTGAAATTATAGACGCAAGAAACACTCACAGTAACACGAAGCTTGGCGTTTGCATTATGTTGCAATGACGCGTTGGAGCTGGAATTTTCACACGGTTCGCTGTGGAATTTCTTGGCCAACTGGATGTGGTGAGTTAGACCCTGGAGCTGATGATGGTGCTAGTGATGATGTCTGGGCGGGCTCACGCTGAAAAGCGGAGACTGACCGTCGTCCAATGTTGTGGCTGGAGCGGGCTCACGCAGAATAGCGGAGGCTGACCGTCGTCCAATGTTGTGGCTGGAGCGGGCTCACGCAGAGTAGCGGAGGCTGACCGTCGTCCAATACGTTGTGGCTGGAGCGGGCTCACGCAGAATAGCGGAGGCTGACCGTCGTCCAAGGTAGTGACGCAGGCTTAGCTTTAGATTAAGTCTTACTGTCGGTCAATGAACGGGAGGCTCGGGCTTCGGAATACCAGTGTCTGTCTGACTCAACGTCGTAAGACTTCGTCTCTGGTATCCCACTTCTGACACCAATTTGTTACACGGCCGACCCCGTAGATCTTTTTAAAAAAAAACTAACTTCTACCGAACCACTTATTTATTCACAAAAATCCACAATTACAACTTTTATTAATGTTTTACTGAATAATACACAATATTACACCAACTAAAATAAAGACTTTCTATAATCTCTTGTATCTCTTGAGATAAGTCTAACGAATTTGGGTTTACGCGACGGCTTCCAGAATCTAACTAACTAAATGAATATTAAAATTCCGCTAATGAGCGATAACTGCAATTCAGCATTGGCTTTGCAATGAAAACTGATGCTTTAACTAGAGAATGCAAATGTCGGCTTTATTGCCTTGTAATAAGGGTTGTAACAGTTCGTTTACTTATGGTCCGCACAAAATATGTCGGCGGTCTAGATTCGGACCGCGGAACGCTATTTGCTGACCCCTCTTATAGGTATTTGGTGCTCTTAAAAATATATTTACATAAATAAAAGTCATTGTATTTTTAATTTATGTTTGAAAATTAAATTAGTTTGTGTCATTGATATTGTGGAAAGTTAACTGAAATTTTGAATCTTCCTTCAATATCCTAGAGTTTCCTATTTTGTGAAATTACACCCTTGAAACATGGGACGTTTTATTTTTGACATCTTTGCAATCTTTCATCAGCAAAAAAAAGCTTGGCGTGTAAAATGAAAGGTGTATGTTTGCCTACGACAGATGCGATGCAGATAAGCAGCTAGTAGTATTATCTAATGTTACCATGTCTTTATGCTGAGCTGAAGCTCATTTTGGATGAATTTTGAAAAGTCATATTTGTAATGTTCTTGATTATTTATTACTTGACAGGATAAAGATGTTCTACTGCAAAATTCATTTCGAAAAAAGTCAGATATTTATTTATGGAAAGGGCAAATAATAATTCTGGTTTGAGGGTTGTTTAGTCATGAGACACCTTATGTGACACGTGAGAGGCGGTGCCCTGCATTTTTTTTTCCATCATGTCAATGGCACGTGCCATATTTTTTATATAGTTTTAAAATTGCATCTCAAAATTGTTTTGTTAGTTTTGTATTTTATGATAATTCAATTCATACCAACTCACTTATATAATAGAAATGTGAAAATGTGTTTGTTTGTCACTCGCTGCTAAAATAATTAGGACGAATCTCGAAAAAAATTCAAGAAAATACAAAAAATTAAAAGAGACTTTAATAATAGTGTTGTTAGGTTTATATTTCCATACAAAATAAAAAAAAATCATGATTAATTAAATTATTAAATTAAATTTAATGTATCTATTAAACCAAAAGTGATTTGTCTTCTAAAATGAAAGAAATATCTTACAACTACGATTTTACAATAAAAATCAAATTATACAGATTGACTTGTAGTTCATTGACAACCTTACAAGGGGTTAAAGTACTCGGATAGGAACATACATAATTATACAACGGGATCAACACTTTAGAATTTTGGATTAGTTTTTTTTTGTATTTAATTCAAGATCACTCAACCATAAAAAAAGAACTATAATACAAAATTAAAACACTTTTCGAGTCAAGAAAAGGGATGAAGTAAATATTATAAACTATGCAATGAATTTTGATGATATTTTCACAAGTAGCTACTTTCAGTTTTAAATATTAAAATAACTTAGATAAAAGCCATATTGTTTTTGATTTCTTTACCGTTACACAATCTTTCTATCTTCTTCTGTTTTGGGGATTTTAACCCCCTTAAAAATTGTCAGTAACTCAGTTACCTAAGTAAATAAACTTATATCATTTCACATGTTGATAAAACATAATACTAAAGCACTTTAGTAGGTACCTAATTTAATACAAATTATTTCTGCATTCTGCTATTGATGCGGTTCACGACTTTTGCGTCATTGTCACAAGGTTAAAATTTAATAACGTTATTGCTTCGTTAAAAACAACATATATTTATTAAACTTAAGAAATAAAACACTTCGTACTCTCAAAATGAGAAAAGAACAGTCAAAGAACAGTCCAAAAGCAAGTCAGAATAGCCCATTGAAGGTTCCGTATCTGAGTACCATCTGTATCTCGATACGAGTAGATAACATTTTTTTTATGATTTGTTTAAATTCTTTTATGATCTTATAGTGGTTTGTTATTTTACGGATATTTTCGTAAGAAATAAAAGATGATTTGTAGGTAGTAGACAAATGAAGCCCCATCAATATCCACTTTTACCTTAATAATGTCAATTCGGGTATCTATCCCTACTTTAAAATGTAAGATTATGAAAATAATATTGAAAGGTTGCTTGAGACATGATATAAAAAATTACAGTGATAGCATAAAGTTTGACAGGACGGAATTTAAGAAAACAACTCCATTCACGTGCCCTATGTAACGTGGGACAAAGGCAAGAAGATAATGGTATGGAAACCGGAAAGATAAATAATAATTTAAGACCTAACAGTATTATTTATATACCTCATATTTCAGTGAATGAAAGTTTTCGAAACGCCTAGACATTTTCAACTAGCAACAATAGCACAACAGCATTTTATACATTTATTCACAGGCGCCAGGACAAGGTAGTAGAAATTTATAATAATACTTATCACATTCATATTTGTTCATTGTCATCAGGATCTGTCAAAAGATTTTAATAATCTATACCTAACTGATGTTTGACTGCATTATGTCTAAGAATAAAAACACAACAAATACAACTTAGCAAGTTTAGCTGCGTCTACCCCATAAATACTAAAATAAGTTAGTTCTACACTAAGATCACGAGCAAGTCATGTTACATTTCAAGGACCAGTAACTCTATAAATGTCTAAAGGCCTCTCCCTTCGTCATTTTATAAAATTATGACAAAGCATAATCTGGTACAAATATGAGCATTACTGCCACCACCACCAATACATTTTGCACACAGCCAAGTTAATACTGTTCCTAACTTATTCCTTTTTCTCACAAACTGGTTTATTGCTTCCTTGCATGTAGCTGTTATAATAAAACTTTCCAAACATGTAGAAAAAAGCCAGGCAGTTGAACATGACCAGGGTGCTTAGGTACTTGGGGTAGTTGCAACTGCTTGAGGTTAAGCTGTTCACGTTCAGGTATACCACGATGCAGAACTGGATCTGGAAGAAAAGATAATGATTGAGTCAAGAACGAACACGCCGCGTAAGAGAATCAATTCAGAACTCTTTAGCAAGCATTCTTACTAGCTGCATTTTAGTGAGGTATTTCTTCCACCACAAATACTTCTGGTACTGAGGTCCTAGACCGGAGATCAGATAGTAAGTGTACATGACGACGTGGATGAACGCGTTGATGGAACCCTCAGGTACCGATTGGCCTCCTGTAAACACATCAATATAGACACGATTAGTTTAGTGAATGTTATCTGGAACCCACTTTACCAAATTTCAAAATTATTTCAGATTGGGCAAGCACTTTTTTCAATAAAGACTCACTGAACGAGGATTACTCAATGTTTTATTCACTCTGATGTAAACTTTTTGCTATTAAATGGCAAGGACTCTTTTAGCAAAATCCGCCAATAGTCCAATCATTTTCTAGTATAGTTAAATAAATTATGTTATATCATTGACCTAGCTTCAATGTGCCTCGCTAATGGTTTGACAAATAAAAAGTGGTATTTATCTAATAAAAGTAACCAACCTGCGGCATATTTAACTCCAATCCATCCAATGATGGGCATGATGGTGTGATGGTATAGATGTAAGAATGAGATCTGTCTTTCCTTCTTTCGCAGCACAAAGAACACGGTATCGAGAAGTTCTGTGATCTTTGCGAAGAAGAACCACCAGACACCAGAGGCCCACTGAAAAATAAAAATAAATAAGTTAAATAAGGCCGCATGTCGATTTTCAAGGTAAACCTTGAAGATCACCGAGGGTGCTCCGTGGATGGGTTACCAAACTTTACATAACGTGCTTTCTGAGGCACGTAAGGAACGTGGAACTTTTGGTCCTATACTCCATTTGAGATAACATTAGACTTTTAAATAGTCCCATTTTACAGCCTGTTCAACCGATTTTGACTTATATTGCGTAGGTGATATGACAAATGGCAGCTGTATTAAACAGTTAGTTTTGGTATCAGGTTTATACTTTTTATGTCATCCTTATATCTACGGGATAAACACAAAACGGGTTGAACGGACTGTAAAAAGGGGTTGTAAAAATTTATGATGTTATTTTAAATAGAGTATAGATGTCATTTTTACATCTTTGAAAGTCGTTACAGGTAGTCAGAAACTAGAAAATATAGGTATGGATTCAAACTATTCATGAGTGTCTTAGAAGATACAATGTTTACAAACAAACGCAGATATTTTAAGGGCTATTACCATTACATTGATATGTTCTTACAAAATTACAATGATTTTACCTATAAATCCCATCAGATTTTCATAATTTTCATTTGTTATGTCATTTCCATGAGAAATCTTATCAAACACAAAGATTACAATCACCAGAGAATATTTAACTTTCTATCACTGCCAACCCTAACGAATTTCAGACTTGATGTCCTGGATGACAAACATTGTTCGTTTTTTGACAATGATTCAAAATGTATAAAAATGTTAACCAACATTATTCATAGTAATTGAGCATCATTTTAATCTAGTTTAATTATTCAAAAGGGTGTTACGTTCCACTTCACGCTGCATTTTGCTTATCAGTAACCAGACCGAATATATTAAACGCTCTCCCTACTCAACAACGAAAAAAATGTTTTGAAGTAATAAAACGAATTTGGTATATAATGTTGCGATTGTTGTACATCGATTTAACCGAGTTAGTACAGATGAAAGATAGTTTGAGAACATTAAATATCCAGTACTATACTCCATTTGCGTTAACATTAGACGTTTAAATTAGCTCATTTTACAGCCCGTTCAACCGATTTTGACTTCTATTGCGTTCGTGATACGACAAATGGTAGCTAAACAGTTGGTTTTGGTAACAGGTTTATGCTTTTTATGTCATCCTTATGTTTACGGGATAGAACTCAAAATTGGTTGAACGGACTGTAAAGATTTGGAAACATGTCTTATGTTATTTCAAATGGGGTTTAGGAGATTTGATTGGAGCAAACTCAAATTTGTAACCAAAACAAAAACCTCAGATTTGTAACAGCAAATTCTGGGTATTTTTTTGGATACGGATTGTAAACAAAAATTCTCAGAATTTGAATACAAATTGCAAAGACTAGCCGCTATTATAATGACTAGCCGCTGTTGCTCGTTAGTAGATCATTATGTTATAGGTAATACTTACTTAAGTGACGCATACAAAATACCAAACGATCAGCGAAATACTCGTAAACGTTGATATAGGAAAAAATACTACAGAAATTTTGATAATAAATCAAATCTGTTACCAAATTCTGTTTTATACGGGTTTGTCGTTAAAAGTCCGTCACCATTTTTCATAGAAAAAAACGCACCATCAAAGTATAAATATGAATCCCCAACAACAATTCAAAGAAAACCTCATATTGTAACAGATCCGTATAGTAAGTAGGTAGTGAAATACGCAGATTTACAATGCTATCTTCTACTTCAACATTGAACTAAAAATAGCAACTGCGCAGGGTCTTGCAGCCAACTTCAGAGACACAAAGATCCACTGTGACTACTATATATAACTAGTAAAAAAAAAACGAATTTTGGACGCAAATCGTAAAGATAAATCCTACTGACATTTTAATGTAAATATTTCTATGTTGCAAAAACGACTAAACTGGTTTCGATACAATTCTGCACACTGATAGGGTGAGGACACTTTGTATCCCTATCAACTAGTTGTGATGATCCCTTTGGATAGTAAACCATTTTCCATACGGGTGAAGCCGTGGACAGAAGCTAGTTTAATAGCTAGTTCCGCTGTCACTAGTTAGTAAATCATTATTATGTTAAGGTCAATACTAATGTGACGCATACGAGATTCCGACCGATCAACAAAAATTCGTAAATGTTGACGAAGCTAATATCACTTACCTACGTGATTTTTCTTCGGAATTTGAGCTTGTTTGTCATCACATCAAGTAATTTGTACTGAGTTGACGAATAAAATGTAGGCAGCGGTAGCACTTTTATGTTGAATAGGTACCTAATTTGCAATTTGCTATATCTTAAAATTATCTAAATTATTTCTAACCTTTTCCACGTCAAATCTCTTTGATATGCTTTCACGCCTAAGCCGCTGAATCAATTTTATTATAGAGATAGATTGAAACTTGAAAAAGGGTATGAAATACTTTTTATTCTGGCAGTACAATCTCTTGGGATAATTTCAGACTATAACCCGGGCGAACCCGCTAGCAGAAACTAATTATTTAGTAAACAGGTGGGTACTATTTTAACATCTTTGCCCGTATCTATACAGTTTATCCTTATGTACGCATCCAAGCTATACAGGGTGTCCCAGAAATCGACGTCAAGCCGTAAATGGGTGATAGACCAAGTTATAACAGTTCTCAGAAAAATACGAAAAAAAATCTATCTCATGTTTTTAAAAAATTATGTTCACTTTAAAAATTTACTAAAAAAATCAATCCCTGTAATGGTTCTTTAACTCCAATTGCTACAAATCCCATAATTTATCTAATTTTTTTATTATTATGTAATCTTGAATAATGCTTGTGTAGATTTTTGCCTAAAATTTAAAGCCAACTCCTCCTACTTAGAAGAAAATTAAACTTTTTCAAAACCAAATTATTCAAATTTACTGTTTCGCCCAACTTTAACTGACTGTACTGAAAAAAAAATGTACTACGCTAGTTTGGCAAGTAACATGAAAAATTGGCGCATTTAATAAGGATTCAAAAATGGTGTAACACTTGCTAGATTACGTTTTCAATAATTGGTCAATTTTTTTTTGTAAATAGCCTCGGTTTTTACACAAAATGTCCATACTTCCTTAAAATGACTTTACCTTACCTAAAGCTTTGCTAAACTCCGTTTCTAGTTCGATAGAGACGTTACGTAATTTAAGAGCAAAGTTATGATAGTGACTCAACCTTTTTACTTTAAGTCAGGACCAGTTTTCTCATCTTAGAAAAAAAAAACAAATTATCAGATTTAATTTTTTTTTATTACAATAAATGTTCAAACTGCCTTCCTTCGACGGCAATGCAAGCACGACATCTTCTTAAAAAAGTTTTTTTTTTTTTTTTCTAAGATGAGAAAACTGGTCCTGAGATGAGAAATCTACACAAGCATTATTCAAGATTACATAATAATAAAAAAATTAGATAAATTATGGGATTTGTAGCAATTGGAGTTAAAGAACCATTACAGGGATTGATTTTTTTAGTAAATTTTTAAAGTGAACATAATTTTTTAAAAACATGAGATAGATTTTTTTTCGTATTTTTCTGAGAACTGTTATAACTTGGTCTATCACCCATTTACGGCTTGACGTCGATTTCTGGGACACCCTGTATATAAATGCGAAAGAAACTATGTCTGTCTTACTGTTGCCTTGTCACGCTTAAACTGCAGAACCGATTTAGATGAAATTTGGTACAGAGAAGGTTTGAGATCCTGTTCGGACCCTGATAGTTTTTATCCCGGAAATCATCCCATAGGGGTGGGCAGGGGGGGGGGGGGAGAAGTTTATTTATTTAGATAACCAATAGCGATACTTAAAAATAGTTTTCAAAATATGCGCATTACAATTTGTATGGCCAATTATAGGTTTCCCTTTGTAACTGGGATATATGTATAAAACATGCGAACGAACTAATGCCACAAATTTAAATGAAAAGATGCAATACAATCCATATTTACATAAGGTTAAGTAAAATCACAATTCTGCAATGGTAAAAACAAAAACAAAAAAGGTTGAACAACAGAAGACAGGAGAAGATAGAAGATCAGTTGACTGTCAGTCGTCTCCACTATTCGCCTTTACTATTCTTTTTTTGAATGTAGGTTTATTACAGTTAAATATATCAACTTCTGAGAATTCCGAGTTATAAATTCAAGCAATGCGAGTTAATATACAGATTTTGGCATAATTAGTGGAGTGCCGAGGAACGTGTAACATTGGCGTGTGACGAGTGCGCCGTAAGGGCGTGTTAAAGTTAGTTAGTAGTTAGTTAGTAGTTAGTAGTTAGTTTGTGCGACCAATTCCGGACAATCAAGGAGTCCATTGAGTATGTCATAGAGCAGACAAATGTCCATTACTTTACGCCTTTCTTCAAGTGTTAGCAGACCATAATGTTCGACAGCTATCCTCGTAAGACATTGGAGGTTTACGAAGGCAATAGTTAAGATGGTGGATATTTTTTTTTGAATCTTTTCTATTTGGTTCTTATAAATTATGTATCGTGGGACCAGATTGGGCACGCATACTCTAAAACGCTGCGCACATATGCAAAATAAACAGATTTAAGCGCTCCAAATGTTTTTAAATACCTTACATGACCTAAGAACAAATCCTAGGTGAACTAATAATTCCTCAAATTAGGCGGCCCACACACCTATAATATTATGACACGATATAAAAAAACCGGCCAAGTGCGAGTCGGACTCGCGCACGAAGGGTTCTGTACCATTATCGCAAAAAACGGCAATAAAATCACGTTTGTTATATGGGAGAACCACTTAAATGTTTATTTTATTCTGTTTTTAGTATTTGTTGTTATAGTCGTAACAGAAATACATCATCTGTGAAAATTTCAACCGTCTAGCTATCACGGTTCATGAGATACAGCCTGGTGACAAACAGACGGACAGTGAAGTATTTGTAATAGGGTCCCGTTTTTACCCTTTGGGTACGGAAAAAACCAATAATAGCTATTCAAAGTACTAATGCTATGCAGCCGAAGTCGCGGGCAACAGCTAGTAGAGTATTACGATTATAAAATTCCATTTAAATATCTTCGGCCGTTACAGACTTCCATGCTTACAAAACTTACAGCCTGTTACTATCCTATTGCAGGTCAACGACCTCTTCTCATACAGAAAAGACAAGCATTAATCACCACGCTTGCTCAAGACGGGTTGGCGATTTCAAACTTATTATAATACTGATTATTTTTGGTAGTATTGGATTTTATAACTGCTACCACTTCGGCATGCCCTTCACCTAATTGGCAAGTTACAAGACTAATTAATCATTACGAATAAATTATGTCAATCATACTTAAAATTCCTTCCATTGTCAAGGTCAAATCAGTTACGAAAGTACGAAAGTTTTAAAAAGAGATAAAAATTAAAGAATGTAAGTATAATTATGTCATCAACCTTTTCATCAAAAAAAAAAACCACGACAGCGAAAAAGTGCTATAAACAGAACGATTAATAAACAATAGAATTAATATTTGTTTCGGGATATTTACCATGTATATTTAGGTTTTGGTTGAGAGCTCGATACTTCGGCACCGTTACAAGCGCCATGATCACGAGAACTAAAGTCTTTGCGGATGGGTGTTGTTTATGAGCTGACATATCTGTCTACCCTCTTAATAAACAAGTCTATATGCTATCAAAGATAAAACTTTGATCCGGTTTATTTTTAAACTTATCAGCAATGATGCGCTGGTCGACTCAAAGAGCTCAGAGCCTTGAACACCGACGACGAGTTGCCAGTCTGTCGGTTTTCTATCGGTTACATTTCGGGGAGTGTGCGATGGAACTGCACAATTTGATTCCGCCTAGCCCTTTCCATCATCGGACTACAAGACTTACGGCAATGCGCCATCGGTACATGGTTGATATCCCACCCATACGCACAAAGCGTTTTGAAAATACTTTCATTGTGCGTACAGCTAAGGAGTAGAATTCCCTGCCGGCGTCTTTGTTTCCTGATAGCTACAACCTAGGGGTCTTCAAGTCAAGAGTGAATAGGTTACTTCTAGGCAAGCGTGCTTCACCTTCGACCACATCATCACTTAACATCAGGCGAGATAGTGGTCAAACGCGAGCCTATACTAAGTGATCAGATTTCGTTAACATCTTGTTACTATCTAAATACCAATTAAAATTTGTATTTGAAAAATGATAATTCTATTTAGCCCGTCAGTGAGATCATAAAATAATATTTGACCCGGATTTTTTGCATTATCAAATAAATAAAAATTGATAAAAATGTAGTGCATCAAAGTTCAGGCGCACGCGGTAGCACACCGCGACGTCACATGATATTTCAACGCACTGTATACTTGTGTTTTTTGTTTAAGTGGCAAAAGAAAAAATACGTGTCCAATATTTTTAGGTAATCTAACTGACGGACTAATTAGATTTTTTTTGTCATCTATCCTATTATATTAAAATTGGGGATGTATGGTTTACTGCGTATAGTAATTCAAGATATTAATTTAAATTTGAATATATTACATAGCTTCTGTTCACGGCATCGCCCGTGTTAAAAGTGTTTTATCATTCTAAGGGTATACAAACTATTTTATGTCTTTCCCAGAGTCTCAACTATCTCAATGCCAAAAGTCATCTAAATCAGTTCAGTAGATCCAGAGATTACCCCCTACAACCTCACAAAATCACAAACTTTACCTCTTTTTATATTAGTATAGAAGTATAGATTTACAATATAAAATAAGATTAAAATACACTAGGACAGCTCAAGTACAAAGGCTAGCTTAACCCATAATTCTCTAACATCTAACCCAGTGTCATCTTCACTGAACCGAAATTTTAATAAACCAACCGTTTTGTCTCTTGTGACAACATTCAAATCAATGACTAGGCTTCACGTTCACGTATCTTAAATTAATTCCCCGTCAGCCAACAATGCTTTAGTGATTTCTTAATTTTCTCCTTTGTCCAAAGTATTGTTCAATTAAAATAATTTGAAGGTTTTTGGTTCCGATAGACAATGTGAAGTTTTGTAAGAGTGACATTAAGTACCTACGTCTGATAATGTTTAGGGTCTCCCGATACTATTCCTGTATTAATTCAATCCGGGGTTTCAAATGAATCCACGAATTTTCAGTTAAAACAATATTACAACATTCCTAAATAAAGTATGCTTAATAATTAAGTTGACTCAAAACCGCATTTAACGGATGAAAAAAAATTTACATAAAGTCAGTAAAATACGAATGTTGCTGAATTCTAGTAGCAAAATATTACTACAGTAGATAATAATTATCTTAAAAATGAATGAAACTTTCAATACATTGACCTTGAATATAAACCAATAAGTATCCTGGAAGGAAAATCCTACTTAAAAATAATTATGAGTAATCTATACATCTATACATATAAATAAAATTGGAGTGTCTGTTTTTAATATTGAAATAACCGTTTTTTACTACATGTATATGAATATATATACGGTCAATATACCAAAATAACATTTTTTTCAATTTTTGTCTGTCTGTCTGTTTGTTCTGGCTAATCTCTGAAATGGCTGGACCGATTTTGACGGGACTTTTATTGGCAGGTAGCTGATGTAATAAGGAGTAAGGAGTTTATTTAAAAAAAATCTTTTATTTTAGAAATTTGTTAGACGGAACGAAGTTCGCCGGGTCAGCTAGTGTTAACTATAAAACGAAAAGTGCTGAGGTAGTGGGTGCAAATCCGGGTAAATACAAATGTGACTTTTTCAAATTCATAATATGTGCTTTCAATTATAACTTGGAAATCGCTGACAACGGTGAAGGAAAACGTCATCGTGAGGAATCTGGATGTATCATCAATAAAACTATAGAAAATTAGTATTTGTACATAGAAAATATTTCCAAAAAAATAGCCAATTTTTGTCTGTTTTGTCTGTATACCAACGCAAGAACGCCAACTTTTAGAATCTCGAAAAGTTGAACGTATCACCAGAACCACAACATAAACATTTAAAAAATTCATGACTCGTAAACTAGCTGAATCAGAGGCCATTTTTGGAATACGTGTTTCTTATAATGCAATTTATCAGATGCCACTGATGTTAGCATGATAAGTAACAGCAATTGGTATTTCAATTTCAAGTAGCAATAGTGGTGTATCTTGGTAGTTGTAACATATTGCATAACGAATAGCTAAGAACTTTTAGATAACGAATATTAGTTTTTTTGCTGTAGCTATAAAACATTAAAAAATAATTGATTTTATAGTAATATACATCAATTTGAAGTATGTTTTGTTACAAATGTTTAGAAAAAGTAAACGTCGCATCAGACCGTACGAATCAGTATATTTTCCTCATTTCTCGGTTCACTCTATCAAAAGTTAGATGAATTTAAAGTGTTCAAGAAGAAAAATATCACAACACACGCAATTCAGATACTCGGACTGCATTTTACGTCATTATCTGAATGGCAGTGTTAAGATTCTCTGCGGAAGAATGACCCTAGAAAAAGAATTGTTAGGTAGGTAGCAAGGTAAGTAGGGTAGGTAAGGCAGGTAGGTAAGTAGGGTAGGCAGGTAGGGTACGCGTTGCAATTGACGGGAGAGAAGCCGCAGGCACAGCATACTAGCTGTGCCTGCGGCTTCTCTCCCGTCAATTGCCTAAGTCTGAAATCACCAACCCACGTTGAGCAAGCATAGTGATCAATGCTCCAGCCTTCTCTGTGTGAGAAGAGGCCTTTACTCTAGAGAGGGATAGTTACCAGCCGGTATTATTACGAGAAGTAATGGCGAAAAAAAAACAGCTGTTCCCTGCAAATTGTCGAGTTATCTGAACAAAACCTTGAATCCCCTTCTATTGTATCGTAAAGTTAATAAAGTGTCTCCCACGGTTTAAAGCAAAAAGATAAATGCAGTTAATGAAACGTACACATTGATTAATATCTACCAATAATGATTCAGCAGTTAGCATATAGCACTTAGCATATTCTAAGTTATTATATTATTTATCTTTTGTTTAGTTTTTTTGACTCATTACTTTTCGTAAAAATAAAATATAATCATTATTGTTAATTACTCTTTTTTGTTCATTGACGTTCTTTTTAAATGACATACCTAGTTTTTCATAGTTATTAATTATACTGCGCAGTTTTTTGTTTATTTAAGCTTTAAGTAATTTTTCATGAATATTTACATCCAGAAAAAACACAGGAATAAATATGCATATTTTAATATGCATATTTGTTTATTTAAGCTTTAAGTAATTTTTCATGAATATTTACATCCAGAAAAAACACAGGTATAAATATGTACGTAAACTCACGCCTTGTTGTTGTGATGTAGGTAAGCAAAAACTACAGAAAGCTATATAATAGAATCCTGACATAATTAATGCTTTTCAACCGCACCAGAACTTTTTGAAGAACATCACCAGTTAGGTAACGTCTTTGTTATTGTGTACTAGCTTCAGCCAGCAGCTTCGCCCGCGTGAAAGTTGAAAATTATCCCTATACGGAACGTATTCCCGGGATCAAAAGTATCCTATGTGCTATTCCTGAATAAAATCTATCTCTGTGCCAAATTTCATCCAGATCCGTCCAGCCGTTCTTGCGTGAAGAAGTAACAAACATACAAAATCACACACTCACAAACTTTCGCTTTTATAAGTGTGATACCATAGATGAAGTGAGCCCTAGTAAGTTATAAATTATACTTGTGTTGGGGCTATCTTGCTACTTTCCATAGTGTATATTACATAATGTTGAGACCATAAAATTATAGACAATACAATAAAATAGAATTAAATAAAAAATAATAATAGTAATAAAAATCCAATACAAGTATAATGAATACATGTAATGACAGATTATAGAGTGAGAGAACATGAATGTGTGTGCGTGTATGTAACTGTAGAGTGTTATAAATGAGTGTTTGCGTGTGTGTAGATGGTACGAGTGTGGTATGGATGTGTCTACCTCAGTCGCCATTTATTCATCATTTATACATGATCGAACCATCCAAGCTTTTTTTTAATTAGCCAGTTCTGTGCCACTGCTGGGGAAAGGCTCCTCCATATATTTGCAGCTATCTTTACCCCCTGCGTATTCCAGATAATCCGACGCTATAAAAAAAATAAACAATTCCTACGACTTCCTAATACAGTTAATACCTTACCACAATTAATTAACGCATCTGGAAACAGTATTTCAGGGTTATAATAATATTGATTATCAACCAATGTACTGTAAGTAATTAAATATTGAAAACAGTATTGTCAACAATATAAAACACTGGAATATTTACATAGCAGTGCTTACGAAGAGTTCACAATGGTATTATTTTCCTTGTTATGTTTGAACTTCAACGGATTGTAAGTTACAGTAGGTAAACTGAAGACTCTTAATTAAATAAGGATAAAATGTAACTCAAATGCGGCTTAATGAATTAATAGATCAAAGTTCATGTTTGGGACCGACTGCTGAGTAGGTACCAATATTTTACATGAAACAACTGCATAGGACTGCCCAGTCACTGGATATCACCCTGCCCATCGGCAAGACAGGTCTCTATTTCTTCTGGCTTCTGACTACTCTTATCAACTTTCAAATATCTACAAATTATAGCCGGGATCATGTTTTTCAAGGCACATAAGAGTCTCGGTAATTAATAGATGGTCATCTGCGGACCTACTTCAGCAAGCGTTGCGTAATCCTTAAAACATATCTGTGTAGCTGTTATTATTTTAAACCAGCTGTGCCCGCGACTTCGCTCGCGTCAACCGCCTACCTTACCCTGCTTACCTTCCTACCTGACCTACCAATTTTTTTCTAAGGTCATTCTTTCGCGGAGAATCTTAACACCGCCATTCAGAAAATTACTTCAAATGCACAACGCGAGTATGGAGTTTAACTGTCCGAGTATCTGAATTGCGTGTGTTGTGATAATTTTACTTCTTGAACACTTTAAATTCATCGAACTTTTGATAGAGTGAACCGATTGCGACGAAACATGAAGTAATGTAGTAATACATCAAGTTAATTTTTATGTCTAAAAGTTATCTTTTTTTTTTTTTTTTTTTTTTTTTACTTTTGATGGGTTTGCTCTTGACTCTAGTCTAAGTCAATGACAGAGACAGAGTCGACGATGGAGCGAGCTTACCCAGAAGAAGCCTGTTCACTCTAACTTTGAAGAGATTCGGGTTAAATGCGTTCGGAAACACAGACGCAGGTAGTGAGTTCCATTCCTTCGCTGTGCGCATTATAAAGGATGTTTGGAAGCGCTTGGTGCGAATTGGTGGAATGGCAACAAGGTAAGGATGGTAACTTGCAGTGCGTCTAGATGTCCGATGGTAGAAGGGGGCTGGTGGGATAAGATCGTGGAGTTCTTGAGCACACTCACCGAAGTACAGTCTGTAGAAGACCGACAAGCAGGCAACCTTGCGGCGATGAGCCAAGCTGTGAAGCTTGGCATTTACCAGCTTAACGTCGCCGATGAGCCTCTTGGCTCTGCGTTCCACCGAGTCAAGCGCGGCAAGCTGATACTTAGCTGAGCCATCCCAAAGGTGGCTGCAATACTCCATGCAGGATCGGACTTGCGCTTTGTATAAGGTAAAAAGCTGTCCAGGCGTAAAGTATCGCTTCACTCTATTAAGGATGCCCAGTTTTTTGGCCGCAATTTGGGCTTTGTACTCAATGGAGGTGCCGAAGTTGAGACTGGATGTCAACTCCATGCCTAGGAGCTCGAGCCGATCAGTCACAGGAACAGACGCACTCCGAAAAGTAGGCGATTGTTCGAAAATACTCCTTTTAGCGGTAAAAAGACACGCTTGTGTTTTGGTGGCGTTAAAGGAGACCAGATTGTCATCTCCCCACTGGGAGACAAGTCTTAAGGTCAAATCAGTCCGCTCCACCATAGCCTCTCTCAAGGAACGAACTTCTTCCACGCTGGTTTTTGCGCTGGACAAGTATCTCTCTGACACAGTACTGTCATCTGCGTACCCAACAATACCGGGCTGAAGTAGGTCATTGATGTGCAGCAGGAAAAGAGTTGCAGAGAGAACAGACCCCTGAGGAACTCCGGCATCAATAGCCATAAGGTCAGAGGAGCAGCCATCAATGACTACTCGGATCGACCGCTCGCTAAGGAAGTCCGATATCCAGCTACAAAAACCAGCGGGGATGCCATAAGCAGGAAGCTTACTGAGTAGACTTGCGTGCCAGACCCTGTCAAAAGCCTTCGAGATATCAAGAGATACAGCAAGTGCTTCGCCGTGTCTCTCGATGGCCTCGCCCCAGCAGTGCGTGACATACACAAGAAGATCGCCAGTTGACCGTCCGCGGCGAAAGCCATATTGACGGTCACTGAGGAGATTATTGTCTTCAAGGTAGGTCAGCAGCTTACTGTTCAGTACCCTTTCCATAACTTTGCACAGAATGGAGGTAATGGCGATCGGACGGTAATTGGCAGGGTCTGCACGGTTGCCTTTTTTGGGCACTGGTTGCACATTTGCAAGCTTCCAGGACTTCGGCACCGTTCTTTTTACAAGAGAGAGGCGGAACAAGCGTGTCAACACAGGAGACAGTTCAGGCGCACACAGCCTCAGCACTCTCGCTGGAATGCCGTCAGGCCCGCTGGCCTTGTTCACGTCTAGACTGCACAATACTCTCCGGACCTCTTTAGTGTGCACAGCGACCTTCGGCATCGAAGAGTCACAATGAGGTACAGTAGGTGGTTGCTTGGAGCCAGCGTCCAGACGTGAATTGCTAGCAAAGAGAAATGCAAATAAATTTGCTTTCTCACTCGCAGAGTGAGCCAGCGACCCATCAGGTTTCAGCATTGGAGGTAAAGTCTGACGACAGAAATTCAATTCAACCGCTTTAGACAGGGACCAAAACTGTTTACTACCCGGAGGGTGCGATGCCAGCTTGGCCCCAATACGTCCAATATGGTCAAAACGTGCCCGACGCAAAACCCGCTTGCAGAACTTGGCGGCAGAATTAAAGGCTCTTTTCCTCGCGCGAACCCTACGTGCTCTAACTTTGCGGTCGCGGGCTCTGACCCAAGCTTGGTAGGCAGACTCTTTACGGGCCTCAGCGTGGGCGCAATCTGCATTATACCAAGGTCGGGCTTTGTGACCGAGCGGAATGTCGGAGAATGGGATGAAATACTCCATTCCCTGCCGAATCACATCCGCAACCGCGTCCGCACAGCTCGAGGGGTCACCCGAGGAGAAGCACACATGCCGCCAAGGATAAGACGCAAAAAAGTGCCGCATCTCGTCCCAGTCTGCTGACTCGTATCGCCATACTCGCCTCGTGCCTCTAGGACTCTCATCAGGAGGAGTGCAAGTCGACACGGATTTCACCAGACAGTGGTCAGAGGTTCCCAGCGGGGCTGAGACCGATACCGAATGACTGTCCGGATCAGTTGTCAGCAGAAGGTCTAAGCAATTGGGTGTATGGCCGTCAACATCCGGTACGCGCGTTGCCACATTCACCAGCTGGGTTAGATCCAGTGATAGAGAAAACTTGCGCGCCTCCAACCCAGCATGGTCAGTTTTCCGGTACGGGTACAACCACTCCTTATGATGGGCGTTAAAGTCCCCCAGAAAATTAAGCTTTGCTGTTGGATACCGTTGCTGGGCCAGGTCAGCAGACTCCACGAGGCAATTAAAGAGCGCTGTCGTCTCCTGGTCACCGGCGTGCGATCTGTAGACGCCGACGTAGAGAGACTTCTCCACGCCAGTGTCCACAAGTAGCCATATGGCAGAAAAACCCGATTTCTCAAAGCAACGGAGACGACGACAACAAATGTCATCGCGGACGTACACACAGACCCCAGCTTGCTTCTTGAACTTGTGTTCCAGAGAGTAACCCGGGTAGTTGAGGTACGCCACGTCCGACGGGGTTGCTATCTTCGTCTCCGTTAGGAAAAACAGGTGCGGCTTCTCGGTCTCAAGGTGGTGGTGGACCGGATCGAGATTAGAGTGCAACCCCCTGATGTTAGTGAGGTGCACTTTTAGTGGGAGGAAGTGCAGCCGTTGTTTCACCATGTTCTTCTTTGCTTTCGTCATGATTTTTTATTTTTATTTTAGAGTTTGCTGGGGGAGAAGTTTAACTGTCGAGGCACTGCTCAGAGAACCTAAGTGGAACACTGGAGCTAACCCAACCAATGGGGAACTCACCTGGAGACTGCGGGGACGCCCGAACCCCCCCGAATATGGCCACCGGGTCCTCCCATCCAGTCGCCAGCTGGCACGGTGGAGCATACCGGGATTTTTCGCGAGTTGGCGGGGCAGCCTTTGGCACGTGGCTGGCGTGCTACTTGGGCCCCCTACTGACTGCGGTCGGCCAACGGCTGGCACCGTGCTTCGGATCCCGCTACCCTCCAAAGTGAGTTACCCGGCAAGTATTGCCCAGAGACCAAGACCGGTTCTGAACAGCGCAACTGACATCCTCCTTATCCCCCAAAGGCGCTGGCAGTCCCACACACCGACGGAACACAGCAAGCTGCTTGGCGCCGAACTCCGGTGGGATGGTGGTCGCGAGCCAGGCGGCCCCTTGCGGAGCCTACCACCGCTTAAGTGGGATCGTTCAGCCGTACCACAGAGAAGCCTGTGGTGCCGTTGCCCGGGATGGACCACTAGGAGGTAGATCCCATACCCACCCCAAATACAATACCCCGTACAATGGTTTCGTACATTTTACATGATGCGTGCACAAGTAAACAGACAAACAGATAAACAGACGAACCGACAAACAGACAAAATGCTGGAAGTGGGTTCTGTTGGTTATCCTAACACCCTGTCTATTTTTTTGGAAATATTTTCGACGTACAAATAAGATTTTTCTACAGATTTTTTATTATGTATTGATTATACAAAGGTTTTATCGTGCAACATATTCTATGTAAGCGTAGAATGTGGCGTACTGAAGGTTCTGCCTATTCTAATTGGAAGAAGGCGTGAACGTACGATACGTACATTTCTTACGATTTAATTGTTCTTTTCCGTGTTTATAGCATGGCGTAAATTCAAACCAGATACTTAGCGACATCTACAAAGGGGTTGCAATACTTGGTAAGGCGTAAGTTAGATCCTAGACATTTGAAAGTCTTTGTGGAGATGTCGCTAATATGTGTAGTTAATTCGCATTCATGTATGATAATTTCGAAAAAGATTATTAAGAGGCACTTTTGAATGATTGTTATTTTGGGCTAGTGTGGCATTTATAACGTGAAAACTATGTTATGATGATAAAAAGCATTAAACGCCACAAAAGTACAAAAAGCACGTAAGATTCCAATACATCTAAGAAAGAAAAACTGTTTATTCGCCACAAAAACGACATACAATATTTTTTCCTTAAATTAAACCTTTAACGGTAGTATTAGTAAGTACTTAAATTATGTTACGAGTAGTAAAGAAAATGGATTTTGATTACTCTGTGAAATTTTTAGTCAGATTATTGATCATAAAAGTTGATAAAAAGGGACCATTTGTACCTGCACCAGATTGCTATAAAGTCGTTTAACGAAATGAAACCGCTTTCGCGAAATTGTTGCGTTACAATACAATGCCATTTATCTGTTGGTAGAATTTTTACAGTAAATTCCAGTTTTTGCTACAAAATACAGGTCCAAGGTAAAGGTAGGAGGCGGACTGAAATTACCGACATAGCCCGATAATTGCCAGACTTACAGTGGCATAGGGAAGGACATTGCTTGTAGAACGGATGGTCGAAACGTTCTCGGTCCCAGAATACAGTATTTCTCAAACTTCTTGGCCACACTGAAGTTGGTTACAATGGCTGCGCAGCAATAAATCTTATCTTACTTCTTACTAATATTATAAATGCGAAAGTTTTGATGGATGTATGTTTGTTACTCAATCACGCCAGAACGGCTGATGAAATTTGGCACAGAGACAGATTATAGTCTGGAATAGCATATAGGCTACTTTTTAATTCATAAAAATCGACGGTCCCCGTGGGACAACTTCCAACTTTCACGCGGGCGAAGCGGCTGTCAGAAGCTAGTCTTATACTAAAGTAGCAGTGCGCCATGCCATGCGCATCGGAAAGCCAGCTTCAGGGTGGCCAAGAAGATTGGCGATTACTGTACCAACTACCTACTAGGTGGACTGATGACCTGGTTAAGATTACGGGATCCACTGGATGTGAGACGCGCAGTCGTATTGATTTGGTGACGATGCTGAAAACATAAATTTACTAACCTGCATGGCTCTTGGATTCTCTGAATAATCCACCGAATAACATCGGTTTTCGTAATTTTCCGTGAACAAGTAGCTGAGTCCCTGAAAATTTAAAGAAAAAGTTAAACGACCTGAGAAAAAGGCTATAGACTTCACAGTTTCTAATAATTTCTATGGAAATAACAGGAACGATTAATGATACACGAGTAGGTACGTTCGCTTAAAGATCAAGTATGTCGCCAAACTAATCGCATGCACCTACCAGTATTTTACATGGAGAACTACCTATCTAACGGCCAAAACCCAGTAACTGGGTAACTAGTTCTAGTTAGGGGGGTTTGGTTTCCGCACTTAGTCCCTTAAGTGGACCATTTGGTGCCCACCTCCCTCCAGAAGTCAAAAAGAGCTTCTGGTTTCCTCAAAACATCCGTGTAAGATCTGGGTGACCCGAGGGTTTGTGTTCTTATCTCGGTTACACCTGTGCATTCAAAGAGAACGTGCGCAACGGTTTCCTCGGCCTCCATGCATGCCCTGCACAGAGGACTGTCCGTTATGCCTATTGTGTGGAAGTGTTTGTTGAGTGAGCAGTGTCCCGTGATGGTCCCCGTCACCAGGCGCAGGCCATTCCTGTCCAGGCGTAGAAGACGCCTGGTAAGCGTCCCGTCCAAAGATGGCAGAGCTTCTTTGGATTGCCTACAGCCCGGTGCCGAAGTTCACCAGTACTCCGCCTGTGTCTGGGTAAATTCCTGTAGCCATCTGCGTATTTGGTTGAAGGGGATGGGTACAACAGGTTCGGGTCCGTAGACCGCCGAGCTGGATCCGCGTCTCGCAAGCTCGTCAGCCGCGTCGTTGCCCAGCGATCCGCTGTGTCCCTTTATCCATTGTAGTGATACCGTGTTCCGGCTAGATACAGTTATTTGTTCTAGTGCTTTGTGACATTCTAATATTAGTTTTGATGTTATATATTCCTTCCGTAAGGATTGGAGGACTGATGCGCTGTCGGGGAGTATCCGTATGTGGGTGTCCGTAACCCTCCTGGCTTCTAGGGCGTGGACCGTTTGTATGATGCCCACACTCCGCCTGATAGACGGTGTTGAAACCTCCTAGCGGTCTGGATATATTTATATTGAAATCGTGTGAGAAGACTCCGACTCCGGTATTGGAGTCAGTCTTCGATTCGTCGGTGTATACTCTCATCTCTTTCGGGCCTGAGTAGTCACATCGTTCTTCTTTGAGAATTATATTGTAGTGCCTATTAAAGTGGTGTGTCTTCGGGGCTTTGTCGCAAGGTGATGCTAAAATCGGTTTTCGCTTGATCGCATCTTCCTTTATGCGTGTGTGCTTAATTCTGGAGTCTTTATTTAGGGTACCTGATAGGTGGAGTCTAAAAGTGGCCAGGGCTGCCTCCTCCCGTACAATAAGGTGCAGAGGTGGCAGTCCCAGCATTGCCTGTAGGGCAGCAGTGGGTGTGGTTTTCATACTGCTAGTGATTGCAACGCAAGCGAACCGTTGCAGTTTTTCGAGATCTCTTTGGGCTGTGCTGAGGTCTGTTCTGGGCCACCAGACCAACGAGCCGTATGTGATGATTGGTCGGTGTATAGCCAGTGGGTGATCATGGGGCTAATCCCCCAATTCCTGCCTAGCAGTCGCTTGCACTGCCACAGTGATATGCTGGCTTTTGTGGTGATATAGTTCGTGTGTTTTGCCCGGTTCAGTTGTTTGTCCAAATAGATGCCCAGGTACTTGGTTTCGGTTGAAAGGCTTAGGGTTGCTCCGAAGAAACGCGGTAGTTGCATTGCTTTCGGTTTTCTCTTTTTTGTGAAGAAAATTAGTTCAGTTTTTGTGGGGTTCACTGGGAGTTGATGCTCGCTGCACCATTCCTCTACTATTTTCAAGGCTTGACGCATGAGATTGCATAGAGTGTTTTCGTGGGTCCCGTTAATTATAATTGTTATGTCATCCGCGTTGCCAACGGTGAAATAACCTTTGTCATTGAGTGTTTTGATGTTGTCAGCTACCAGGTACCACAGGAGTGGCGAAAGGACGCCCCCCAGAGGACAGCCCTTCGCGACGATGGCCCTTGTAGTATCGTTAACCGTGACTTGAACCGCTCTTAGTTTGAGCATATTGGTGATCCAGCCCCCTAGGGTTGGGTCTATGCTGTGTCTGTCGAGAGCCGTGTTTATACTGTTGAACATGGTCTTATCGAAGGCGCCCTCGATGTCAATGAAGGCAGCCAGTGCTGAGCATTTGTGGTCCACTGCGCATTCAATTTTAGATACCACGTTGTGCAACGTGGATTCTGTTGATTTGCCTGTGGAGTACGCATGCTGTTGTTTGTGCAGTGGTTTTACCCGGAGAGGCCCATCACGGATGTGCCTATCACAGAGTCTTTCGAGGGTTTTCAGTAACAAGGATGTGAGGCTTGTAGGCCTATACGCCTTGGGTTGTGTAACTGGGTAATACGAAACGGTCTAGTCCCAAGTCGGCACCCTGTCACAAATCATAATATAAGGTTCACTAAAAAAATAGAAATACAACATAATTGTAGTGACTAAATCAGCTTTATTATTTATTCAATCAATTTGATTTAATCTATTTTTAAATTACTTTTTTTATTTGAAATATTTTTTTAAATTTTTATTTGATAAGACTTTAAAAAAATAGTATATTATGCAACTAGTGAATAAAGGACGGTTTTAAAGCGAGGGCCATCGATGAATCACGATCAAGTGAAGGATTCTAATAACTGAATCACGACCGTAGGGAGTGATTCATAATGATTGAATCACGAGCATAGCGAGTGATTCAAATGTTAGAATCCTGAGCGGCGCGAGTGATTCATGGCCCTCGATATAAATCCGTTTTATTCATGAGTTGCATACTATATTTTATACCATGACTTCGAGAAAAAGAAGGACTTAAGCCCAAAGCACAAGGAATAATAATAAATAAATAAATGGTATATTACCTTCAAAATTTACAAAAAATGAGAAACCTCAGGGCTTCACATTTTTTTGTAAATTGAAGCTGATCACCCTCCGTTACGTTACATAATTATAATTAATTAAACACCAATGCAATTAATATCAGAATTACAATCCAAATAAGTATTCACTAAAAATCCTAGACCAAAATCAAAATCATTATCAAAATCCTAAATATAAACAAACTCAAAATTAAATCGACAAAGGAGTTTGAAATTCGAATATTCTTTGCACAAGAATTTTGTATCGAGTAATTTATGCGCAATTAGGTTGTATTGCATTGAGATGGAGGTCAAACATATATTGGTGTGTTCTAAATTCAAACACCAAAACAGTGATTAAAAGTGCTTTTTATTCACTGTTTTCAGTGAATAAAATAAGCTTTTTAGAGTGGGAATGGTATAAAATATGTTATTTTGTTTCAATTTAAATGTGACACGGTGTCGAGATGGGAAAGTGCCGAGATGGGACTACACCTAAATGTCTGGGATCTGTCTACTAAAGAAGCGGATGGCTACCCTCACATGGCTGGTGTAGTCCCATCTCGGCACCTTCCCATCTCGACAAAATTAAATAAAATAACATATTTTTCAAATAAAAATTAAAAATACCAAAGCAAAAAATAAAGAATTAAAAAAAATATTGAATAATAACCAAACTGATTTAGTCACTAGAATATTGTGTTAAATGATTTGTGACATGGTGCCGAGATGGGATTAAACCCATGAAACATCATTGAATCTTTTGTACATCGCCAAACAATTTTCAGAAATAGAATAACGTGAACCACTAAATAAACATTTGGTGCTATACGAATTTAATTATTTGTTGTAAAAACGAGCGCTAGGTACATCTATTCAACTTGACTTTGTCGGGTCGTCACAAAAATGACTAAAGATTATTTGTCTGAATAATTTAAAAGCGTTAATGTAAAACTGGTCCTTCAAAAGACTTCTGAAAGCAAATATGGTATTATACATTACGTCGATAAAAAATATTCATCATCATCATCTTTCATTATACTATCGAAGGTAATGTGTGCCGGAACGAAGAAAACTCTACTGGTATTTAAAACATGTTTTTGGTAATTATTAAATAATTTGGTTCTATTTTTAAAGGCTCGGGTCCTGACACTGAAAGTGCTTAAGGCCATCGGATTGAGACGTAATAGCATCTTTTGCGAGACTAGTTGATACTTATTCGTTTCCTATTATACCGCAGTGACCAGAAAGTATAGGTTATTTTGATCACTTTTTTCAATTGTCTGCTGTGTCTTTATTTCAAAAAGTTTTATAGTGTTTTAAGGAAATAATAAAAAAAAATACTGACGAAGGAGTAAACGCTTCTTTTAGTTGAGGTAACCTTCTAACGATAAGATAGTATAGTTTAGAATAAAAACACATTAATTAGTCGACTACTACTTACAATATAATTTATGTATACGCTCAAGACGATCTGGCATACATTGTAGACCGTCACCAAATGTTTCAAGTTGTATGGTTTCTTATCCTTCATGTATCGAGGCCCGGCTTTGGTACAGAAGTAGAGGTATGTTGCCAGTATCGTGAGGAGAGGACCGGGCCCTGACGACAGCCACCAGCCTTTAGTCCGAGGGTCTAGAAAAATAAAAGGGATGTTTGTTAGATCATTGGAGGCATGAAGTTGAATGAAATCTAATTTTGAGTCAAAATCAATGTACGACGAATGGACTTATGGACGAAGTGATTAATACGGTATTATTAAAAATATATTAATCTTTTTTTTTTATCGTCTATAGGCTTGCGCTTGACCACTATCTCAACTGATGGTAAGCGATGATGTGGTTGACGGTGAAGCACGCTTGCCTAGAAAAAGCCTAATTCACTCATTTAAAGACCCCTGGATTGTAGCTATCGGGAAACACAGAATCCGGTAGAGAATTCCACTCCTTAGCTGTACGCATAATAAAAGTGTCCCCAAAACGTAAATAACGTAAATCCTTTAAACAAGCTACTCGTCTGTGGAATGCATTGCCACATCCAACATGCTCAATCGTTGCCTGTATTTACAAGAATCGTAAAGGGACGTTACCTATCACTGTCTTCTTCTTAGCTTGTCAATTTCAAATAGATACTGTGATTATCAATAGATTGTCGTAATTTTAGTATTGTTTTGAATGTATTAAGTAGATATCTATGAATAACACAGATAAAACGTTCGATTTGGAAAAAATATATACTCAGGCGATACATACTCAGGCGTAAAGGTCTCGTAGTCCCGACATAACTCTCTTTTTAAGCTCCAGAGCCTTGAAAATCTTCTCTTTTATTGGTTACATTTCGGGGAGTGTGCGATGGAACTGCACAATTTGTTTCCACCTAGCCCTTCCCATCTTCGGACTACAAGACGTACGGCAATGCCGATGGCGCATTAGTACATGGTAGACATCCCACCCATACACACAAAGCGTTTTGCAAATATTTCATTGTGCGTACAGCGAAAGAGTGGAATTCAATGCCGGAGTCTTTGTTTCCTGATAGCTACAACCTAGTCTTTAAGTCTTTAGGTCTTTAAGTCAATAGGTAACATATAGGGAAGCGTGCTTCACTATTGATCACATCTTCGCTGGCCATCAGGCGAAATAGTGGTCAAAATATGTAAAAATATGCAAAATAGCGTTCGAACTGATCTTGAAAAGCAACAGTTTGGGTTAACCTGTCCCGCTTCTCATTAAATCAGGCAATTTTTTTCATTATACAAATTCTGTGTAGCAGTCTGGGTTCTGGATAAAGTCTCGCTAAATCTTTACTAATTGTAACAGACTGCCTTTTTTACAATTATATTTATAACCACAACATTATCATGAACTATTAGAGAAAAAAATACAAAAATAATAATATAAAAACGGTTTTATAATACATATGTATTATATATTTTCTTTAAATAACCCAATATGACAATATTTCCGTACATGGTGTGAAAAGGTTGACAAATAGACTTGCATCTAATTTCAAAATTGTTCAAAATTGGCGTCACTAATAAATTAGGGTTATGAATTTGATTACTCCATTTCTTACGTACAAAACGTCATCGGACATCTTTGATTGACACAATTATAATAAAGTATTTTCACTTGAATTGTGTTTATTGTGCTAGTACTAATGTTGTCTAAAAAGTCCATTAAAGTCGCATGAGAGTAAAAAAATATTGACTGTCAAATGTCGTATAAATCTGTTTTTTTCTTAATTCTCATTAAGTCTTGGTATTACTGCTTTTTATGCTATCGCACGTGAACTCCTTATCAAATAGAAAAAAAAAATTGTGCACTAAAAGGTCCTACATAAGATTCACTAATGCTCATTGGTTTTAGAGACATAGGTAAGCCAAAAGAAAATTTTAAAACAGAGTTTTTTTTTTCGTAATTAATCTGTGCGTATGTGAGTTTAGCTTAATCAAATAATGGTTTATGCTCAAAAATGTATAGTGGCAATTTAGTATATTTTAGAGCCGTTAATTTGCAGTTTTTACGTATTATAAATGCTCAAAAATTTTTATAACTAATAATAGTGCATTCTTAATACAAAAACATACCAGAAAAACTAAATATTTATGTAAAACTGCTTTCCAGAAAACTAGGAATCTTGGACTACAATTCCTATAACAATAATGTTAGGTGATCCTTCTGAAATCTTATTTATATTATAAATGCAAAAGTTTGGATGGATAGATGTATGGATGTATGTTTGATACACAATCACGCCAGAACAGCTGAACGGAACTGGATAAAGTTTGGCACAATGATAGATTATGGTCTGGAATAGAACATAGGCTACTTTTGATACCGGCATAATGTTACTTTTTGATGATAAAATACTTTTAACGCGGGCGAAGCCGCTGGCAGAAATTAGTAATAAATAAATAGTACCTAACCGATCGTGTTTGGGGTAAAATATGCTTCAATATATCAAGGATGTACATGCGGAACAATATAAAAAATAGTATTTGCCTCATTCATTTCGATTAAAAATATTTTTGAATAAAATATAGGTACTACACATAAAATTTATATTATGTTGAATGCTATTTGTTATGTAATTTTATGGAAAAATATTTTGTCTTAATTTAATTTACTGTCGATATTATTTTGCGACGATTCCATTGGTTGGTTTAAACCTTCTACAAACATAATACGAGTAATACCACAACGAAATAATCTAAGTCGTCTAAGTACTCCTCTCATCGATATCATCATTATTATTTAGATTACGATTATAATAACATTCTCAACACAAATGCAAATGCCTAAACAAAGAGTAACATAAAACTGTAATAAAAAGTAAACTTACCGGACAATTCCTCAAACACATAATGATATCCTTGCAGGGCTTGCTGTACCACGGCCATTTTCAGAAAAATATTTTATTTTTTTCCCAGAAAACACACTTATAATTTGTCACAATTTGTATCCACCTTCCAACTTCATCAATGTATCCTGATTTAAAAATAAACGTGAAGCGTTATAGCGACCCGGTCTGCGCAAGCGACTCTTACAGACTAACTAACAGTGACTAAGATATTTCATCAAGTTTTATAATTCGCCAGTTGTTTATGAGATTCGCACGCGTCCTTTTTCGCAATGATTCTCTGTTAATGATTCATTTAGAGAATGCTCGAATATTAATTATTAAGTGGGTATCACAGTAAACATTTTTTAATAGTTTTTGGACGGTAGAAAGATTTACATCAATAAATGTGTTTACTCCAGGCAGTGTAAATACGATTTGAATCGTCAATTAAACAAACTATTTCATTGAAATTCTCGTAAAGAACAAACTTGAAATAGTAATCTAAGTTGTTGTAATCAGTGATTTTGTTGGTATCTCTGTAAATTATATTAGTAGTATAGTACCGAAGATAAACTTTATATTAAAAGTATGTAAAACCCAGTATCTAACTTCTTAAATGTCAAAAGTCGAATTATTTACATAAAGCCGATAACAGATGGGATATTCATTTTCAAGAATTAATTTTGAAACAAATTTAAAACTTACTGAATTCTGCATAAAATATTCCTTACCAAAGTTTAGGTAAGATCAATAACCTTCTCACGAGATATTCGGCTGAAAAAAGTTGGTGGTCGGTGGTTGGTTAGTGTACCTCCTTTAGGACAGAGTAAAAGGCACAGTTTTCCTTGCTTGCTGGCGCAAATTAACTCCTTTTTCTTCTTGATATTATGCGATCCATCGATTCCATGAATTTATATATTACGCAATTATCTTTCAAAACCACCGATGCGTTGCCTACCCTTTTATGACTATAACCAACTTACTCTGTGTAACTATTAGTCCTATTTGAATAATAATTTTTCACTTTTTTGGAGAGAATTTATTTATTTCATAATGAATAAACTTTTATAACCCTGAATTTACGTAAACACATTTTTTTCGAGATATTTGCATAAAATGATTTTCGTAACTTTTGGCGGCCAACTCGTTTTTCGCACTCACACTGGATTTCTTTTTATACTTTTCACACAGTTAATACAATTGTAACAAACATAATAATTCAGGTGAAAACCTTCAGTGGCATGGTTTTGTACATTGGTGTTAAAATTAATGTAATTTTCTGTACCTAGGATGTTTTGGCGGCATTAGTATATAAAAGTAGTCCATGGGCGGGATTACCACGTAAACATCTTGTGAGATTGACAGTTGTCATATCGCTCATTTGCGACAAGGTCGACATTTCTTAAAATTGTTGATTTTTTAGTTATCAATACAGTTGAGTTGAAAAAATTGCACTCAGTTGACTGTAAAAACGTCATTTCTCTAAGCTCTATAGTAAGAGAGAGAGAGCAGATATTCACAGTTGTGTCGTTATAGAATTGTCTCTTTCGTTTTGGTGAGTTGGGGCAGCAACGACATTATTTAGTTGTGATGTTTCAGTGCGTGCGGTTAGTTGTACTTGCGCTCTTGAAGAACGACATTTTTTACGTAACAACGCTCTTGCTGGTAAGTTAAGTACAATTGATTTTAAAATGTTTTCATGAATAACGTGTAAAGTATAAATGTGTCGTTAATGCCGATTATATTCGAATAAATCAGTGCACACATATTTCGTGTTATGACGATATTGCTGAGAAAATTGACAACCATTGGAGTATTATTACGAATTATGACGTTGTTGTTAACAAAGGAAACAATTAATTAATATTAAAAAAAAAATATCTACACTTATGTCATTACACTTTAAAATAATTTGCGTTATTTATGGTTAAATGTTGCAACATTTCGTAATAAAACGTTTTAGACAATAATTTAAGACACGTTTTCTCATTTATGTATTTTTCTTAAAACATTTTTTTTTGCATTTTAGGTAAGAATGGCGTTTCCAAGTAACTCAAGAGGCAAAAAAATGGTAGCATTGATTGACAAGCATAATAATTCGCCCAATGAAGTGGTTTAGCTTTTGCGATTATATTTCTATCCTCGCGTATCTATTATAAAATTAACTAACTTAATACTTTTCAGGCAAGAATTTTACAATTTGCGATTTAAAAACAAACAAAGTAGAATGTTTTGTTTGGGACGAGTCCAATGCTAATAGAGGTGTAAATGACTTGGGAACTTGCGTATACAAGTATCTGGAACAGCTTTCGTTACTTAATAATGACAGGGGTCTTGACATTGTCTTTTACTCAGACAATTGCGCAGGCCAGCAAAAAAACAAGACAATGATTGCAATATATTTATTCGCACTGCAAAAGTTGCCTAACCTCCAAACAATTACACATAAATTTCTCATAAAAGGGCATACCCAAAATGAGGGTGATGCAGCTCATTCACTAATAGACAGGTCAAAAAATTGCTAAAAGCTGGACCAATGTACTCGCCAGAAGCCTTTATCGGTGCTATAAAAATGGCTAGAAAAAAACCTGAACCATTTCATGTGAATGAAATGTGCACAGAGGATTTTGTTGATTGGAAAGATGCATGTACTCAAATGGGAGTCAATTTGACGAAGGATGAAGAAGGAAATTCAGTTAAGATTGGAGATATAAAAATTTTGAAGGTTGAAAAGGATAAGCCACGCGTATTGTTTTACAAAAACTCTTACGGAGAAGAAGAATTTAAAAAAGCAGAAATTATCAGAAAAAAGAAAAGGATTGACGTAAACGTCAAGAAAGCTTATGATTGTACACCAGGCATATCGGACAGAAAGAAAGAAGATTTGTTGGAATTGTTAAACAAAAACCTAATTCCACAGTTCTATGCTCGGTTTTACAATTCTTTGTAAGGTTTTTTTTTCTACAATAATATTACGATAACTATAGTATTCTTTAACATTGTTTTGATTTTTATGTACCTTTATTTTGCTATAGAGAATGTTGATTCTTATTTTGTGACAACATTATAATTATGTTACTACTTAATTGTCATAATTATTAAGAGAACTGAATTTTTGAGGCTGATTTTGTGATAAAAATATTAATTACTTAATCTATAACGATAACTGTTAAGAAAGTTGATTTTGAAGACTGATGGTGTGCCATTTCAATGTGATAATTTAGATTTAAGCGTTGTTGATTTTTTGAAAAGATGTTAACGTGACTACGTTGTAGTTCACTTCTGGTTCCTATATTAATAAAAAGTTTTTTCAACATCGACCTATTTTGTTATTATTACTTTAAATTTACCTCAAATTTAAAATGATTATTGAGTGTAATGTCATAAATCAAAATACTACAATTTTTTTTATATTTTTATCAGCAACAATGACATAAGTAGTACCTTGCTGCGGAAAAAATAGCACAGTATGTCTTGTGCTCTATAAAAATAAGTTTTAGTCATTTAACAGAAAACTATAATAAACACACTACATTTTTGTCTAAATAAGTTACCTAAGAAATCAATTATTATAGTATAATTTTAACTTGAAACTATAAAATTGCTCTCCTGTAAAATGATGTTTTTTGAGAAATGTCTACCTTGTCGCAAATGAGCGATATGTTTTATTAAAGTGCGTTTTCACAGGTTGCATAAAATGATTGACGAAACGGATTAAGTTAAAACCTCTTTTCAGAAATACAGAACATTATGTCCACAATTAAATAAACGTGTCTCAGAAATCGTTTAGATTGGGACGCTTGCCAAATTTCTGATGGAGATTGGAGGATGGTTGATTATTATTGACTAGCTTTTACCCGCGCTTCGCTCGCAGTGAAGCCATTTTTTTTATTTTTTTATTAAATAGTATCCTATGTTACTTCTAGTACATCTGGTTTTGGTCAGCCAGCTCGCGAATATGTCTTTTCAGTCGGGTTTTTAAATTTTTTGATTTAACCCTTTTTAAGATTGGTGTCCGGTTGCCTGTCTTCTGAATATCCGTAAACACTATCAAAGAGGCACGATGCAATGGATGGTCATCCATCCACGGGTCGACCTCGGCAAGTCTTGCCGAGGTGCGAGCAAAATTTAGTGTTGCTTAATCTTGAATATCAACCCGTGCGGTAATGGGGATGTTTCCTGTGTAGAAAAATGATAATTCAATTTAATTTGTCAGCGAGATTATCAAATAACATTGAACCCGTATTCTCTGATGTATCAAATAAATAAAATTTGACAGAGATAAAGCGCATCACAGTTCGGGAGTGGGGGCTTGTGTGTTGTCAGTACAAAGTATAGCACACCGGGACGTTACACAATATTCCAACGCATGGTATCGTCGTAATTTGTTTACGTGACATAAGGAAAATGACGTGTCCAATATTTTCAGGTTATCTAACTGGCGGACTAAATATATATTTTTTTGTCAACTATAACTTAACCACGAGCTCCAGCAATCGAACTGACCCAAGCTAAGTTTGAAAAAGGCTCGGCAGGTTAATCGTTCTTACATTCATAGAATCTTCTTCTTCTTTTCGATTCGACAGCACATTCAATTAGATTGTCTGGGCCCAATATGCGGCCACGCTTATTGCAGCGTCAGAAGCACAGTCTAGGTCTTCCGGGGTACAAGTGAATGGGCAGCCAGGACACTCCAGCAAGTGGGACATAGTCTGTACAGGGGCACCACACTCGCACCGGGTGTTGGACGAATCAATAATCCCCCATTTTGCCAAAAAACATTCATAGATATAGAAAGATATAAAAATACATTCATAGTATGTATTTTTATATCTAAAACTAACATAGATTGAAACAACATACCCTCATTTTCCTGTAATTCTGCATATCAATGGTACTATCAATCTGACTCAACAATAGCAAAGTTAGATAATGTTATTTACAGCACTTGTCTGAAGAGTCAATATCAGTAAACTGAAGAGGTTGATAAGATCTAAATGATAAGGAAACGGTTTGTTTGAATCATCTTAGGCAGCGTGACGTCATTGTATTGGCACCATGACTTCGTTACACCTTGTTTCAAACATAATGGCGTCTTTGAATTTACGCTAATCGTTGCGACATTACCCTACCCTCGACTGTCACATGAAACTGCCACTGCGCAGCGTCTCGCAGAGTGTTCCAAGTCACCATTAAGTTTGAATCTACCTTAGCCGGTTTGTCTGTGTTTTTTTTTTGTCTAGCCGTTGTTGTCCCAGTGTTGGGAAAAGGCTTCCTCAAAGTCCTTCCAAATATGGTCGCAAACCAGCCCTCATGATATCATAATCATCATACTTCAGCCAAAAGCTGCTGAAAAAAGGCCTCCCCCATGTGTCACCACATTGACCAGTCCCATGCTTCTCGCATCCATCGGATTCCCTTCACCCTCACCAGGTCGTCAGTCTACCTAGTACAGCGACCATGACGTCGCTGAATTAGTGGGAGGCCTTCCAATTCTTATGAAATCTTGAAATTCTTCAGTCCCATCGACCATACGTGCCCAAATAATAATATGTACAAAATTTAAAATAAAACTGTTAAAACAAACAAGTAGGTACTGAAAGAAAAACACTTCATAGAGCAGGTCAGTGTTTTACACGACTGCCTGAAACAAATAGTGTTAGTACCTATTGTTTGCCCCTGAGTTTGTGTCATTGTTTTGCCATCAATTCCGAAACTTAAATTACTCTTTACTTTGTGTTTTTCTTTTCGAAATATTATTTATAATATTATTTATATTTATTAATTTTATTTATGTTATTATTTATAATAATTATTTATCTGTCTTTAAACAAGTTTTTATCGTTACTTTGGTGCCAAAATATCATCAACATAGCGAAGTGAAGTTAAGCTTACGAGTACTTGCAAAACTGTTCAAGCATAGTAAACAAAACACTATTAATTAATTAGCAATCTTTCAAGGGAAGGTTGCTAATGAATCAAAAGTCGATGAACCAATCTCAGCAAATATTACGTAACCTTGGAAATCGACCCATATAGCTATTATTACTTTAATAACCGACTTCCAAACAAAAACACTACAAAGTGAAAAATAACTTCAATTTCGGAAGTCGGTGTTCCTGTTTTCGTTTTTTGGTTTTTTGACAGGGTGAACTTTTCGTATGATGTTATGTTATGAAATGGTGTAAACAATAAACAGACATGCGATTGCATCAATCCCGAGTGATTTGCCGTCATTGATTGAAGAGTTCTGATGTATTTCTCAAAGTTGTTCATCAGATCTTAATGAAAATTTAATGGGACTACATGACAAGCACCAGCTTTCAAATAAAAAAGAATCATCAATATCGGTTCACCCAATAAAAAGTTCTGAGGTAACAAACATAAAAAAACAGTAGAATTGATAACCTCCTCCTTTTTGCGAAGTCGGTTAAAAAGGAGGAGGTTCACAATTCATCGGAATATTTTCTTTTTATTTTTTTGCATGTTCCCCGTATACTCAAAGACGCCTAGACCAATGTGGAAAAATCGTCTTTTATTTGAATGGTTATAATTTCCCATGGTCATCAGGTCAGGATCTGATGATGGAGTCCTGGAGAAATCGAGGGAACTTGTCAAACATTATAGGCATATATATAGCTATTTTGGTATTTTCATCAATAATGCAATCATTTGCACTCAGAAAGTATCATTTCGTGAAGAAAAAGAAGAAGACCACAGATGGCTACTGGCACTTCTCAATTTATAAATATGTTTTGGGTATACGATATATCGAATAGTTACCGACTATGATGAAGCAAATATTTATAAATAAATAGTACTTATGAAAATGGTACCATCGAACCGACCTGATGATGAAGCTGGAAGGTAGGTACTTGAACTTCGAAATAAAATAAAGTATCCTAGTCGTGTTTTATTTATTTTATTTTATTTATTCGGGAAAACAAACAATTACACATTAAGAATTACAAAAATATAGGATACAGAAATGATACAAATGTGAAAACAACCACGTTCTCCACAGGTAACAATGAGACAATTTGGTAAATATTAAGATTAGCGCTGTAAACAATAAAAAGTAAAAAAAAGGGGAATATTAATAATAAAGCATCAACAAAACAAAACATAAAGCCATCAATAGTGCCGCATAAGTGGATCATCATTGTCACATTAGTTTTTCAATAAGTTAAGTAACATGAGCCTAAACTTTCCATGCGGTAAAGCAAACAGATCCAAACTGCAGAAATTCTTATAAAAATTGCTCGTAAGGCGACGAAGAGGCGCACGCAAGCCGGCATTAGTACGACTGGAAGTAATGGCGAATACAGATCGTGCGCGCACCTCGCGTCCCTGGCATGTTCTGGGAACTATTTAACACAACTTGTTACCAATTTCCAAACAATCATACGAGTTATTGCATAAATCATACAAAAATGTAGTTTCAAGAAAAGTACGCCTTGAATTCAAAGAAAGCAGACTATATTTCTTAAGTAACTCACTATAAGAGAGATAACAACTTTTTAAGCATCAATAATGCATACACTTTAAACATTTACGCTGTATGCTTTCTATACAATCAATATATTTATTGTAAAAGGGGTTCCACACAGGTACCGCATATTCCAACTGAGATCTAACTAGTGATCGATAGAGATATAAATATGTACTAGGGTGCCTAACCTCCGTGGATGATCTCATTACAAGGCCGTACATGCAATAAGCATTATTGACAATTTTATTAACATGTGCGTCTAAGTGCAGTTTATCGGGGTTCTTCCTCGTAGTCAAACTTTTTACTCCAACTGGTTTGACCACGAGGAATTGTGTTTCCTAGTGGTCAAACTTTATTAACATTGCACTTTTTCAGCACGCTGTATGCATGCAGATTTTGTATGTACAGTAATAGAGAGATAAGAAATAAATTAAAACTCTACTTTTCGAACTAATAATTACTGGATCAATTTCGTTAAGCTTATGTATATCATCAAAAAAACCGATAACAGATATGTGGTTTCAATTATTGCATTATGTGGTCTCCATAATTTTGATTTTGAAACTGATGCGAGCAATGCTATTTTATCAATTCTTTCTGACTTTCACATTATAAAGTGCTTCTATAATTTCACAAATTCTCAATCATAACAAAAAAAAATCACGAGCAAAGATGGAAATAGGATTGTCGGACTATGTTCAGCACTCGCTTTCCTTCCCGAAAACAGAATAGAGGAAGGTTGGGAATATATGCAATCTGATAGTCCTAACACACAAAAAAAAAATATTTTGACACTGCATGGCTAAAGAATGAATTCCTTAGAAAGCAGTGGTCCGTATACGGACAAAGTCATCGCAATAAAAATGTCGTAGAGAGCTGGTATGCACAACTTAATAAAACGATGAAGAGACTTCATCCAATAATAGTTGCTCGCTTGCTCAAAACATTATTAGAACAAATTGAAACAAATTTTCGTGAAGAACCATCTCCTCGTCGGAGTGAACATATATATAGATATGATTTCATTAAAAAAATTCAAATGGAGTTAATAAACAAGGAAATAGATGTTGATGGTTATTTTTAACCGACTTCGCAAAAAGAAGGAGGTTTTCAATTCGACTGTATTTTTTTTTTTTTTTATGTTTGTTACCTCAGAACTTTTTATTGGGCGAACCGATTTTAATGATTCTTTTTTAATTTGAAAGCGGGTGCTTGTCATGTGGTCCCATTTAATTTTCATCAAGATCTGGTGAAGAACTTCGGAGAAATACATCAGAACTCTTCAATAAATGACGGCAAATCACTCTGGATAGATCCAATCGCATGTCTGTTTATTGTTTACACCATTTCATAACATAACATCACACTGGTACGTTCTTAAGGGGTACGCAGGTGTGAACAGTTCACCCTGGTATACTGAGAGTTGTTGCACTGGTTTCGTTTAAGTTTCATGTTATTGGGAAAATCTATTCTAGCTTCACTTTGGGCACTATACGCGTAGGTACCTAGCCTATAGAACTGGTACATTATGTACCACAACTAAAAAGTGAAAAATAAAAAACTTTTTTACAAAAATTACAACCGACTTCCAAACAAAAACACTACAAAGTGAAAAATAACTTTAATTTCGGAAGTCGGTGTCAAAAAATGAAGAAACGTAAACAGGAACACCGACTTCCGAAATTGAAGTTATTTTTCACTTTGTAGTGTTTTTGTTTGGAAGTCGGTTGTAATTTTTGTAAAAAAGTTTTTTATTTAATAAAGTGAGACAGGATGCATTTTTATATTATAACTTCGAAGCCATCATATATTATCAGTGTTTTTTTTTTTAGTTGAATTTTGATTGACTGTACACATTTTTAACTTGACGTTGATACAGGGAGGATCGTTCTAATAGTTTGACCACGAGGAAATTTATTTGCTCGTGGTCAAACCAGTTGGACTACTAAGTTTGACTACGAGGAAGAACCCGTTTATCGTCAAGTAATATTCCCAGGTCGCGAATCAAACTCTCCCTTTCCAGAGTTTCACCGTGTATTGCATAGGGATATATAAATATATTTTTATTTTTAGTGAAGCTAATACAACAACATTTAGAAATACTGATTTGGAGTTTGTTTTTAGTGCAATAATCTGCAAGACGGCTGAGATCTTCTTGAAGCAGTTGACAGTCAAGAATGGTTTTAATGGGTGTAAAGACTTTAAGGTCATCTGCGTAAAGTAAGAATTTAGAATTAAGAAAGCACATGTCAATATCATTGATAAATATAATAAATAACAAAGGACCCAGTATCGAGCCTTGAGGCACCCCTGATGAAACGTTATAGAAATTTGGAATGGAAACCATTAACCACCACTTTTTGCGTTCTATTTGTAACATAGGATGTAAACCAACGGAACAAATCGCCACGAATACCGTTAAATGCTATTTTGCCTAAAAGTAATTTATGATCGACCTTGTCAAAGGCTTTACAAAAATCAGTATAAATAGAGTCCACCTGTACACGTGTGTCTAAATATATATTAAATTAATAATCAGTATACTGAATCAAATTAGTAGTTGTAGATCTTTTCTTGACGAACCCATGCTGTTGCTTAATAATCTGATCATGAATAATCGGATAAAGCTGATCGTGGACAAGTCTCTCAAAAAGCTTTGACTAGATCGGCAGAATGGAAATAGGACGGTAGTTTTCAATTTCGTGTCTTGGACCAGATTTATGGACAGGGGTGATATTGGCTCGTTTCCACAGTTCTGGGAAAGTCCCTTGGCTCAAGCACTTATTATAAATAATAAATAGAGGAAGACTTAAAGTGTTAGCGGTATTTTTAAGGAATAGTGGCGGGATGCCATCTGGTCCTGAACCTTTAGCACAATCCACGGACTTCAAAGCACTGTGTACCTGTTCAATACTGATCACAAGATTGCTAACGAGACGGCTATTCTCAGCATCGTCGAAGGTCTGCTGTTGCACAACTTTGTCCAAATCACCATTAATTTCATCGTAATTCGCCTTATAGTAATTGTACCTCTGTGTAGATTTACGTGTCATGGCTCGGTTACCTAAGTGTTTGTTGTACATAAAGGAAGCGTCATGAGTTTTACTTTACCTATAAATAATTTTCATGGTAATTGGATAAAAATCTTTGTACCCGACGGCCGAAGGAGGTTAATATGTTTATCAGTCTATGTATATGTTTGTTCCTATGTGGCGTTTTAGAGACCAAACGATTCGTCTTAACCTTGCGAGTGTCACTGACTACATTAAAATTGGGAAATAGAAAAATGGCGGCTTTTGGAAGCCATATTGTGGGGGCCTAATTTCTTTTCTTCTGTCTTCAAAAATATATCATACCTATATTTAAATGAACCTAATTCGAAAAAGAAAATGTTAACTGAAAAGTTACAAATAAAAAAGTTAATTCAAAAAATCAAAAAAACTCGACTGCTTTAGAAGCGAACTAAAAAGACGTAAACAAGAAGAAAATCATGCTGTGCAGTCGAATATACATCTGGTTTTGGTCAGCCAGCTTGCGAATGTTTTAAGCAGTCGGGCTTTTGTAATTTTTTAATTTACTTTCATTTTCGAAGTATGTGTCTTAGTAGTACCTATTGTTTTACTTTTTTCGACACCTACTTCGAAAAAGAAAGTTATTTTTCGCTTTGTAGTGTTTTATTTTGGAAGTAGGCCCGCGCTTGACCACTATCTCACCTGATGGTAAGCGATGATGTGGTCGACGATTTTATTGTAAAATTTTGTTTTTGAATGTCATTTATCATTTACCTTTGTTGTTACAGTTACTGTTATAGTGCATTCTACGGGATTCCTACAAAATTTTATTTCTACATTGTTCGTGTAAAGAACAATGACAAAATATAATAAAATATTATGATGAAAATCTACTAATAAAAGCCTAGCTTAGTATCACCAAGAGTAATCTCAGAGGTAATTGAGACAAGTTGTAGATAATACTGCAAAAAGATTATTTTTCATAAAATTATAGTGATCATCAATGTTTATGCTCAGTTATTATTTTTTAACACCATTAAAAATACAGGAAAAGTTAATGATGCTCGTGTAACAAAGTCGAGAAAATTGTTTTCGAGGTATTTACTATTTTTTTTTTACTAATTTATTGACATGAAATAAAGGAGGCTCAAGAAACTTGAAGAGTTCCTCTGTAAAAAGAAGGTGGTAACTGTGGATAGAAGGGTTGAAAAAAATCATTTCCTAAGAGGGTCAAAACTGAACTAAAATTCGTAATTTAGCCAATGGGGTACCATATCAGGCCTGTAAGGAATATAAGAGTATTTTGCTCGTTTTGTACTAATACCACCTAATATATATCGTGCAGCATGTGGTCTATCCCTTTTTTACGTGTGAAAATCCTCACGTAAATCTTCCGTCTTGAGGCAGGCGGTGGAGTATATCAAACTCCTATTGACCTCACGGTGTTTTCCTCGTCACTTTTTGCTGTGGTACGCCCAGCTTTTTGTTGTGGCAAAGTGGGGGATATCTCATCTCTTTCTGCTATTTCTTTTGTTGCCATCACCGTTTTGGCGCCTACTGCTTACAAAGAGCGATAGCTTCCGACCGTAGATTTTTTTAATGCTAGAAGCGGGAAGTCACCCTCTACTTCGGTAACTAGGTCGTTTTGCTGCTACACCCAAGCTGCCGAACTCCGTTTAAAACTGTTTAGCCATTTATGTGTTATTAGGTAAAACAGAAAGGAACATCATTCGATCGACTCTAGTGCATTAAGCTGGTATTTGGCAGATCCGTCCCAGAGATGAGAACAGTACTCCATGCATGATCGAACTTGCGCTTGGTACAAGCTGAGCAGTTGGTCTGGCGTGAAGTACCTTCTCACCTTTGCAAGTATGATTACGACTAGAGTCGATGTCAACGTAATGCCAAGAAGCTCAAGATGGTCAGTTATTGGCACGGTCGCATCTCGGAATGTTGGAGCCGGGTGAAATTGGCTCTTTTTAGCGGAAAAAAGACACGCCTGGGTTTTAGCAGCATTAAACCAGACCAGATTGTCTTCGCCCCATTCGGAGACTGCCTGCAAGGACAGGTTCAAGCGCTCCACCATGGCCTCCCGGAGAGACTGGATACCTGTACTGGACATCAAGAACAGCGGTTGGTTTCAGTATAATATCTTATCATTTACATTTACAAAAAAGCAGTATTTTATCTTACAGGTCACAGCGGCCGACAGCCTATTTATGCGACTTTTTAATCCGCTTGGTGATCTCTATAGACGTACAGGAAACCAGGCTAATGACTTAGGTCCTACAAATTATTAATATTTTTTGTCAGTCACACGAAATTTACCAATGACGTAGTTAAAACGCATTATTATTGATAAATGGATTATCAAACCCCAACCACAGCTCTATATTCCATGAAAATAGTTTATTTGGTTACTTTGAACGAGGTCAAGGATAGAGCTATCCAGATAGACACATTCTGGTTGGACATTTGAGTCCAATCGACACGTATAGAATTGTATCCGTGTTGGTGCAAAATAATTTGATGGTGGAGTTCATATCTACAGTCTTTAGTTTAACATAGAATTGGTACTCTGCTATATCCAGTATGACTGAAAGCCGAACCTAACATAGCTAGAAAGAGCGCTGTCTATCCGGCTTCTATACTATTTGCTGTTTTTGCCTGCCCACTACGAGAAATCATCATTTTGCACTGATTACACTTCACTTTACGGTAAACATTCTCCAATTTTATTGGTAAAAAAACCATACACGAGACGTTTTTTTGACGTGATTAAATTTTAATTGAGTTCTTCCACTTTCATGAACAATAACAGTACGGTTTTTACTTTTTTTCACAAGATCACCGCTTTGACCCGTGCAAAACAAAAATTAAGAAACAATACAAAGTAAACTAAACATGTTCCGATACACGCGCGAATCAGATGTAAACGAATCGTCACGAAATTTGCCGAATATCCCAGAAACAATGATTGGCTTGGCCGAATGGTTGGCCACTTTACAATCGACTAATCGGGTATTCGGCCAAAGTCATAGTCGGTACATATCTAGGTATGATTTCAAATTGAAATAGCCTTTATTTTTGAACTTATTACTAATTATTATACATATTTTTACCTTTCGTATAGGTATAGTATTGTACTGTATATATATTTGTAGTTCGTTTTGCTTTACAGCATAGGCCTCCCCCAGATGTAGTTGGTGGGTCAACAGTGCACGATTGTGTGATTTTCTGTCTTATTTGTTTTTTTTTTATGAATTTCAATTTCACTCCATCTTTTCTCTTCAGTTTAAGTATGCTGTTATGTTGGCATGTTTCTAACTTTTTTATATTTTCGGTAGTAAAAGACCATGTGGCAGCCATACGTCATAACAGGCAGAATGCAAGAGTTGAACGTTTGACTTTTTAATTTGAGAGATTTTAAGAATTTCTTTTAATGACCAGTACCTTTTCCATGATGTGTTAATCCTGTTTTGGATTTCTTTGGTGGTGAGTTGTGTTGGGGAGATAATTTGTCCGAGGTATGGATATTCTTCAACATATTCGATGCTTCCGTTGTTAATCGAGTTTGGTACTTATATGCTGTTGACCATTAATTTCGTTGTCGATGTATTCATCTGGAGTCCAACATTGTTTCTTTCTCTTACTAGCTGGTCTAGCATTTATTTTAGATGTCTTGGCCAATTGGTTAGGAAAATGAGATCATCAGCAGAACTTCGACGGCAGGTCTCACACTCTTCTTTATTTCGAATTTTTCGCCAACTCTTTCTGTCTTTATTCGAGCTGTCATATTTGTATATATTTTTTTATTGGTCTTATAAACTTCTTGTGTACACCTTGATTCAATAGTGCTTCTCATAAACACGGTTGTTTTAGCGAGTCAAAAGCCTTATTGTAATCTACAAGTGCAAGGTAATTCGTCATTCGGTACTCGTTGTATTTCTCAATAACCTGTTTTATGATATTAATGTGGTCTACCGTAGAGAAAACACTGTGGAATCATGTTTATTCTTTTTGTTGGTTCTCATCTAATACCTTTGTGATTCGGTCCAGAATTATCTTAGCTTATATTTTATACAAGTTCGACATCAAGCTGATCGGGCAGTAGTTACCGATATCGTCCCTACTTCGTTTTTTGTGTATTAAAATGATCGTTGAAGTCGACCACTGAGGAGGTATTTCTTCCTTATCCAATACTTTGTTGAACTGGTTCCGCAGAGTTTCCAATATGATTGAGTTGAGCCTTTTAAGAGTTCGTTTGAGATACCATCTTCTTCTTTGCCGCTCTTTTGAAATTGTATCTCTTTGTAAAAAAAAGTATGCAATATTTATTATTCTTAATTTTTGTTTATTAGTGTTTTTACTAACAATAGTTCTAAGGTGTTTCTACTAACAAATAATGAATCAGGTTGTTCGATAAATAAATAAATTTAAATTTAATTTAAATTTTGTCTATTTCAGAATCTAAGATTTTAGAGACTTCTTCTTCGTCATAGTTGTCTAATAGGTTGGGTGTTCGGAATGGGTTTTTATTATTCTCGCTCTAGACGTCTCTGTAGAAGTTAGTTGCTACCTTGAGTAACTCAATTCTTTTTATCGTGTCTGTCTTATTTCTGTGATTATTTGGTACAAAATCGTAATTTTTTGCAATTCTTTCCAAGCTTTTTCACTTTTCCTGTGGTTTTTATATCGTATACTAGCTGTTCTCCGCAGTTTTGCTCCCGTGGGCCACCTCCAGGACCCGTTTTCGGGATAAAAAAAAAAGCTCCTTATGTTCTTCCTTGATGGTTTTTGCTGGCTTGCATGGACTTCTCTACGTACCATGCGGTGGTCAGGTTTGAAGTTAAGCTGTTTAATGACATTTACGTTTAGTAGAATAAACTTAAAAAAAATAGAAGAGGATTGAATGGATTTTGGATGTCAAGGTCATTATCTGACACTGCAATGTCAAAGAAGAAATTCAATGGGTTCATCAATATCAATCTTTAGTAGTTGTTTAAGTAGTTGCTGTTAAATGTGTCCAAGCATAATCAAATCCTCGAAGTGTCGCCACATCGACCAGAGCTGTGCTTCTTGTATCCATTGACCTATTTATTAATTTTAATTTGCTATCATACAATTTCATGAATCGATGCCACAAGAGGTCAGTTCTGTTGACCACAATCTACATTCGTGCGTGTACGGTCTGTAGCTGCATGAAAACATTATTCCTCGCGTCGAAGATCAAGTCCTATATTCATGCAGTTGTCATATGAATATCTTTGAATATCATTGTGGGCAATTTGCATATCTGAATTGCTTATTATTCACAGGTTATAGACACTATGTCATATATATTGCGAGTAACAATTTGATGCAGCGCTTGACTAGAAGCCCACCAAAGACTTCATGCATTCATTTATTATCTCAGTCACACATTCACACACACATTCATTGACACCCCTAAACCGTAAAGCATGAAATTTGCACCAGCTGCCAAGGAAGTGTCTTGAATAAATCCATTCCATAAGGGGTTTAAAAAGTTTGTATGGGTGATCGTAATTTTTACCAATTTGAAATAGTATCAGAAACACGGTTCATAATCATTATCAGCCTTTTAATGTTCCTACAGCTGCGACACAGGGCACCTCTCTGTGAGAGGGAATGAGCTGTAATCCACCACGCAGGCCCAGTGCGGGTTGGTGGATGTCACATGTATTCGATTTTTTGGTTCTAGGACATGCCGGTTTCCTCACGAGGTTTTCCTTGACCGTTTTTAGAGCAGTGGTGATGAAATAATTTACAAAAATAAAAGCACCTGCATGGGTTCGAACCCACGACTTACGGCACGTAAGTTGGGGCCGTTACCACTGGTCCACCACTGCTCTCAAAAATATGTATATACTTAAACTAAACTATACTAACTTATATAATACTAGCGGACGCCTCGCGGTTTCACCCGCGTAGTGCCCGTTCGTGGGAATACAGGGATAAAAAGTAGCCCATGTTCCCACCGGTGAAAGACTTTTAATATGAAAACCGGCATTTGTTTTCCTCATGATTTTACTTCACCATTTTGAGAGCAGTGACGATGAAATAATTTACACAAAGTAAAGTGCTTGCCTGAATTCGAACCCACGACCTACAACTTGTAAGTCACGGCCGTTACCACTGGGCCACCATTGTTCTCAATACACAATTTGGCTGCAGTTAACAAAATGCTAATAGTGCAGGTGAAGCTATTAAAGAAAACACTTTCATCTACTTTTAGATACAAACGATTTTGAAACTCACTTAATATACAGAATTGAACTTCATTTGTATTTAAATGCATTGCAAGAGGCATTGTTATTAGGTTATTGTCAAATTACGTGCCATATTGAGCTCGGATTGTGAAAAATGTTGATTCTATTTGTGCGCATTTGGCATAGTGACTCAATATTTAGCAGAAAGACTCTATGGATATTATTTTTTTTATTTATGACTTTTATATATTATTTTTAATTTTATATATTATTACTTAAATATAATAGACGCATTTTTATTGTTCATGATTTTAATCATCCCAGTTGTTTGTGCTCATTGCTGTAAATGCTACAAGGCGTTCCAGTGCGAGGATGAACCAATAAATCAATCCAATTTGCTGGAGGGTCTTAACTGTACATTCACATACACCTTAGATGACCTGTGCAACGTTTTTGACTCTACAATATATGTATATATATCATACACCTTCTCTCCAAACAATTTGATTAAATTTTCGTGAAATCGAAAACAAGAAGTAAGTACTTATTTTTATGAATTTTCATTTTTTACAAAAGTTTATCCTAACATGTGCCGTTGTCCATACTAATACCAATATTTCTTTAAACTTTTTCAACTTGACCTAACCTCCCTCACCCAAATTGGGTAATGTCGAATTATATCTGCTCGAAAACTTTAACTCGATAATACTTGAAATCGATAAATTATGAGTGCGACAGTTCAAATTCAATTCAAATTCATATATTTGCCAGAATGTAGGTTTACAAATTATGATCTTAAATTATGACGGTCCCTTTACATTCTACCATTAAATATGGTGTGCAAATATTTAATTTTAGCTTGTACTATCGTCTAAACTTATCTTTAAAAAATTAAGAAAATAGACAGTAATAACAAAAAGACCTCATGCATTAGGATTCTTATGGAACTAATTAATTAATTGATGACAGAGTTACATTATTAAACCTATGTTAGTTCTAATAATATCAGATTAAGAATGTAAAAAAAAAAAATATAAAGAGAATAAAAAGTTCACTACCTCGATGCATCAAAATCTCGAATATCAGGGCAGAGCGAAGATCTTGGAACATCATTTCTCGACCGACCATCTAATCTATTTACAGAATTGTTTTAAGGATTTATATTTGAGTACCTAAAAAAAAGAAACAATATATGCGTAGAAATATAAATCAATTACTATATTCATGTAAAATAATGATGGTAATAAAATGACATTACAAATACGTAGCCATTTTTAACCGACTTACCAAAAAGGAGGAGGTTCTATGTTCGACTTCTTGTATGTTTTTTTTTTTTTTTTTTTTGTATGTTCACCGATATCTCCGTCAATTGTGGACCGATTCTGAAAATTCTTTTTTGTTTGTTAGAGTATGTTTCGAAATTGGTCCCATTTTAATTTGGTGAAGATCTGATGAAGAACTTCGGAGATAACTCTTCAATAAATAACGGCAAATCTCTCGGGATTGCTGCAACCGCATGTCTGTTTATTGTTTATACCATTTCATAACATAAAATCACGCTAGTACGCTCTAAAGGGGTACGTAGATGTGTACAGTTCACCTTGATACACTCTCATTTCACCGGTTATGATCAAGTTTCATGGCATTCGGATAATCTATTCTGACATTATAAGTACCTCACTAAAGGCAAGTTGCTTAATAGGTACAACTAAAAAGTGAAAAATAAAAAATCTTTTTTACAAAAAAAATACTACCGTCTTCCAACTAAAAACACTACAAAGTGAAAAATAACTTTCTTTTCCGAAGTCGGTGTCCATAAAGAAAAAAATTGGTACCGGTAATACGAGGTTAAATTGATTAATTTTGAAATTAAAATTGACATAACTACTTCAATTATATTTTAAAAAATATGAAATAAATGCAGTGTTGGCGACTTTACAAAAAATGTTATACACTAAAATAAAAAATAAATTTCTTCCATAGTTTGGGATAAAATAAAAAAAAAACGAGCCTATGAACGTTAAAATAGAAATGGGGTTACTTTGATACCCCATTGTTTTTCATAGCAATATAAAGTAACCCCAATTTACAATTTATTTTTAATGAATTCACACTGAACAATTTAATATATTTTTCTGCATAAATTAATCGTATTCTTGCGCTGAGGTTGATGCAAAACATGGCTGACATTTGTCAGAGTTGCAAATTTTAAAAAGAAAATTGAGGTGCATTCCGTTTTCACTGAGTTAGCTTTAAAAACCTAAAAAAATAAAGTTATCATCAAAGTTGCCCCAGATCTCAATGTACCCCCATTCTACGGTACCTACCAAAGACACCGACTTCGAAAAAGAAAGTTATTTTTCACTTTGTAGTGTTTTTAGTTGGAAGTCGGTAGTATTTTTTTTCTAAAAAAGATTTTTTATACCAAATCGGTAAGAAGTAAACTTGTCTATGTACGAAATATGGAATAAATATCATAAGTATTAAAAAAACTATTATAATTTTGTATGATTTGTTTACGTTTACATAACTTCATAATAAAGGCAATGCGTTGTCGTATTTTCTTCGTAGTATTTGTATCGAGAAGCTAATAAGATATTTTCTTATATTCATGACTAGCTATCCCACGCGGCTTCGCTCCCGTCAACTGGCTACCTACCTACCCTACCTACACTACATATATGATTGTTGTGTAACTTTAACCGCGAAGTTCTCAAAAAGGAATAATTTTGCCCGCTTTTGCAACATTTTTCATTTATGCTCCGTTCCTATTCTGTCGTAGCGTGATGTTATATAGCCTATAACCTTCCTCGATAAATGAACTATCCAACACAAAAAGAATTTTTTAATTCCAACTAGTAGTTCCTGAGATTAGCGCGATCAAACAAACAAACAAACTCTTCAGCTTTAATATTATTTGTACAGATTATAGTTGATTTATATTTCTACGGACACATAGTGACTTTTCAAGTGGGTATGGACGACTATGAGGAATAGAAAAACACTCAAAGGTATCAAGAGGCTGATTTTGACAAAAATTAACCTGCATCATTGGATTTTTGAAAAATCTATATTTCTAGCCAGGATTCGAAAATGTTGATCTTATAAAAAAACCGGCCAAGTGCGAGTCAGACTCGTGCACGAAGGGTTCCGTACCCAGGGTGGCGTCAACTATGTATGTATGGGGACATCCTTTAATTTTCAACTTTTTTATTTTTTGGAATTTTCTGTTTATTTGTGCTGTAAAACCTTACTTTTTGCCAAATTTCGTGATTTAAGGTCAACGGGAACTACCATATAGGTTTTCGACCCAAAACCAATACGCTACTTTCAGTTGACTTAGAATTGTCAATTTTGGTTAAAGCAAGGTCTTACAGCACAAGTAAAGGGAAAATGCCGAAAAATAAAAATTTTTGAAAATTAAGGTAATTTTTTATACACCTGATAGGGACTATTGACCTCAGTATCTGGTATAAATTTCAACTTGCTAGGTTGACCCGTTCCTTAGAAAATTGGTGGTGAAAAATGGACAGACGGACAAGAGTATTAGAGAATGGGATACGGTTGCAGAAAGAAAATACTTATTTGTAGTTCAACAGAAAAATATAATAATTTTTCGACTTTTATTACTACGGTTGCTAGGACACGTTAAGCAGTAGACAAGATGTTGTTTATATTAAACTTATAGGTTTGCAACCTCTAACACCGCCCCTTAAACTTATCTTGTTAACATACATCAGTAGCCAAACCTAACTCGTTTAAAAAATACTTATGTTTCTCTACCGACAAAGGTTTAGTCAAGACATCCGCCGTCATTTTGGACGTTGGCAATGTTACTACCTATACATTCGTGCAAGAAAGTTTTTATAAACAGTGCTTCTTTACAAGCATCGGAGAGTGACATGTACTCCGCCTCAGTACTCGATAACGCAACGGTACGCTGTTTCCTACTTTCCCAACATGTAATAGAATTCCCAATTTTGAAAACATATCCCGTATAAGAACGTCTATCGATTTCATAAGAAGCCCAGTCTGCATCAGCAAAACCTGTCACAGATAAGCCAGTTTTCTAATAGGTAATGCAGTAATCTACTGTACCTTTAAGATAACGCAACACGCGTTTAGCTGCTTTCCAGTGGACATCGGAAAAACAGTTATTGAATTGGCTTAATACGCTTACAGCGTGACATATATCAGGACGCGAACAGACCGCTACATACATAAGACAACCGATCAATTCTCGATACTCCAAACTGTCATCCTTTTTGTTTGTTCAGCTTTGTTCATTTTTTGGCACTGCATTGGAGTTTCAACAGATTTGCAGTCTTGCATGTTGTATTTCTCTAATATCTTTTTAATATAGGCACTTTGATCTAGAGTGATCTTGCCATGATCTTTCCTGATTCTTAATCCTAAAACTCTTTCTACAGGACCAAGATCTTTCATCACAAATTCTTTCATCAGTAATGATTTAGTTTTAGTTTTTTCCGCATTACAATTGCTAAAAAATTACTAAATCATCAACATACAACGCGATAATTACAAACTTGTCGCCATTTTGCTTTATGTATACACATGGTTCAGAGACCAATCTCTTGAACTTGAGTTTGTTGACAAGAATATGATTGATCTTTTCATTCCATGATTTAGGCGCTTGTTTTAGACCATACACAGCTTTGTGTAGTCGATACACCTTGTTATTGCCTCTACCTTTTTTAAAACCTTCTGGTATTTCCATGAAAATGGTTTCTTTTAAATCACCGTTTAGAAAGGCTGTTTTTACGTCCATGTGGTCAATCTCCATGTCGTACTCCACAGCCAAAGCTAATAACATTCTTATGGTTTCGTATCTCACTACAGGTGAAAAAGTTTCAAAATAATCCACTCCATACTTTTGTGTAAATCCTTTTGCCACTAGACATGCTTTGTATTGTAGTAGTTCACCGTTAAGCCATGTCTGCGCCATATTAAAAATATAAATTAAATATTATAAATATTTACTCACGCACTCAAATTATTAAAATAGCAACACTTACATTCATTTCACATCATTCAATCAAACACACGAGGACCAATCCTTAACTCGCTCCACACCTCTTCCTTTTCCTATCCGCTGTTCAGTTGTCAAAAAATCGCAACTCCGGTAACGCGTGTGCGCTCCCGTTCCTCTCGCTCTCAAAGAAAACTCAAATATAAGTGTTGTGTGTGACAAACAGACTCTGTGGGTGGCTTACCAGCATTCAACTATAGTGAAAACTCCACTGCTAAAACTATCGAAGGACATTATTATTCAAAGCTCCAATCCTGCACCCGTAAGTACCTACCTACTGCCTTTTTTCCGCTGCGCCCACAAGTTCTGGTCCCTCTCGCCGAATAAAAAACTTAATATACTCTCTCAATCACTCATCTAACCACACACAATACGCAAACGCTTTCCTCACACAATTATTATTTCGAAATTACGGCAGCCATTGTCGCATTTCGCACCGAATCCGCAACCTCGCTAAATAGCATCCAACGCACACTCTTTTAGATATTTAATTATTTGTTTATTCATATTTTGATATCCGCATATATTATATTGGCTTGTGTTTAAACACCGCCCAAAAAAGTACCTATTTTACTACCAAAAAAATTCTAAACGGTTACCAAAATGGATAAATGGTCACCAAATAACGTTTCCTAAAATATTATGAAATAAATCCATTTTTTCGTATTATTGACTGCCAAAAAAATATATGGACGCCTTTAAAGTCGACGGAGCCCCGCTGCGCGGGGCTCCTATTTCCGTCCGCAGGGTCTAAAGTAACCTAACACGAACGAGATGACGGGAGCCGAGTTCGCTCGCTTTGCTCGCTCACTTCGGCTCCCGTCATCTCGTTCGAACCTAACCTGTCCGTGTCGGGGTGCCCTAAGCTCCTGAGCTCGCTTCGCTCGCTCTTGGACTAATTCGTTAAAAACACGAATACACCCGGTATATTAATCTTTGAGTTGGATAGAATTTGGTGACCGTTGATCCATTTTGGGAACCAATTATTTTATTTGGTGCCTAAGCTTAGAGTCTTAAAAATATTTTTGATGACCGTCTAAATTATACCCTATTATATTTAACGCTTATTTCACCCATTTAAAAACATTTAACGCATCCACGCACGTTATATTATTACTAGATACCTATTCTCAAAATGGCGTCAACAAGACAACCAAAAAAGAAGACAACCAGTGATGATGAACACGAGGTTTACTCAAAACTATCTCTTCTCGAAGCTAAGATGGAGAATCTTTACCAGATTATGCAGAATATATACGATCTTAGCCTAAAGGTTTCCGATCCAACATTTTAATCGCAATTTTAGCACGCATTCAATCGGTAGATATTATACGATCAAATTTCATGGATACTCTGGACTCGTGTGTTATGGCTCGATTAGAAAATGATCCATCCGCAAAACCGAACTACGCCGCCTTACAATCCTTTGACGAACTGTATTGTTACGTAAAACATACAGCATCCACACTCACACAAAATAATTCTATTAAAAACACCCAAGATAATTCTCATAAATATGATTTGTTGAACCGCAAGTTACCGCCCCTTAAGTTAGTTTCTTTTGATGGATCGCCATATAATTGGTCGCCATTTTACGAGAATTCGTAAAAGTCTTATCCACGATAATCTGCATCTCTCAGACGCCGAAAAAGTTCAATATTTAATAGGTTCTTTGTCCGGCAAAGCATTAACCGTTTGTTCAGGTATTACACCTACCACTAATAATTATCTTATAATTTGGAATTCTCTATTAGAAAAATACCAAGATACTCGAGTACAAGCTTCCATTTACGTACAACAATTAATTAACTGTAAACCAAATCAATCTACCGATACATTTCTCGAACAATTTTACTCTGCAGAAGCCGCTTTACGCCGTTAAAATATTGACGATCTCTCAGACTTTATTATTACTCACGTCGCACTTACTAAACTCGATAAGGAGGTAGTGAACTTGTTCGAGCAATCGCCTAGACATATTCAAATACCTACATTCAATCATCTTTCTACATTTATTAAAGAACAAAGTAAAATACAAACGCTACGTAATCCTAGCTCAAATACAAAACCTTTTTTGACTCAACGCTCCTCAAATAATTATAATAATAATACATCAAATTCTAAAACTACTCGAGCTTTCGTCGCAAATACTCATTCACCCGCAATACAAAAACGCTCATGTAAAATATGTAATGATCCTAACTCGCATCCTCTATACAAATGTTCGTTTTTTGTTAATCAAGACCCGCGCACTAGATTTGAACTAGTAAATAAACATCGTTTCTGTCGTAATTGCCTAGGATTTCATTATGCTAAATTCTGTAGATCAATAAATACTTGTTCCACATGTCAACGCAAACATCATACGCTCTTACATGTAGAAAACTTTCATAATATTTTCAAAACCAAACCGATGTCCCCGCGATCGGAAGTCGAACCTAACGCACCGCCGCTTAACTATCAGTGTGTCAACACGCAGCCCGCGCCCCGCGCCGCTCCCCTAACTACCGCTCTGCCTGCCGCATTCGTGTCGAATGTTTCTTCGATCGCCGCCGCCGCTGATAAGTTTGCGCGCCAAAATTTAAATGATCTTGCGTTATCAATGACCGCTTCTACTTGTAATATCGGTAGTAATAGTACTACAGTTTTATTACCTACTGCTTCTGTATACGTTTATAAAAATAAGAATCCAAATAAGGTTCACGTGTTTCTAGATACAGGTTCAATGAGTCATTGCATCTTACGTCTTTGCAAGAAAGAGAAAAATGGAACTCTCCCTCAAAACCTATCGAGTTAGGTACTATTGTCGTAATTAAAGACAATCACTCTCATCCTCTTAATTGGCCTCTAGGGATAGTAGATGTGGTTTATCCTGGAAAGGACAAAATTATAAGAACAGGTAAAGTAAAAACCGCGACTGGTTTATATATAAGGCCAGTAGTTCGGATTTGTCCGTTACCTTCGCAGTAAATTTAATATTACTCAATATTTTTTTTAATATTACTACTCTTATTCTCTTTTAATATCTTAATTCTTAAATTATTTAGAGGAAACCTCTAGTCCGGGGGAGTTGTCTGCGCCATATTAAAAATATAAATTAAATATTATAAATATTTACACGCACTCAAATTATTAAAATAGCAACACTTACATTCATTTCACATCATTCAATCAAATACACGAGGACCAATCCTTAACTCCCTCCACACCTCTCCCTTTTCCTATCTGCTGTTCAGTTGTCAAAAAATCGCAACTCCGGTAACGCGTGTGCGCTCCCGTTCCTCTCGCTCTCAAAGAAAACTCAAATATAAGTATTGTGTGTGACAAACAGACTCTGTGGGTGGCTTACCAGCATTCAACTATAGTGAAAACTCCACTGCTAAAACTATCGAAGGACATTATTATTCAAAGCTCCAATCCTGCACCCGTAAGTACCTACCTACTGTCTTTTTTCCGCTGCGCCCACAAGCCCTCTTTTCTTCTTAAATATCCATTTGGTCTTTATTGGCTTTGCACCTTTCGGCAAATCGGTTAAGGTAAAGCACTTATTGTCCAAAAAGGACTGATACTCGTCTTTCATAGCAGCTCGCCACTGCCTGGCTTCAGAACTATTCAACGATTCTTCAACTGTTTTTGGATCATCACTGCCACACGCTTCTCCCGTCAAAAAACCGCACAGGAAGGAGTTCTCATCAGCTTCCACGTATTCTGCTCTCGAGTCATCTGTCTCAAATGAAACATCTGGAACATAAGTAGCATCTGAGTGATGATCTGTGACCAAGCTACTGGTCGAAGCCTCGCTATCGTTAGCATCATCAGTAATCACAGAAGTTTGTTCTGACTCTGTTCTATTCTCGGATACATAAGAAGTCTTAGGTTCTATAATCGCATCTGATTCCACTTTAGTAAAATTCAGATGCTTAAGGAATTGATTCTCAATGAACTTATCATTTTTTACTATTGTTAGCTTATCGCTCTCAATATCCAAGAGCCGGTATCCCTTTGTGTTCTCACAATATCCCGCAAATATATAAGGTTTAGATTTCCGATCCTGCTTTTTACGATTATTTTGCACAGCATATGGTAAACAACCAAATACACGTAAGTTATCTAAGTTTACCTTATGTCCAGTGTAAATCTCTTCTGGACTTGCACATCTAACTGCCTTTGTAGGTGAACGATTTTTTATGTACACCGCAGTGTTCGCAGCCTCAGCCCAGAATCGTTGATCCAAACCTGCTTCCAGAAGCATACAGCGCACCGCCTCAATAATCATTCGGTTCGCACGTTCGGCAACTGCATTTTGCTGCGGACAGTGAGGAACAGTAGTATGATGCCGGATTCCACACTTACTCAAATACTGCTTAAATCTCGTATTGATGTACTCGCCACCATTATCGCTTCTCAGGATTTTAATCTTTTTATTAGTCTCGTTCTCTACAAAGAGCTTTAAAAATCAAAAAAACACTCAAAAACTTTGTCTTTCGATTCTATTAAATAACAAAACGTCTTCCTAGAAAAATCGTCAATAAATGTTAGCAAATATCTCGCACCGCCTATAGATTTCACTGGCATAGGGCCGCACACGTCCGTGTGAACCAGTCCTAACACCTCACTTGCACGTGAAAAGGATTTCTTAGGAAAAGGTAAATTAGTAACCTTACCTTCAATACAGGCGATACATTGCTTGTATGTGGATACATCATAGTCGATACCAGCCGCCATACCACTCTTGAGTAGGTTCATGCTACGACTATTCAGATGTCCAAGCCGACGATGCCATAAACCCTGAGATGGAAGATCTCCCTGGGTACTCAAGGAGACGCTTACTGGCAAACTGTGTACGCGCGAAACGGAATTTATATACGCATCCCCGGTTTCTAATTTATAAAGACCGCATGCATCCCGTTTTGCTACAGCTACTACCTTTCCGTTTTTGTAAATTTTACAAAAAATCGATGTAAACATTTTTGTGTCAAAATACTGACAGATAACAGATTACATGACAAGTTCGGTATGAAAACTACATTACTGACAGTTACCCATTGTTTTTGTAAAAAGAGTTTCACATTACCACGACCCGTTCGCAACGCTTATTTCCTTTGGCGTATCACACACAAAATCATGAATAATGTCTCTACTATTGATCATGTGGCAAGTTGCACCACTGTCAACGTACCACACATCTCGATCCAGCTTCACCGTCAGAGCCGACAACATAGTCGTATACCTACCAGGAGTTTTCTGAGACTTTTCTTCCTCTTGGAAACTGGAATTAGATGGCTTATCCTTATGCGGTGCTTTCTGTCTGCAATCTCTAGCGTAATTTTTTGCATCGAAAGCACTCGGGACGCTTCGAGATCAAATTCGAAGTCGTTAGGGCATTCTGTTTGCATCACCTCGTCTCTTTGCCTCCTGGAGTAGTTTACTTTTCACCAGTTCACTTGAGAGAGAAAGGCTACCATGCTCTAACGTCATAATGAGTGGGTCAAACTGCTTGGGAAGCCCACTGAGCATTATTATAGCAACGAACTCGTCTTCCAGAGAAGCATTTATGTCTTGCAGTTGTTGGGCAGTATCTAGAATTTTTGTAACATACGCCTCCATACTCTCAAACTGCTCTAATTTTAAGCTAAATAGCATTCTGAGGAGACCTAATCGTCTACACAGACCTTTGTCCTCGAACGATTTCTGTATATTCTTCCAGGCATCAAACGCAGTATTGCAATTCCTGACAACGGAGTAAACAGATGGCTGAACACTGAGGCAGATTCGTGCTAGCGCTTTTTCCTGTTTCTTCTTGTCTTCGCATTCCGGTTTATTTTTCTTATCGACCTCGTTGACACATTCAAACAAGTCTTCATGAATAAGCAACATCTTCATTTGAAATTTCCAAGTGGTGTAATTATTTACCCCGGAGAGTTTTTCAATTGCGACGGACTGGTTACTCATTTTCGCGATTTTGTAATTTTTACTTGATAATATAATTATTTATATCATACGCGTTCTGCTTCCTCACGCTCTGCTACCATATTAGAGAATGGGATACGGTTGCAGAAAGAAAATACTTATTTGTAGTGCAACAGAAAAATATAATAATTTTTCGACTTTTATTACTACGGTTGCTAGGACATGTTAAGCAGTAGACAAGATGTAGTTTATATTAAACTTATAGGTTTGCAACCTCTAACAAAGAGAGTGATCTTATAAGGGTTCCTTTTTTTGCATTTTGAGGTACGGAACCCTAAGAACACGTGCTGTATTATTACACTATTCGTGTAGCTAATAAGGATCAAATTCTGTGAAGTTATTTCTTCACAGAATTTGATCCTTATTAGCTGAATGACGGCAAACATAAGAAAAGGAGTACTTTTTAACAAACTACTTAGTTTTCCAACGTTAATTACGGCAGGTACTAAACCTTAGGTTACGACTATTTTTAAAAAGTTGGCCGGATTTGACAACTCAAGCGTTGTACTACATTCAGTATTACGATAATTTTTATTCTGTTTAGAATATTCTCAAAAGATTTTACCAAGATATCTCTCTCTCTGTTCTTTTTTTTTTCTCATCATCATCATCATCATTTCAGCCGAAAGACGTCCACTGCTGGACATAGGCCTCCCCCAGGCGTCGCCACATTGACCGATCCCGTGCGTCTCGCATCCAGCGCCTTCCCGCAACCTTAACCAGGTCATCGGTCCACCTAGTGGGAGGCCTTCCAACGTATCGTCTTCCGGTTCGCGGTCGCCATTCCAGAACTTATCGGCCCCATCGGCCATCCGTTCTGCGAGCAATGTGTCCTGCCCACTGCCACTTAAGTTTAGCAATTCTCCGGGCTATGTCGGTAACTTTAGTTCTCCTGCAGATATCATCATTTCTGACGTGATCACGCAAGGAAATTCCGAGCATAGCCCTCTCCATTGCCCTTTAGGTGACTTTAAGCTTTCTGATAAGGCCCATTGTGAGCGACCATGTCTCGGTCCCATAGGTGATCACTGGCAACACACACTGGTCAAAGACTTTTGTCTTGAGACACTGCGGTAAATTGGACGAGAAGATACCACGCAACTTCCCGAACGCCGCCCAGCCGAGCCGGATTCGACGGTTGACCTCTTTCTCGAAGTTGGACCTACCCAACTGAATCGTTTGTCCCAGGTAGACATAATCGTCTACAACTTCGAGTGTAGAGTCTCCGATCTTGATAGGAGTGGGTGCTACATGGGCGTTCACCATGATCTTGGTTTTGTCCATGTTCATTTTAAGACCCACTCTTTCGGAAGCTTTACTGAGGTCATCGAGCATTTTACTGAGGCTTGCCATGGTCTCAGCCTTGACCACTATGTCGTCGGCAAACCGAAGGTGAGTGATGTACTCGCCATTAACGTTGATGCCTAGGCCCCTCCAGTCCAGAACCTTGAATACATCCTCCAGCGCAGCAGTGAACAGTTTCGGAGAAATGACGTCTCCCTGTCTCACGCCACGCTGGAGAAGGATTGGTTTCGAGGTCTGATCCTGAAGACGGACAGACATGGTGGCGTTTTTGTACAAACACTTCAACACCTAAATGTACCGGTAGTCGATCTGGCACCGATGGAGAGACTGCAGTACAGCCCAAGTCTCGATCGAATCGAAGGCTTTCTCGTAGTCCACAAACGCTAAACAGAGAGGCAGGTTATACTCTTCGGTCTTCTGTATAACCTGCCGCAGCGTATGTATGTGGTCTACGGTGCTAAAGCCTTTTCGGAATCCGGCTTGTTCGGGAGGCTGGAAATCATCAAACCTGCGCGCGAGACGATTCGTGATGACTCTTGAAAACAACTTGTAGACATGGCTAAGAAGTGAGATGGGCCTATAGTTCTTCAGCCGGGCATTGTCGCCCTTCTTGAAGAAAAGTACCACCACACCCCTGCACCATGCCTGTGGCGTTTTGCCCTCGAGTATGACGGAATCAAACAGCTTCTGAAGGGCCTTAAGGACCGGTTTTCCACCCGCCTTCAGGAGTTCAGCCGTGATTTCGTCATCACCCGGCGCCTTGTTGTTTTTAAGCTGTTTCAGAGCCATCCTAATCTCGTACAGGCTGACATCCGGGATATCTTTGGTATAGTGACGGGTCAATCTAGCTCTTGGGTCGTTTGCTAGACTCGCAACGGGCTTGCTGACTGATGTGTACAACTGCCCATAGAATGTCTCGATCTCCCTCAGAAGCTCCGGTTTGGCGGATACGGTCCTGCCATCGTCGGTCTTCAGTTTCGTGAGCTGGCTCTGCCCAATAGCCAGATCCCTTGAAAAAACCTTGGAGCCTTTATTTCGCTCAATCGCGTCTTTAATACGCTCGGTATTAAAGCGGCGGAGGTCTCTTTTCAAGGATTTAGAGATCTGTCTATTGAGCTGCCGGTATTTGCACGCCTCATCTGAAGACTGCAGGATCATCTCACGCCTCTCCTTCATAAGCTTGAGGGTAGGATCAGAGATCTTTTTGTTTCTATCTGTACGACGGGTCTTGAAAAACTTAGACCCGACCGTATGGACAGCTTCCACGAACCCGTCGCTATATTCGTCCACTGAGCTACCTAGGCACTCGAAACGATTCTGGAGTTCGAGCTGAAAGCTCTCGGGGTTTTGGACCTGGATCTGTGCTGGACGGAGCGTGGACTTCATCAGTCGAGACCTTTCAAGCTTAATATTAATGTTCAATGTGCCTCTTACCATGCGGTGATCGCGCCCGGTTTTTACCGAATTGATCACAGAGACATCATTGAACATTTGCTTCCTGGTTGACATGATGAAGTCAATCTCATTTTTTGTTGCACCATCGGGGCTCTGCCAGGTCCACTTCCTGTGTTCACGCTTTTTGAAGAAGGAGTTCATCATATAGAGGCCCTCCTTCTCCATAAAACTGGCCAGTAGGTGACCCCGGTGGTTCCGACGTCCAACTCCAAATTGCCCCACTTGCAGCTCATCCTCGTCTCGTTTGCCCAGTTTCGCGTTGAAGTCCCCCATGACAACGGTGAAGTGAGTTTTGAAACCATGCATGGCTCTGGAGATATCCTCATACATGGTCTCTACCTCGTCGTCGGGGTGTGCCGAGGTTGGGGCATAGACCTTTATGACCTTCAGCGAATATCTTGAGGATATTCTGAGTATAAGGTATGTACGCCACCCTGGTCGACACACTCTCGATCTTCACCACGTTGTTCACAAGGGACTTGTGGACGATAAACCCGACACCACCCTGGGACTGCCGGTCACCCTCTCGGAAATAGAGCAGGTTACCGGATTTGAGGATTATCGAGTCCTCCCCCTCTCTTCGGACTTCAGAAAACCCTATAATACTCCATCGCAACCTGCTCAATTCCTCTTCGAGTTCGGTGATCTTCTCGTCGGTCCGAAGTGTGCGCGTGTTGTACGTTGCCAGGTCCAGTCGTCGGTGATTGTTGGGGTAGCCGAATCTCGTCCGGAGATTCTTTGCAGCCCTTGCCATGCTGTAACCTCGACCGCTACCGTAGTCGAGGGTAGGTAGGCTGCCGGGTACTAGGGGCCATTTTTTATTTGTGCTTTTCATTGGGGGGGTTTTGCCATAATCGCCACGCTTGGCAGGCGGGTTGGCGATCGCAGTATGGTTGTTACAGAAGCACAGAGAACGCTGCTGCCCATTCTCTGATTTGTCCCTTTGTCCCTTTTTTTTCTACAAAAAATAAACTACTTTGTTAAATATGAGGTCATTTCTCAAGGTTTTCGTATGAAATTATTTTCTAGAATTTATATTACATTTTTATATTTCCTAATCCTTATGCTAATACATACACTATCAAATGGTTTAATAATACAGCATGTGTTTTTTCACGATTCCTGACTAGAAATATTGATTTTTCTAAAATTCAATGATTCAGTTTTAGTTTTCATGCAAATCGGCCTCGTGATTCCTATGATGGTTTTTTGTTATTTCTCATAGTTTTGGATTTGCCCATCCACGCCCACTTGAGAAACTGACATTGCATTGTTCCATTATATTGTATGTACTCAAAAAAATCCTTAAAACTACTATGTAAATCGATTAATAGATGGTCGGTCGAGAAATTATGTTTCAAGATAATGGCCTTTCGCGCTGCCGATGATTCAAAGTCAAAAATATTTATTTCAACTAGGCCAGTAAGCGGCACTTTTGAACTTCAACAATTAAAGTTTACAAGTAATAATAACCATGTCCATTCGGAAAAGAAGCTTGTTATTTATATAGCGTGCAACTGGTGTGAAATATTGTAGGCCAGCCAAGAAAACGAGAAAATTTTACAGTTTAGTTTTGTTTAATGTTTAAGTATTTACATATTTCTCAATTGAAAATATATAATTAAAATAATATTCTATAGTTATATCGTATTTATTTCGTTCGTCGTTATTTGTATCGTTTCATAATTGAAAAACAATAGTGGCTGCTCGTTTCATAGTTATTTTAATAAATACATTTTTGATTCATTTGTGTCTTATTTCATATCAATAACAATATTTAACCATTAAGACTTCTGTAATTGAGTGTTCTTTGTCTTAACGGTATTGCATAAAATACAATGTGTGTGCCAATTGCTTACTACATAATTTTGGATTGGTCGATTCGCTTACCAATAAATTAACTTCGTGCGAATCGCTACAGAAAAACTAATATTATTAAAAAGGGTCGATTCGCACTATTGGTCAGTCAGCTTGCGATTGTGTATCTTCCAACTGCGTAGCATGATTTTCTTCTTGTTTTCATTCCTTTGACGCTACAACCCTTTGTGGGTCTTGACCTCCTCAACGATCTTCTTTCATTTCGCTCTGTCACTGACCTTCATTCGCCAAGATGTTTTTCTTCCCATCCTCTTTAACTTTTTGAGCCTTTGCGACTTGAAGAACCTAACAGTCGTTTCCCCATTGATCAGGTTTATTCTTGTTTATGTACGTCTTTTAGTTCGTTTCTGAATCAGGCGAGTTTTTGATTTTTTACATATTTTTTTTATCACCTTATTATTTGTATCCTTCACTGGAGTGTGGAACGTAAAATAGAAACACGCTTGTACGATACGACTAAATAAAGAAAGAAATTTTAATAGAAATCTCCATTCCTAGACAGCAAGTTTCGCCGAAAACTTTGTTAATAGAAAACATTGTTTGTAGATATCTATCTCGGTTCATAGGAAGCACTGTTGAGACTTCTTTTATTTTTGTCAGTGGCCAGTCAAGCTCCGGTCACGAATCTTGGTGAAACTGTTTAATAAACAAACCCTACAAATGAAAAAAATATGTCGTTTGAAATAATAAAGTCATACTCAAATATCAACTCATTTTATTATGTGTTAGTAAATCAAAATATTCGTAGTATGGAGTAGCGAGTCTTTTATTTTCACTGTCCAACGCTCAGTCTCTTTTCTTTCCGACCATTCAATCCTTTCACATTAGTTGTCCCATCCTCATTCTTCTTAGGATGAACTTTGATATAGGTATTATAGTAAAAATTGCTGAACATATAGAATATTAAACTTGTGTTGGCAATAAGGAAGATGTGGACATATTTAGGATAGCTGCAGTTGGTGAACAAGGCATTCGTGTTGTGACCGATCACTATGAGGAACTGGACCTGAAAGATGGAGAGAATAGTTTTATTAATCCCGTTGAGTTCGATTTTTTCTCAAAAGAAAAAGAAGAAGCAGTTGCGTTTTCTTTGTTTAGTAATAACAACAAACTGCAAGCACCAGTCCCATGGATCCTCAATTGAAGGTGGTCCGGACTTATTACTTCTGTTAAAACACATCGTGTGACTATTATCTTGTTGATGAAGTTGACGACTGCAGATCCAGTCTAGCTAGATGGGATATCATTGCTTCACCGAAACTACAGTGTGAGTGTGGAGCTCCGTAATAAGATATGTACCTTTTCTTCTACTCGTCGGCATCCTGCACCCTCTAAGACTTAAATATGCAAACGACAGAGCTACCTAATGGCCTTACCATGACGTGCAAAAGCTATCACTGTTTCAGTGAATATTTTGTCTCTTTTTTACTCGTCATAATGAGGCCATAGGTCACTTCTTACTAGACAAACAAAATATAGTAGTCGACATGAAAAGAGGAAGAAGATCTCAAATTTATCTGTAATGGTTTATAATCTTACCAATTGAATTATTGTGACGTATTTCTTCCACCACAAGTACTTCTGGTACTGCGGGCCTAGACCAGCAATGAAGTAATACGTGTACATCAATATATGAACGAAGGAGTTCAGTGTCCCGACCAGGACTATAGGGCCAACTGTAAAGACAATAAGATTTTGTGTACAAGAACATTATTTTCATTATTAATTAGCCTACCCAAATTCTAAAGCTTGGATGGGCTTGACAAGGGTAGGCTTGGATGGACATTGGTATGTCCTACGATATGTCAGCGCACTCTTTCATTGTACTTTTTTGATCTATTCTCCCTTTTACTTAACACATTGTGATTGTTGCTATCGTGTTGTGCATGTGTATATTCTATCTTTGGTAGTGTTTGTTGAGTCGTTGATTTTCTTAAGTTTTGAGTATATCTTCAATGTCAATTACTTACACATTATGTGCACTGACTAGACTGACTCATTTGCATGCAGTCCTGATCAAGAAACCAACCACTTTATACATCTTACAAGGTTGTCTATTATAATAATAAAAAATATGTGGACATTAAATTTTATTAGACTTTGACTCTCTGTTTTTTTAATAATATTCATCGAGTAATAAATAACACATTTACCTAAATGACGTGATTTTTGTTTCATAAAACAAGTTGGGTTCGGTGTTTACTAGCTGTAGAAAACAAAAAAAAACAAGTAGAGTAAAATCATTGTTATTTATGAATAACTAGAGGCCTGCCATGGCTTAGCCTGGGTCATAATTATTTAAAGTCTTAAACGAAAGATTTGGTTGCAGTGATTACCCTACATGTAGGCACAAACTTACAAAGTTCGCTATCTCTCTTTATAATATTACTTAGTTAAAAAAATACTAAATGAAGGTCGTTTATCAAGTTTATCAATAAATCTGCAGATGCTTGTAAGTTATGCGATCAGGTACAATATTTTGGCAATGAAATCCACCAAAAAATTCGGTCATGCAAGATCCCTCAAGAGTGCTCAAAACCTGTCCTTACCGTATCGATCAGCGTAGGTTTTCATTATTAATAAATTACTTAGATACGTGATCTACAGTAGATGTTACACAGAGAACGCTGTTTTTTTGTACCAATATATCTTCTTAAATTCATTTGTAGGTACTTTTATTCCAAGTGGTATCTTGGACATCTTTAACAGCGGCAAATCTGGACCTATTATTATTAGATTATTACGTATAGTATAAGTTTGAAATTGCTAACCTGCATTAATTGAATAAGCAATTGGTGATTAAAGCTCGTGTCTTCTCTAAATAAGAAGAGACCTCTACCTTGCAGTACACTAACAGTTTGGTATTATTATAACAAGTATTAAACGTTTCTTCTCTGGATAATAACAACGCCTGCACGAAATAACATAGCTAACATAATGTACAGCGTGCAATTTACTATGTTTATTTGTTTTATTTTCCGCTGCTCTAAAAAAAATATATTCAACTACCCGGGTAAACTTGCATCATTTAGGTCAAAAAAAATTGAGGCCAGTAATCAAACCAGTTTCATTAGCCTCGGAAAAACTACACCTCGCAACATGATGTTTGTTTGTTGTGGCACTGACCCAACATAGATCGGGTGATACTTTAGTCCAATTTTGTGGTAAAACAACGTTGCTTACCTGGGAAGTATTTCGTTGCTGCCCATGAGGTGATGGCAACCAATGTGTGGTGATACAAATGGAGGGTTGAGATCTGCCTGCTTTTCTTTCTGAACACAAAGAAGACGGTGTCCAAGAGTTCTGTCAGCTTACCAAAGAAGTACCACCATGAAGAATGTGCTGCCTGCAAAAGCATGTCGAGTATGTTTTTAACCGATTTTCAAAAAAGGAGGAGGTTCTATGTTCGACATTAATTTTTTTTTGTGTATGTTCACCGATTTCTCCGTCAATTGTGGACCGATTTTGAAAATTCTTTTTATTTTAAAAGGGTTTGTCCCAAATTCTTCCATTTTAATTTGGTGAAGATCTGATGAAGAACTTCGGAGATATACAATAGAACTCTTTAATAAATGACGGCAAATCTCTCGGGATTGCTGCAACAGCAAGTCTTTACATTGTTATGTATACTTTTTTGTAAAAATGTTTTTTGATATTTAAATTTTGTTTTTTTTTAAGCCGGTTTTGTTTAAGTTTCATGTTATTGTTTAAATCTATTCTAGCTTCACTTTGGTCACTATACGCGTAGGTAGCCTATAGAACTGGTCCATTATGTACCACAATTAAAAAGTGAAAAATAAAAAACTTTTTTACAAAAATAATAACCGACTTCCAAAAAAAACACTACAAAGTGGAAATAACTTCAAATTCGGAATTCGGTGTCAAAAAACCTAGAAACGAAAACAAAAACACCGACTTCCGAAATTGAAGTTATTTTTCACTTAGTAGTATTTGTATGTGGAAGTCGGTAGTATTTTTTTGTAAAAAAGATTTATTTTTATGAACGTTATAAACAAAAAAGATGACCAAGAAAGAATGCATGAACCTTTGTGGTTTCATACATGATGAAAGCCAAAGCCATTAATTTATACAATTTCTTTATTATAAAACGTACCCTTATTACGCTAGGATGATCTGATTCCACAAAGCGATCGCAAGTAAAACTGTAATCCTTCAGTAAGAGGTAGTTGAGTCCCTGAAAACAATAAGACAAGTGGTCAAAGAATTGATCTACATATAGCGCCTGACCAAAAATAATAGCAAATTCTCACAAATGAGTTTTAGAGTACAATTCAAGAACTAAATTAGTATGCAGGCAAATTTTATTTAGATATTCTAACAGCGTTATCATTGCACGAAAATTCAAAAAATTATCTGGTGTTTATGGGTACAGTATCAAAGTTCGCATAGACCTTGTAAGTGATTGCTTGCGAATTATTAATAAGCCATGGTTATTGTCCCTTAGCTACAAATAAACAGAGCAAATACTAGTAACCATCCTGTGAGAAAAATACTTCCATTAGTACAATTCACGTAGTTATACACAACACATACACACACACATAGTAACATACGTGCACACACATACGCACACACATAATCACATATGTGCACACACACAATCACAAACGTGCGCACACACAATCACAAACGTGCACACACACAGTCACAGATGTGCACACGCACACTCGAACAATCCCTTTTTGGCCGATTTACCAATTTTGATATGACAGATGGCAGCTGTAACAAACATACTTTTCATGCTATCCATACATTTATAGAATAGAACTCAAAATCGGTTGAACGGACCGTAAAAAAGGTTGTAAGCATTTCTATTATTATTTCAAATATAGTTTAGATAAACACTAACTGCAGCCCGCAGCTCCACCCGTGGTTCCGCATAGTATTAGTATGTCTTCTATCCTTATAAATTATAGCCTATGTGTTATTCTAATGTACAAGCTATATTACTGAACACTTTTATCAACTTCCGTTCTGTAGTTTTTGAGTGAAAGAGTGACTAACATCCTTCCATCCATCAATCCTCACAAGCTTCGCATTTATAGTAAGTAGAATCATTAAAAAAAACTATCACTCACCTCATAAACTAAGAATGTACTTAATATTATTTGAAAAATGTTGTACAGCATAATCGTAGTTTTCAGTTCATGTGCTTTCCTATTCTTCATGAAACGGGGTCCATAGTCGGTACAGAATTTCAGGTATAAGACTACAGTTACAATAATTGGTATTGGACTTGACATTAACGGCAGATGCTTCGTTCTTGCATCTGTGGGTAAATAGACATGATGATAAATTAGTTAGTTTTAGTGTACAAAATAATAAAATTGGAGAAAGAATAAAATAAATGGAAAATTAATGAAAAAATAATTTGATTATTTAGTTGCTGTTACCAGTAGTCACGGCTGCAATTAATGTCGAGAATTATTTCTCAGGAACATAATCGGGATAACTTTAATCAAATTAGCTCAAACAACAGTCAATATAACCAAATCAAATTATTATTTAGGTTTAGTATAAGCAGAAGCACATATACTAATAATACTAGTATACAGATACTTGTACAAAGAAACTGTGCCGACATAACTAGCGTTTTTCGTCTGAATAAACTGATTATTTTTTTAAATTCATCGACAAAAAAACAGTATTAGTGGAGGAAGCACAACTGTTCAATCATTTACCGGAGGAGATAATAAGGTATGATAATATCAACATATTTAAGAGTAAACTCAAAAAAACATTATGGATGTGCATAACTTCGCCAACACCCCAGAAGCAAATAATACATATTATTATTTAGAAGTGATTTTGTTTCTCATTGTTAGTTACTGATATTTTCTTTTGTTATGGGAATTCAATATCTTTAAACCTAAACTCGATATTATCCCAAACCATATCTCAGGGCATTGGTCTGCCTCCCTGGTTACAACTGAGATCTCATCCATCGCTCATCATCAAACGAGATTGATGCCATGATTGGGTTTCAGGAAGAGTGAAGAAAAATCAAGTCAGCCACTAGCCCAATTAAGTGATCAAAAATCAAAAAAAAAAAAAAAGTAGTTACTAAGTAGTAGAATTAGACAGAAAATCTGCACCGTAATTGCTTTACATTATAGCTCAAAGGTCAGCATGTTTGCTTTGCTTGCATCAATGCTTAGTAATTAAATTTAAAAATCCTTCTACTCGATAGCGTGAAAAATGCTATGTTCTGTTGTATTGTCAAAATTGAAGCTGTGGGTTTTTAAAATTTACAAAATTAGGGTTCAGGTAAGTACTCTCTGCCAAACTATGTTCATCATCATCATCATCAATATATGAGTCAAAAGACGTCCACAGCTGGACATAGACCTCCCCCAAGCGTTGCCACACTGACTGGTCCTGTGCGTCTCACTTCCACCGGACTCCAGCAGCCTTGACTAGGTCGTCACTCCACCTAGCGGAAGGCCTTTCAATGCAACGTCTTCCGGTTCGCGGCCACTACAGAAGTTTTCAGCCCCAACGGCCATCCGTTCTGCGAGCACTGTGCCCTGCCCACTGCCACTTAAGTTTGGCAATTCTTCGGGCTTTGTTGGTAACCTTGGTTCTCTTGCGCATCAATAAGTTCATCTTGATCACGCAAGGACATTGCCCTTTGGGTGACTTTAAGCCTTCTGATCAGAGCTATTGTGAGCGACCACGTCTCAGAGCCAAAGGTCATCATTGGCAACGCACACTGGCCATAGACTTTCGTCTTGAGATACTGGTTAGTTGGACGAGAAGATAACACGCAACTTTTCGAACGCTGCCCAGCCAAGTCGGTTTCGACTATTGACTTCTTTCTCGAAGTTGGTCCTACCCAACTTTATCGTTTGTCCCAGGTAGATATAGTCCTCCACAACTTTGAGTGTAGATTTTTCAACTTTGTTATGAATGGTTGCAACATGGGCATTCAAATTCACCGTGGTTTTGTCCATGTTCATTTTAAGACCCAATCTTTCGGAGGTTACACTGAGAATATCGAGCGTTGTATTGAGGTCCTCCATGGTCTCAGCCATGACATCGTTGGCAAACTGAAGGTGAGTGATATACTTGCCATCGACGTTGATACCTAGCCCTCGCCAGTCTAGAACCTTGAAGACAGTTTCGGAGATATGACATCTCCCTGTCTCACACCTTGCTCGCTGCAGAAGGATAGTTTCCGAATTCTGATCCTGAAGTCGGACTGGCATGGTGGCGTTTTTGTAGAAATTCTTCAACACCTCGATTTACCGGTAGTCGATTTGGCACCGTTGGAGAGACTGCAGTGCAACTCGAACTATGTCATTAAGTTTAAATTCTTGGGTCACTATGATCGGTAATATTGAAATATTTTGAAGATGACCTATCTTTTTGATTGTATTCTTGGTCAAAAATACTTAAAAAATAAAGCAGCATGGTAAGGTCTAATAATGACAAATCAATTGTTCACAGTTTAAATTTACATATTATTGAACCTTGACCTCTTTAAATTGTAGTAGTTAGCTTAGACAACAGTCACGATAACATAAATCGTGTAAGTAGGTTTAGTCTTTACTAATATTTTAAAGACAAAATATTTGTATTTTTGTATGTAACGAATAAACTTAAAAACTACTGGACCGATATCAAAAAGTCTTTCACCGTTGGGAACATAGGCTACTTTTTTCCCTGTATTCCCACGGGAACGGGAACTACGCGAGTAAAACTGCGAGGCGTCCGCTAGTATTATATAAGTTAGTATAGTTTAGTTTAAGTATATACATATTTTTGAGAGCAGTGGTGGACCAGTGGTAACGGCCCCAACTTACGTGTCGTATGACGTGGGTTCAAACCCAAGCAGGTTCTTTTATTTTTGTAAATTAGTTTATCACCACTGCTCTAAAAACGGTCAAGGTAAACCTCGTGAGGAAAACACGCATGTCCTAGAACCAAAATATCGAAGACATGTGACATCTACCAATCCGCACTGGGACCGCGTGGTGGATTATGGCCCATTCCCACTCTCACAGAGAGGAGGCCTGTGTTCCAGCAGTGGGAACATTAAAAAACTGATGATGCTGATATACATATTATTATACTGTTACACAAGTTGAATAAAAAAAACCTAAACCATACTAAAAAAAATACATACCTGCCAAGTCATCAAGTATATAATTATATGTACCAGCTATACTGTTTATAATTCCCTCCATCTTTAATTTTAACTTTACCAACTTATTTAAAAAAAATATTTAAAAAATAGCTACTACTAAGGGTGTCACGACCCTCTATAAGCGAGTAGCTACAATGATACTAAGTTTAAAACTTAATTAACAGAAACATAGTTCTTAACTCATTAATGTAAATTATTACGTAAATGCTAATATAGTATGCAAAAATCTAATCAACAAAGAATTTTTTTATGTTATAAAGGTTCCGTACCTAGCGAGTGCCAGCAGGCTAAGGAGGCACTTCCCTCTTTAGGTGGCCGTTCTACGCAAAAGGCATTTTTTTTTGGGGTTGGAAATCATCCAATGACTTCTTCACACATCGCTCTGGGTGAAGCGGGAGGGCGTGTCAGACTTTTACTGACTAAAACCCACCCGTGTTCCTTCAGTTGCTTGTGCTAGGGCCGCGGTAACTCTCTTTCAAATTTATCCGCGACTCAGACACAAAAAACCACAGCTGAGTGCAGTCACAGCTGTAACGACCAGCCAAGGGTCTTTTAATAAGCATCTTTTTGTATTAGGGATCGCGGACAGTTCACTGTACAGAGCACTGTCCTAAGGTGCCCAGTAATCACTGGTTACAAGGCCAAATACCTTGATGACCCAGGTACCGTACAGCAGATAGTCGGCAACACCAAGGTACTGCTGGTATTCTTCAAGGAGTTGGGGTGGATCGAGTAAGGAAGACGAATCCCAACCATACGCAAAATACGCACTTAGACGTGGAATTGCGGATACCAGCCCGTCTTAACTTAACTTAAGGTTTTTTACCTCATTTACGTAATTTACTAAGAAAGAAAAGAACAAAGGATTTGAAGTAGAAGAGATGATGATGGTATAATAATACGACACATTTATAATATTAGTAAGATGTATCATTATCATTTCAGCTGAAAGACGTCCACGGCTGGACATAGACCTCCAAGGGTCGTCCCACTGATTGGTCTTGTATGTTTTACAAGCCGCCGGATTCTCGCAGCCTTAACCTGATCATCGGCCCACCTAGAGGTAGGCCTCCCAACGTTGCGTCTTCAGGTATTCAGCTTGGGGTTAAAGGTGTTTTTTTCCTTGAACTAAATTTAATTCGTCATTGCATTCAGAATTCTAGTATTGACTCTTGAGGAAGTTAATACTAGGATTTTATTTTTGTCCGTGCGTTAAACTTTATAAAAGCATTGGCCAAACCAAAGAAGAAGTATTTCAAACAAATATTGCCCGCATTCATTAAAACTAACAATTTATATAAATATGAATGTCCGGATAAAAGGGCACCGTTGTCTTATCAACGCTGAATTAGGACACATACATAAAAACCCAATAATGCATTAGGTATTGCCTAAAAAACGAGCCGGTTCTATTCTAAGTGACAAAGATGACTAGACAAAAGCGGTTTTTACTTTTTCCTTATAATTAAGTAGGTATTGTATTAAAATGATATGTTAATATACTGAAATTTTACTGGTTTGATTTACATTTCAGTGTAGAATTTATGAATAAATTGGTCTATCGACGCACAAACCTTGCAGAGGTTTGTGCGTCCACGAGACCACAGATAGACCATAGAATAACAGGCTTATAAATATATTGCCTAAGTTGGCTACGGTTTTCGAATCACTTTTCTGTCCTATCATGAATTGGCATATCAGAGTATCTATTACTGAGCATCAACATGGCTTCTTTAGAAATCAAACAACAGCCATAAACTTAGCTAACTTTTTCGAACATACCCTAGCTTTCATGAGTGACGGCAACGAAGTTGACGCCATCTATAGCGACTTCAGCAAAGCTTCGAAAAAGTTGACCATAGTATTTTGCTACAAAAGCTCAAAATCACTTTCGGTGTTCATGGGTCACTTCTAAAATGGTTCCAGTTTTACTTAGTAGTTCAGCAAGGATAGTAGTGAATAGACCCTCATCCAACACTTTCACGACCATGTCTGGTGTACCACAGGGGACACATCTTGGCCCAATGTTATTTATAATGTTTGTTGATGACATTAAATATTCCATATAAAACTCTCACTGTGAAATGTATGCCGAGGATTTGAAATATTATAGGATTGTAACGACAAGGAACGATGAAACTCCTCTACAAAGCGTTATTGATAGGATCTGCGAGTGGTGTGGTAAATGTTATCATATCAAATTTTCTCGCAAAAAATATAAATTTGATTCTTCATACATAATGAGGAACCAAATTTTAAGTAAAGGGTCTGAAGTTAGCAATCTGGGCATCATTATCGACTCTGAAATGAAATTTTAAACACACACCGAAAACCCTAATTAATAAAAGAAATAGAATACTAGCATTTTTAAACCATAGCACAAGACAATTCAGTAATTTGGCAGCACTAGCGCTAGCGCTGGTTTGGAAAATTTTGTTTTCTGAATTAGTTCGTAGTCAAATAGAATATTGCTGCATGTTTAGGTATCCAGTATATAATATCCACATTCATCGCATCGAAAGAATTCAATAAAAATTTATGAAAAGAATTTCTTATAAAGCAGGTATAAGAAATACTGTTCTATCATCAATAAAATTAATATAAATACGCCCCGGTCATCAGCAAGACTTTATAATTGCTCCTGGTATTCGCAAAACCAAATTATAATAGATATTTACTATGTTATTATAAATAGTAATTTCCTGTATACTCAGAAAATGTAACGACATTTTCATGATTTTGACTTCGACATATTTTCAGGCAGTATCACTAAGTTTAAAGAGCTGTGCTCAATAATATGTGATTCTTGCGCAGTAATGTTTTTATTTACTTATATTTCCTGTGTGTATGTTATTCTTTTACTATGGTTTTAATTCGTTATGTTAAATAACAAATCCCAATCTTATCTAATTTAATTTAATTTTAAATTCAATTGATTATTGATGTTGATGATATTATTGTTATCCACCATTAGGTTAATTATTATTGAGTAGTGGGATCTAAATAATAAAATGCTGTGCTTACCTTTAATTTAGATGCATGCATTGCTATTATATTTGTTAATGATGCGTATTATGAAGGTTCTTCTGTGTATTTATTTGATTTGCCTAAATAATTAAATAAACTTTTAGATCGATGAAATCGAACCATTGGATCAATTGATTTTTGTTATCCCAAGAATATTCTCATTAGGTATTCTAAAACTGTTCGACCGTAGAGTTTTGAGTTAAAGTTCTACGGACTTATACCTATCATCCGTGGAAACAATTTTTACTTGAACATTTTCGTCGCATCAGTTTCGGATAGTAATGTCGCACCTGCGTGTGGGAGCCTGCATGCGGCAACTATGTACCACGCACGCTCCATACGCCTGCACGGTTGATCTCATCACTTATTGATGCACCTTTAGGTATCTTATTTATTTGGTAACAAAACACAGGTAATGTGATTGAAAAAAAACAGGATTTTGCTCACATAATTCAACTTTATTTTATTACAAATCAGTTGAGTCCAAATGGCAAAATATAGGTATAGTATGCAGGTGCCTAAGAGTCTTTGGTTGACTGTGCTTTATATAATGATGTAGCTGTCTAGTCTTTGGTATTAATTGTTACAATTGCAGTCGCTTGTATATATTATGTTCATTGATACAATTTATGTTACCTAGCATATTTTCTTAAGAAATGGTGTAACCACATAAGTTTTTATTTTGAGAATTATTTTTTCTTGACGTGGCTTAAATCTTCTATCATAAGTATAGTCTATATCTAATTAGTACATTCTGCAGGTTTTCTCTTATAAGAAAAATATAGTTGCCACTCTGACCAAAAAAGGTACAGTAGTCACAGCGGATCTTTTTGTCTCTGAAGTATGCTCTGCGAACCATTGAGCAAGAAACAGTATGTCATCGAATATACTGCACACAGTAAGCGAGATAGGACAATGCGTAAACGTAAGTGAGTGACAGAGGCAGTTATACAATGCTATTTTCTACTTCAACATTGACATAAAAATTACAACTGTGTATGGTCTTGCAGCCAACTTCAGAGACACAAAGATCCCCTTTGACTACTAGGTACCTATAAAATATTGAATTTTCAATTAGCATCTCCTTATTCGATTCAGTCTTCATCATGAGTTAGTTATCGTGATTTTTCCGTAACTTTTCTTCTTCCGAAGCTATTGTTGACTTTACTAGAAATCGGAGTGACCTTTTTGCTTTCCAAAGCAGTTTTCTTCGCTTTATCTTTTTTATAACTGTTTATGTAGAACTTGCCAAACATATGTATGAATGCTGCTGCATTGATCAAGGTCAAAATGTTGAGCACTTTGGGGAAACTGCACTCATAGAAGAAGACCGCTGTGTTGTGGACGAAAATGATAACGAATTGGATCTGAAAGGAGAAATTTTAAAAGTATTATTAACAAATTAGTATTATTAACTACCTATCTTATTTAAAGATATATAGGTATCTAAATAGGCGTAACTAGTATTAGTTCACCAGTCTAAATAACAAAAGAAATTAAAAGAAAAACCAGTCACTGGGACTTTACAGATTGTGTTATTTGTAGCACCTATAGGAAAGATATATTTTTCTTTTCTTTCACATAATGCTTAATATGTTGGGGTCAGCTTTGAATCTAATCAGATGCAGCCCTGGTATTTGACCCCTCCCCTCTCCTCTCTCCGCCCCTAGCCTGTGTACAATATATTGTTAGCTTATCTTCATCATCATTCTGGTCGATAGACGTCCACTGCTGGACATATACCGCCAAGCGCCACATCGTCCAATCTTGTGATTCTCGTATCTTCTTACCGCGGCCATTACCAGTACATTCATCAGTTCACCTTGTGGGTTGCCTGCCAACGCTGCTTGCTCCGGTACGCGGTCACCATTTGAGCCTTTTGGCCCCCAGCTAAAAAACAAAGAAAGAAAAGACCCACCAATTGTATGATGGTGACGTGCTTCTTCCACCACACGTATTTCTGGTACTTAGGTCCAAGTCCCGAGATGAAGTAGTAAGTGTACATAATGACGTGGACGATAGAATTCAAATATCCCATCAAAATTGTGTGGCCTCCTGCAATACATCAAAACATTTTATTAGTATCAAGATTATTAATAAGCTATTATACAAATTGTCGGTGCATGTAGTAATAAAACTTTAAGGCCGTTAAATACACTTAATTTTATCGATAAAAAACTAACCAAGTAAGGGGTCCAATCACAAAATTATTCAAGAGAGCAATTTTAGTATCTGGCTTATTTATGACGATATCCACATAGTCTAACGACCATAGCTTTTGAAATCTTATGTAATTTTGTTGAAAAATCTACATAAAAATCAATTTTTAAACAAAATTTCACTTATGTGTAAGTAGAATTAGTTTAATAAAAAACTTTAAAAAAATATTACCGACTTCCAAGTAAAATTTAACATTAGGGACTGCCAAACTCTTGCAGTTTTTAAAAGAAGAGTGAAAGAACACTATCTTTCCATTTCGTCATAGTTGCGTAATTGTGTATTATTATTTATTTTATATATATATATTATATTGGTATTAGTATTTATTGTTTTAGTATTTATTTCACAAATATGTTTGTATATATTATTATGACAGTAGGTATATTTAATTTGTTATCGGTATTGTTTATTAGTTATGAATCGTTTTATGTTTATTATTTTTCAACTCTACACACTATGTCTACATCTCTTTTTTTTCATCTTTCCTTTCGCAGGTATGCTGGAAGAGATTTCTATAGAAATAAGCATCACCTATGTACCTATTTTTCTGTTTCTTCTTCTTGTCTGTATATTATACATATGTGTGTGCATAAATGGTTAAATAAATAAATAAATAAAAACACTACAAAGTGAAAAATAACTTTCTTTGTCGAAGTCGGTGTCTTTAGTAGGTGCCATTTTTTTTCGTTATGGACACCGACTTCGAAAAAGAAAGTTATTTTTCACTTTGTAGTCTTTTTAGTTGGAAGTCGGTACTATTTTTTTTTAAGTTTTTTATTTTTCACTTTGTTGTTGTACCTAATAGGCAAGTATTAAGTAAGGTCCTAATAATGCCAGAATAGATTACCCGAATACTATGCAACTTGAACATAACCGGTAAAATGAAACTGTACCAAGGTGAACTGTACACATCTGCGTACCCCTTTAGAGCGTACTGGCGTAATGTTATGTCATGAAATGGTATAAACAATAAACAGACATGCGATTGCAGCAATCCCGAGAGATTGGGCGTTAATTATTTAAGAGTTCTGTTAGGTTAAGTATATCACCGTTCTTCATCAGACCTTCAACAAACTAAAATGGGACCAATTTCGCAATAAATCCTATCAAACAAAAAAAGGATTTTCAAAATCGGTCCACACGGACCGGAAGGTCGGAGATATTGGTGAACATACACAAAAAAATGAAAAAACAAACATGAAGTCGAACATAGCACCTCCTCCTTTTTGGAAAATCGGTTAAAAATTGACTTTTATGGATCAATACCAAAATATTTTAGCTTTTGTGTGTTAGTTGATATTTTTGAAATAACATTAAATTGTATATAATGCATGCCTCTGTGAGAACTACATCCAAAGTCATGATCATCAGAATTTATGGATATCTTCATATGTAAGTCAGATACTAAAATTGCTAAAGATATCTTCCTCACATAAAGGATTGGACCCTTTATGTGAGGTATTTATATCGATAAAATTAAGAGTATTTAACGGCCTTAAAGTTTTATCACTACATGCACGGATTGTCACAATTATACACATTGTATAATTGTGACTATAATATTATATGATGTAAATGTAATGTGAGTGTAAGACGTGGTGCAGGAATTACCTATTAGCTCGTGGATGATCTAGGAAACTGGGTTATTCAATGCAATCATGATAGACAATGGTATTCTAGGTAGTCTGAAATTGGGTTGATCTTGAGGCACAATTTATAATTCTTTTATAATTCTTTCTATTCAAATTGCCATCAGCAAGAATATAATATAACTCAGCCATCCTATTATTGACTCGCAATCTCAAGTCAAGTCAAAAAAATCTTTTTACTTTGTGTGACTGGCAAAATATTATTGTACCTACTATAAGTGCACTTCTACCTAACCCCTACGGGAGTGATGACATGTGCTATGTGTTACAGATCTTTTTTCATACCTGGGAAGTATTTCACCCCAACCCAAACCATGACGGACATGATAGTGTGATGGTAGACGTGCAGGAACGTCACTTGATTGTACTTCTTCCGTAAGACGAAGAAAACCGTGTCCAAAAGTTCTGTGATCTTTGCGAAGAAATAGAACCATGATGCGGCAGCAATCTGGAAATATAAAAATGACATTTCTAAATTATACTGATTTTTACAAGCTATTATTAAGTTTCACATACCTCAGTGTATATGTTATGGACCAAAGTGATTCATACGGCGGTATTCACAATGCCCAGACATTTTGAAAAAATGCCAACATGAGTAGGCAATAATGCTAAAAACTATTGAATTAATTAAATTTACTGGGTTTTCTGAATAATGCCCATGAAATAAAAAGATGTGGTTTTCTTTCAAATGTTTTAATGTTGCTTGCAATAATTTTGCTCATGTCTGCAGGGTCTAAAGTAACATAACATGAAGGAGATGATGGGAGCTGAGTTCGTTCACTTTGCTCGCTCACTTCAGCTCCTGTCATCCTCTTGGAACCTAAACTTTCCGTGCCCTAAGCTCCGGAGCTCGCTTCGCTCGCTCTTGTACTAATTTATTGACCATAAATATCGAATTGCCCAACCGTTACGTAGCAATATTCATAATGACCAGACAATGTGAAAAATGTAGAAGTTTAAATCAGTAGGTATTCATTACATTGCTTGACTTGATTCCTATCGCCCGGGCATTATACATAGTGCACTGATTAATCATTTGGTCCATGATATATAATGTCAATGTTTGCAAGTTATTACCCACTTCCCGGTGTTCGATTGAGTTGATATTTTGTACACAGTTTTAATTCTCGTGACAATGCAATTTTTAAAGAAAAGCTTGTTTATAAGTTTACTGTATAAGTCTGAAGCTGGTTAGTACCTACCTATTTCTACGGTAAACTGTTTTGTGAATCTTAAAAATAACTATTTTGTCATTTACACCGATTCATAATATAACAAACAACAAGCACATAATAATGTTATTAAGGTTTTGTCATTTTTTGCCATTGAACTCTGAGCCTCTATTTAATATTACATGAACTGAATTTTAAAAGAAATTGGTATTTGCGTATTTTTTGGTCTGACATTTTATTGATTTTTCCTTAATTTAAGATACAATTTGATTTGACACTTACCCTTAATGCTCTAGGTTTGTTAGAATAATCAATTGGATCGCATGCTAGGTTGTACTCCTTAGACAATACGTAGACTGATCCCTGAAAAAGATAAAAATATAAAATAATTATGACGGCCCAAACATTCAGCTTTTCTGGAACCCCTTATGTGCCGTAACAAGTGTTGCACAGAGGGTATTTTAAGAAGTCACGGGGTTCATGTGTGATGGTCACCGTGATGGTTTTAAGTGAGGTAAAAATCTCACACTCCCTGGTGTTTCCCTAAAAGTCCAGGCGCCTTTTAAAGATTTTGTGCCGGGAATCGGCTTGCGACTCCCGACGCCCGGGGCGTATCCTTTGCGTCTCCCTCACGCGTTCCGGCTCCTCCTTTGCGAGCATTACTGCTTCGCAGAATTAGGAGACAGCATCCCATGCCCTCTCGCTCCGTACCATGGCCTGGTCTAGGGCCGGACGTGATAGTTCGCAACCACCGATCGCCTCCACGAGGACACGGCGATGCTCTGCCCAAGCGGTGCAGACCTCCACCATAAGCTCCACCGTGTCTTCCAGGCGGTCAACACAATTGTGACACCCGGGCGTTTCTAGGGCACATCCCTCGGGATCGCTTCAGTACCTAGTGCGGAATCGCAACTTTTGGCCGTTTATCACATTTACAACGCACTACTGCATCGAAGCATACCCACGCTTGTATGATGCTACATTGCTACTAATGCGCGAATGCATCGATCCAAAAAACATCGTCAACAGGCGTTCGCAGATAGACACATCGATGTTGCATTGTATCAGTATTCATGCTGTATTGCGATAGTAGCGATGTAGAATCGTGGTTTCGTGGGCGATGGTATGATACCATACCATCATCGAGACTATATTGCGATCGATCTTTTTGCGATTGGTCGGTACTTAATCACTGTAAAAAGTTGCCGTGGGTAGCCTCCCAGATGGACCTAGTGAGGCGCAAAGAAATTCGATGAATACGAGAACAACAGAATCGGTCAACTTGTGCGCTTGGAAGTGGCCGGTGTCCAGCTGTGCTCGGAAGTCGGCTGAAATTATGAGAGTTAAAGTATAAATATGATGAACGACGACGTAATTCGAGAAACTCCTCCACCGACTTTAACTTTGACCTTCTGTAAAAACCGAATTAATTCTACAAAGTAGGAAATGGCTTGCGATAATAACATGTACTAACGTTTATTTAAATACATGCCTAAAAGGTCAGGTTCAGTGTCACCATTGAAATAATTAATAACTTTAAATAATATTATTGTTAAACATTGGAATAACAACGGATTTTAGTCTACTATTTCATCCGTAGCAGAATCATTATCATCACTTCGGCAGAAAGACGTCCACTGATGAACAACAGCATCTTCAGGTGTCACCACATGGACCGTTTCTGTGCTTCATGTAGCAGAATACTTCAACCTATTGCATATATTGCCTGTTTGCAATATTAAAAATGTAAAAGTTTGTATGTTTGTATTTCAATAACGCAAAACGGTTGAGCGAATTTGAATAAAATTGTGCACACAGACAGTTCATAAAACGGATAAAAACAATATGATATCTACTTCTCATGCCGGTATAATGTTCCCTACTGATAATAAAACTCTTTTCACACCACCTGCTCGACGATGTCCAATTACATATCATGAAATCTCAACCTAAAGTATTGGATAATCTCCCAAAGAAGTTAAAGTTGTATGAAACTCCCAAGGAAGTAAAGTGATTTGAATGCGGAACGTCAAATTTGAGTGGAAACACATGGCAAAATCTATGTAACAAAATGCCCATTATATACATAGGTATAGTAAAGAGATTAGTATGAAAGTCGAACTGGCCACAGTAAGCAGAAATCAAAAAAATAATAATAAGCGCAATTTCAAAGAATGTGAAACAAAAAACAGTGAACGATCCAATATTACACCCAAACCTTAGACCCAAACACAAGTTTATACACCTTTGAATACTCAAATAAATTGCACCACAACTTCCATAAATGTACCGAACAAAAATGTTACTCTATCCTTCCATAACTAGACTAAGGTGTCCAACATCAATATTAACTTTAGATTTTTTAATTACAAAATAAATACTTAATTTATGGAGCTCTGGCTATTTATTGTCTCGCAGAACGCTTAGTAGAGTATACTCGTCTGGAACAAAGCCTGTCTTCGTCTTGGGCAGTTTGAAACCATCGCTTCACACAGGACTCTACTCGGGAGTTAACTAAGACCCTCGTTACGCTCATGATTCAATATGGCGCCCGTGACGTAAGAAACTGTTATAACTCCTTGCAGGAAGAAGCTACTATCAAATAATTTTCATTGCTGCAGATTGCTGTATCTTAATCATTTATTTTGATTGATTTGATTATTTTAATTGATAAATTAATGTCAGTTATCTCGTACCAAGAAATTCCTATGCATCGTACGTGCGTTTACAACACAAATGTAACATGCGCAAGGGCATACGTCATATCAATACTAACGCCCCGATGAGCAGTAGGTACAGTGTTATTATGGATCATTCATTCATTTAATCAATGATCCTTATAGTAAACAATCGGTTTATAAACATCTGAAATGACGTGATATTTCTGACAAACAGGCATTCGTTTACAAACTAAGATTATTATTATGATCAAAACTTGATGGAACAAATTTGTCCAGCAGCTGAAACATCTAATTTGATTTTGGTAAAATGAATAGGTTAAAGTCTATTGCCATCAAAGAGAATATAACCACTAGAGAGCTTATAGGCCGATTTCTTCGAAGCACACGACTCACTACCGCGGGCCGGGAGACAAGGAAGAACGCGCGGCTGCAATTGGTCAGTTCAAAGTAAGTTGCGTAGGTATGGCTATCGTTAGGGTTGATCAACTCGATTAAGGGAAAATTGTCGATATCGATAAAATGGATTTTAACATTATTAAATATACTCAATTAAAATCATATAAATATTATTTAATAAAAATCAATCTATTACAAATATAAATATGTTTGTCGGGGACATAGAGAAACAAAAAGTATTTTTCCAAATCGGTCAAGCCGTCTACGAGTAATCCGGGAACATAATACATAAGAAAATTCGACGAACTGAAAACACCCTCCTTTTTTTAAGTCGGTTAAAAGTAGATAGATATTTTTTCATACATTTTTTATTAAGTTTAATTTTATTATTATCGATATCGACTTCAGCTATTAAAAGTAACAGCACAGATATTTACGATAAAAATACAAAGGGAGAGACAGGGATAGAAGCATTAGAATTGTCTAGTGAAAGAGCGAGACTTTTCCAAAAGACATCAACGCGGGACTCAAAATTGTGCTCGTTTACCCCATCCACCATTTTAACTAGATCCCTGCGGTGTCTCATAATCTGATTAAATTAAAAATAATTTTCGTACTGTTTACTTACCGATGAAAAGTTATGCCATCCTTTTTGTAACTAGATGTCTTGGCATGTTTCCCATACCCCTTTACGGCGCATGAGGGCATTTTTATGCGTTATAATTGCAATAAAAAGATAAAACAATTTGTATTTATTTAGCGTGCATACAGGTCTAATAACTGGACACAACTAAAATGGTTACTAGTACCGAAGCCTTTACATAGGCGACAAAATACTAATAGTTTTCGAGCGTCAGGGCACTGTATGCGCCGTCAAGTGGTTATATCGTCGTTGATTGCCATCAACCGGAAATAAATACAGACTGCGGTCTTCTAGTGAGAAATTCTTATGAGATCCTATGAGGCTCAATCGCAGTGCTTGCTCCCACTATACATTCAAGGCAGTTAGGAATATGATTCGCTGGAAGAAACTTCTAAAGAAATAAGCAGTACCTTTGTACACAATTATTATGTCGTTTTTTCTCTATGTGTTATATTGTGTTATCAAATACAACTAAACCAAATCGGACGTATGCCGGAGGAATAATGGGTGAAAAATACCACTCACTGGAGCCGAAACAGCAAGAAACGACAACGTGGCAGGCTCAGAAAGAGATCATGCAATGTAATCATATATAGCGTAAGGAGTCTAGTTCTTAAAAGTGTTGCCCGCTATCTCAGTTGACCGAGAAAAGTAGAAGGGAGGCTTTTACTCTGCAGTGGAACAACACAGCTGTATCATCATCAGCCTTGGAATGTTTTCACTGCTGGGACATAGCCTTACTCTCTCTGAGAGTGGGAATGGTTCTTAATCCACCACGCGGGCCCAGTGCCAATTGGTGGCTGTTACAAGACTTCAAATTTTTGGGTCTAGGAAGCCAGTTTCTTCACAGTGTAACCTTCACCATTTTTAGAGCGCAGGCTTATAATAATAATATCAAATACAAGAATATCTTACCTCATAAACTAAGAAACAGCTGAAAAAGATTTGAAAGATATTGTACAGCATCAGAACGGCCTTCAGCTCGAACGGTTCCCTGTTGGCCATCAGCCGAGGACCCAGAGACTTGCAGAAGTACAGGTAGGCAGATGCGATTGAGATCACCACCATGGGGTTTGATACACCCCACCAGTCTGCCGTTCTGGGATCTGGAAAATGTTAAGCGTTAAATGAATGCCTTAAACTTAAAAAAAAACAAATTTACACGGGTAGAAAGGCGGTCTTATCGCTGACAGCGATATCTACCAGACATCCATTGGATGGACAGAAAAATCTAAAACAGTGATGAACACTGAAACAGATGCTGGTTTTCCTGTTCTCAGGTTTTGGTCATCAAACTTCCAACAACAAAAACATACCAACTTGGTAGATAAAATCACAACTGAATTCCCCGAAAGCTCAGTGAACTTATCTAGAGTACGCCCGTATTTCGCCAGTTATGTTTGAAGTCCCATGTAGTAAGGTGTGAGCCAATTGCCGTAACCCGGGCACAAATCTAGGTTGATTAATTCCAGATGGAAACCGCCAACAACACTTTTCCCGACCCAAGAAATGAGCCCAGGACCTCATGCTGCCTTACGTTTGGAACCACTAGACCAACAAGGCAGCCCTCGATTGACTGGTAAAGAAAACCAAAGGCCTTTGTAGAAGAAGATAGAAGTAAAAAAAAAGAAAAAGAAGAAGAAAGAAGACAGAAGAAAGAAGATAAAATATTTATTTGTACCCGCACAGGAGACTCGAGATATGCAAAAACAAAAAACTATAAAATCAGAAATAAAATATAAAGACCCGTGCGAGACCAATAAAAACCGGCCAAGTTCGAGTCGGACTCGCACACGAAGGGTTGTATTGTGAATGGGAGCCCCACTTAAATATTTATTTTATTCTGTTTTTAGTATTTTTTGTTATAGCGGCAACAGAAATACATCATCTGTGAAAATTTCAACTGTCTAGCTATCACGGTTCATGAGATACAGACTGGTGACAGACAGACAGGCAGATAGACGGACCGCGGATTCTTAGTAATGGGGTCCCGTTTTTAGCCTTTGGGTACGGAACCCTAAAAAGGCTACCTTGGCATGAGCAGCGATATCTCAAAGAAAATAACGCTGCGCTGGTATTCTGATAAGGCTCAATTAAAGGAATTTGATGCCACGAACACACTCATGGAAACGGAATATATAAAAATAAAATAAAATAATTGTACGTAACATTATTCATTATTTGTTATTCAGCTATGTAAAACCTTGCAAGAGAAAAATCGTTTTCACAAAAAGTTAACCGACTTTTAAAAACACTATAAAGTGCAAAAAATAATGTTTTTCTAAAGTCGGTGTCTTTGTTAACTTACTATATTTCGTTTTCATTAGACATAGACTTCGGAAAAAAAAATGTTTCGCTTTGAAGTGTTTTGCTTTAATAGTCGGCTTTATATTTTTGTTAAAATGTTTTTTTTTTTTTTTGACTTTTTAGTGGTACATAATGGACAAGTTCTATAGTAAGGTAACTGTAATGTCCACAGTGATGCCAGAATAGATTACCCGAAGAACATGTTACTTGAACATAACCGGTGGAATGAGAGTGAACCAGGCTGATCTGCACACATCTGCGTACCCGTTTAAAGCAAACTTTCGTGATGGTTTGTTATGAAATGGTGTAAACAATAAACATGCAAGCGATTGCAGCATTCCCGAGAGATTTGCCGTCATTTAATGAAGAGTTCTGTTGGATATCTCCGAAGTTCTTCATCAGATCATTACTAAATTTAAATGGGACGATTTCAGAATAAATTTCTTTCGAACAAAAAGTATTTTTGCAAATCTGTCTATTTATGACGGAGTTAGGCCTGAACAAACATAAATATCAGTATTGAGAACCTCTACCTTTTTGGCAAGTCGGCTAAAAAATTAAAACTAGTATTTGGGAATTGACTATAACTTCCTTTGACAAAGTTATTAGTACGCAAGAAGCAGTTTTTAAAATATCACCCACATTTTCGATACATCCTGTATAATATGAAAATAATAAACATAATTAGTAATAAAGATTTTATTTTATTAAGTTAAAAATATTAGGTAAATATGAATAACTTACCAGCCAAATCATGGACCACATAATTATATTTTTCGGCTATCCAGTCCAGTAGTCCCGCCATTTTATAAACAAATAAATCGTTCAAGCCACTGCCGAGACACTTCACCTATGACACTTGTAAGTAAACTGCCAACTCACTTACATACTATTTAAAAGAAAACTAATCAAAACAAATGTTTTGTACGCAATCGTACATACAGCACCGTATAAGTTAGCACTGTATCTCACACTCAATGGTGATTTGCAAAAATGTCCACGAAGAGGTCAAAACGAAGTTTGACATGTGAATCTGAAATTCAAATAGTCCAAATATAATTAGAGTAACTATTTGTCAGGTTTCTTTAATCTTTATTTAATTATATTTTAAGTAAGGTGACTAAAACTAGTCTTTCACTTATTAATTAAGGTTATTAAAATAATTACTAATTAATTAAAACCATGAGTGAATGTCTGGTTTTCCGTTGAGTGACTGGAAATTAAAGACTTCGTAGATCTAGCACGTTTTCATGTACTGGACAGAAAGCGTGCTTTATCTGCAATTTTTTAATCGAGATTATCAATTGGTTTCAAAACTCTGACCGACATTTCGTAACACATCATCACGCATGTATTTTCAAAAGGGTAAGGCAGAGACCACTATCTCACCTGATGGTAAACGATGATGTGGTCGGCAGTGAAGTACGCGTATCTATTCACTCTTGACTTAAAGACCCCTTTGACTTAAAGTTTGTTGTTATCGGAAAGCACAGACACCTCCGGCAGAGAATTCCACTCCTTAGCTGTACCCTAATGATAATCTCTTGGATGAACAAAAACATTGAAGGTTTTTTCGGCTACTTGGTGATGAGCATTGTCATTATTTTGCCATAATACAAATTTATTTGGGATCGGCGTAACATGATCGTCTTCTTCTTCAGTCATTATCTCACTACCTCCTTGTCCGTCAATTGTGACTTGGGTCATCATCATCAGCCTTTCAAGGTCTCTCTGCTGGGACACAGGCATCCACTCTGTGAGAATGGGTATGGGCCATAATCCACCATGCGAGCATAGTGTGGATTGGTGGATGTCAAATGTCTTCGAATTCTTGGTTTGAGGACAGTATGTCGGTTTCCTCACGATGTTTCCCTTCACCATTTTAGAGCAGTGGTGATGAAATAATTTACACAAAGTAATGGGCCTGTCTGGGTTCGAACCCACGACCGACACGTAAGTCGGGGCCGTTACCACTGGGCCAACACTGCTCTCGTTACTTGAGTACTTGAATTTGATTTCCTAAACTAAGAAGCTGCATTGTCATCTTAAGAGATTGCTAAGCCTATCTGTAGAAATAAAATTGAACAAGTCATATTCTAGCTATTTGTTTATCAGAGCTTGATTGATATTAGAATTCTTGACGACACAGAAAATTTGATAATTGAAATTGTGAACAAACAGCGAAAAGTTCAGCAGAAAAACGTGCACTCATGAATAAGTTTAGGCCTCACTAAAGTGTCGCCACAACAGGTTATTTTATCAAGAAGGAGTAATAGGAATTACGCAGAACAAATTTTTGGAAATCAATAAAGGTACTTTGTTAATGTTATTTTTTCTTTATAATAGGTAAAATTTTCATTTTATGCACCGCCAAACCGCCAATCAAACCAGAATTGTATTTTAAGCAGTCGCATTAAATGTGCTAATTAGAAACTAGTTATTTGAACATTTACAAAAAAACTGTAAATTTAACTAACTTACTTCTACCGCAGATTAATTAATAGTTTCTACGTAACAGATACTTCACTCTCGAAGAAATCGCAAAAAAACCTACGCTATAATCAACTACAGAACGTCGCCGCGTCTACTACGAACGAAAACATGTTTAAAATGCTCGCAATGAGAGTTTGAATTTCTTTGCCGGCCGGGCCGCGCGGCTTAAGGTGGATACAGACATTGCGAGGCATGCGCCGAACACGACTCGCAACGCATGCCTTTTGCACGTAACGCACGCCATTTGCTTTGATTTGAGTTGTCGTAGCACAAACCTCACCACATAAGGGTTGCTAACGAACATAAAAAAGTCAGGTTAATAACATTCCTTTAATATGTTTTAAAGTAATTAGCAAGTACGTATAGACATAATAGGGCTTGTACATGTTTTATTTTATGTAATAGCGAATATACGTTTTCTCCTTCCTTAAAAAATATTTTTTGTAAATACACAGAATTATCACGCGCGGCAATATCAAACACAAGAAACCACCGGTTGTGTTTGATACAGGCGGGTGCGACGAGTGGACTATAGTGCTATTCTGTAGGCATCTCATCATGATGAATAAGGTGAACTGAGTTGTCATAGTAGGGTAGCATCGGTTGGAAAGGCAGCTCATTTTAAATTAACTACAGTTAAGTCATCACGGTGAGATGTCTAAAGAATCGACCGGACGAGCGTCAAAGCGCGAAGTAATTTCAAATGACCCAATTCTTTGTGGTTACACTGACAGGCCCAACTAGTAAGCATCGCGGCGTGAATAACAAATTCAAAAACATCATCCCCCGCCTTTATAAAGTTTCGTGTCAAGCAGGTATTTGTGTAAAGCCTATAATTTTCCAAAGTTTATATCTGGTTTAGTGATTTTGGGTTTTACTGTATTTAAATTTAAAGTCATGAGTCAAAACTGCAGTCGCACCTCAATGTTCATAACCATAATCGCACACACGTGAATGGTGTCAGCGTGATTATGGAACCCCTCCCTCCCCCCAAACGTGGATGTGTGTCGTGCAGCCTGCCTAAGATCACGGTAGAAATCGAGGTCTCACCGTGGAAAGGGGTGCGAAGAATCTCCGGACGAAAGCAGGCTATCTAAATTCAAACTGACGCACGACTGGCCAACGCAAATGAAACATCTTAGGGTTATCTGAAGTCCGAAGAGAGGGGAGGACTCGATAAGATATTCGTTAAAGGTCATACAGGTCTACGCCCTGACCTCGGCACACCCCGACGACAGGGTAGAGACCATGTATGAGGATATCTCAAGAGCCATGCATAGTCATAAAACTTACTTCACCGTGGTCATGGGGGACTTCAACGCGAAACTAGGCAAAAGAGACGATGGGGTGCATGTTGAAAGCCTCCACGTGGCAAACCCTGGGCAACGTCGGCTTTGGCTGCCCATGCTTTGGGTGTACAGTTGGGGCTGGCGGCTAATTTTCATCACACGAGGACTTGTCACGGTTCCGAACTCAGATCATCCTTGATCAACTGAAATGGAACAAGACTTTCGCAAAAAACGTCCCCAGGTGGATCCCGACTGCTCAGTGGTCGGGGAGTCCCACCCCGCTTCGGCTGGCTGCCCTCCGTATTCTAGGGTGGGCAAACAAACAAACAACGGTCATCACATAACCGCCTTCTTCAATGTCCCACTCACCGCACTGACTTCATTCACCGTTCTTTCTTCGTTCAGTCTGTAGTTTCTCTGTGGAATGCGCTCCAGGAAATCAGGATGGCGACCAACCGATTAACCTTCAAAGTTAAAGTTTGCAAGCATGTCTGTAAGAAGTTGGCAGTAGTATCGTAACAGCACTAATGTTTTTAAATTATTTATCTATTACTACTAATGTTTAAGTATATTTATGTATTTAGTTTATTATTTTGAATGTATATGTTATAATTATATTGTATTAATAGTTTATATGTATATTAAAATAATCCATATAACTTTCAATATTGCACCTACTGCTGTTTATCTCTCCGTCACCCAAAGGTCGACTGGTAGAAAATGCCTCAGGTATTAAGTCCACCTCTGTACTTGTGTATACATGAAGTATTCAATAAATAAATAAATAAAAGTCTTCCGTCTGTTTCGGACAAAAACGACAACTACGTGCATGAAGTACGGACACCTGTATTTTTAAATGAAGAGGTAAGTGATGCGGGGTCGGAGTCGGACCCCAAATCTGGCGCAAAGGGACCACAGTGTGGAAGGGGCTGCAGCTGCTGCGAAGAACTTGCGACATGTATCTCTTGCTATCTTGCCAACAAGGGGGGGGTTCAGCCATTACTTTCTTTCTTAGGCACAAGCTCTCTCAGGGGGGGACGAGTTCTCTTACTGCCCGAGACTGAGTCGGTTACTCACGTTTGTGGATGTGTGCCCTTTCGACTGCCGCTATCAGCCGACCGAGAAAGTGCAATCCACAAGCGTCAAGGGTCCTAGTCATACGTCAACAACATCAGACGGGGCTTGGACCAACACCTACCCTTGGCCTGCCCGTGGCGCCGCTGCCAAGCCAACAAGGTAGGGGGGGGCTACTCACCAACGAGTGGACTGAATAGCAAGGACAGTTCACCAAAGAAGGCATCTCATGGTGAGTATGCCTTTTGAACGATATTGAGGTGTCGCGCATACCTCCCCGCATTGACCGGTAAACGGTCAGGGGTACGGTGAGCCTGGAGACCCTGGTCATGGATCCGACTGGGGTGCGCAAGCACATGCATTCTTGTTGTGTAAATCCAGGACTGGCTCTGGGGGAAGTTCCCAGAGTAGCCCCGATGGGGGTCTTCGGACCCCAAATCTAGCAGCTCGCAAGGCTGGGGCATACGAGTGCTGTGGGTGAGCCTGTGGCAGGGCTAGCCCCCCTGCCACAAGGGTTTTAAGGGTTGCTCTTGATCATGAAAGGAATAATGGTCGAACCTCCGCTATCCCACAGGAGACGGAGGCGTCGACCCTTAAACCCGTAAGCCCGACCGCTCGATCTCCACCTCAGTTGAGGCGGGGGGTTGGCGATTGGACTTGCCCGGAATGTGGTGCATCATTCCGGACCAAAATAGGGTTGGGCGTGCACAAGCGGCGTGCCCACCCTGTGACGGAAAACGCCGCAGCAGCGCCACCGCAGGTGAAGCGGAGATGGCGTGAGGAAGAGGGGGAGCTCTTAGCTCAGACGGAGGCGCGTCTGGTTAGAGCTGGAAGTAGTGCTAGATCTATTAACCAGGAAATAATGAGGGAGCTGCCGAATTTTGGGCGCTCCCTAGAGGCGATTAAGGGGCACCGGAGGAAGGAGTCCTATAAAAGCCGGGTACAAGCGTACTTGGAGGAATTGGCTGAGGACCCTACTCCGAGTGCTCCAGGGGAGGCAGATGTGCCTAACAGGGGCACCCCTATCGCTAGCACTACGGAAAGTTCGACACCAGAGCAACCTATGGTCGAAGCGGAAGTACCCATCCGATCCATGCCTGACCCCGTAAACCTGCAAAGCCCGGACTTGTCGCAAGCGCTAGACTGTGCCAAAATTGTGGAGGACCTCCTGGCGAGTTCCGAAGCGAGGATGGCGCGGGGTGCGTGTGATGGGAAAAGGCGGGGGGCTGCCTAGGCGCAAAGGCAAGTACACGGAAGACACTGCTTTTGCCGGGTTGTCTGCGCGAAAGCGGCGAAGAGTTGAGTACGCGAGGGTGCAGAGACTGTATAAGACCTGTAGATCTCGAGCGGCTGCTGAGGTCATTGACGGAAAAACTCGGGGTGTCAGGCATAGCCTTGCTGAGCTGGAAGCCTACTGGCGGCCAGTGATGGAGACCGTGTCTGATGCCTCGGGGCTCACACTGGAGTTTCTGGGCGCGTTAAAACGCTCGGAGCAGTACGGGGGCTGCCGTGATTACTCGCAGCTGTGGACGCCTTTCACTTCCGACGAGGTGAAGGCGTGCAGGGTTGACAACGGGTCGGCTCCGGGTCTTGAGGGTATTCTCCCAGGGGCCTGGAATACACTGTCTGCTGTAACTCAGGCGGAAATATTCAACGCGTGGCTGATGGCTGGGGAGGTCCCTGATAAGCTTAGGGGCTGCCGAACAGTCTTCGTGCCGAAGACTGAGAGTCCTGTGTGTCCTGGGGAGTACCGGCCGATTTCGATCGCGTCGGTGCCTCTCAGGCACATGCACTCTGTATTGGCTAAGAGACTCGAGGCATGCTGCCCTCCTGATGCACGACAGCGTAGATTTATCTGCGCCGACGGCACACTCGAGAATTCGGCTGTGCTGGACGCTGTGCTTGGAGACTGCGGGAAGAAGTTGCGTGAATGCCATGTTGCAGTGCTGGATTTTGCCAAGGCGTTCGATTCGGTGTCGCATGCGGCACTTATTGATCTGCTGAGGAAAAGAGGCCTGCCTGAGGGGTTCTGTAACTACGTTGCGAGGCTGTATGCCACGTCTGAGACTGTCTTTGACGTGAATGGAGCCCGCAGCGGTCCCGCAAGAGTGGGTCAGGGAGTTCGTCAGGGAGACCCATTGTCGCCGTTGCTGTTCAACATGGCCATGGATGCGATTTTAGCGGCCTTACCGAGGGGAGTTGACTATAGGCTCGAGGGCGAGAGTGTCTCGGCCTTGGCTTATGCTGACGACCTAGTCCTGCTTGCAGGTTCAAAGGTGGGCATGCAGTCCTCCATTGACTGTGTCTGGCACACAGGTAAGATGATGGGCCTATTTATCAGTCATGCGAAAAGCGCTGTGCTTTCGATGGTGCCTGACGGGAAGCGAAAAAAGGTGCACTACTTGACCGAGAGAACCTTTAAGGTTGGGTCGCGGTGGTTAAGACAAGTCACCTGCGTTGAACGTTGGCGCTATCTAGGAGTGGACTTCAAGGCGTCTGGATGTGTGACGTTAGAGCACAGCATTAAAGAGGCCTTAGCTAATATAACTAAGGCACCCCTTAAGCCGCAGCAGCGGCTCGAGATGGTAAGGGTTCACCTGATCCCCAGATTCCTGCACGGTTTAGTTCTGGGAATAATCACGGAGGACAGGCTGCGTATGCTCGACGTCCAAATCCGGAGGGCAGTAAGGACCTGGCTGAGGCTTCCTAAGGATGTGCCTGTCGGGTACTTCCACGCAGCAACCGCGGACGGCGGCTTGGCGATCCCATCGTTGAGGACTTGTGTGCCGAATCTCATTCATAAGAGGTTCGGCCGCTTGAACTTGTCGCGATGGTCAGTGGCTAAAGCCGCCGCCAGATCTGAGAGGATCCGAAGGAAGCTGCAGTGGGCCGACAGGTTACTCCGAAAATTCACGCGTGAGAACCCCAAGACTGGAGAGCGAATGACAGCTCTGTATTGGCGTGAAGCCCTGCATGCTACCGTGGATGGACACGAGTTGCGCGAATGTCCACGGGTACCTGCGTCCACGAAGTGGATGCGGGTGCGCAGCATGCAGTATACTGGCCGAGACTTCGTGCAGTTCGTGCACACTCATATAAACGCGCTCCCGTCGCGAGTACGCAATACACGGGGGCGCAGGACTGGTGTGGAGTCTGAGTTGAACTGACGTGCAGGTTGCATGGTTAGGAGACGACGGCACACACCATCCAACAGTGTCACAGAACACACGGCGGCCGTATTGAACGCCACAACTGCATTGCGGATGTCATTTGCTCCGCCATGTCCGAGAAGGGGTGGAAGACCGTGAAGGAGCCAAAAGTCAGGACCGCGTTGGGCCTCAGAAAGCCCGACATCATCGCCTCCAGGAATGGTGTGGGGGTAATTGTGGACGCGCAGGTGGTCTCGGGTCAGCGATCACTCGATGAGCTCCATCGTGAGAAACGTAATAAATACGGGAATCACGAGGAGCTTGTCGAGAAAGTCGCGGACATACTAGGACTACCTTGTAAGCAGAGCGTCCACTCGACCTCCTGCACCATCTCCTGGAGGGGCGTATGGAGCCTAGCCTCTTATAGAGAGCTAAAGAGGTTCGTTGGGCTCGATGAGGGTGTGCTGGCCGGCGTCCCGTCGTTGGCTCTGAGAGGATCCCACATGAACTGGACGAGATTCAATCGCATGACAACGCGAATTGACTGAGTTGGGGAGCGAGTGGTCGGGCTCCTGTGGTTGCGGGCCGCCGCCGGGCCCAGGGGTCGAAGCTCCCACCAGTGGCTACACTTATTATGTTTATGTATCATATTTCGACCTCGCCAGAGATCCCACCGGCGCAATTTCGATAAAAGATGGTGGCAGTAGGGGACGTGGGAGTTCTGTCACAACAATCCATAATGATTACCGTAGTTTTTCACTGGATTGGACGATGGCATCTTGTCGAGCTAGGTTCTTCCGGAAGCGCCCTAAATCGGCCTGGGGTCGTTCTCCGATGAGGAGCTGGCCTCGGCCCGGTAGATCCCCACCAGTAGGCGGGGTGGGGGCCAATACAGAGGAGTATGGAGGGGACTAACCGCCCAGGAGGCTGCCCATCGAGCCGAGAGGCTTGTCGCGAAGGGCGCAACCTCGGATCGACCAGCCGTAGGGCTGTCCTCTCGGGGTCTTCTGGCGACGAGCTGGACGCCGCTGGTGGCTCCAATTCGGAGCGAGCGGCCAGGTTCACAGAGGTCGTGGGAGCCGCTTTCCGGAATGTGGCCTTGAAGAGGAACAAATCCCCTAAAGACAAGGCCACGGCCTCCATTATGGCGGTAGCGGAGGCCAATCGCCCGAAACCTCCATCGGAAGGCATGATCGAGATGCGGGCAGAGGTCACCCGCTTGAAAGCCGACTAATCCCCCGCTAACGGCGAACTAGGCAGCCTTGGACCAGCGGAAGGAGGCCTCGTTTGCCGTCGCTGCAGCTGCCGCAGACTCATCGAGACTGGTCAATTGTGGAGCTATACTGGAACCAGCGAGGTCAGCCCTGGCGAAATCATGAAATTCAGCACCCAAAAAAGGCGGAGCGGCTGGTCAAGTGGCGAGGGCCCCAGCCCAGGCGACGAGCTCCAATCTCTTCCGCCTCCTGACTCTCCTGCGCACGTCACCAAATGGCAAATGACCGGGGTGAAGAAGGCGGGCAAGGTAGCAAGGGCGGCTAAAAGAAAGGAGAGGCGGAAGCGGCGCAAGGAGTGAAGCGTCGTGGCTAGGCTTCGTGCCCCGAAGTCCGTAGCTGTAGTGATTACGCTACAGCTGGAAGCCCAAGGAAGGGCGTGTCCTACCGCAAAGTACTTGCCAAAGCGATGGTGGCGGTGAACCTGGTGGAGCTCGGCGTCACTGAGGTCATCCGGGTGAGGGTCACCGCGACTGGGGCCTGGATGCTGGAAGTCCCCGGTGCGACCAGAGGCCCGACCGCTGACGCTCAAGCTGAAAAGCTCAGGGCATCCGTAAATGCGGACGAGGCCCGAGTGTCCAGGCCCACTAAGGGCGCTGAAAGGCTCATTTTGGGCCTGGACGACTCTGTGACGGAGGGAGAGGTGGTGGCCATCATCGCCAGGAGGAGAGAGGGTGCGCTGCCGAGCAGGTGAGGGCAGGCACCATGCGTCCTGACGTCACGGGGATACGAGCCGTTACGGTGAGGTGCCCCGTTTCGGCGGCCCCGAAAATAGCCGGAGAGGGCCAAAGGCTCTAGGCTCCAAAAGTGAGCTGGGTTTCCGCACAGGTGGCAAAGCTTGTGTCCTTGGAGGCTGTCCGGCCTCGACTAAGGGGGCTCTTTAGCGCATGTTCAGAGGGGGGCCAGTACCCATTTCGTTGGAAGCTGGGGAAACTGGTCCTCATTAAGAAGCCGGGGCGCCTTGCGGACTATATTCTATAGTCTTTAGAAAAAGTGGTTTAAGATTGAAATATTTAAATTAGGCGATAGACATTTATATTCATAAATTAAGTGTATTTTATTATATATATAAATAATACACTTAATGTAATAACCACAATCTGCTTATTTGCTTTGTATTTTTTTAAGAAATATTTTAAATTGTATTTCATGTGTAACAGAATAAATAAAGGAAATTACAATAATAATATTTTTATAAGCAACGAAGTTCGGACCAGGATCATACTGTTTCATATCACTGGCAGTGCTTAGGATGATTCATGGATTCCGGGACGCAGACGCCGCACGGTATAGCATGAACCGCATCATATAAAATACTCATGAAGTTTTGAATCCGTGCCTCGTCAGAGCGTCGCACGGGGCTCGGTTTGTGCCCACTACGTTCTAGCATCATACTTAAACCGCTAGGCCAGATGGACACCTACGCATGACATTGAAATTAAAAACCTCATTCTAATCAAAGTAACTTAAAGGTAAATGTTTATCTACCGCGCTCTTTTTGATTCTTGATAAATAGCAATATACGGGCGTAAGTGCGATCGATGTTGGCGATAAAACGTATATATTGTGTTTGAATTCTACCCTCATCTATTCTTCTTCTTCGTCGTATCGATGATTCCTTAATTCCGAAATTAAATATATTTTGACTAGAATTCAGCCACGCCAACAGCGTTGTCATTTCAAATTTAAAATTTTATTTAATCATGAAATTTTACAAAGTTTTAACATCGGCATTGACCGTTGGTTTTAATTTCATCTATTGTGAACATGAGATGAAAAAATAACTCAATTTTATGTTTAGGTGACCGATTGTATTATATTATAGATGAGGGTAGATATGAAACACCACCACCCACATGTTTTGTGATTTTAATAAATATGGTTCATTATTTCTATAGAACAACACCTTACACTTGCTGATCGCACGCCACAGTTTAAATTGCAACTATATATCGATATATCGTACAAAAACCGATGTCCTAAGAAAACAAGTGCAAATCGGTCCAATTGCATCGCATTACGTCCATGTGAATGTACTTGCAATTTCACAATAATATCGCATATCGAATCGCGTAGATCCATGGGGAAGACCAATAAATGCAACATGATCAAATCTTCGTCCATTGTTTTTAACCTCTGTCTGGATAAACAATGGGCGTACGCCTCCCGCTCACGCTTCTCTCGTTACCGCTACCGTTTCCACTCCTTCTCCCGCTCCGCTTCCAAACCCGCGCGGTGTACTGCAGCCACCTTACCTTGCCCACTCCCCACCGCACCCGCTCCCGCCTTTTCTTACCGTACGTTCATTTTGGACAAGCACTAAACGTTACACTGGGTTATTTATTAACACAATAGTACATTGTGTATTAAGGGCGGTAAGTAAGGAATTACGATCGAGGCTCTAGAAGAAGCCCGAAGTCGAAGACTGAGGGCTTTCTGAGTCGAGGATCGTAATTCCCGTACCGACCGTGAAACATACAATGTTTTTCATCACTTTTGCGAGTAAATAAATAAAATTATAGGGCAGAAAAAGATTTTCATTAATTTGTTTTTGCTGCATGGATAATATCTGGCGGTGTTGTATTTAAATCACTCTCATCGGACGACGACGACGACATTTTTTATAATTATGAATTATAGCTTTAATACACAAGTCATCACAACTATTATTACGAAATACGTGAACTTTTTTTAAGCGGATGGCGGGCTTTTTGCCCACACCACAGACTATACATAATTATGTACAGCCACGGAGTGTAAAAAAAATATAATTTCGACGTTTTAATTCAAAAAACTATTAAAATCGATTATTAAGAACATTAGTGCGGGACGGGATTGCAATGAAATTACTGTTTAGATAACATTTTAAGACAATTTTTCAATTGCGTGTAAACTCCTTGCTTGAACTTGCATGACCAGTGTGCTGTGCTATAAATTAAAAAAAAAATACTTACCGACCTTGGGTTTCATGACACAAAGAAAGCTCGAGGGTTTTATATGGGGCATTACGGCTAAATTAACCTGTATGTTTAGATACTGTTTACGTGCAAGTGTGATGAAAACTTATGAACAAGTTCACGAACAGACAGGGTAGCGGTCCTTCTGCTTTTAAAAACTAAGAAACAATGATCGCTTATTTGTGTACCAACTACGATCTTGTAAAACGTGTTTGCTATGTAATAGAAAACACGTAGGTTTCGTGTTGTTTACAGTCGGATAATTAAATGCTACTCAATTCTAACTCCTGATTTCAGAATTAAGAATTTGAAGTTGGGTGATTTTCGAACTCTACTTTAGCCCAAAGTGAAAACCTGTAAGACTTTGGCATGAAAGTAGGGTTTGACACACAAGACGGAAGATCCTTGAAATGTAGTGTGACACAAAAGGCTCATGACTTATAATAACGTTAAAGAAAGTTGCTCCCGTGTCTATATGCCATGAACCAAGTAATTAATACGGCATAATACATAATTCCCGGGCAATTTGGAAAATGCCCAATATGAGTAGGCAATATGATAAAAACTATTGAAATAATTAAATTGACTGGGCATTCTCATAATGACCATCACTTATTGGGCAGGATAATAAAAGATGTGATTTTTTTTATTATTTTATTTTTGACTTTGGTTTTAATATAGAATATTTTATTTATTATTATTTTTATTTTTTTATTTAATTCATTAATTATTATAACACCTTTACAGAAACATCCAAGGCGATGTTATAACGTACATATAAAACATTAAAATACATCATTTGTTACAATAAGACATTCCAAATGCATTAATCATTATTTAAATGTTCAGACTTTTTCAATTAGATTTTGCGCTACTTTGACGAATCTCGGCAGGTTTTGACAAAATATATCTTCCGATAACGTTACAGTGTTTATCAAACGTATGACCCCTCCGGCGCGCACAGCCGCAGCGCCTCCAGCACCTCTGGGTGGTGCAACAAACCTAGCAGTACGCTAGCGACATACTTGAGCAGCGCAACATCTCTTCTAACTGCCAGCCTGGTATATCCAACCATGCCCAGGACGAAAAGACTGGGGTAGATGAGGAGATAAAAAGGGTAAACCCCATATTCTTTCAAATACAGAAACCTCACAAACTTGTTTTGTGTTTTTTCCAACATGAAGCTGTACTTCCCTCATGAGGATTCCAAATAATAGCACTTGTTTCCAGGTGGCTCCGTACCAGTGCATTATAAAAAACTTTCACAGTGGCCGTATCGCTAAAATCCTTACATTGTCTCAAAATAAAACAGAGATTTCTGAAAGCCCTGCCGCACACCTCAACTATATGTTTGCGGAACGTCAACTCCGGCACCATCTGTACGCCAAGATTCCGCACCTGTGTGACGCGCGGTATTACCTCCGTGTCCATCTCGTACTGATAATGCAATGGAGCACGCGCCCGGCTGTAACTCATCACACAGCACTTGTCAACATTAAAATTAAATTTATTAGTTTTGCTCCATTGAACTACCCTGTTAATGTCTGACTGGAGCCGATTACAATTTGCCTCGTCTTTAACAGCTAAAAATAACATTAAGTCATCAGCAAACAGCAGACACTTCGCCTCTTTGACTACTGTTGGCAGATCGTTTACTACCAATATAAATTCCAATGGCCCGATATTACTCCCTTGACTCACCCTTGGAATAGGTAAGTACGATTACTATTTAAGCAGCAAAGTTGACGGAGCGCAGCTGCGGGGTTCCTATTTCTGTTTGCAGGGTATAAAGTAACCTAACAGGAGTGCCCTAAGCTCCTGAGCTCGCTTCGCTCGCTCTTAGACTAATTCATTGACCTTAATTATCGAATTGCCCAACCGTTACGTAGCAATATTCATAATGACCAGACCATGTGATAAATATAAAAGTTTTAATCAGTATTTATTACATTGCTTGACTTGACTAGATTCATAATGCTCGGGCATTATACATTGTGCCCTGATTAATCACTTGGTCCATGATATATACATTTCAGACCACGCGATAATATGAGATTTATGTGTCGCAACATGATTTATTAAACATTTCTATAAAATTAAAACTCAATGAGGGCTTCCGTGTTTGTGTCCACCAGTTGGTGCCACTGGAGACTAAGGTAAAGCTGTTAAAGCTGGCAAAGACGTATCGCCAAGCGGCCTAGCCGTGTTCCGGTAAGATGCTTGGTGTAACCAATTAGAGGAGTTGGGTCGAAATAGCTGTTTCACTGCAGGCGGACCAGCCTGACGCGCGTTGTTATGGGCGTATCGGGAGACTGGTCGCGGAGGGTAGCGGGATTCGAGGCACGGTGCACCACTGGCCGACCGCAGGTAGTTGGGGCCCAAGTAGTGTGCCAGCCACACACGAAAGGCTAACTGTCGAAAAGCCATGCACCATCGTGCTGGTTGGCAACCAGAAGACAGGGCCCGATGGACATTCCCGGGGGGTCTCGGGCGTCCCCGCAGTCTCCAGGCCAGTCACCCATTGAGGGCGTCCTGTCAATCCGTGTCTGTGGGTTGCCAGCGTGGAACAAAATGTAGTATAGAATCAAAAACAGCACAATACAGTGTATAATTGCTCTCTGCCATATTAAGTAAGTAAGTACTTGTACGTATTTCAATCAAATATTAACAAATCACACGCTTACTGCTTACAAAACCTTCACAACGTTCGTGACTGTTTGCGACTGTACTGTATCGAGTGTTGGCTGAGCTCGAGACGCGTAGGTATGAGTCGCGTGCCGATCGTTTGTATGAAGAATACTGTTAGATATCTTAACCGTGCCTAGGGTGAGGGGCCAGACTAGAGATACAATCCGCAGGGCAGCTTTGTGGCGAGCTGATGGGCAGTGGCTACCCCCACGGAACTGATCTCCAGGGAGAAGTATTGTTCTTCATCTCTGGCTTGCCTTTATTGACCGGTTGGGGTGAAAACTGACGGAGACCAGAGTTCTCACCTCTTTCTTGCCTTAATTGGCTGGCTTGAATGGTGACTCGCAAGAGCAGGGAAGTTAACCCAGAAAGGTGCTGGTAGGGATCTTGACCGTACTGTCGGGATTGTCCTGATAGCCGTGGTATACCTCTCAACTCCTCGAACACCTCCGTATATGTTGCCCCCTTGGTGCTACGTCAAAGTGCTAGCGACCCTTTAAAGGGGCCCATTAATTGAGTGTGCAAGTCCGTTTGCAAGTTTTTTATACTGCCATTTTATAGCCGATTAGTTCAACAGTGGTCGGGCTGGGGCCGGTAGTCCTCCTACAGTTTTAGGCAATCAATCCACTAAACCTTCAAAATCCATAGTCCAATACATTTTTTCTCCATAATTTACAATAGTTCTGCACCAACCGGGGATTGTCCTTGGGTGCAGTTGCGTAGTGCATGCAGGGATAATCCTCGGTTGGTTTCACATTTCCTGATACATGCTTAACGGGGCCTCTACGAGTTGGTTTCGGCTCCTCGCACGCCCTTCAAAAGACCGGGACCCTAATGTCCCGATATACACAAAAAAATAATAATATTTTGTTAGAAATTTCAACGTAATTAGGTATCACAAACACAAATAACATATTAAACCCTGGTTCTATATGAATGTGTCCAATAAGTTTTTTTTTTTTAAGGCAAACACATTTGAGTCAAGACAATACAATTAATTCACTTTAGAACAGTAGATGTTCCATAATATTTTGATTTAACAGCGAAATAATAAGACAGGCATAAAAAAAAAAAAACCCAAATCGTTTATTTCTTTGCAGCGCTCATTAGTCTAGAGATATAAAACTAGGATTGGAACTAGTACATAGAAGGCTCGGGTAACAGTTACACTTATTACATAATATTAGTAACAGTTCCTACTTAACTAATAATTTCATAAGACTACACTACAAACTACTGATCGCGACCAGATATGACTCACAGAAAATATTGATTAAACTTATTTTACTTTGCCTTAGGGCGGTCACATGATCAAAAAATATCTTCTTTTGCTTTTTAGTTAGATGTTGAACATTACAAGCATTTATACCCTAACTACCAGGAAGCCAGAATCATGATGAAGTCTTAGTATCTACGGGGCTGAAATTTTGTGTACGTTTCTTCAGCGAGAAAATAGTCGATAGCTTATCGCTTACTCGTCGGCAGTGGGACAAGAACCTTATGATGGAAATCTAGACGGTTGCCTGCAAGTTTATCATATTTGATCTGCTCTAAAATTAAAGAAGGTGCGAGTTCAACTGCCCTATTAAAGAAATATGTACAAAACATGATATTTACAAAATTAAAGGCATTTCCTAAAAAATATCGTCAGCCATATAAAGTTAAAATTTGTCAGAGCTGCATCGTTAACAATAGAATTATGAATCGGTGAATATACAATCGGTAACCATGAATCACATCTGGACGCAACCTAACCATCTTCATTGGAATCTACGACTAGCATAAGTCCTTGAAAAAGCAGTCTTTAACATCAGCCATACAGTTCAGTTTACTTTGCTCTTGCCAGTTCCCGATTTGACACTTCCATTTTTTTTGTCCTGTTTTGCTTCCTTTACATAAGTAACATAGTAGAAGTTCCCAAACATATAGAGAAACTGTAGACTGTGGACGCAAAGCCAGCAAGAAATCCACCTTGGATAACCGCAGTCTTGATAAATGGCTGACAAGTTGTGAAGGAAGATTATACCAAATTGGACCTGAAGAAGAGAAAAAAACAAAATTAAAATAGAGGTTTCTTGCACTGTTTTCTTGCCAAGTGTCTTCAAGGCAAGCATGCCTCAACGTCAACCACATCATCGCTAAAGTGGTCAAACTCGAGTCTATCAATAATATGAAAAACAGCATGTAAAGTTAGAAGCAAGAAACCATAAATACAGATTCAGTATTTAAAAGAACCATTTTAGTTGGTATGCTTGGTAGTGGAGCTAAACGTCCAAAGTTTTGACTATGTTTTTTTCAGAACCATTGCAAAAGCTTAGTTGTGATAGTGATAATTATTGCCATTCTGCCAAAAACTACTAATATTAGTCAGTCAACAAGGTAAAGGGTTATAGGCCATCTGTACGTGAAATATATATCATCACTTGAGCATCCAGGACGACCGGTTTCATTAAGAGAACTTGTAGGGAATTTATAAACGTGCTTGCCATGAAAATTCTCTACAACTGTCTTGTGAGAAGCACGCTGGAATACGCGTCCCCGGTCTGGAACCCAACGTACAGCGTTCACACGAGCCGCATCGAAAGGGTTCAGCGAAATTTTACGCGGTATCTGCGATTCAAGGATCATACTTGTCCCAACAGAGCCGACTACGAACAACGTATGTGCCACTTCAAATTGTCCTCTTTACAAGACCGTAGAACATTAGCAGACATGATTTTCCTGTTTAAAATCGTTAACAATAAGACATGCGACCCCGAACTCCACAAACAAATAAGTCTTGACGTTCCACGACGGGGTCTTGTTAGGTCGGCGAGAGTTCACAGAACATTCGCAACCATAACTTCTCGTACCAATCTCGGGCGTTCCGCTCCTCTAAATAGGTTTATGAGCACGTATAATGGAATCAGCTCTAGCAACGATGACTTAGACATCTTCTTTGACTCTATGTCTCGGTTTAAGTCAAGAGTCATGCAGATTGATCCGTAGTCTCACCAGATCATGTCTTCTCGTTAACTGTTTCCATCTGTTTTAATAATAATAATAATAATAATCATTTATTTGCTTAAAACATGGTATAAAAGATGGTTATGTTAATAATGTGAACAAACATGTTTTGCTTAATAGATATAAGCGTGCAAATAGGTGCATAACGAAACAATAAGTCATCATGCAATTTTATGTTCCAGGAACTCCTTAACACTGTAAAAACTATTAGCAGAGAGCAATTTGTATAATTTACTTTTGAACATTCTTGTATTTAATGTTTTTAATTCATTTGGTAGTTTGTTGTATACCTGGACACACATAAACATACAGCTTTTATTATATTTCGCAAGCCTTGGGAGGACATCTAACACGAGCCTGTAGGGGTCGCGCCTGCTGCGAGAATTTAGATCGCTTGCTTTCGCAAACAATTCCCTATGCCTCCACACAAACAAACAAATTTCAAAAATATAAAGGGACGGTAGCGGTAACAAATCAAGTTTCTTAAACATTTTGGCCTGCAAGATTCGTCAGGCTTAAGGCCACATAATGCTCTTATGCATCTCTTTTGTGCGACAAATGCTCTATTTTGATCAGTGCTGTTTCCCCACATAATTAAGCCATAGCGTAGCACTGATTCAACATATGCATGATATGTTGTTAGAGACGTTTTAATGTTTGTTATGTTTCTAATCTGTTTTAGTGCATATACAAACTTATTAATTCGTTTGGATACTGTATCAACATGTGCTTTCCAGTTGATATCTTGATCCAAAGTTACTCCTAAAAATTGTGTTTGCGTTACTTCGTTAATTCTATGTATATTCATTTTAATATTTTGTTTTGTATTATTTGATTTATTGAATTGAATATAAACGGACTTTTTTAGATTTATGGATAAGTTATTTTCCTGTAGCCATTTTATCAATCTTTCAATTACATTATTAATTTCTGTCTCGTGGTCTTTAATTGTATTATATATATATATTATTGTTTAGTTGTGTACTCGCACTATTAATGTTATTATGTTGTTATTATGCAATCAATTTTGACATTATTTATTTTTATTTGCAATGTAATCATTTTAATTTTGTTTTATCGCTGACTAACTGGTATTTTATTTGTTATATGTTATATTTTATCTAAATTTGTATTTTGAGAGCTAATTTTATTTTATTTTTTTCTATTGCGCAATTTTAATCCAATTCTAAATTTAACCCGTAGATTAATGTTATTTGATGTGCACGCCTGTAACTGACCTGTTTGCACAGGACCATTTTCTAATTTAAATTTTAACCCTGTAAATAAAATTGCAAATATGTTGTTGGTGTGCCTTACTTAAATAAATAAATGTGTGTCCTCAAATCATGGAACAACCAAAGTTCTATAATAGCCCATTAACTGAAATGGCTTGGCAGTTCGCTTCATGAAGGCTTAGACCGGCAATATGATCATTGCAATAATTATATTCCTTCAGACCGAACTATTCAACTCCGGACTGCTATTAGGAAGTTCCTATTAGAAAAACCCAATATCACCTTGCAGGGAATCGAACCCGGGACCACACGCTCAGCAGTTGCATTTGCGTCCGCTAGATCAATGGGAGTAGTCAATGGGATGATATAGGCTAATTAAACGGGCGAAGAGGCTCATCGGCAATGAGATACTAGGCTCCAGAGCCTTGAACATCGGCGCCAAGTTGGAAGTCTGTCGGTTGTAATTGGTTTCATTACGGCGAGTGTGCGATGGAATTGCAGTAACTAATTCCTCCTAGCCCGTTTGATCATTAGATACAAGACGCACAGCGATTTGTCATTAGTAGACTGTGGACATCCTATCGATACGCACCAAACGTTTTGGGAATACTTTTATTATGCGTACAGCTAAGAAGTGGCATTCCCTGCCAGAGTCTGTATTTCCTGAAAGCTACACTACTACCTGGGATTCAATAAGTCAAGAGTGAATAGGTTTCTTCCAGGTAAGCGTGGTACATCGTCGACCACATCATCGCGTTAGATAGTTACTTAGATAGTGGTGAAGCGCGAGCCTATCAATAATTATAAAAAAATATATATAAACCAGTCTCGACTGGACGCTGGGGAATATTATTCAGTTATGGACAAAAATGAAATATGACCAATATTGTGACCTACCAACTGCATAGTAGTAAGGTGCTTCTTCCACCAGAGGTACTTCTGGTACTTTGGCCCAAGACCTGCTAGCAGATAGTAGGTGTACATCACAACGTGGACTAGACAGTTGATGAGGCCGAGAAGAGTAGCGTGACCATCTGGAAAATAATAATATTAATTAGGTATTATGAAATACAGAGGTCTAACAACCTCGTTACCTGGCGTCCCGAGCAAGAGCCGAAGTAACTCGCAGGGGCTGGGCCCCGTTGGACACTTCAATTGGAATGAGGTACCATCCGGCGATTAAATCAGTACGCACTACAGGTTTTTATGTTAGGCTATTGATTTGGGTGATTTAGTGGATTGATGACCAAGAACTATGGAAGGACTATGGTCCCTGCATGACTACTTGGAAGACTTGCACAACCTATTAATGAGCCCCAAAACGATCACAAAAAAGAAGAAGATAGATTTTTAATTGAATTAAAAAGTTTTCTTTTTATTTCATAGGCCTCCACTAACAGTTTCCACTGGGGTCTGGCCTGAGCTACTCGCCAACACGCGACATCGCTTACACTTTGTGCCTACATCTTTGACCAGCGGTCTTGCCCATATCCCATTCCCCAGAACACTGTCTTCCACGGCTTCTTTTCCCATCTCTTGTGTACCAGTTTGTCACTTTTCTCCATGTCCTTTGGTTATCGCGCATCATTTCATCGGTCCATCTCCACTTTTCACATAGTTCCTGTTGGATAACTCTCGGTTATCGAGCAGGAAAAGCTACTGGCGACCACAAACACAAAAACTGCCACTTTAAAATATTTTTGTTGACGATCTCAGACATCATCGTCATAATTTCTGCCGAAAGACTGTTGGATACAGGCCTTCCTCAGCGTCATCACATCAATCGGTCCTGTGGGTCTTTCATACATCGGATTCCCGAGACCTTAACCAGGTTATCGGTCTAAAGAGGGAGGCCTTAAAATGCTGTGTATGCCGCCACGCGGTCACCACTCCAGAACTTAACAGCCCTATTGACCATCCGTTCTTTGAGCATCTGAGATCTATCTGGCGTGAAATATTTGCATCCAATCTAATGTTTTCGATAATTCAGGGCGAACACTCTTCTTCCCGCATCGGTCTTCGCTGAGGCATCTCCAAGGAAGTTAAGGATGTATCTTCGTCACTCGTTTTATAAGTTTCTATATTATTTCGCTTGATCACCGTATAAGCACAGGCTTGTCAACTACTAACTAGACACACTACATTATTTTGCACTCCATTTCACTCCAGTAATTATGGTAAAAACAGTGTAATGCCACGTTTACTCGACTCTTATAATAAACACTTCAACAGTGTGGACTTATTCATTGGCTCCAAGAATGATTTTAAAAAACGCGTTTTGCTTGACTTATTATCAAAATAGGCTATTTATATTTCTCATCAACATTACACTAAATGACTGGTTATTTAAATGGTATAATTAGTATTTTTTTACATTTCTATATATATTTTATTGTTCTTCATATATATATAGTGATACTATTCATATATTTGCATATGTTATTCTGTAATTATATTTATTTATTATATGATATATTTTATATCTTAAATATACTTATCGCTTCATAGTTGCCCAATCAACTTTAATGTTGACAGGTTAATTTTAGTCTAAATAGCACATACATCCACCCTGTGTATCTGCCGTGGATAACTATAATTGGCTACTCATGTAATCCTAGATAAGTACCTAGTTAGTTTTGACTGCTGTTGTTATAAATAAATAAAAATAAAAAAGATATCAAGTGCCAAATGTAACCAGTTTGATGAGCCTCAAGTCGCCGAAAATTTCCTTTGTCCATTTATAAAAAAACTCAAAACGACCATTATTCACTAAAATCACGAAATATTCTTCTAAAATAACTTTAATTCCCATTGCTTCTTTGTTACGACGCCAACCTGCAAGCTCAGCACATCGTACCGACAATGTGACCGATCGCATTACGACAGCGTGCTTTCGCGTTACCGACACCTGATTTATTAAAACTAATTAATAAGAAACCTATTTCATAATTATTATGTGCAATTTGTGAACTTTCAAATGTATATCGTTACCTAAAAGGACTTTATCATCGGATATTTTCCCGACACACGCCCCCACATTTATATCGCTAATATATTAACACATTTACTAACAAATGTTAGAAATTTTTTTGTTGAGAAAATGTTATCTATCGTTTGTAAACATTTTTTAACTGCGGTGTTGGAGCACAATTAGTTAAGCCCTACACCTTACGTCAGTTTTGGTATAGTAAAATAAAGTGGCACAGCCAAAAATGAACCCGAGGATTCATTTTTTGCGCTAGTCCAACCAGTCAACGTAGAAAGACGAAGTATTATTATAATAATAATTAGCCTGTAGTTTCCCACAGCTGGGCAAAGGAAAAAGGAAATTAAGAAAACATTTTTAGATTATACACAGTGGTAGATAATATTTATAGGGACTGCATAATAGAGAAAAACATTGAAGTTAATTGTCTATCAGCAAGAGATTGCTAAAAAGCAACTCCCAGGCGTTAGTATGTTTTTTTGCTGTTTATTTGCATTTTTCTATCATTGACCAAATCACGCGTGTATTTGCTGAAATGGTTAGGCAGAAGTGCACCTGTATATCATTGATTTATAGTAAATTGTACAAAAAATCTCGCTGAATTACAAGATGATTCGAATGCTTCTGTATGGTGGTACTAATAGTTAAATTTCAAAATATATAGAACATTACTGCAGCGGCCAACATTCGTCTATCAATGCCTAGTTGTGGCCAAGGCTTGTATAGTACCTTTCTCAAATAATGCGCGGATATTAAAACTAAGTAGTACCTAGAACTCATTTTGTCAAACTCAATTACTTTTCAAAATCATTTACGAACAATAATAATATGTTCCGCGTTAAAGTGTTCATTTGTTTTTTGTTTCATTAAACAGCTTTCTATTTGCAAGCCAGTTCGAAATTTAAATAAAACCTTTGATAAAAGTTACCTCCTTGGTTGCCATGTTTCGGAGTAAAAGATCGTTCCATTTTTTAATTACACGACAGATATGCGTTTACTATGTAATTTATTTGGCCGCTACACCACGACAGATATGGATTTTCATACAATTTTTGCCGGCCGCTGATCACATGTATTTGGCCAGTACAGCAATTTCGATTTATCTCGAAGAGGGTTGTAAAAATAACGAACAAATTTCCAAGCATGTTGGAGAAAATTAATTTTTCCATCAGGAATTTTTCAGTAGAAACCCGTAGTATCGATTTTTGCCCGGTTGAAGGCAATAAGCTCACTCCCTGTTATTCGTACTTGGGCAACATGACTGGTGCAATGTAAGTAAACTAAACTTTTGGTGAATACAGGCTTGATGTTATGTTGTTTGTTGTACTTCAAAATCTGCTCACCAAAAAATATTTTTTTACAAAAAATATAATCTACATCTAAATAAAAACTTTTGTAAAAGTCAGACGAGCTTCGCGTATTATTTCTAGTATGAGGACATTTCCCACGGTAAATCTGTAACTGCGTTATAGGGCATAGGGTACATGTGTTTGGGACTTTAAACGGGTCGGCATTTTAGAGTACCTATTATAAAATGTAAGTTTAAATCAATGCTCATTGTCTTCGAAACTGTAAACTGTACCGTCATATAACCCTCGTAAACCAGGAATGAATGAATGAATGGCCTGCATTGTAACCCAAACACGTGACGCGGAATCGGCGTGAGAAAATAAGATATGCCGTTAGTTTTATCTGGTAGCTTTCTCTCCTTAGCGTAGCTTTAAAATCCTACGTGGATAACTAAGATAGGATTGACGTAGATGCCATGTGGGTAAGACTACCTACACTTATAATATATATAAGAACTAGAGACAGGGTAGATAATTTGATAATATTTATGCATGTTTTGATAGCTCATAAGTAGGGAGGTATCTAGGTTAGATAAGACTTTCGTGGTGACCTTTTTACAGCTTTTATATTTTTCCTAGGTAGAATTAAGTATGTAGATTAAGGTAATGTATATGTGTGTTTCTGCGGTGCCAGACCGGAATACCGTTGAGAGAGAGGGGCGCCATTGTTCTCGCCTAGCGGTTTTGTATAAAGGCCGGACCGCTTGGGGGCAGAGACACAACCGCGAAACACGCGCGGCTCCGGCTTGGGTTTAGAATTTTTGTGCCTGGTTGGAAGCTCTACATATAGTTTAGTCTCCACAGGGTAGCCTGGTTAAGCAGTAGCCAATCACTTTGATTGTACTGTGAAACGTCACTTAGAAAAAAAAAGGGGCAGAGACACAGTCGATCTTCAGCTCCACAAAGGGTAACAAGTAAGGAATAAAAATGAAGATACGAATCAAGACAGTATTTTCATTTCCTCAACAAGACCGCAACGAACAACCAAATACGGACTGTATTTCTGTACTTCAACTTTGTAGTGTTTTTATTTGGAAGTGAGTTGTATTTTTTTGTAAAACACTTTTATATTCTTACCCGACTACGGCGAAGCAAAAGGGAGGGTTATATTTTTGACCGGTACGTGTGTATGTATGTTCATCTGTTCCCTCATAACTTCTAAACTACTTATCATAATTTGACAAATGAGGTGTCGTTGGAAGCATCGTTTGTCCGCTGGTTATAGATTATTTGACGTCACATTAAATTGAATATGGCGCTCTCTAGGAGGCACGTAGTAAAGAACAAAATAAAATTCGCCTGACCCCATCATGGTGTGGTACATCGAAGAGGGATTTTAAAATAAACTAAGTGTTTGGTACATCATATTTTTGTCTAATACTTTGCAGAATGTATTGCTTTGTTACGGTAGGTGGCATGCGACCATGATTATCTTCTACGGAATAGTTTGTACACAATAATTTCAGATGATAATATTTTGTTGTTTATACTTTTTACAGCGTGATTTTTTAGTAGTTGGGTTTTAGTTTTCGAAGTTATTTTTTTGTTGTGGTACTAGACAAGTTCTTAAGTAATGTTCATAGTAAAAAATAAAATAAAAATTATAAAAAAATACTACCGACTTCCAACTAAAAACACTACAAAGTGAAAAATAACTTTCTTTTTCGAAGTCGGTGTCTTTGGTAAGTACCAATTTTTTTCATTATGGACAATGAAAAAAATTGGTACTTACCAAAGACACCGACTTCGAAAAAGAAATTTTTAGTTTTACCTATTAAGCAACTTGCCTTTAGTAAGGTATGGCTTATAATGCCAGAATAGATTACTCGAATACCATAAAACTTGAACACCAGTGAAATGAGAGTGTGCCAAGGTGAACTGAACATATCTGCGTAGAGAGCCATTTAGAGCGTACCGGTGTGATGTTATGTTATGAAATGGTATAAACAATAAACAGACATGCGATTGCAGAAATCCCGAGAGATTTTCCGTCATTTATTGAAAAGATCTTTTGTATATCTCCAGTTCTTCATCAAATCTTCACCAAATTAAAATGCAACCAATATGGGAACATAATCATTCAAACAAAAAAAAAAGTTCAAAATCGGTCCGCCATTGACGGAGAAATCGTTGAGCTTAGGCAAAAAAAAATAGAAAAAAATACATCGTCCACCTTTTTGGAAAGTCGGTTAAACATAAAAATGAGTAAACTTACTTGGAAAATATTTGACCCCAATGTAAGACGCTATGGGCATCATAGAATGATGGAATACGTGCAAGAATGAGATCTGTCTATCCTTCTTCCTCAAAACGAAGAACACAGTATCCAACAGGTCTATGAATTTCACCACTGTGTACCACCAGAAGGCATTAATCATCTGAAACATAAAAACAAGTATGTATTAGGAGTTTTTATGATCCAAGAGTTTTCGTTATTGAAAATTCGCAGACGGCATTACTCAGCTTAGGTTCTTAGGTGTCTAATGAAAATTGCCAGTCTGGTTATTTGCTTTATAAACTGGTTCAGCTTTCATCATTAATCATTTCCTACTTGACTTGTTCCACCTACTGCTGAGTATAAGCGTCCTCTATTTTGCTTGTCCAAGCCTCATTTAGAGGCTCTAGACTAGGGATCACCAATTACTTTAATTTGGGGTACTTTGGCGTTCCATACCCGAAGGGTCCAACCGGAGCCCTATTGCTGTCTAACGTGTCCGTTTGTCCATCTGTCGACCTTCGAGATTGATCTGGTGACCTTTCGCTAGTATTTGGCTATCCCATATACTATAGACATTCTAACAATCGGTGTCGCTACACATTCGTTGATAGAATATCACTTGTCTTGTCCTTAAGCCCCTCACGTATTTAATGGATTTCTTAAAATCCTACAAAAATATAAGGCAAAAGTGCAAGAGATCTTTTAAGGCAAAAATAAAATTAAAAGTTATTGGCTTAGAGGTGTGATTCTTATGTCAGTGTGTAGATAGCTCAAATACTAACAAAGGAACTCATAAAAAATATTTGTTAATCTCTAAAACTTTGGAGAATTTTAAGAAATGCAATAATATCCTCTCGTTTTGTCCATCCAAAGGTTGTCTGGAAGAGATTGCCTTGTGCGATAAGACCGCCCATTGTACACTGATATTTATAATGTTTTTACCTGTAATTATTTAAGTGGTGTACAATAAAGTATATAATAATAATATCATGTGAAATTATGTTTAAAGATTGACTTTTGAGGCGATGTGTCGTAGTTGATTATTTTTCTAGATTCTCGATGCTATAGCCCGTAAAAATAACATTAACATTAGCTTCTGTTTGACCCAGGTTCAAAGTTATGGTTTAAGATTAGGTATGTGGATATCGTTATAAGTTAGTTACTAAAATTGCTCTATCTTTGAGGTTTTTATCGATTTAAGTTAGGTGTATTTTACAGCCTGCAAGTCCGGACAGATTGTACAAATGAACTGCGTCTTTGGTCGGAACCGTTCCTGGTGAGCCTGGTGTCCTAGATTTGTTTCCCACGACAAAGTGTTATTGTGTGTTGTCATCTGGAATTTCTCTGCTGCAATCCGGAGCGTGGGCTTATACCCGGTTTATTGCAATAGACAGCCTTTAGTACAAAACAAGGTCTTAAAACAATGACAACAGAATGCATGCGTGATGTTATATTTACTTACTCCTCGAGAAGTTGGGTTATCGGTCATGTCCACTGGCTGGCAACTCCAGTTGTATGCATTAGAACTAAACGGCCACCAACCCGAAAACAGTCCCTGTAATAGAAAATGCATAAGCAAAGAGTATTAAACTCTAGCATCCTTATTAATAATAATATGTTTTTTAATAACAAAATTAATCCGAATTAAACTATTTTTTGACACCGACTGGCGAAAAGAAAGTGGTGTTTCGCTTTGTAGTGTTTAGTTTTGTTGAAGTCGGTTTATTTTATTGTTCAAAAGTTTTTTTTTTTCGTTTTGGTACCTTAAATTACCAAAAATATACGCATTATTAAGGATAACTTAAAAACTACTCGTCAGAACTTGATCAAATTTAAATGAAACCACATGAGTAGCACCAGCTTTTAAATAAAAAATAATCAATAAAATCAGTTCATAATTGGCGGAGTAATAATATAACAAACATACAATTGAATTGAGAACCTCCTTCTTTTTGAATTCGGTTGAAATAAACCAACCGTAATAGTATGATACGGATAAGCAGATTCTAAATTTAAATCCGAGTAATCCATCTTACTCAAACAATCTGCCTAGCCTTTTTCCAACTATATTGGGGCCGGCTTCCAGCCTTACCGGATTTAGCTGAGCATTAGTGTTTTACATGGAGCGACTGCCTATCTGATCTCCACAACCCAGTAACTGGGTAACACGGTACCCCTTGGTAAGACTGGTGTCAGATCTCAAGCTTCTGACTACCCGTAACGATTGTCAAAGATCTTCAAATGACAGCCGGGACCGTCTGCTTAACGTGCTTTCCGAGGCACGGAGTAAACTCGGTATGTTGAAAATGGTCACCCATCCACGGACCGACCTCGTCAAGCGTTGCTTAACCTTGAAGATCGACCCGTGCGGTTGTTATTATTTAGCCACGAGCTCCTCCTCAGTAATCCATCTAACTTTATAATAAATACAAAATTTTAGATGGATGGGTGTTTGTTACTCAATCACGCCAGAACGACGTCCATATCCGTTCGATTTGGATGAAGTTTAGTACAGAGATAGATTATTGTCTGGTATAGCATACGAGTAGGTATATGCTTTTTATCCCGCTATACTGACCCCTTGTGATTATAAAAAAACTTCTTGAAGTTGAAAATTGAATTAAAAATCTATTATATTCTGTGCTTAAACTCATCATAATATGGTTAAAAAGTTTGTATAAATAAAGCTCATCTCCGAAATCTTACCGTATAAAATATATAGGCGCTTATAATTATCTGAAAAATATTGTAATAAAATATAATCGTCTTCAATTTGAACGGTTTTTCATCTTTCATGAGTCGTGGTCCCAAACTCTTTGAGAAATATAAGTAGAAGGGTATGACAGTGAACAAAACAACGGGTGATGGCCACCAGTCCACGGTTCTGGGGTCTGTAAAGAAAAGAAAGAAATATTTAATATTATTACATTTGTAGATAAATGTCAGCAGATTAGGTATTGCAGACGCCGTAAGTTTCTTAATTTTTAATTGTACACCAAATACAATATTCAATACAATGTGATAATAAAGTACATGTACAAAGGCGAGCTTAACCTAGTGTTGAGTTATCTTACAGCAAACCCTAGAAAGTGACAGAGAATGATGACAAAAGAGGGTAGGATCCTGTGTACAATTTTAAAATAACATAATTATAATCATAAATATATACATAATATATATATATATATATCTTACTAACATTGCGTTAAAAGGCAATGCTCTTTATGTTTGTAATATTATTCTTGCAACATCATACACTTTCGATACCTATCCATATTATGACCAGATAATCGTCATCAAAATACGATAGCTTAAATACCCATTTGTTATTAAGAAAAAAAGAGTTTACACATATTCGCGATTTATTATAAGATAACTCAAATCAAATAATTTATTTCAATTAAACCATTTAAAAGGTAATTTTGAATTGTCAAGCAAAGAATTTTAATATTGGCACAAAAATACCTAAAGACATTTAAAAATATGAAAAACCGGCCAAGTGCGTGTCGGACTTCGCAAATTTCATTGAGGCAGAAGTTCTACTGGCTGCCAAAAAGTAGGGTATCCTTGCAAAGGTGAGACCGCACTTCACGCCAGAACAGTTGCTCAACTTTTATCAAGCGCAAGTTCGGTCATGCATGGCGTACTGCATGACCGAACATGCGCTTGAACTGAGCTGGAAGAAGTTCAAGGTGCAACAGTAAGTGAGTTTACGGCACGAAGGTGGATGAAGGCAGCTGGTTTTGTTTCGTTCGTACCCGCTGAAAAGTCAATACTTGTGGTAAACATCCTTAGAAACAGAATAACTTTTGCTAGAGAACATTGACTTTGATCCACGGACTACTAGAGTAAAATATTGTTTATTTATTCATTAATGCACAGACAAGAAGAAGGAACAGAAAATAGGTACAAGGTATGCACAATTCTAACTAAATCTCTGCCAACATACTTGCTGTTTATTTCTTTAAACTTCATGTACAATGGTGATACACAGGCGGACTTAATGCAGCAAGGCATTCTCTACCAGTGTTTAGTGATGGATGAGTATGGAAGTCATTTAAAACGAGTTTATGGACGGAAACAAATGTGTTATCATAAACAAGAAACACATAATCAGTATTTAACTAAATTGAATTCAGGTAGGATTTGTTTGGGAGCTTTTATGGACTTGGTGGTGATCGATGAAGGACATCTCATTGCAGACCGCTATAAGTGTGATATAAGGCAACGACAGTCCTCAACAACCTTGAAGAAACAAAACGCGCCCTCGTTTCACATGACTTTAAAAAAAAGTCTTTGAACAAAATGTAGATAATTCAACTGTCTTTGAGATGGTGAAAATTTCATTAAAATACGCCTAGTGTTTTTGGTGCGATTGTCGTTTTTTTGTCCGTGTTAGACAACATTTTACAAATTCAATTACAGTTTCACTATGTTATAAAAATAAAACTCAAAAATACGTCGATCTAATTATTTAAAAATGATCTCATGTAGCATATACTTTTTCCAAAAAAAATCGGCTTGCCTTTTCGACGTGATTCTTATTTTAAAATCAGCTACTGAGGGGTATCTGCGCCTTAAGAACAAGATGTGGTACCATTTTGTCTGTTTATCAGGGATCACTTCGTTTAGACTCATTATAATTCTCGCCAGCATATCACATTTTCAATTCCAGTCTATCTTAATAATTTCAGTATCGCAGTTCTGCAATAGCCAGCGAGATCACCAAATATGAATCTGATAGAATATGTCTGGAGCTTGCTAAAACGAAAGGCAAAATTCATAATCCCTACACCTGTCAATTGGATAAATTGCGGAACGCCGTTGTATAGGAATAGTAGAGACTAACACAGGAGACCAAGGGTAACATTATTCTCAACATGTCCAGGCGGCTGAAAAATTTATTAAGAGAATGTGGAGGAAACTTGATATTATGTAATATTATTTTTATTGTAAAAATGTTTTTTTTAATTAACGTATTTAACTTTCCTTGTTAACCTTAAAAAATCAACAATGTTCAGTTTTCGTATAAAATCATAATTACTCACAATAACTGTATTGAATGCGATCGCATTATATTTCAAAAGGTGGTTTTTTTTCTAAAGTAAGGTAAAATTTCTCAATAAAAGCTTTTAAAATTAAATCAACTTGTTAAAAATATCGGCTTTTTTATCTTATTCCGCTAATTTTGCCAGTGTGTCAAACAAACAGTCAATAGATAAACCCAAGGCAGACGTGAATGGAAACGCCTGGGAGGGGGCGCCCTAGAAGGAAATACCATAGATCTTATTATATTATGTTCTTGAGGTGAAAGACAGGCCAGGTGCGTATTACTCATAACCGATGTGCGTGTATGACTAGTTGTACGTGATTGAAGCAAAAGAAGTACGTAAAAATCGTAGCAGGTGGCGTTCTGTAGTTTCTGCCTACCCCCACGGAAAAAAGGCGTAGGTTTATGTATGTAATCGTATGTACGTGTACAGTCAAGAAAAATGTTGACGTAAAAGATAGTTAAACAATTGACCTCAACACCTAGAAATGTATGTACCTACTATTGTTGTTATTCATTACTTTAATCTTTGACCCTAGAATGCTGATTTAATGTTTACGATTACATTTTTTTTTTCTATATTTACGATGCGTGCAGACGTCATTCCACACGTCAGCTGCAGTCCACGTGCGATTTGGTATAAGCATCAACATAAGCTGTTAAACAACTTCGTCAGTATTGTTTGTGATGTTCTAACATTGCGGAAGTCACTTTTATTTATTTATTATAATTTATTATATACACCCTGAAATTTAATTGGTTGTTTTCCCGCGGCAGAACGACTTGCCTTAAGGAGTACTTTCGAAGTATAGAGTTAAAGTAAATAAATAACGATGTTTCTGTTTTAAAATAATTAAAAAAATATTCATCAACTCGAAAAAGTGAGTAACAATAGTAACTCTAGACGTAACTTGTAGGTACTAGGTACTACTCGTGTCACCACCTACAAAGAAAACCGATGCACAAAATAATGTCAAACCAAAATAAACTCTCGCACGTAGTGATAAGGCATAAAATGTTTGCACGGAACAATACAAAAAATCATCGCGATACCGACAAAGAAAAGACCGATTTAGAAATGTTCAAAGTAAAATTAGCTCTCGCGTGTAGTGATACGACATAAACTAGCCTGCGCGCAACAATTTCAAACGAAGCCGCCGGCGCCTATTTTACCCGTGCGGCACGCGCGGCTGTGACCCTGACCTACTTAGTTTTCCCGCGAATGTCGTACGCGCAGCACGCGCCATCACTGTAAACTGCAATGGATCGACACTACAATTACAGCAATGTGGAGTACGTCGCTATGGTGCAGCTGTATGCTAGGGCTGATTATGACTCCCATGCTGCCCGGCGACTTTACGCAGAGCGGCAACACTTGGAGTCGCTCCGTCTTCGCGGGGTTCTGAACCCCCAAGTCCCATCTCCACGGACGATCGTAGCGGCGACACAGCGGCTACTAGATCATGGACAGTTCCATGCACCGGCACATGGACAGGGCAGAGGTCGACCAGCCGTTATTTTGCCAGCGCTCGACGAGGAGATCATCGAGTACTTCGAACGGGATCCGCGTCGAAGTACGCGCCAGGCCGAGGCTAGGTTTGGCGTAAGTCAGTACCACGTCTGGAAACTACTCAACTCTGAAGGACAGCATCCTTATCATTTTCGCGGTGTTCACGCTCTCCACGAAAATGACCCCCAGAACAGAATTGCGTTTTGTCAGTGGTTGATCGCCAACCAAGATAAGAACATTTTGTGGACGGATGAATCAACTTAACAGCTGATTGAAAAGCACGTGGGTCAATGGCCTCGCGGCCTTTAATAGTAACACTAGACGTAACATGTATTGTAGGTAATACTGGCGTCGCACGCGCCGGCGCCGCAGCCCTCAAAGGAAAGCGATGCATAAATGGTCAAACCCAAATAAGCTCTCGCACGTGGTGATACGGCATAAAGTTTGCACGCAAAACAAACGAGCGAGCCACAAGCCGACAAAGCAAAGACCATGTTTAAAGTAAAATAAGCTCTCGCGTGTAATTATACGGCATAATCTAGCCCGCGCGTAACATGATCAAACGGAGCCGCCTTCGAACCTAATCCTTTCGACGGTGACCTAGCACCCGGGTCAACGGCCTGCTGTCGTTCGGCCGTAGATATCGGGAGGTATACTATTGGTTCGTGATCGCTTTCGAGTTTAGTTTTTCACAATGTTAAATATGCCAGTTTTTGTTTCTAATATTTTATATAACTACGAAACGATTGTATTACATAGACAAAACCATTTCGCTGCGGGAAAACAACCATTTAAATTTCACGGTGTATATGCCCGTCATCATCAGAATCGGCCATTTCTTCAATAAGTGGTAATGTGGGTGAGAACCAACAAAGAATCACTCGAGTCACAATCAAAAGTTATTTAATCGCACCAAATATCTCCTTTACAGAATTTCACTAAAATCTATCCACTAGTAATTAGGAAATCACTTAATCAATCTGTGTTAATTATTTTTGAAACAAAATGAGTCAAGATTACTCGGAACAGAAGCGATTCGTCGGATACGTGGTGCACAAACCGTTGACGTTCAAAAACAGTCCTGTCAAAACGGCTGTGTTGACCATCGCCTCGACGCTCCGCCAGACTGACAGCTGCCAAATCTCGTTCCGACGTATCTCTCAACAAGTGGCGCTAGTAATGCGCCGTCATATACTTTATTGTACCTACACTACAAAAACCAACAGGACAAACATTAAAAAAAACAAGTGTACAATGGGCGTTCTTATCGCACTAGACAATCTCTTTTTGTTTTAAAATTTAGACACTATTCGATCGATTCATCATAAAAAGGAATAGCTCATATTCCTTTTTATGATGAATCGATTTTTTAAATTTTAACGTTTTCCAAATATGCCTCAAATGTAGCGAGCTAACTATAACACAGTTATTTTGCACTCCTATAAAATACATTTTGACTTTCACTGACGTTATGTCTTATTAAAACGAAACGCCACAAGTGAAATGCTGAAACAAAAGTGTAACTACTGATTTTGCATTGCAAAACTATCCAGAAAAATAATATATGATGATAATGATGATATATGATATACACCAAGCATTTTGTAAAAATTCAACACAATTGCTTTTGTGCATAAGGGTGGTCTTTGAGGCTCTTAGATATAACTCGTGACGGTATTCTTGTCTTGTCAGTCTATAGTGTTGCTCTTAAGCTTTTTTAAACAGTTCACTATTTTTCTTGACGATCAATGTGGTCTCGTTTATGTAAAGACAAGGTAATTTAAGTATTTTAAGAGATTTAAGATGCGGTGTGCAACTTTCCGTTGATTTAAGACTACATATCGTTCTAATGGAAGCTTTGCTTTAAAAATGTTATTTTTCTCGCTGAAATTTGCCCAAAAAATTACTCCGTAACATAATATGGAATCTACATAGCCATAATACGCAGCTACAACAGCTGCCTGATTAACTATGTTTTTAAGTTTAGATAGAGCAAAGGTGAACCTACTTAATTTTATTATAAGAATTGATGCATGTTGTTTCCAAGTTAGTTTCGAGTCAATCGTCAAGCCTAGAAATTTTATATGCTCTAATTCTTCAATTCTGTTATCGCCATAACTTATATTTATTTCAGGAGTGGTCATATTCTGCCGAAACTGCATGATTTTAGTTTTATTTAAATTAAATTTTAAATTATTAGGTTCAAGCCAGACAATAGATTGTTGCAATACATTGTTGATGTCATATTCACAGTTTCTATTTTTATAATTTCTTACAATTATCTTGCTATCATAAGTAAAAAAACCATAGAAAAAGCGACGTGTTTTGGAAAGTCATTTATGTAAGCTAAAAACAATGGCGGACCCAATACGCTGCCCTGTGGTACGCCAAAAGTGATTTTACGTTTGCCTGAAATATATTTGAATTCTTTTTTTTCCTTTTTAGAAATACGTCTAATTTCCGTACATTGCGTTCTATTGTCTAAATAAGACTGTATAAGAGAAAGTGCATTGCCCCTTATTCCACATGCTTTAAGTTTCTGTAATAGTATATTATGATCAACTAGATCGAATGCTTTCGTCATGTCCATAAATACAGCGCTAATAAGAATTCTTTCATCAATATCTGTCATTATAATACTAAGAAAATCATAGATTGCCATATTTATGCTTTTTTTTTTTCTGAAACCCTTCTGTTTCTTTACCAACTTATAGTCCGATGAAAGAACAGCTTTGGCAGAATGAGACTATGTTATTTCAAATATCTAATATAAAACCGTTAGGCTTTAAAATTGACTTTGAATCGACCAATGCATTGTTTCCGATGAACCTTTTGGGCCGGTTCTCAATTGACTCAAGCACTTCAGCTGGTATTTGGCAGATCACTCCCTGAGGTAAGACCAGTACGAATGACTCGATCAAACTTGTGTTTAACATATGTATCTGAATTGTTTATCACCTACACTTGATCGTGGTTATTCAGAATCCTCACAGGCATTTATTTATTTATGCTTTCACTGTCAGTTGAAGTTGAAGAATGGATGATATCTTTTCTACAGAAACCATATCAATCAGATGATCTCACCACATTTTGTACTCTCGTAACAAACGCAAATTTAATCGTGTTATGAGTACTGGTCTCATCTTTGCTAGTAAACTGCTAAATATCTGACGCTGTTCGAGTCAAAGCAGAATTGAAAGCCTACCTTCTTTCGGATATATCGAATTTCCTGTAAAGAGTGAAAAATAGTAAATATCTTACCGCACAAGTCATAAAACACATATTGGTAATTCTCCTTTATCTTCTCTATAATCACCGCCATCCTGACTAAGATATATATCTATTCCTGATTACCACACAATTTAAAAAAAACTGTCCCTAACAGAAATAAACCAAGCCTCCGCTGCACCACTAAACCAAAACTAAACGTGAAAAACATCGCGCAATCATTTTATTAACAAGTTAAATTTCTAATTGAATTCCCTGTATCTAATTAAATATTGCTTGACTTGATGACTTGCTAAAACGAGTATTTACTCATTTACAGTTACAGTAGTGTAAAATGAAATACAACGTCATGCTTCCATGTGTAACTTTGTATACACGACTCTCTCACCTGTTTACTTACTATCAATGAGAAACCTTGACCCAGACAGGGATTTAACAACTCAAAGGTCAGTTTCTCCCAAAAATGTGCTATGAAACGTGGCGAGGGTTTTACCGGGACACATGTGCACAGCGCAGTAATGCAGTACTGCAGCCATTGTAGCTTTCTTATATCGCGGAGCTGATTATAATTATCCGGAAAAAAGTAGATATCTGGACCAGATAATCTTCTTTGCACAAAATATCCCAAGCTTTGTTTTAACCTTTTAGCTAAACTCTTCCCACTACTTTGTACTACACGTTTTTTTGCAGTATCAACAGCTGGATGTTGCCGTTACCAGCATTTTACTACTTTGAAGCGTGTAGTACTAATGCAGAGGGCACTTTAGCATACTATCCCAGAACAGTAGGAGTCAGGCTTTTTAGGTGTTTCTACAGTTAAACCAGAAAAGGGGTGCTTCTGTAAATTTTTGTGCGGTAATTCTGTTAAGGTTTTCAAGTGTTTCCTTACATTAAATAATTCCTTGATTTGTAATACTCGCAGGTAAGCTTTTCTTTATTAACAATAGGATTTCTGTAACTGATATGTACTATATAAACAAACTTCTCTCGGTTGAGATAAAATACAAGTCAACTTTTTAAAATCTGCACACGAAAAAATTGTACCAATCATAACCCACTTAATTCACCTATGCTTCGAACAGGGATGTTTTTCCGGACGTTTTGAAAGTAGCCCCAAAGCATGTGTACGAATCTGGGGACAAGACTGACCCGTCTAACTATAGGCCAATTTCAGTCCAACAATTAGAAAACATTTTAATTTTCTTATAATAATGTACAAGCGTGTTTGCGCTAATGCCGATTATATTTGCAATGTGTGTGTGGTTGTGGAAATCGTGAGGTACAGTACGACCGATGAGTCGTGGCCCGTCTAAAGTTAGCGCCAAAGGTTGTGCAGATCATACTTAACGAACATACAAATGGCTGTTTTATTCACGAGTGTAAGCCTGCTGTAACAAAACAAAAGAAACAAATAAAAAACCACAAATTGTAACAAATTGTTAGTACTCTACAGTGCTATACCGTTAACTCTACCCGTGTACATGCGCGAAAAACCGCAAAAGTTCGCAAAGCATATTTTTAGACGGACCGTATCGTCGAACGGGTCGTACCGTATTAATGGCCTTCCACCGCTTTAGTGCCGTAAAACGGTTACTTTCTAAAGCATACTCGTCAGTAAAGGCTAGGTTAAAAGGTTTAAAAAATATATATATTTACTATTGATTCATGTACATTATATTAGAAACATTTTTTTTTCGTGAAAATAATAGTTTTGCTTTAAAAAAATAATTAACAACACAATATTTTTTCGCTACTTTTGGATACTCCTCTAAAACGACTTGGATGTTTACAAATATTTTAACACAGAAAAATTGATGGCTAGAGTTTATTCATAACTGAAATAACATATGTAAATCAAAGAATATTTTACAGAAAAAAAAAGAAACCTTCACTTTTTTTAAAGAAAAATATTCACGAACCGAGTAAATCCTTTTACTTGCAAGTTGCTGCTAATACCAACTATCTATCGCCGTGAAATGGAACCGAACGCGATTGATGGACAAAAATAATCGGTTTAATCCTTTTTTTTTTTTTATTGTAAATAGGCTCGCGTTTGACCACTATCTCACCTGATGGTAAGCGATGATGTGGTCGGCGGTGAAGCACGCTTGCCTAGAAGTAACCTATTCACTCTAGACTTAAAGACCCCTAGATTGTAGCTATCGGGAAACAGACTCCGGCAGGGAATTCCACTCCTTAGCTGTACGCATAATAAAAGTGTCCCCAAAACGTTTTGTGCGTATGGGTGGGAGGTCCACCATGTACCGATGACGCATCGCCGTGCGTCTGGTTGTCCGATGATGGAACGGGCTGGGCGGAATTAAATCATGCAATTCCATCGCACACTCCCCGAAATGTAACCGATAAAAAACCGACAAGCTGGCAACTCGGCGACGATGTTCAAGGCTCTGGAGCTTTGATTTGACCAGTGCCTCATTGCCGATAAGTCTCTTGAACCGCTTTTCAAATATTTTCCCGCTTTGATTCACGCTGCTCGTATATTATCCATTCTCGCGTAATAGAAAATATTACCGACGGCTTACCTAGTCTACCTATAGATACGTCAAAACTAATTTACTCACGCTCTCAAAATATTTAAATAGCAACACTTACATTCATTTCACATCATTCAATCAAATACACGAGGACCAATCCTTAACTCCCGCGCACACCCTACTTCCTAATCCGCACTTCCAGTTGTCAAAAAAGCGCAACTCCGGTAACGCGTGTGCGCTCCCGCTCCTCTGAAAACTCAAATATAAGTGTTGTGTGTGACAAACAGACTCTGTGGGTGGCTTACCAGCATTCAACTATAGTGAAAACTCCACTGCTAAAACTATCGAAGGACATTATTATTCAAAGCTCCAATCCTGCACCCGTAAAAAACCGACAAGCCTACCTACTGCCCCTTTTTCCGCTGCGCCCACAAGGTCTGCTCTTTTAATCAGACGAAAAACGCTAGTTACGTCGCTTCGGCAAGGTTTCTTTGTATGGGATGACATCTGTATGCTAGTTTTATATTATCTGTGGTAATTATAATAAACTAGCTGTGCCCGCGTCTTCGCTCCCATCAACAATAGGGAGGGGTAGGGTAGGCCCTACCCTACCTTACCTACCCTATCTACATACTGTAGCGTAAAAAAAAAATTGTCACTACATGTGTCACGTTTAATTTTGACGAATAAAAGATAAAATAAAAACAAACATTGTTCAACATAAAAAATATACAAAGAAAAAAGGAATGGCGACGTAAAGGAAGACTATCGGTAAAGTTGGGAAATGGATTGTCTAGAATAAAATTTGTAATTTTGGAAAATAATGCCTATAGGAGAGAAGGGGTTGCAACCGCTATCCGGCCCTAGGCGCGATTAAAATATAACCGTGCATAAATGTAAAATTAAAAACGGTTCATTTCACGACCTTTTGACACGAATAGGTGATACATATAAAAAACTATTCAATAAATACTTCGCTATTGCTACAAATTATAAAAAGTGAATAGGAACAAAATTTTGGGATCACTTGACGCGGAGCGATGTCACGACGTCCTCCCGGGGTCTTCACTCGTATATTATGGAGTCACCCCCGCAAGCACATGCTTCCCGAACTCAGTCGGTGTTGAAATAACTCGGAACATCAGTCCACAGCTTGTTATATATTCCAAGAACCGATACTGAGCGAATCTATGGTGAGAAAATAAAAGGAAATAAACACCACAATACTCAAAACAGAACCTTCCAAACAGTTAAAATTTAAAATGTTTTAAATACATACCGGTTCTTTGTAACAGACGGCCTTATGCGCCGGTAACTCGGAAACAAATTAAATTCCTGGTGAACAATTGACACTCTCAGAAAGAAATGTCCAATAATGCTGCAGAACTAAATGCAACATATTGGTTTGCATGGACGCAATGCGATATAAATCCAACGATTTGCACTTGAAATTTTCTTAAAAAAAATACTAAACGTGTTACTTCCAAGTAGATACGTCGCCAATTCACAAGAAAAATTTTCTCTGTCATCCAATGGAATGATCAAACTTCTAAGTTTGAACCGAAATAAGAAAAAATTAGAAATGAGGTCGACTTACACGAACGGAATAGTTTTTATTCAGCCGAATCAATAGGCAGCGTGATAATGCTGCAATACCCCCTTTCTAAGAAAAAAAAGGACGAAAGTACGAGTGAGAAGAAAGATAAAGCTGGAACAGGCAATGACAACAGCAGGAATCATTTCTGAATCAAACGATATCGAAGTGCAAAAGATACTGAATAAACACGGTGGCCACCACATCTAAACGTTATCCGCGCCAACTCGCGATATCTCGATTACATCTATGGAGAATATGAAAGAAAATAACAAACTCATAAATCTAAATATATATTGTTCAATTAGAGACAAACACCAACAACTACCACATCCTAACAACTATGAAGAACAACCAGGGAACTATACATCTAAGTAAAGCTAGCCTAACTTAACATAAGACTTAACTATTACCTAACAACAATAAGAAAAAACCCGGGGATCCCCAAAAAATAAATAACGTCAACACGTAAAGTCCAACCTTAGTTATAGAAACGAAAGACAAGTTGGACAAAAAACAAAAAAACAAGTTTGAGAAAGAAAACTTAAGTCAATTAAGTCAAAGAAGAATTCAAGACAAAAAAACTCAAATCAGAGAACTCAAGTCAGAAAACTCAAGTTTAAATTCAAATTAAATGTAGAATGACACACCATTTGTGTTAAACTAAAAGAAATAAAATAACCTGAGAACACAGGTTGACACAACACAGAAATAAATAGATGTCATTATTAACAGATAATTCATGAAGTTTTTAACATAATCAAAAACTTATGCAAAGAAATATTCCCATAAACCAAAGAGGAAAAAGGTTTAGAAAGCAAATGTTAATGTTAAAATGGAACAAAGAGAATTCAATCAAATTTATTTTAAGATATCTTTGATATGATATTGTCCGGAGTGGACTGAATCACAATCCTGGAGCAAATATGTGGTCCTAGAAATGACTCTTATTACACGGCACTTAATAAAACGTGGAGCAAGCTTTCCAGAAAAAAAATCATTTCCAGAAGACTTGGAAAAGTTCTTTCTCCATACAGTATCACCAATATTCAGAGTGATAGCTGATCGATTAGAATTATATGCACGAGAGTTACGGAGGAAAGCTAAAGAAAGATTATCAGCTACCTTTGCATAAACTTCGCTGAGAGAGGATAGGTTTGAAGCATGACGAGCCCGACTGTCTGCCAAATTAGAGCTTCGAGTCTGACTATCTACACGACTGCTATCCATAAGGACCTCTCTACCAAACATAAGAAAGTTAGGCGTAAAGCCAGTAGCTAGATTAACACAAGAATTGAGGTAAAGCTTAACTTTAGGTAACATTTTAGCCCAACTTCTTTGGTTTTCACCAACCAAAATACCTAAACACGTAATAACACTTTGGTTGTATCGCTCAACCGTATTTGCTTGGGGTGTATAATATGGCGTAAAAGTAGGTGATTGAATATGAAAAGATCTGAGAAAATTAAGGAATTGATTACTACGAAAAACTGTAGCGTTGTCGCAAAGAATAGTACGCGGAACCCCAAAATTAAAGAAAATTTCAGACTCTAACGCTTTTATAACAGAAAGAGCGTCAATCCTTTTCAGAGAAACTAGCCAAACATATTTGGAAAAAACATCTACCATAGAAAGGATATATTTATAACCATAATAAGCACAGGGCAACGGACCAATTATATCGATAGAAATCATCTGTAAGGGCAAGGAAACCTCTTTAGGGTAGCACATCTGACCGCGAGGTTGCGTGTTCGAGATTTTATAGGCTTTACAAACCTCACATTGACTTAACGTCGAAGTAACGTCACGGAACATATTTGGCCAGTAGAACAACTCCCTAAGCTTTAGATACGTTTTAGTAACACCGGGATGTATCGAAGGAAAACTATTGTGAATTTCCCAAATAGCGTCTGGAACCTTTTCAGCTGGTAACACCACGTGCCATGGTTCAGAAGATAAAGGACTAGTAACAGGCATGCGTCTCATAAGGATACCGTTATTTATAGCGTATGCTGGGAACATTTGTGGCGTGTCTCGAGCACCTATATACACCTTCTTATACCAACGGTCATTAGTATGTTCAGGACCCTGGTCAAACGACACAGGATTAGCATAGATCCTGGATAGAACATCGGGGACTATATGTTGCGAACCTTTACGATGCACAATATCAAAAGTATATTGGGAGATAATAGTAGCCCAACGAGCTAAACGACCAGATGGGTTGTTAAGAGTGAGGAGCCACTTAAGGGCCATATGGTCTGTTATGACTGAAAACTTCATCCCATCTAAATAACATCGAAAATGTTTAATTGAATCCAAAACTGACAAGAGTTCACGTTCTGTAGTACTATAATTGCGTTCAGTTTGAGTGAATAAACGCGAATAATAGGCGATTGGGTGCTCAACATCGTCTATCTTTTGTGTCAGTACCGAACCAAGACCAACAGCTGATGCATCACACTGCAGGATGAACGGCTTGGAGAAATCAGGACATGCCATAACAGGCGTATCGATTAGCGCTTGTTTCAACTTAGTGAAAGCCTGATCGGCTGCATCATTCCAACTTATTGGATCATTACCCTTTCTCTTACCGATAAGGGCAGTAAGCGGAGCAATTATAGAAGAAAACCCTTTAACGAAACGCCTATAATAGGAACACATACCAATGAAACCGCGTAATGACTTAGCTGAAGTGGGAGTAGGATAATCTTTAATAGCATCAAGTTTGCCGGGATCGGTTTGAAGTCCCTTTTCATTAACTATATAACCCAAATATTTTAGTTCGCTTTTGCAAAACTCGCATTTTTTCAAATTTATAGATAAGCCTGCTTCTTTAAGTCGAGCAAGCACCTTCCTGAGCAGCGCCATATGACTAAAGAAATCTTTAGATACGATTATCAAGTCGTCGACGTACCCAAAAATACAGTCGTCACTGGTAGAAGTAAACTCGAAATTAACGATCATATCAGTAAGGCGTTGCATCTCCGAAGCAGCGTTCGTTAGACCAAAAGGCATCCTAACAAACTCAAAGAGACCACGTTGTGGGACAATAAATGCTGTTTTCTCACAACTTTCTCTATCAGCAAGTGGAATTTGCCAGAAAGCACTTCTAAAATCCAATGAGCTAATATATCTAGCACCACGAAGGTTGTCGAGGATATCGTGAATACGGGGAAGAGGATAAGAATCTCTGATTGTCACACTATTCAGTTTTCTACTGTCGACACAAAACCGAACAGAACCATCCTTTTTTGTCACCATTACCACAGGACTAGCCCATGGAGAACGAGAAGGACGAATAACACCCATATCTAACATTTTGTCAATCTCTTCATTGAGAATCTTCAACTTGACTGGGGATAAGGGATAATATCTTTGACGGATAGGGTATCCCGTAGTATTAATTTTATGGGACAACCAAGATGTCTTTCCAAGACCAACTTTTTCCGAAGAGATAACTTCATACTCCTTAATAACTTGTTGAAGACAAGACTCTTGATCCGGCGATAGGATGTTACGAGGATGAATATAACGAACCTCACTAACAGAGGAAACTTGAGGGGGAGAGTGCTGAACAGAAGGGATAAACATATTACCATCAATATTTTTATCGAAAGCCTGACTAAAAATAGACGTCAAACCGAATTTATTCCAAAATTCGATACCTAAAATAACAGAAGATGACATCGAACTTGCCACTAAAAACTCATGAATAAAAGTTGTACCGTTAAATTTAACTGGAAGATGTACAGAACCAAGAATATCAATCGGTGAATTATTAGCCGATATAACACGGGGACAAGCGTCTTTTGATGTCAAAGAAATACCAAGTTGCTGAATAAAATTATCGTTAACAAGCGAAATCTGAGCACCAGTGTCAAGCAATGCTTTAACAACTCTACCACATAATAATACCTCTATAAACGGTCGGTTATCAAATGAATCTGTAGTAAACACTGGGGATACTGTACGAAAAGAAGCGTATCGCCAGTGGTCTATGCATTTTTTGGATTACATTTCGGACATTCTCTAGTAATAAATCCAGGAGTGCGACACTTAAAACAAATCATGCCTGTGATCTCTGGGCAAGAGCGGTAAGAATGACCAACTTTGTTACATTTTAAGCAAAGCTGAGACTGACTACAACTAGGACAAGTCCGAGGCTTACTAGTTGTTGGTTGATGGGAAGTTTTGTTCGGCCTGGGTTTTGGTGAGTTAACAGCCTGAGAAGTCGACTGGTCGGCAACACAATCGAAACTGGCTACCGCCTTTGGAGGTTTTAGAAAGGACTCGAAATGAGTAACAGCTTCGATTAAATTATCGATGTCATGAAATTTTTGGATGGACAAGCAAGGAGTGTACTTTGGCAACATGTTGTGAGTGATGATCCGCAACAACTCCGATTCTTCAATAGGCTTGCTCAGTTTAGCATTTAAGTAAGAAACCTCGATAATAAATTCTCTTATTAGCTGTTCCGGTCTCTGCTTGAGGTTACGGACCTCCCGGCTTATCTTAAATTCAAAATCGGTCGTACCGAATGTCCTAAAAAAGGCTTCTTTGATCTCAAAGAAGGAAAGATCCGGACGACGGATTGACCTAAAATATTGAAGTGCGACACCTGACAAGACTTCATGGAATCGCCTAACTAAGTAACCATCAGACAAATTGTCGGCCTCCCTGCACTCTTCTAGACTCGTGAAAAATTCCCGTACGCAGGTCTTTCCATCGAAAACAATCTTCCACTTAGTAAGAGAGAACTGCCTGGTAAATTGTGGGCGTTCATCAGATCTTATTGGAGAAGGAACAACACTTTGTGAGGAAGCGCGAGAAGCTCTTGGCTGAATGGGACAAGGTGGTGGTCGCGAAATGATGGGACTATCACAACGTGGAGTCTCACCAATAGGGAACTCCTCTTCTGACATGATGTAACTAGTATAGACCTAATAACGAATGAAAGAACAGACAAAGGACGATTGAATCCTAGCGAAAAATAAGCACGGCATGAACAGCTGGACAAAAATAATCCAGCAACCAGCAGTCAGCGAACGCCAAGCTAGTAAACAAAGATCTAGGCTAAATAAGGAGTAAAAATCAGGAAACCTATCGTTATATTTGCTGCCATAAGTGGATAAAATAAAAGACGGTTATGTGTACTATAGTTCACAAAATTAAATTCCATTAAAAAACATTACATTTCATGAAAAAAATATGTCAAGGAAAATAACAGCTTCACAGATCTGTACTGGTGGTATAAATCCTAGAATACCTTTCTTGAATGGAAGAATATCAGCGTCCTGAAACAAATAAGCTTAAGAATCATTAGCTCCCAGAGGGAGTGACCATCCTCAATAAAGCAAAAAAAATAAATTATGTCGAATCATTTAAATTTCAAAGTTATTAGGTAAAAACACTTACTTTAGTTGTTCGGGCGCCAATTTGTAGCGTAAAAAAAAAAAATTTGTCACTACATGTGTCACGTTTAATTTTGACGAATAAAAGATAAAATAAAAACAAACATTGTTCAACATAAAAAATATACAAAGAAAAAAGGAATGGCGACGTAAAGGAAGACTATCGGTAAAGTTGGGAAATGGATTGTCTAGAATAAAATTTGTAATTTTGGAAAATAATGCCTATAGGAGAGAAGGGGTTGCAACCGCTATCCGGCCCTAGGCGCGATTAAAATATAACCGTGCATAAATGTAAAATTAAAAACGGTTCATTTCACGACCTTTTGACACGAATAGGTGATACATATAAAAAACTATTCAATAAATACTTCGCTATTGCTACAAATTATAAAAAGTGAATAGGAACAAAATTTTGGGATCACTTGACGCGGAGCGATGTCACGACGTCCTCCCGGGGTCTTCACTCGTATATTATGGAGTCACCCCCGCAAGCACATGCTTCCCGAACTCAGTCGGTGTTGAAATAACTCGGAACATCAGTCCACAGCTTGTTATATATTCCAAGAACCGATACTGAGCGAATCTATGGTGAGAAAATAAAAGGAAATAAACACCACAATACTCAAAACAGAACCTTCCAAACAGTTAAAATTTAAAATGTTTTAAATACATACCGGTTCTTTGTAACAGACGGCCTTATGCGCCGGTAACTCGGAAACAAATTAAATTCCTGGTGAACAATTGACACTCTCAGAAAGAAATGTCCAATAATGCTGCAGAACTAAATGCAACATATTGGTTTGCATGGACGCAATGCGATATAAATCCAACGATTTGCACTTGAAATTTTCTTAAAAAAAATACTAAACGTGTTACTTCCAAGTAGATACGTCGCCAATTCACAAGAAAAATTTTCTCTGTCATCCAATGGAATGATCAAACTTCTAAGTTTGAACCGAAATAAGAAAAAATTAGAAATGAGGTCGACTTACACGAACGGAATAGTTTTTATTCAGCCGAATCAATAGGCAGCGTGATAATGCTGCAATACCTACCCTGCCTATCTACAATTCTTTTTCCTAAATTTTTCTTTCATAAGAACTTTCTCCTAAGCATAACAAACACAACAAAAAAAGAATTAGCAAAATCGGTCCAGCCGTTCACGCGTGATGCCGTGACCAAGAGAAATAGGGATTCATTTTTATATATATACTAGCTGACCCCCGTGGCTTCGCTCCCGTTAACTGGCTATCTATCTACCCTACCTACCCTACCTACCCTACCTATCCTACCTATCCTACCTATCCTACCTATCCTACCTATCCTACCTACCATACCTACCCTACCTACCCTACCTATCCTACTCACCCTACCTACCCAACCTACCCTAACTACCCTACCTACCCTACCTACCCTACCTACCCTACCTAACCTAACCTTCCCTACCTACACACCTACATTGCTTAGACAACAGTGAGTGCTTGTAATTTAATATGAACTTTATCGAATAGCAATAAAGTTCAAATTTACTCTACATTTTAGTTATAAAACTTTTGCATGGGAAAAAGAAAAGGGCTTTTTTTAGGACTTTCCCGGAAATTATTCGAATTTTTCTCGCCGTAAAAACCATCCTTGGACTTTAACGAACATTTAAAAAATAGAATTGGTAAAATTGGTCCAGGCGTTGCCGCGTTGTTGAGTTATGCGCTTACCAACACATTTTGCGATTCATTTTTATATTATAGATAGATTGGTTCTGTAGAACTACAAAAGAGTAAAGCTTCGTGGATTCCAAATAGGTTCAATTACTATCAAAATATTCTTAACTGAAGCACTGCCACCGAAAATTATTTTATGAAAATGAAACAACAGATTTATATAATTACCCATATATGTCAGATCCTCTTAAAATAACAAGTCTTGCATGTATGCCTGTTTATCTTTTTTTTTAAATAAATGTTGATAAAAATATACTTACAAGTACGTAAGAAAAACACAGTGTAGGTACAAATATATAACAATACAAAACAACTTCTCTCATCGTCAATTTACCCGAAAGTCGTCCACTGCTGGACAAAGGCCTCCACGCGTACCGGAAGACGCTGTGTTAGAAGGCCTCACACTAGGGGGATAACCAATAACTTAGTTAAGGCTGCAGGAATATGCTGGATTCGATATGCACAGGACTGGCCGATGAGGCGACATTTCGGGAAGGTCTTTATTCAGCAGTGGAAATAATTATATCTAATATCGAATATTTCTGAAAAAATAAGTAAATTGAAACAGGTATCCAAGAAAAAGACAAATATTTACAGTCAAATCTTATACAAAACTTACTAATCTTTGAGCGGATTTGTCAAAATAAAAATAGAATTTTTTAATAAAAATTTGTAAATTATGTACTTTGTAATGTTAATATTATATCTTACAAAAATACATCATATAAATGAAATAAAACGTCACATTAAGAATGACAAAACACTTATCTATAGACCAATTGTATTTATTTACTAAAGGTGTAAGGATAAACAATTGGACTCCATAAAAGATAAAAGAATTCGCATGTGATAAGTTTTTGTGTTACATCTCAAACATTTGTGAGTCCAAATTAATCACTTTACATTGAATACATAACTCACCATGGATTTTTTGATATCTTTAGTTCCTAAAGTTTGAGAACTCGAGCAATATAAAGTTACACACATACATATTAGTAATTCCACAGCATAAACAGTAACATACAATCAAATAGTCGAAAATAGGGCAAACATCAAAATATTAATCATTGATATAATAATATATTATACCTTTACCAACAATTAAAACTATTTGTACAAATATACAGTCATTAACCTAAAAGAAGTCGTGGAAGTCTATATGAATGTCTACTAAGATACTTATAAATTATGTGTTCAAGATTCTGAAAATTGTGTGTATTGACTAAGAAATTCATTCTTTTGAAAAAGCGTAATAAAAGATATTATTAATATTACCAGCCTGTTGATGTCGCACTGCAGGGTGCAGGCCTTTTCTCAAAAGGATAAGACATGAGTATTAATCACCACGTGTGCTAACTTATGTTAATTATATAAATCCGGTGTGCCTCACGATATTTTTACATATATAAGTAGTATTTAGATATTATATGAATAAAAATAAATCTAAAATAAAAATTAATAAAGCTTCCACAATTGAACATAAAATGATCCGCACGATGGATATTAACAATAATAAAAAATAAATAAAAGAAAAAAATATATAACGAAACAAAAAATATACAAACCATTTTCAGAATCTATAACACATAAATCTATCACACAACAGAAGCCAGCCAGACGCCAGCTTCAAATTGACTAAACTAAAACAATCACAATTAATCAAGTCTTTGAACTAGCACTCTTTCGCCTTTCCATTTGAAGTGACCTGGATATTCTGAGCAGTTTTTCCATTTTCAGTGATTAGGGCACTGTGAGCAGCTTTTTCATTTGCAGTTACCTGTCCATTATGAGCAGCTTTCCTGTTTTTGACGTAGTTATTGTAGTAAAAGTTACCGAACATGTAAAGGAAAAGACTAGCATTGAGAGAGAGTAAGAAGTTGATGCCCTTGGGGTAGTTACAGTCGCTGAACATAACTGTGAAGTTGTGGTAGAAGATGATGCAGAACTGGATCTGAAAGGAGAAAAGGACAAAGATGAGTACAAAATTATCTCAAAGAAGTTAAAAACAGACAGTTCTTCTGGTTGAAAGAAATGTGTAAGTAATGTATTCGAGTAATAAACTCGAAATTTATGTAGTGTTTGAACATACTGTCATGTTGTGTTTACATAATAATACTAAATTCCACCAGCGGCTTCGCCGGCGTGAATGTCGAAAATTATCGACATTAGGAGGACGAGGGAACAAGTCTACAATTTAACAAAAAATCCTATAAAGTTCCATAATTAATATTTACTACCTCCTTTATTTCATATTTTTCTGTATTATATCTAAATTAATTAATTAAATAAATAAAAAAATGAGTACCCAAGCCCAAAATTCGCCATGTCAAGGTGTAATCTTATCAAATACCGTGCAGTTTCGTCTTTGTCCTAGACCCTTTGAGCTAAATGGATATCAACGGCATATGCGCGCCGCCCATAGTGGGAATTCACCTTCAACAATTACCAAGACCATACCCACAACATTTCTAGACGATGCTTTTGGATCGGCGTTTTTGCTGGAATAGGATCGAAGACATAATTATGGCATAAAAGATGGGAAAAAAATGTGCACTCGTCATAGAAAACTCTATGACCATGCCTCCAACACTGTGGATAGAAGATTTATTCACAAATTAGCCAAAGAAATAGAACATCTTGTTAAATCATTCTATTCTTCTAAACGCAATTTGATTCATCATCATCATCATCATCATTTCAGCCGAAAGACGTCCACTGCTGGACATAGGCCTCCCCCAGGCGTCGCCACATTGACCGATCCCGTGCGTCTCGCATCCAGCGCCTTCCCGCAACCTTAACCAGGTCATCGGTCCACCTAGTGGGAGGCCTTCCAACGTATCGTCTTCCGGTTCGCGGTCGCCATTCCAGAACTTTTCGGCCCCATCGGCCATCCGTTCTGCGAGCAATGTGCCCTGCCCACTGCCACTTAAGTTTAGCAATTCTCCGGGCTATGTCGGTAACTTTAGTTCGCCTGCGGATATCATCATTTCTGACGTGATCACGCAAGGAAATGCCGAGCATAGCCCTCTCCATTGCCCTTTGGGTGACTTTAAGCTTTCTGATAAGGCCCATTGTGGCGACCATGTCTCGGTCCCATAGGTGATCACTGGCAACACACACTGGTCAAAGACTTTTGTCTTGAGACACTGCGGTAAATTGGACGAGAAGATACCACGCAACTTCCCGAACGCCGCCCAGCCGAGTCGGATTCGACGGTTGACCTCTTTCTCGAAGTTGGACCTACCCAACTGGATCGTTTGTCCCAGGTAGACATAATCGTCTACAACTTCGAGTGTAGAGTCTCCGATCTTGATAGGAGTGGGTGCTACATGGGCGTTCACCATGATCTTGGTTTTGTCCATGTTCATTTTAAGACCCACTCTTTCGGAAGCTTTACTGAGGTCATCCAGCATTTTACTGAGGCTTTCCATGGTCTCAGCCATGACCACTATGTCGTCGGCAAACCGAAGGTGAGTGATGTACTCGCCATTAACGTTGATGCCTAGGCCCCTCCAGTCCAGAACCTTGAATACATCCTCCAGCGCAGCAGTGAACAGTTTCGGAGAAATGACGTCTCCCTGTCTCACGCCACGCTGGAGAAGGATTGGTTTCGAGGTCTGATCCTGAAGACGGACTGACATGGTGGCGTTTTTGTACAAACACTTCAACACCTCAATGTACCGGTAGTCGATCTGGCACCGTTGGAGAGACTGCAGTACAGCCCAAGTCTCGATCGAATCGAAGGCTTTCTCGTAGTCCACAAACGCTAAACAGAGAGGCAGGTTATACTCTTCGGTCTTCTGTATAACCTGCCGCAGCGTATGTATGTGGTCTACGGTGCTAAAGCCTTTTCGGAATCCGGCTTGTTCGGGAGGCTGGAAATCATCAAACCTGCGCGCGAGACGATTCGTGATGACTCTTGAAAACAACTTGTAGACATGGCTAAGAAGTGAAATGGGCCTATAGTTCTTCAGCCGGGCATTGTCGCCCTTCTTGAAGAAAAGTTCCACCACACCCCTGCACCATGCCTGTGGCGTTTTGCCCTCGAGTATGACGGAATCAAACAGCTTCTGAAGAGCCTTAAGGACCGGTTTTCCACCCGCCTTCAAGAGTTCAGCCGTGATTCCGTCATCACCCGGCGCCTTGTTGTTTTTAAGCTGTTTCAGAGCCATCCTAATCTCGTACAGGCTGACATCCGGGATATCTTCGGTATAGTGACGGGTCAATCTAGCTCTTGGGTCGTTTGCTAGACTCGCAACGCAATTTGATTTAAGATAATTAATAACAAGCAAAGCAAAAGATTGATAAGCAAAAGATAAAACGAGATTACTTGACCGACGCCAAAATCTATGGACTGAAGAAAATTTCTATAATTATACTTATAACCGAGGCTATGAAAGCAGACCGTAACTCCTACAAAAAAAAATATAATGATAATAATGACTATATCACAAAAAAAAACACGTGTCTCATACAGCGAGGAAAAACACGTGAAGCTCTAAATTGGCTATTGACAAAAGAAACAAGCAAAATCATTAAACCTGAAGACGAAATTGACGTAACGAGAAAAAAGGTCATGCATGTATTGCAAGAAAAGCACCCCACTGGATTCAAGTCTATTCATACTACCTGACGGCCTCCCGAATTGACTCCATACCTAGAAGTTGACATAACTAGCGAAATAGTGGAATCAGTTGCGAGAAAATTTCACGTCGGTGGGTGGAGGCCCAACAGGCACCACATCAGAAAATTGGAAAGAAAACTTGTTATTATTTGGTGAAGCAAGCCTGCATTTGAGTATTGCAGTAGCACAATTAACAATGCATTTGAATAACAATGTTAACAATATTTTAATTCTATGAACAGACAGTTAGCTCTTTGGCAAGCAAGAATATATTGACCGCATTGCGCTCGTTTCTTGTATAGCACAGACAATAGTCACGCAGAACTTATAATAAGTGATTCCAATATGAAATTATATAGCAAAAGAGGAGTCATCCAAGGTGATCCACTTGCCATGACATTTTATGCCCTTGTAATACTACCCATAATTAACATACTAAAACAAGAACAAGCAACTACCCAATGCTGGTATGCAGATGACACTTCTGCCCAAGGCAAGCTCAAAAACCTACGTCAATGGTGGGATAAAATGAGCAAAATAGGCCCAGAGTATGGTTACTTTCCTCAAGACAAAATATCATGCCTAATCATTTCTTAGAACGGCAAGCAAACATATCAACAGATTTTCAAGGGGTTAACATAACCATCATGACTGGATCACGCTTTCTTGGCAGTTATATAGGCGAAGGCAAAGAAGATTATGTAAACAAGAAAATTAAAAACTAGCAATCCACAATAGAAAAACTTTCACTTCACCCCAAGTAGAATCACTAACAAGTACACTGCGTGCGAATTTTTTTCTCTCTCCACTAAGAGGCGATATCTCACAAAGATGGTCTAGCAATCTCCGCTCTATCAAAAATGACAAATATAAACTACGTAAGGTCAAATAAAGGTTGTGCAGTCCTCTCAAATGCTTTAAACGAAAATACACATATAGACTCCTTCCTGTCAACATCATAAATCCCTCAAAGTTGCAAATAAAGAATACCGCAAAGAGTAAGACTCTCTCAATGACGAACTCTTGGATACCGTCTTGGTCAAACTCTCTAAACGATCTGTGAACGATTGAACGATCAATTTCGACAAAAATAAAAACTAAATCCTCCAACTGGCTATCTATCCCACCAACTAAGAAATAGTTTGTCCGCATTAGAATTTAGAAGAGCACTTGCACACACAACAGTTTACCAGTTTCTATGCCAAAATGATGTAATGGTTGTGGCTGCGATGATTTCGATGTTGATCATGCTATATATTGTAAAAACGGTGGTCTAATAACACGTCGTCATTATTAAATTACAGATGTGTTCTGTGACTTATGTCAACATGCATGTGGAAACGTAGTCAAGGAATCCATCATCGCCGAAGAGGACTGCGGACCACGTGGATTCCTTTCTTGCCGTGGCTTTTGGGATGCTCAAAGGTAGGCGTTATTTGATATCCGTGTTGTAGACACTGACGCTCCTTCTTATAATATTTCACGCCCTGTCACATCTGTGCCAAAATCCGGCGAAGACGAAAAAATAATAAAATAACGCTTGTGAATTTCTATTGACGGATTTTTTTCATGTTGACGGAGTCTTCGCTCCACAAATGTGTACCTTCGTAAAACATCTTGGAGCTGTAATCGCTGACCGCTGGAATAGGTCCAGGTAGTGATGGGTTGGCTAAGATCAAGAATCATCATCTCAATAATCCGTGTCACTAGCATGTGCATTTGCGGCATAAGACATAAATTTAAACCAATAGCCAAGTTATTGGGCTTCGACATTGTAGCAGCCCTACCTAGACAAAACTGATGTGGATGCAGCCCACGAACCAAGAAGACGATGATTGCAATATATCGCGATTTAAGAATGAGTTTGTTTTATACGATAATTAATCAAATATTTGACGGAAATGTAAACATTATTTTGTATTATAATTACTTTGTAAAATAATTATGTCAATAAATAATACTTGTGAAAAAAAATGCAGTTCATTGATGCATTACTAATTGTCTTAGTTAGTTTTTCGGAAGTTTATAATTAAAATTCACGATTGATTTAGCAAATATTATTGAGTACCTACTGTTTCCATAGGTTAATTTACTCATACTCCACATTGTGTACTTTGCATATTATTCAGATTTACATAATTCGTGCTTATTTGGTTTGTTTTAATTCAATGTCATGCTAATGTCCAAATTCTTGGCATCGTGTATTTTAAATAAAGTGGGTTTAGGTATGTGTGTGATCGTATTACGACTTATTTGTCCTACTTTCATTCAGTTGGTTAAGTTTTAATATTATCATTTATGTGTCATCAGTGTTACTTTTTTATCAGTGTGCTTTTTTTGAGTTCTTCGTTTAGCCGTTGTGAACTGTTAATAATACATCAGCAATAAGAATCGATAGCATATTGATATTTACTCATCGAATCGATATTCTCTTAAGGTGAAGGCGCACCTAGACGCACCGCAGGAGCCGCACGCGTATACAGAATGAGAATAACGAATGAACATACCAGCTGCATGGTAGTAAGGTGCTTCTTCCACCACAAGTATTTCTGGTACTGAGGTCCGAGACCGGAGATCAGGTAGTAAGTGTACATGATGATGTGGATGAATGAATTGATGACGCCGAGGAGAGTTCCGTGTCCACCTGAAATATACATTAACGATTTATTAATAGATGTCGATTATGTTTTGAAATTTTCTGTGTTTAAACGAGAATCAACATCATTTTAATTAATAATAATTTAAATTTCTTTTTTTCTTGGCTTACTTTAATATCACCATCAATATTTTATTATTTTTTCTTCAGACTACCCTGTGCTCAAAATAATATCATTAGAAGATAATATTACCATTCCATAAAAATATCGGATGTGCGAAAAGGATTTGGACATACCTGGCAAGAATTTGACGCCGATCCATGCGCAGATGGGCATCATGAAGTGATGGTACAGATGTAAGAAAGTGATCTGCCTGTTCTTTTTTCTCAAAACGAAGAAAATTGTGTCCAGAAGCTCAATGATTTTGGCTGCGAAGTACCACCACACTGCTGCTGCCATCTGAAACGTTTTATATAGTGATTTAAAAAAAATGGGACTTTAAAATATTGTAGGACTTTGAAAGCATCCATCGTTCAATCAATCGACCAAAATCAATTGATCTATTGTATATGCTATACGCAGCATACACAATAGAGAACTTGATTTTTTTTGGTCTACTAGTTGGAAAAAGGAAATCGGTATACCATTGAATGTCGGTAAACCATGAAACAGAGGCCTTTATCTATAAAATCATCCTCTCAGTAGGCAAAGTCCACTGCTGAACATAAGCCTCCCCATTCGCTATTTATTAAAATTTTCGGCAAATCTCATTCAGCTGCTACTAGTCAGCCTATGGATGGTTTCATCTACGGTATAATTAAAACCTATACTTACTCTGTGAGCCTTGGGACTGTTGGAGTAATCTACGGGCTGGCAGGAGAAGCTGTAGTCGTTCCACCACCCTGCGACTAAACCCTGTAAGAAAATAGTACATCGATCAAAAAATCAAAAATATTATTCCTATGTTAATCTGTTGCTAGTGGTAGGTGTTAATGAATACATACAGGTATTTTTATATTGATTACGAGTATCAATGAATTTACTACAATCTCGAATTAATTTATCAATTATTGTAGTTCATCCTTCATTGCAGCCATTCTGAGCAGGGTTCAATGAAAAGACACTTCTTAGTACCCAACTAATAACCAGACTTGATCAATGACCATTGCTTCATCGTAAGTAAACTTCCCAGCACTAAGAATCGATGAAATGGATATTTTGGTTTCCAGAAAATTTAATATATGAAATTATACTCACCTCATAAACCAAATAAATGCTCATCAAAATCTGTGACACATTGTACAGGATCATGACATTCTTCAAGTCATAAGGTTTCCTGTCTCTCATATACTTCGGGCCGACCGAGTTGCAGAAGTAGAGGTACGTTGCCAGGATGGTTAGTAGTGGCCCTGGTCCTGACATCAGCCACCAATTCTCTGTTCGAGGATCTGGAAAGAAAAGAAAATTGTTGGTCAGTATTTTGTGTCAAGTGAACATTTTTTTTGTTTTTGCTTTAGGTGTCTTTACCTGGGTGTCAAAGAAACCTTTTTATTTAAGAAGTAGTCTATGCGCTGTCCGTCTGTAGCTTTTTTTTTCGTATTTTATATTACTTAAGTTATTATCTATTGCCTAGTAGTCAGTCCAATTTCATGATAAATATTTATGCGTTTTAAATTTATTGTAATCTCTTTGTACTATTTTATTTGATGAATTTTATTGAAATGTCATCATCATCATCATCAGATCAGCTGAAATACGTCCATTGCTGGACATAGCCCTCCTCCCCATGAGTCGCAATTTATGAATAAAAAAAACAAAATACGACCTAAGTTTAACAGCAGTGACGTTACATTTTTATTTAAAAAAATACTCATTTTTGTTTGACGGTAACTTAACATTATATGAAAAAGTGCAAAAGGGTATATAATTCTTTCAAAGCATTTTATATCCTTAATGACTTTGGGGTTAAAAATTCAATGTCGGTACTATTGAAACATTATTTAATTAAATACACAGTAATTATAATGCAGGAATGTACATAATGTCTAAGCCAAGACAGTTTCAACATTTACATATCGTGACAAACAGAGCAATGCGTCTATATATTCAGCCATACGTCAATTAGAATGTGTGAAAACCGACTATGTGGGAAAGAGCTCATAACCATTGTTTAATTTTCATAAAAAAACCTAATGTGTCTTGAACGCCAATTGCAATAGTAAGTAAAAAAAACTTAGGCAATTATTAAAAATTTCCTGAAGGTAAAAGCCAAAAGAAGAAGAGCAAATCCTAGAGTCCTAACTTAAGGATCAAAACGTACTACTGCTCAATACATCCAATCAAGGTGAAATGATAGCTCACTTCAAGCTCCACATAAGTTATCACGAAACAGACCGGCTGGACTCCATGGTAAGTTCTTGTGTTATCAAACACGATACTGACTAGACAGTATTTTTTTAAAGAGTGTAAAAAATATCATTCAATTTCGGCTCATATTTATCGAGTAATTTGTAAAAATGCACTGGCAGAGTTTTCAAGCGGCACCCAATTATAAGTTAATTTCGACTGCAGAATATTATGCGGTATTCCGTAATATATTTGTTTGAGAGCGATGTTTTATTTCTGCACTAATAAAAAAACTCTATTCTGTTTGATCCGAGGAAAATGCGATTTCCAATTTCTCAGACTGATTGCATAGATTAAAAACATTTTAAGGTCATATAATAGGGGTTATTAAAACACGAACGTGGGTTTATCGTATATGTGATAATAATATCACCGGAGTGTTTTAATACCTACTTATATGCCGTTGCATACACTACTTAATCTTCACTCATACAGTTGTTATGAAACAAAAGTGGTAACGGAAAAAAATATGTGGTATGGCAGTCAATTTTGATTAACATTGCGCATGACTGCGCAGCGCGCGCATCCATAGACAATGACACTACTTTTCTACAATAAGTAAATAAGCTCATACGCACCAGTAAATTAAAAAGTAAAAGTGTGCTATAAAAATTAGAAAGTTATTTTATAATCCAGTTGTTTGAAAATCGAAGGCAAATGTTGCACTGTAATGGTTTTTTTTTTTAATTTTATTTATTCACGAATATAAATTACATGTTTATACAATGTTTTTTAAATTCATATTTGGAACATTACGTTGTGAATGTAGATAAAAATAATTTATAGATACAGATATTCTTAAAAGATACGCCTTTGCGTCTATAATTATAGGTAATCTAATTTCATTACTAGACCTACAAAATAATCTTATCTAGTCGTTGTTTTTCTTAAAAAACAAGTTGAACTAATTCTGAACCTGAAAACTGATAGTAGTGGTATTCTAAACAAAACCTGTCTCGTAAGAGCAAAGAGCTCATAATTATCTTAATTCAGAATACACGAGCATTGACCACGCTTGCTTTACAGGATCGACTTATTTATCTTAAATTACAGATGCATGATGAAGAATAAAATAGTATATTATGCAACTAGTGAATAAAGGACGGTTTTAAAGCGAGGGCCATAGATGAATCACGAACAAGTGAAGGATTCTAACAACTGAATCACGACCTTAGGGAGTGATTCATGATGATTGAATCACGAGCATAGCGAGTGATTCAAGTGTTAGAATCCTGAACGACGCGAGTGATTCATGGCCCTCGATATAAATCCGTTTTATTCAAGAGTTGCATACTATATTTTATACCATGACTTCGAGAAAAAGAAGGATTTAAGCCAAAAGCACAAGGAATAATAATAAATAAATAAATGGTTTATAACCTTCAAAATTTACAGAAAATTAGAAACCTTAGGGCTTCACATTTTTTGTAAATTGAAGCTGAGCCTTTGAGTTTGAGCTACCTAAACAGCACCTGTGTTTCAGGGGCCAGTGACCACCTCCGTTAAGTTACATAATTATAATTATTTAAAAACCAATGCAATTAATATTAGAATTACAATCCAAATAAGTATTCACTTAATATCCTAGACCAAAATAAAATCATAGTCAAATTCCTAAATATAAACAAACTCAAAATTAAATCGACGAAGGAGTTTGAAATTCGAATATTCTTTGCACAAGAAGTTTGTATCGAATATTTTAAGCGCAAGTAGGTTGTATTGCATTGAGATGGAGGTCAAATATATGTTGGTGTGTTCTAAATTCAAACACCAAAACAGTGATTAAAAGTGCTTTTTATTCACTGTTTTCAGTGAATAAAATAAGCTTTTTAGAGGGGGAATGGTATAAACAAATATGCCAGTATTAATTCGATATGAGACAATATTTATTTCAACGGTCTTATTACGGCGAGAGCGCTAAGTTGGGTTCATTTGAGTGTTTTCTTATTCTACAAATCTATTACAAGATAGAGATAAATATGAGGCCGGTATTATAATATCTAATAATATCAGCTATATAAATTTTCCACTACAGGGACATAATCCTCTTTTCTAAAACAGAGAATGGGCTGCAGTCCACCACTCCGGCCCAGTTGGTGTTGTTGTTTATACTAACCTCTAGTCGCTATACCTCTATTTGTTTCTCCACTAACTTTTTTTAAAATTATGCGACGGTTTTGATCCGGTTTTTTTATTAGAAAGAACGAAAAATGAAGAAGGTTTAGGTTACCTTCCTATAATCAAAACATCGTATATATATTGTTGTAATCGTCAAGTACAAACCAATCAACAACCTCTGCTTACAACACGATCTGATGACTCAATCGCAGAAACAAATGACCATAACAATACGAGCGAGCATGCGTCTGCGCAGCGCCACGCACACAAATATGAATATTATTGTAATTTACAGGTGCTGTTCCGCTTTGTTTGGACGTAATCTTGGATTGATTAATCTAGATAAAACTGGACCCTTGCTGGCTAGAACATGAACTCTCGATTGAGAGCATGTGGCCATCTGGCCAGCTTGGCCCTGATATCTACACACAGGCTGACACAGCAGGACCTGAAAGTCTACTGACTCTTCTCATTCTGGCTATCCTATAATGTCCTCTTGCAGGATAAGGGCCTCTGTCTTCCTTTTCCACTCTGTTCTATTTGTTTTGCTAGCTCGGGTTAGTTATTTCGAAAGGAGTTGCGCCTGCCATCTTTGCTATGCGATATCGTTGAGCATTTCATGGGACCAATTCAGTGGCAATTGTATAAATATTTATCCCTAAATGAATGCTACGTTAATAAAAATCGTATTCCAGTGTATGCCTTAAAAACAATATAGTTTTGAACAAACATTAAGTGTGGAACGCACTTGCAGTAATGCATCATTTTTTGAGGACATGCTCCGCTGTTTACCCCATAGATTTCTAACAGAAACAGTCAAACAGATTACAAGTTTTCTAGAATTATTATAAGTCTGGCTAACAGAAATGTCCAAGATATAACCATCCAAATATTTGTCATTGCGCCTGATAATATTATCAGTACTACCTGTAACTACTACTAAACAACATGTAAAATTTTCTGAATATTTAGGCGCAATACACACACACCTCACATTCCAGGTCATTCAAGGCCTTATGCTAAGACAACTTAATAGCCTGATTTTTTTACGGCGCCATCCATTGTTTGTTACCCAAGGATTTTATGTAACGGATCTCAAAATCATACGCAGATTGAAGTTTGTCTAAAACAATGACAAGCGTGGACCTACCGCTAAGTGTGCTTAGAAATCCTATCACGTCTCGACCATAAATTTATGGGCAACACCTACTATTAAACCACCTTAGAGTATTAGATTTATTTGTATAAATATAAATATTTACTAGGATGTTATCATCGTTTTTGTAAGTGGCCGTGGGTTGAAACCTAAGGAGTTATACATAGAAATCGAGACTGAATAAGTCGGAAAACAGGCATCATAAATCTATTTTACACACAATTTTTTTTTAATACTTTCAAATGAAGAAGAGACGGTGCGTCGCAATCCACAAAAAGACTGTTACGAAATTTATGATATAGAATTAATCAAGGCTTCCCTATTCATTTCTTTATTGATTACAATAATAATAATAGTAATCTTTACAACCTATATATATATATCTTTACAACTAATAGTAATCTTTGATAACAACATAGTGACTTTATTGTGTTTACCCTCAACCTTTTTTTTTTTTTTTTTTTGTAAGACCGCTAAATGTCAAACAGAATAAATGTTATTGTTTGTGTACCGTCAAGTCAAAGTGTTATCTGGCGTTAATCGGATAAGTTTCATGATTGCTTGACAAGCTGTGTGCCGAGTACCAATATTAATGCATAATTTTGCTTAGGCTGTAATTTTCGAACACTTTTTATCGTTAAAACTATATAGCGCTCATTTCATGTACATGTCCTACAACTAAATTTATATGTCGAAGTGTGTTCATAGAACAATTTTTGATGTTAGCTGGCGGGTGGTGCAGAGATGCAGGCGCCTGTCTTACGGGTAGTGTTTTGTTTGTGTGACTTGTGTATAGTATTGGTATATATTTTACTTATTTATTTACTTTTATGTGATGTTATCAGACAGCGAATCTTTTTACTCTGCCAACGAATCAACTGCATCTTCTTGCGATGTTAGCTTCAGCTCTCTTACGGACACACTTGGCGATCTATTGCGTCAGAGGTTCAGCCCAAATTCTGACCGGCTGTTTAACGTTTGCCACATTAACGCTCAAAGCATTCCAAGCCACCATAGCGAACTGTACGATACGTTTTCCAACAACAACGTTCACGCCGTCCTAATTTCTGAGACCTGGCTCAAACCTGAACTTCCATCTACCACCTACTCTCTTCCTGGTTTCGTTCTTCTACGGAATGATCGGATTGGTAAGAGAGGGGGTGGTGTAGCAATTTACCTTCGCGGAGATCTCCCTTTTAAAATTCTCTCCACTTCTGCTAGTAATGGTTCTGCTGAGTTCCTTTTTCTAGAGGTTTGTGTCAAGGGAACTAAAGTCGTTTTAGGTGTTGTTTATTGTCCTCCTTCCCTTGATTATTTCACCGAATTCGAATCGGTACTTGAATCTTTGGGTTCGGAGTATGCACATCACATCATCATGGGCGATTTTAACACCAACCTCCTTTCCCACAATTCCCCTCGGTCCCGTAAATTCCTGCATATTGTCGAGTCAGCCAGTCTTCATGTACTACCTCTCCAACCCACTCATCATAATAAAGTAGGTGAAGATACCTGGCTCGACTTGATCCTCATCTCTAATCCTTCCCTGGTATCCTCGCATGGTCAACATGATGCCCCTGGATTTTCCCATCACGATCTTATTTACCTGTCCTATGTCCTTAAGCCTCCAAAACCCAAACCCACGTTCCAGTACAGGCGTGCCTTTGCACGTATGGATATTGAGCTACTACAAAAAGATGCTTCGAATCTTGACTGGACACTTTTACAGGAAGCTGGTACAGTGGATGACAAAGTTTGTGTGTTCAACAATGCTGTGACTAAACTATATGACACTCATGCTCCTGTCAGGAGAGTAAAGTTAAAGCGTCCACCTGCTCCCTGGATGAATAGGGGAATCCGGATGGCAATGCGACGGAGGGACCGCGCATTTAGGTTATTCAAAAGGGATCGCTCAGAGGAGAATTGGACCTTGTTCAAGACAGCTAGGAATCGGTGTAATCAGATGATACGCAACGCTAAACGACGCCACATTCTAAATAACATTTCTTCATCATCTTGTGCCGATATCTGGAAATTCCTTGGGACCCTAGGTATTGGCAAATCGCGGCATTCAGATCTTCCTAACACAATTTGCTTAGACGATCTTAATCGCTTTTTCACTACTGTGCCTATGCTAGATAGTCTAACCAAACTTCATACTACCGACTACCTTGCTGGTCTGACGCGTCTCAATATTTCTCCCTTTGTCTTCACACCAGTCGACCCGGGAGAGATCAAAAAGATAATCCTATCCATTAAATCCAAAGCTGTGGGCTGCGATAACATCAGTCGTTATATGATCGTGTCGGCTTTGGATCAACTCCTTCCTGCTATTTCTCACATCATTAACTTTTCCCTTTACTCCGGTGTTTTCCCTTCCTTGTGGCGTAAAGCTCATGTCCGAGCCTTGCCTAAAATTCCCAATCCCACTCTTTCCGGCCACTTTCGCCCAATTGCCATACTTCCCTTTCTGTCCAAAGTGCTCGAGGCCTGTGTTCATAAACAACTGTCTCACTTCATATACCACAACTCCCTCATCAGCCCATTTCAATCCGGTTTCAGGCCCGGGCACAGTACCGTGTCAGCTCTCCTTAAAGTGACTGATGATATAAGGCGGGGAATGGAGGACACTAAAGTTACAACTTTAGTGTTAATCGACTTCTCAAACGCCTTTAATACCGTCAATCACGATGTCCTTTTGTCTATCCTTTCTTATCTTATGGTCTCTCACGAGGTACTGGAATGGTTTTCCTCTTATCTTCGGGAGCGCCAGCAATCAGTTCATGCTGGAGACTCTTCTTCAGAGTGGTGTGACCTTGCAGCTGGTGTCCCTCAAGGCGGTATTTTATCTCCTCTTTTATTTTCCATTTTCATTAATCTAATAACCACCGAGCTTCAGTGTGCGTATCATCTTTACGCTGACGATTTACAGCTCTACTGTCAGTCAGGTGTTCACAACTTATCTGATGCGATCGAAAGGTTAAACCGGGATTTAATTACGATTAAAGGCTGGTCCGACCGACTCGGTGTGGCGGTTAATCCTACGAAGTGTCAGGCTATCATACTTGGAAGTCCCCATAGCTTGAGAAAGATTGATGGCTTAACTGTTCCACCCATAATCTACGACAACGTATCAATTCCATTTAGCTCCGAGGTTAAGGATCTTGGTCTGTTCGTCGACAATTGCCTTGACTGGCGCAAACAGGTAACGAGTGTCACTGGAGCGTTGCGTTCGTTGTATCGACTAAAAAATCTTCTCCCCGCTCACATAAAGGCCATGCTTGTACAGTCCCTAATCTTTCCCATAATTGACTAGATGATAGAGATGTGTGCTACTATGACCTGAATGCAGATCTACTCAATAAACTTGACCGCCTTCTGAATAACTGCATTCGATTTGTCTTCAACCTCCGGAAGTACGACCATGTATCCCCATATCGATCCCTTTTAAAATGGTTACCCATTCGTCAGCGTAGAGCGCTGAGGGCCTTGACTACCCTGTTTTCTTTTATTGATAAACCCACTTCCCCTTCTTATCTGTCTTCTAACGTTCAATTCCTTTGCTCTGCCCACAGTAAGAATCTTCGCTCCACCAATAATCGTCTTCTACAATGTCCCTCTCACCGCTCTGGGTTTATTCACTCGTCCTTCTTTGTCCAGGCAATCTCCCTTTGGAATGCGCTCCCTCAGAACATCAGGATGGCAACCAGTCGGCTTTCTTTCAAATTGAAGGCACGTGAGCACATTCGCAAGAAGTTTGCAGAATCATCACAAAATTGATTTGTTCGTTTCGGATTCTATATATAACATTGTTTATAGGTATGTATGTATCTTAGTATATATTTATTATTCCTGTTTTTTTTTTTCGTATCTTTTCTCTATTCATCCTATCATTTAGTTGCACCTACCTTGTTTTATCTCTGCACCACCCTAAGGTCGACTGGTAGATAATGCCTAAGGCATTAAGTCCGCCTTTGTACTTATGCATAAAGTTTTAATAAATAAATAAATAAATAATCCTTGCATCATTTCATAGTAGATAATATTACAGTCATTCCGGATCTGTCTGGATTTCATTATCACCGTCATGTCACTTGACAGATTTCAAATTCTGAAAACAGCTCGGGACCAAGCATCGCCACATGACCTGGACCTGACTCCTGTGTATCTCTCATCCAACGGATTCCCGCGGCCTTCACTAGGTTATTCCTCTACAACTACTAAATTAAATGTAGCATATTTGCATATGATTTAGCGAATGATGGACTGATTGCTTTTAAGTTTAGTGAAAAAATCCAGATTGAAAACCGAGTTTTGAAATTTAATTAACCACCTTAAAGAAGCATTCGAATCATCTTGTTGTTTAGCTATACAGTTATTTTTGTACAATTAATTCGAAAATCTGCACTTCTGCCTAACTTTTTGGCGAATACACACGTCATGTTGAGAATTATAGAAAAATTATATAAAACATAGCAAAATAGCGAGCCACGCCTGGTTGTTGTTTTTTAGCAATCTCTTGCCTCTCTTGCATTTTTTTCCTCATCGTGCAGTTCTGAATGTTTTCTACCACTGTGTATAATTTAAAAATGTTTTCGTAACTTCCTTTTTCCTTTGTCCTGCTGTAGGACACTACAAGCTAATTATAATAATAAAAATACCACACCGCCGTATTTCTTCGTGGACGCCGCTTGCACGAAATATGAATCCACGGTTTTATTTTCGGCAGTGCCAGTTTATTTTACTTTACCAAAACTGACATAAGGTGACTAAGGCCCAGTTTTTGGTCCGTAGTTAACTCAACCAAAAATTCTTTTTTTTAATTTTTAATCAATTGTTAGTCTCACAAACTGTCAAATAAGATGGAGAATACATTTTTTGATCATTTGTTAGACTGACACTTGATGAATAAACGCATTTCACCGAAAAAATATAAGCATTTTTAACCTTTGGCGGAGTTTACTACGTATCAAATAAAATCGTATATATATAAAAAACATACAATTATTAAAAGCATGTTTTTTTAAAACAAGCTTTTAAGTTCACCTTGCATTATTCGCTCTCATCCAAAAAAATCGGCCAAGTGCGAGTCGGACTCGCGCACACGAAAAAATCAGGTTTGTTTCATGTGAGCCCCATTTAAATATTTATTTTTTTCTGTTTTTAGTATTTGTTGTTATAGTGGCAACAGAAATACATCATCTGTGAAAATTTCAACTGTCTAGCTATCACGGTTCATGAGATACAGCCTGGTGACAGACAGACAGACAGACGGACCGCGGAGTCTTAGTAATAGGGTCCCGTTTTTACCCTTTGATATATGATTTTATTTCTGTAAGTTGGTTTGTACAAACAGATTTACACACACACACTTTGGGTACGGAACCCTAAAAACATGTATGCAAAATTTCATCTTTATCGGTTGAGGATAACTGCTTTAAAATTCAGTTGCAAGATTTGGCCCGAACATCATAACATTGCAAGTCAATGGACTCGACTCAGACTCGGTCCAATGACTAAGAAACTTATCGATATCAAAATGTTAGTGCTCCACAGGTTGACACTTATTGGCACGCTTACTGATCTAAGAAATCGTTTCCATAATTCTAGTCACGTCGTATGCATACCATAATATATGCATTGAAATGCAGAAATAGTTATTTAAAATAAAATTAATACTGATGTTAATTAATTATTAATATATAATTGAATGATTAATAGAGTGCAGTGGTGGCTTAGTGGTATCGGCCGCGACTTATAAGTTGTAGGTCGTAGGTTCGAACCCTTTACTTTAGAGCCGAAGGCGCTTTACTTTGTGTAAATTATTCACAACCACTGCTCTCAAAATGGTTAAGGAAAACATCGTGAGGAAACCTAGAAACAAAAATTCGAATACATGTGATATCCACCAACCCGCATTTGGCCTGCGTGGTGGATTAGGGCCCATTTCCTCTCACAGAGAGGAGGCCTGTGTCCCAGCAGTAGGAAAATTAAAATGCCTAATGATGATGATGTTATTGAATGTATCGCAAATAGGAAAACGTAAAGAGACGAGTGGGATGCCCTTAGGTTAAGAAGAGTAATAGAGCAAGAGCCCACGACGGCCAGACCTTCCTTATTTTATAAAAGTTGAAATTTTCTCTGTACATGTCTCCTATACAGGTAAGAACGACCAGCGAGTATAGAGTTTTAGTTGTGGTTACCTGGGCAGGTAACAGGTAGTAAAGGTGTATAAAATAGTACTTAAAATTTGTTAGAGCATAAAGCTCAATTTTTTTATATTTTCTTCGGAATAACTTTAGAAATCTCGTCATCCATTGCCGGACACTTATGACAGTTGCTACCCCTTGCCAGACATCCCTAAACTTTGATAAATTACAATTATACTTTCGTTACAATATAAAAGCTAAATTTTATATATGTTACTTGGGGACCTATAAAAAGATGTTACCTCAATAGCCGGACAGTTTTCGTGGTTTTTACATCTTGCCAGACACATTGAAAGTCCACTGTAGGTGCGAGCGCGAGGTAACAACTCTGATGAAATGTCTAGAGAAAAAGGTCCAGCATGAGCAACCACATCATATAGATGTTATAATAATTGACGGTTTCTTCCTACTGCATACAATGAAAAATGTTCCAAAAACATTTGGAAATATTTAAAAAAAATTGTTGCAAATGGCTACTCAATTTCAAGCTTCGAGAATTGATGTGATCTTTGATCAATACTTTACTCCATCGATCAAAGATTATGAGCATTCCCAACGGCCGTCGTGGGCTCTTGGGCTATAAAGATCTTTGCAGACTGGCATGTAGTAATTGGATAAGAGTTGCCAAGGATCGATATAAATGGCGTGCGAGAGAAGAGACATAATGTCCAGCAGCAGATGCGAATTGCTGTAGGCTGATGATTATGCAAATGGCTTGTTCTATTTGATGTCTGTCTAAAATTGTCTTTGGCTGGAAGAAGCACATAATTTACAATATTTATAAAACTGGTTAAATAAGATACTCTGCACCTATTATTTATTGATCCTTCAATAAATAAAGTGGTTCTCCACTTAATTTGCGATATTTAAAATACTTGTTCAATACGATACGTCTTAGAGAGAGCAGTGGTGGCCCAGTCGTGGGTTCAAACTCAAGCAGGCCTTTTACGTCTTGTAAATTATTTCATCACCACTGCTCTCAAAACGGTAAAGAAACATTTAGAACCAAACATTTGAAGACATGTGACATCCACCAACCAGCGCTGGGCCCGCGTGGTGGATTACGGTTAATTCCCTCCCACACAGAGGAAGTCTACAGGCACAACAGCTAGACCAAATGGGAGTCTAAGTACCGTAAGGAGGAGTCTAAGTGGAGTAATCTATTCTAAGATACCTCTGTTTCTGGTAACTGAAACAGTATAGGCTGTTCGATAAAAAAGCAGAGGTTAACAACATCTTGACATTTTATGAGTTTTTTATCACAGCATTCTACAATATTATGTATGGTACTTATACTAATTTTAGTCAGCCAGGATTTCGCACTTAGTCAGTTATCGTCTTAGTGTGAAAACATTTCGGTGAGAGACCAGTTAAAAGGATATTTGAATACTGCTTAAGGCATAAATGGCATTTTTTTCAAAGCCAGATAATGAACAAAAAAGGTTGCCAAGATAAGTTACGTATTAAATAAAAGCAATCATCACCAAATATACAACTACAAGAGCAAAATTTAGGATGGAAGGATGTTTGTTACTCAATCAAGAACGCCTGAACAGGAATTTTTGAATCTTTGGCAGGAATTTGGCAGAGTTAAATTATAGTCTAAAATAGCACATCACTACAAATTATAAAATATAGTTCCCCGCCGCATCCGTACTCAATAAACTCAAATACTACTGAACAGATCTTCATGCAGTTTTCACCTTTAGAAAGAGTGAGAAACGAGGAAGGGTTTTGTTTATAATTTGTCTCGGGCGAAGCCGGGGCGGGCCGTTAGTAAAGTATATTTTTAAATTGACACGCAAATTGAAGATAAATATGAAAGATTGTAAGGAGGGCTGGAAGGATGGATGTTTGTTACTCTTCCACGCAAAGACTGCTGAACAGATTTGGATAAATTTTAGCACATTATTGATAGTTTATGACCTTGATTAACAGATTGTACACTTTTTATCCAGGGAATAGGTTCGTTTGAAATAATTTCGACTTTCGTACGGACAGAGTCACGAGCGGCAACTAATAAGAAACAAATTTTATATACCTTGTTAATTACTATGTATATTTTAAAAATGATATTACCCGATTACCTACCTCCTATTACAATTTTATTTTAATCCTTCAACAACAAGTAAACAACGAATAAACTCAATTATACCAACACAAAACGGTACACGCAGTTACCGACATAAAAGTATCACACTAATGTTAAAAAGGCAAAACTTTGTTTCCAGCTGTTTGTGTGTTACTTCTTCACACTCAAACTGCTGGACGGATCTAGATGAAATTTGGAACAGAGATAGACTATAGTCAGGATTAGCACATGGGATACTTTTTATCCCGAGAATATGTCCCCTCGCAATAATTTTCGTCTTTCACGCTTGAGAAGTCGCTGACAGAAGCTAATTTTAAAATATATTATTGCATATCCACTTTGTTACGCATGTGTTATCTCGTGCAACAGTCTTGAACGGTTTTTTGTCGACAGCTTTAATAGCTTTTCAAATTCATTTTGTGTGAAAAAAATTGTTTTGCAATAGCGCTTTACCAATTATTATTGGTAAAGTCCTATTGCAAAACAAAATTTTGGCTGTAATGGGTCAATTTTTGTAGCTTTCCCCACCTATGTTGGCGTTAGTATCAGTCTACCCACATGCAGCAAAATATAATCCTCGCCAAAGTTTTTGGCCACCCTGAAGTTGGCTTTTCGATGCGCAAAGCAAGGTGCTGTTTATAACTTCCGACGGAAAAAGAGGGGTGATATAAGTTTGACGAGTGTACGTGTGTGTTTGTGTATACGTGTATTTGTGAATCTTTCTGTGGCAGTATAGCTCCTAAACGGACGAACCGATAGTGTTCTTAGCTATGTTTGATAAAAATCGGTTCAGCCGTTCAAAACTTGGTTAATTTACTCTTTGAAACGAGGTGTTTTTGCGAGTTATCGTGTTCTTACGTGTTCAATAGATTGCCGAGCCGAAGCGTGTCTACTACTTGATAAATTATGTAGTAAGAAATAAAAAATATTCGGGCGTTTTTTTTTTATCTTTTTGTATGAGATTTACTACTGCGCAGCCATTGTAGCTAAATTCAATGCGGCCACAGATAATATAATACTAGCATACAGATCCCTCATCCCATACAAAGAAACCGTGCCGACGTAACTAGCGTTTTCGTCTAAATAAACTGATTGTTTTTTGTATGTCGATCGCGTTCGGTTCCGGTCAACGGCGATAGATAGATGGTGTTAGCAAAGACTTGCAAATAAGACGGTTTTCTCGCTTCGTGAATACCTTTTACTTTAAATACAGTGACGATTTGTTTTATAATATTTATTTGCACGTATTTACAGTTTCATTGCACTAAAATGTGTTACAACACAAATTTAAACAATTGAGTAGAATGGCTTAAAAATTTAAAACCGTGCCTTTAATTGGCATCAATTTTAATCGATCTGTTCAAATAATCTTTGAAATGTGAAGAGCCCAATTTCTATAATTTTGTATATAGGAAAGTTGATTAAACAAAAACATACAATTATTATGTTCAATTCCGGAAAATGTTAATTATACACACAATTCAATAACAAACCCAAATGTTCTTTTTTAGCGCTGGAACCGCGTGGTGTGACCAAGAACTTTGGCGAGAACTATACCAGTATCTTGTATGGAGCGACTCCTAATTTGACCTTCACTACACAGTCTGGGCAAACCGATTCCCCTTGGTAAATTACTGCTAGTGAGGTGCTGTCCTAATACAAAGTGACCATCTCGGAAACAGACGACCGTTGCGTTCATTTGAGGCAAAAAGGAACGCGTCGTCGCGTCGACAGAGTGCGCTTTTCGATTTCGCCATACACATGAGCGCGACGACCGCGTTATATTAGGACAGTGCCTCCGACTTTCAATCTTCTGCCTAAACGTAATGATTGTCATAGATCTTTAAATAACAGACTGCAATGGTTCAACTAACGCTTTACTAGCAAGGAGTATCTAGATGATAAATATTTGTTTAGTCTCTAAGTATCTTACCTGTTTACTGACGACAGTACTGCCCAAATAAAACTAAGCCTAAAACCAATATTTATATGGTAATCCGAACACACAACATTGGGTGAGCAAACATTTTGGCGTAAGTAAGTAATATTATATATAGGTATATACTTAGATCCGCATAGCAATAGAATAGCAACGAAATGTGTGAAGTGAATCTCGAAAAAGTTATAAGTAAACATTCTGAAATTAGTTCTTGAAAATCTATTTCCTTTAAATAAAATATTTAAAGGAAATTGAAAATAAACACTTCACTTTTGAATTACTTAGACAAAACGATATTCTAAATTTCTAGCAACTACAGCAGGGATGGCAAACCTTCTTTGTTAACCTTTTATATAAAAAATATAATAAAAGTGTGTCATGGACGAGCCGTCAAAATATCGAATTGGTGATTTAATAGACACGAAAACTAGATGATATTAGCGTAACTTATTAGCAATCGTAATGTTTACAGTTTTATGTTTTATTCTAAATAAAGTAAAAGATAGTGTGATTTCTGTTGTTGTGAATGACCTAGATGCTAATTAATCTTACCCTGACGTGCCCGAATAATTTTGCCACGTGTCACCACTGGTACGCGTGCCATAGGTTCGCCATCCCTGAACTAAAGTATGTACCTGCCTATCGTTAATTCCTGACACAAAATCCTTTCATTTCCTTTCTTGTACTACAAGCTCAAACATAAATTACAGTCCTTAACATTAGACCATTATTCTCTTGTCCTTATCTCAATTTCCCTGGGGTCAGCGCAAACTGACCTCTTCAGCCATACTTCTTCTTCATCATATCAGCCGAAAGTCGTCCACTGCTAGATTGCTGGCCTTCCCCAAACGTCGCCACATTGACTGGTCCCGTGGATCCCGCATCCAGCGGATCCCCGCAACCTTCACAGTTCTTCGGGCCACCTAGTGGCCTAGTGGCCTTCTAAAGCAACATTTCCGGTTCGCGGTCGCCACTCCAGAACTTTTCTGCCCATCGGACATCCGTTCTGCGAGCAATGTGCCCAGCCCACCGCTATTTTAGTTTGCTCTTACGGATCTCTACATTTTCGATTCGATCATGTAAGAAAACTCCGTTGCCCTTTGGGTGACTGTAAGCTTTCTGATGAGGCCCATTGTGAGCGACCACGTCTCAGAGCCATAGATCATCACTGGCAACACACACTGGTCATAGCGCTATATTATTATATCATCTTTACTTTTAAGTACAAGTGCATAAAAAATGTGACGATGTTAACCTTTTTAGAACAATGTTCTTCTAAGGTAGACATAATGAAGGCCATGTAAGCCAACCCGCCATGAGTATGAGAAGAGGTCCTTGCCCTGCAGTGAGACAGTAACAGACTGCTATTATAATGTAGGTACATTGTAGGTACTAATTAATGAGTAAACTGTGTCGCAATATTTGTTGGACTATTGACACTCCGCTGTGTTCGCATGTGTTCACGATCATGGTCAAAGAGTTGTTGTTTTTTTTTGTTTTTAATGACTTAGAAGGCCTGTCACCTGTTTTGTTTGTTTTTCTTATGTAAGTGAATGCCAGTGTCATTCTTTAGAGAAATTTATTAAGATTCTTAACCGTAATATCTAATCGATCTGAAATAATTTTGTTACAAATGATTTTTTAATTGCTGTTAAAAAAAGTGTAGGAAACCCTATTATAAAAATAGTAGCTCCTACGATTTTTATAAAAGAATTGCAACAGCAATAATGAAATATTTTCTTCGGTCCATGGCTTCAAATTGTCAAAACCATAATAATACTTTGTAACCTCATTTCTAGAGCTACTTTGATTATGGTCATAATATCATCATACATGTTTGCATGTTGAAAATAATTTTCAAAATGTAGTAAGTGACATGTAGTTGTAGTGACTTGAGTAGGTAACCCAATTATTGTCTCTTCATCATTATTTTAACTACTCACACGCACACCTACTTCGAATCATAGACAGGCATTTGGCAAACACAAGTCTGTAGTTTAAAGTTACCATACCTGCATTTAATTTTGCATTTATATATGCATGTCGTTTATTCTAATTTTATTTGCTAAACGCTAAATTAACTTTTTGCTTATTCATAAATTTAAATGTTCACGTTCGCTGAACTGTTTTTAGCCTTCACGCCAGATAATTATTATATCATCTAATCTAGATTAAGATTACACTAGTCGAAAATTCTTCCATACAAACGTAGTCTAGGGATTACTCCACTGTTTGACGATGTACGTTCAAAATAAAAAATGATATCAATTTGTCTCATCATTATCTAGGCCTGTATGGAAACAAAAAAGTAAAAAAAAAATATTGGATGTTATGAGCGTCGAAAGTTCCACAATTCAACACTAATTTTAACACACCTTTGGGCGGAAATAAATACGATAAGAAAAAAGAAAATAGCAAAACGGCCACCATACAGAGATACATTAGTAGTTCAGGAATGCAAATAATTTTATTTTGAAAATATACATTTAATCGTTTTTTCATGATATGTAGACTCCCAAAGGTCTGTTTATAAAATTTCGCGCGCTCGTTTTCGTCCTTAATCATCATCCATTTTGCTACAAACTTGCAAAAGTGCTAATTCGTAAACGAACTAGCTTCTTACTGCTCATCACAGCATCTATCTCATTCGCACGTGTTGTCGGATGATATAACATGCGTTTTAACCCCGCGCACAAAATAGTTCGTGCCGACGACTAGGGGAACCTTAAGGTGAGGCGAGCAGTGGTGGCCCAGTGGTAACGGCCCTGACTTACGTTTTGTGAGTTTGAAACCAGGTAGGCGCTTTACTTCGTGTATATAATTAACTCAGGACTACTCTAAAACGGCGATGGAAAATATCGTGAGGAAACCGGCATGTCCTAGAACCAAAAAATCGAAGACATGTGACATTCACCAACCCGCACTGCCCATTCCCTCTCTCCCAGTTGTAGCTTGTGGCTAAGTAATAACAGATTACCGCACTGGTCGATCATCAAGGTTAAGCAACGCTTGACGAGGTCGATCCGTGGATGGGTGACCATTTCAACGTACCGAGTTTCCTCCGTGCCTCGGAAAGCAAGTAAAGCCGTTGGTCCCGGATGGCATTTGAAGATCTTTGACAGTCGTTACGGGTAGTCAGAAGCTTGAGATCTGACACCAGTCTTGCCAAGGGATACCGTGTTACCCAGTTACTGGGTTGTGGAGGTCAGATAGGCAGTCGCTCCATGTAAAACACTCGTACTCAGCTGAATCCGGTTACAACCGGAAAGCTGACCCCAATATAATTGGGCAAAGGCTAGATAAGCAGATGATGATGACTTTAGTATGGTGAATTTTGTTGAAATCACCATATGCTCCCACACTGTCAGGTACATTATGTATTAATATTGTCATATGATCTAAAAACCCAGTGGAGCATAGAAGCATACACAACTTTATTCTCCCCCGCAAAAGTTGCATAATTTGTACTTAGTTTATAATGGTATTTTTATTTCAGTTGGATAAAAATAACTTAATATGTCTAATTGAAAAAATATATATTGATGATAATGTGTAAAACATTACAAAGCAATTTATTTTTTAACGTCTTTAACTAATTCGATTTCTACAAAAATACGCCAATTACAAATTCTTATCGCATTATTTCGTAAATGTCATGATTTTGTTATGGCATTTTGTAAGAGATTCGTTAGTTCGTTTTTCATTATTTGTTTTTTAAAGTCTTACATTCACTGTATTTTTTATTAATTTTATTTCGAAAGACATAAATTCCCCGGATAGTGGCAATATTACTTGGGAATTAAACATAACTGGCAAAATGATGGTGTTCTATTGGTACACTTCAGCTTAACCCTTCGGAGTGTGAAGGCGTTATTTATGTTATTATTTTTTTCTATATTTTTTTCACTCACATAAACAAAGATTTGTATATGTTTGTACTTTTTTACTTTTTTTGTTGGTTGGTACAACGTTGAACAAAATTGATTGGATTAATCGAGCAAAACCAGTATTAATTTATGAGTTTTCATTTGTATTTGTATGTCGGATTTACGTTACAATAAACTGTATTTATGTAACAATCTATCTAAAAATTAAAATCTTTTTATAACTGTTCTACATTCTCTATTCCTTTGTTTAATGCATGCCTTGACAGCCTTTAATTAAGACTACACTATAAAATGTTAAAATATGTGTATTTTTTGGTGTATGCTTCATTGGTAGTCCTTACTTAAATAATTAAATAAATAATGTGTAGGCACTATGATAGTGCAGGTAAATGGCCTCCTTCTGTGAGACGGTGATGGTCCAGAAGGAGGCCGCAGAGCGGGATCGTGAGAGGGCCGGTCCCTCTCGTAGAAGAAGACATCGGGGAAGCAACCGCCTATCGAGGCGGTGCCTAAAACGCCGAAACCCCGCCTGCATCATAAGCAGGTTCCCACCTGCTTATGATGCTCCGGGATCGCGGGCGCTCAGACTGAGGACTCTGACTGCTCACTAAGAGACTCCAGGTAAGACGGTGGCATAGTGACCACGTGCTGCTAAGCACAGTGAGGCTCAGGGGAGACGCCTCTCAGTCTCCCCAGGGACGTGCCCTAACAGGCTTTGCACAGAGGGGGTTCCGGAGTGGTATTTTGAGAGGTAACGGGGCCCCTGCCAAGTGCTGATGATCACCGGGGTGGTTTTAGTGAGGTAAAAATCCCACACTCCCTAGTCTTTCCCCAAAAGTCCAGGCGTCTTTTGAAGGTTTCCCCCCGTAAAAGCTCTATGATATTATATTTGATAAATTAGCTTCTGCTAGCGGCTACACCAGCGTGAAAGTCGACAATTATCCCGAGGGAAAATATACCCGGGATAAAAAGTATCCTATGTGCTATTCCAGACGTTTTTTTATTATTTTTTTTGCGCTTTACCACTATCTCACCTGCTGGTAAACGTCCATGTGGTCGACGGTGAAGCACGCTTGTCTAGAAGTAACCTATTCACTCTTGACTTAAAGAACCCTAGATTTAAAAAAAAAAAATTAATTATTATTATTAAATTTTATCCAGATCCGTCCAGCCGTTCTGGCGTGAAGAAGTAACAAACATACATACTCACCAAGTTTTGCCTTTATAATATTAGAGTGTTATTATAAATTTGTATAATTAAGAAGTAAGTTAAAGTCAGAATATTTTTTGAAGGCCAGTCGGACCAACAATAGATATAGGAACAAACAATTATTAGGAAATATGATTTTGATTGCCTTGAATTCGTATGTCAATTTATTTTTAATTGCAATGACTCTGATGGTCTCAGTTCTTCACTCTATGTAGCGATAACTTTCTGTATCGATACAAATGTTGGGTCATTTGAGTTTCGTTACAAAGAGTTTGCACATTAATAAATTCGAAACATTGAAACGCCGCCGTATCTCTTTTGTCAAAACAATACAAGTTTGACCTTCCGATAATGATATATCATGCAGTTAATTGATTCATAACATAACGTAATAGTTAACGGTAACCTATACTCGACTGCCCTCGATATTATTTATTTATATTTATAAGAGTAACCAAAGACCCTGAGAATTACCATAACATTTCTACGGTTTGGAACTACCTATTAATATTTTTTTACTATCAGTCTGAAAAATGGTTGATAGTATAGAAATATATATTATATCTATGGTTGATAGCCTCTGAATGATTTGATTTTCGAACGTTATTTTTTTCAACTTTATACTTAACTAGCTATCCCACGCGGCTTCGCTCCCGTCAACTACATTCATGATTGTTGCGTAACTTTAACCGCTTACGCAGCGCACGCAATGGAAGCTCTCAAAAAGGAATCATTTTTCCCGCTTTTGCAACATTTTTCATTTATGTACGCTCCTATTGGTCGTAGCGTGATGTTATATAACCTATAACCTTCCTCGATAAATGGACTATCCAACACAAAAACAATTTTTCAATTCCAACTAGTAGTGCCTGAGATTAGCGCATTCAAACAAACAAACAAGCTCTTCAGCTTTATAATACTAATACAGTATAGATAATAATATGAGCCTATTAAGGCCCACTGCAGGCTAAAGGCCTCTTCTCATCAAAGGAAGCATGAGCATTAAACACTACGCTTGCTCAATGCGGGTTGCCGAATATTTCAATCTTATATTAACTATTAATAAGTCCAGGTTTACGCACTAAGTTTTGCTTCACCCATGTCAGGCATTTAGAAATAACATCATTTGTCGAGAAACTTATTAAAATAAAAACTTACCGCTGTTGCGTTCCATGAATTTTCGGTATGAGTCCACGAACGACATGGTTGCGTTTGGACCTAGAAAAATAAAAAAAAATTAAGTCAAAACAAAATTCTTCAAATTTCGATATTAAAACTTTAACTTTTACTAAGTAAAATTTTAATAAAACGTAAAAAGGAAATTAAAAAAAAACAAACAAGTTTTCATCTAGTTTAGTGTTTCGTTTGTTTTTATCATCTGTTATCTACAAACTAATTAGAAAAAAATATTTAATAAAGCACAAGAGCATAAGCATGAAGCACAAGTTTTAAATAATTTTACGATTAACAAACAATTTTAACAAATTATGAACGCTCACGACCACACACCTTGTTTTATAAACAAATCCAAAATTTAAAAATAACTCGACACTCCGGCAAAAAAATATGCAAGGACAACAAAATTTAAAAATCAAATTCGCCGCGACCACGCACTTCTCTAGACAGAGAGCGATCGGAAACTAACATGAAAACCAAATTTAGCATTAAAAGTAAGTTAGTGTATTGCGAAAATACATAATTGGCCTTGATATGACACTGGCCCACTTGCTTAGGACTTGTTCATTAGATAATATAGTATGTGTTGGGTCTTAATGATTTTTTCTATTAATTTTGCAATTAGGACATAAAATATTTGCGGCCTTATCTAAATTTTTTGTATTTTTTTTGTATTATGGAGCTTTTTTTCAATTTGTCAAAAAACAATAAATTTATACAGAACAATACACAGACAAGGCGAATAGAACAGTAAAATACGAAGGTTAAGATACTCATTTCTAAAGAAATCTCTTCTAGCAAACCTGCGAATGGAGATGTAGAAAGACTTACACCCAATTTTTGAATTCTCTTAATTCAAAAATTGGGTGTAAGTCTTTCTACATCTCCAATCATAAGGTTAAGTTTGCCAACTTTATAAAACTTTAATCATTTTATTTCTCTGAGAAATTTTAACTCGGTGTACGAGTGTATGAACACTTTAAATTAAAAAAAATATAATTCGGTCTAGTCGTTCTTTGGTGATGGGGTTACCAACGAATTTAATTTAGTTTTTAGTAAAAAGATTGTCGAGACAATAATAACAATAAAAATGTTTTTTGAAAATGTTTATGTGGTGATAAATTGAAAGTTCGTGGCATTTTAGTTTCTTTAAAAAAATATCATTCAAATTTTAAGATTTTCTTAAAAAAAAAGTATTATTTTTTTTGTTCCTAAGTTAACAATTAGTAAATTTGGATAACTTTGGTTTAACTATTAATTTATATAATTAAAAAAAAACATTAAACTAGTGATAACATAAAATCAAATAAACCGTAGATGAAGCGTAAAATTACCATGGAAAAATCCTTAAAACAACCCGGAAAAAGATCGAACCAAACAAATAGTGTCCATGGAAATCATATCATTTCTAAAATTAGCAGAAAAACTGTTTTCGTTGAAAACAGAACTTTGAACACATTAAAATGAACAAACTGCAATGATTACATTATTAACAATTTTTGCACTTAACACCTGTCATTAATGAAATAATGGCTTCTCCGAAATCGTCGTAATGTGGCAAATTAATAAATTTTAACATTGCCGCAATTCATTATCTTTTACTGTATTACTTATTTTGCAAGTATATGTAACCATCACGTTCAATACGCAGAATATTTACACATCTGCCAAAAAATTGAGTAACCAATAATAACAAAATTCAATTACTGTTATGAGCGTTTTATTAAAATATGATTGTTTTGATTTGATCTTGACACTTTCATAAGTAAATTGGTACATTCAAAAACAATAATTTAGCTCAAAATTATAGGTGATGTGTAATAAAAATAATAGATACTGACCACAAATACGATTAGTTTGCTCTTTACAACAGGATTTGCTTCATAATTGTTTAGCCAAAACAATTAACTTTAAGGCAAGCCAATAAAAGTGATCTCGCAAATTAATTTTAGCCACAAAAACAGTTACAACAGCTCTATAATTGCAAGGAAGAAATAAAATCTTTACGACAATGCATTTCCACTTATTCTGTCTTCATAAACTCTATTTCGATATTGCAGAACACCTAACATTTAATATGAAATCTAAACGATGTAGAAGTAGGGTTAATTTTGAAGAGTGTACCACGTGAGATATGACTTTCTGTCGTGAGCACAATATTGTTGCCGTGAGAATCTGACTAAGGTTATTTGGTCTTGTATCACTGTCTAGTTCTTTCGATAATTATCTATCTAAGAATTTTGTCATATTTCCTTTGAGTGTCGGAAATAAAAGTTACGCGTTAACAGTTGATAATAGCTGATAAAACATGTAATATGGTTTAAAAAACTATCCCAGGCGTATCTTGCACGTTACGTTTTGGACTACTGAACTATGGAGTTTCTTGTCTGTTCTTCCCTATAAAAATCTACCTTTGCGAACAGACAACTAAAATGAATTAACTTTGTCTTTGAACGTGCAAATAGCTTAAAATTACTCACTGTCTTTAAAGGCCTACATCCGCTTTAGTGTCGTAAAACGATAAATTTCTAAAGCATACTCCTTAGTAACGGCTAGGTTAAAAGGTTTGAAAAAAAAAATATTATTGATTCTATTATAAACTATTTGTTATACGAAAAAACCATGTTTAAAAAATAATGTGCATCATTATTTTTTAAACATCGTTTTTTCGTATAACAAATAGTTTTGCTTTAAAAAAATAATTAGCGACTCGATATTTTTCGCAACTTTCGGATACTTCTATCGACGACTTGGATGTTTAAAAATATTTTTACACAGAAAAATTGATGGCTGGAATTTCTTCATAACTGACATAGCATATGTAAATCAAATAATATATTGTAAATAAAACTGTTCAAAAGGAGGTTCAACATTGATATTTTGGCATCGAGCGGGCGCATGGCCAGTACTGCGTTTACATTGAGGCGTATACAATCGCCTTAACAATATTATCACTATTTGAAGAAATCGTACTTGCTCAATGTCAAGGTATGTAGGTATTGTCGGTCATTGCACTCTGAAATGTAGGTGAATACAAATTGTGGTCAGAGTTGGCCGAAGTAAAACTATTTACCCGACTGCCGAAGGATGGTAATGTGTTTATCAGTCTATGTATGTATGTAAGTGTGTATGTTTCTTTGTTCCTATGTAACGTCCTAGAGACCAAACCCGTTGGCCGATTTTGATGATTCTTACGCCAATCGATTTGTCTCAGCCTTGCGAGTATCAATGGCATTAAAATTAGAAAATAGAAAAATTTTGGCCGCCATAATGTGTGGGCCCAATTTTTTTTATTCCAATATCATCTTGTGGTATATCAAAATAAAGGATTATATACGTACTAAATAGACGTACGACAAGAAGAAAATCATGCTGTTCAGTCGGTGGATACCTATTGCGAGCTGGCTGACCAAAAAAACCAGATGTAGTACGGGTGTAAGGTGTAACCTTATTAGCCTATGAGATAATGGAAGTAATGTTACATTGAAATAAGGTGAGTGGATGTTACAAGCATTCGGAGTACATGAGTCCCAGCATTACGCTGAGCGATGGCCGATTTGCATGGCTTTTACGAATATTTTCCCCACTTGTATACTTATTTATTTAATAAATTAATGTACACACAGTGTACATTAATTATTAGCAGTGGTAGCCCAGTGGTATCGGCCGCGACTTACAAGTTCTAAGTCGTGCGTTCGAGCCCAGGCAGGCGCTTTACTTTGTGTAAATAATTTCATCACCACTACTCTCAAAACGGTGAAGGAAAACATCGTGAGGCAACCGGTATGTCCTAGAACCAAAAATTCCGAACCATTCCAAAACCGAAGATATGTGACATCCACCAACCCGCACTGGGCCTGCGTGGTGGATTAGGGCCCATTTGCTCTCACAGAGAGGAGGCCTGTGTCCCAGCAGTGGTAACATTAATAGGCTGATGATGTGATGTATGATGTGTACCCACAGTACAATTCATAAAAACAACACATCAAGACAATAGAGTACAAAGGCATTGCTTCTTTCTTAAGAAATTTCTACCAGCAGACCCGCGAAAAGGAAAAATTAAAACGAAATGCAGGCAATAGTGTGTGACAACAGGAAGAGAAGAAAAGTGAACGACTTAAACTAAGACATAAAAACGCACACCTACAAAAATAGTGTATTTTTTTCTCTTTTTTTTATTGGTTCACCAACAATTATTTACACTACTTTTATGCTAATGGTGGCATGCAAAAGTATAAGCAACAGTACAACACTCACTTATAGGTAAACTCCGCATACAAATAGAAGTTGTACAAAAATTAATAAAATTTATTTAGTTTTAAAATCAATCCATATCTAAAAGTCTAATTAATTAAAACTTATGGCAATATAATATAAAAAATTAAATAATAATTTTAGGTACTTATTATCTATAAAACATTTTTTGATCTATTTAGACTTATGAAAATTGGCTTTTAGTTTGCCCAAACAAATAATGGTGGATATATACAAATTTAAATACATAATTGTGAAATATATAGATACTTAATACATATATTCATATAGATATAAAAATATAGGATAGGTATATGTTTTCATTGCAGGAACTTTGTGCAATTGTGTATATTATTTTATCACCACTGCTATCAAAATGATGAAGGAAAACAACGTGAGGAAAGCAGTAAGTCCTAGAAGCAAAAATTTGAAGACAAACCCGCACTGAGCCATAAAGCTCCCAGTTGTGGGAAGTTATACCTATGCTGATTATGTTTTACGTTATTTTGTACTATGCGTCATACTTAGCGCAAATCACCTCAGAACAACTCATTTTCTTTCTCCGCGATGAATCCAAGCAACTGAACACCCACATTGCACATACAGTTCTTGAACTTCAAATCTTCATACATTCGTGAAAGAGACACCACAGTTTTTCCACTACTGTGTTACTATCAAGTTAATACAATGATAGAACATCAAACACTACGGGTTAAATAGTAAATATTTGTTAGCAAATAATATGAAGAAATTAACTTAGCATTCTGCGAATCCATTATTGTCCTCTGCCAAGTATTCTGTGCATTTAAGACTGACATTGCAAAATAGTGTCAGATCCTCACCCTTCTTGACAGGCTGTGACATTAATAAAAGCCTGCCAAGGAGGCCTCTCAGGACAGAAAAGTTCGTATTTCCAATATTATTTGGCAAAGATTTTTGGAAACGATTGTATACGAGCTAATACCAGGAGGACCTTTGTTTTTGAGAAGTTTGTAACAGAAGTTACGGTATCGTTTATATGTCATCATGAGAATGAAGTTTTCGGGATCTGCCTTCAATGTACGAGCCATGCTATCTCTATTTCGGATACAGCGGAGTAGTCCATTTATAATCCAAGGTTTCAGGACTCGGCGTTTCGAAGATATGTGCACCAATTTGGAGTGATTGGCGATGACGGAGCTAATGATGGAAACCAGAGACTCGGCGTAATTGTTTGGGTCTTGAATAGTCAATATTTCACTAAAGTCCAGTGATGAAATGTCAGTAATTGCAGCTGAATAATCAATAACTATGCGAGTATGTTTAGAGGCAGGGAGAGACATCACACGTTGAATGCTAATAATCGTAGGCCTATGATCAGTAATGTAAGTATCGAGAACCAGAGTCGTAATTTTATGGTCAGGTCTCAAAATTACGTGATCAATACAAGAGTTAATACGGGTTGGGAATAGACGTGCAGGAAGGAGGCCGTGTGAGGCAATAAGTCAATATTGATGTCACCCATAATCACAATTTTTATTTTTTGTTTTGTTGAAATCCTCCCCCAGCTGGGGTGAACGGAGGTTACCGACTAGTGTCACACAGTTTCTATTTCTACCAAGTTGCTTTTATACCATAAGTTGGGGGCCTTGGATAGAAGTAAATTTATATGCACTCCCGCCTGTAAAAAAGGGACCTAGTAAAACGAAGATCTAGTGAATAAAGTATTATAAGTAACTATTGCAGCCCGCGGCTCCACCCGTGTTTTATTAGTACTTCGCCCAATATCTATATAAATTATAGCCTATGTGTTATTTTGAAGTATAAGTTATATTTTTGTCAAGTTTCATCAAAATCCGTTAAGTGGTTTTTACGTGAATGAGTAACAAACATCCATTCATTCATACTCACAAACTTTCACTTTTATAATAACAGTACCTGGGCGACCGAGCTTTGCTCGGGTGAAAATAAGGAAAACGACGATTTCTGAAAATGAAACCTAGCTAGATCGATTTATCGCCCCTGAAACCTCCTTTATTATTTTTAAGCCTGGAAAAATGCTCTGCGCTACCACAGGGAGATAAAGCAATTATGTGGGACTCCAACCCACTAAAACTCCACAGTGTTCTCCTGTGCTGCTTATGGCGGGAACACGGGCACGCGTTAGCACTCGCCGCGAACCCGCCGCGGCTGTCAGACACCGGACCCTCCTCTGGGGAATACCCCCCATCACCGGCGCACCAGAACACACTGTGCGCCGTGACCACCCCAGGAACCAAACCAGCACAGCCAGCCGACCCCGTGCATGGCACCCGTGGTTCCCTTGTGACGGATTAACGTCCCGCCACCTACCATTTTTCGGCCGCAGGGGATAGGGAGAGCGGCCAACGTTATACCAACACTCCTCCTCCCCTGCGGACCCACCGCGTCTGCCATCAGACGGTGGCGACCCCATCAGGCCGCGGAAGGTAGGGAGAGCGGCACACTGCAACACCAGCACTCCTCTGCCACTGCGGCCTTCAACCCTCAGCCGCGATATCGTATGGGTTTGGGAGGCCCCAAACGACCCCCCTGCATACAAAATTTCATGAAAATCGTTAGAGCCGTTTCCGAGTTTCAGATTATATATAGACATATTATGAAAGAAATGCACTTTTAAAGGTATTATATAGTAGTAGGATGTTTTACCTGACTTTAATCTGTAAATTTTTTATGGTTTACTCAAAAATCATCTTATTCAAAGTTTGCATGACGAAAATATGCGAATCCGTAAAGCTTGCTGTAGACTTGGTTTGAATAATATATTATAATGCAGATATTATTAAATAAGGGTAAAGCATGGTAAAACCCGGGCCAAGCCGAGCCGAGCTGTAACATACATGTTCAGCCAAGGTATAAAATGTTGAACAGAATTTTCCGTTTGGTACTATCCTGAGAGAGACCAGTAATTATTATCATAATTGCTTCGGATGGGCTTTTCCACCAGAAACTGTCGCACCGAACATTAACCCGAAGGCGAACAAGATATTTAAGTGCGTAGCTCGCAATGATACTCTCATTTTTTTTTGTCGTCATTTTATTTAAAATGTCACTTGTCCTTAATTAAATAACATTTATTTCAGTGCAAATTAACTGTAGCAGTGACGTCTAATTTTTTTTTAGTTATAAAGAATCTGTTACGAAAATGCGTTTTACGTCATTGAATATTTTAATAGGTTAGCGTATTTTTCGCCCGCACAAAAAACAACATCTGCCTTTTTATTAAAACCAGTCAGATGTTCTAGAGCAGTCGCTCCATGTAAAACACTAGTGCTCAGCTGAATCCGGTAAGGCTGGATGCCGACCCCAATATAGTTGGGAAAAGGCTAGGCAGATTGATTGTCTATTTGCGATAAATTATTATATTTATATAAATTAATATTAGCATGCACGTGGAATTAATTATTTATGGAAGTCGCCTCTGCGGCGTAGGCCTCCCCCAATTTTCTCCATTTTTCCCTATCCCTAGCTAGTCTCATCCAGTCTGGACCACATCTTTCTTAAAATATATCTACCCAGCGTTTTCGCGGCCTTCCTCGTTTTCTTTTTCCACCTCTAGGTAACACCTCTATGATTTTCTTTGTCCATCTTTCGTTTTCCATCTACAGATGTGCCCCGCCCATTTCCATTTCAGACTGCTTATTCTCTCTACTATATCAGCTATTTTGGTTTCTTCCTAATTTCTTCATTTGTAGTTCTTCAGTTTATATAGTTTTATTTGCATAATTGCATTTCCTCGAGTTCACGGTTTAGCATTAACAACCTTTCAGGGCTATATACTAACATCATAAACAACAACTTTTCTTCTATGATTTTTAAAACTTCAACAAATAAAAACAGCTGGTCCATACATTTATGTTCGCATTACACTTTTGTTTTGTAACTTGTTACACTAATAAGATATAAAAGGGCGGCGATACAGGCATCTATGTGCTTAAAAGGGTATTAACTGTATAACATTGTATAACGTGTAAAAACGAAATAAACCTTATTTTTTTGTATTTGTTTTAACCCTGCAAGGTTGTTAGTTGTTCAAATACTTACCGATGTATTATATATAACTAGTCGCTAATTAAATTTCTTTGATCACAGATATAATTTAACACTAGAAACACAGATGCCTCATCCGATACACAGAAATCGTGCCGTTGTAGTTAAGTACTAGCATTTTTCGGCTGACTAAACTGATTATTTTACTAAAAGCACATCGAACGAGAACCAAGGTCACTAACATATACCGAAGAATTGCCAAACTTAAGTGGCACTGGGCAGGGCACATTGCTCGCAGAACGGATGGCCGATGGGACCGAAAAGTTCTAGAGTGGCGACCGCGTAACGGAAGACGCAGCGTTGGAAGGCCTCCCTTTAGATGAAGCGATGACCTGGTCATGACCTGGTCAATGCTGCGGGCGTCCAGTGGATGCGAAACGCACAGGACCGATCAGTATGGCGACGCTTGGGGTAGGCCTATATCCAGCAGTGGACGTATTTCGGCTGAAATGATGATGATCTTGGTGATGACGTAGAACGCGGTCGGTTTCGCCCCAAGCGAAAGATGGTGTTAGCAGTGACTTCCAAGTGAAAGGGTTAACTCGGTTCGTGAATATATTTTCTTAAAATTCAGTGATTTTTTGTTTTATAGTATTTTTTTAAACTGTTTTACAGTTTGATTGTACCATAACGTGTCAATATATAAATTAAATAAATAGAGTGGAATGCCACACAAATTATAAAACCGCGCCCTCTATTGGTTTGGATTTTAAATGACCCGTTCAAATAATATTTGAAATGTGAAATAAAATCCTGATATTCCAGAATTGTTTGGTTAGAAGAGTTGATTAAACAAGAACATACAATTTTATGACCAATTCTAGAAAATGTTTATTGTATGTAAAATTAAACAACAAATCGATGTATTCATCGCGCCATCTAGTGGAATTTATTTGAACAAAATTTTCTTTGTAAGCGTTGGGACCCCTTGCTTAGGCCAAATTCTGAATACCTTTTTATCTGACTACCTTATTAGCTTAACTGCAAGGCTAAAAAAACATTAAGAAAACCTAATTTAGGTAACTAGTATGTTCATGATAAAGTACCAAAGAACTGAACTATAAAGTTGTAATCTTCTTTTTTTATTCATAAATATGAATGAGATTTTAAAGGCCACAATTTATTTTTATCGTCCTATCCTGCTTAAAACGTAAAAGTTTGTGAGTATGGATGGATGTTTGTTACTCTTTTACTACTGAGCGGATTTTGATGACACTTTACACTCATGTAGCTTATACATCAGTTTACACTAATGTAGCTTATACATCAGAATAACACATAGGCTAAAATTTACAAAGATATTGGGCGAAGTACTCGGGTGGAGCCGCGGGCGGCAGCTAGTGATGTATATGACTTTAGATTTATTGTCAAAGGTCCAAAGTTTGAATAGAATGATTCTTCATGCAAGAGTTAAAAATGCTAACAAATGACTCCTTATATTGCCAACGCATTGACATTGCTGGTCACTTTTAATTTACCAATCCAAAAAAGAAATACAAATCGTTTTAAGAAAAAAGAAAAAAAACCATCTCTATGCATTTTCACTCAACCTTCACTTACAAGTAATAAAATTCTAATTAAAGATTGCTACAGACCAGTAACACGTGCCAGTGCGTGTCAGTGACATTCAAATAATTAAAGACCACTTAAACGGAGCGTAATGGTGAACTGGGAAGGTTTGGCCTCGATTTGACAGCTGGTTCCGTACGGTATGACAGTTTTGTGTTTGTTGATAGATGGTGTACATCGAGATGATAGGTTTGAGGAAATGGTTTGAAGGGAATTCAGTCTTGACAGTCTCTAGTGCGTAGGCTTTTTGTTGACAAATAAACAATCTCAAGGGACGTAATAACAGCAACAGCAGCAGCAAGATATTAAAAATAACTGCGTCCGCGCAGTGTGCGCTGAGTACAAGTCAGTAATTATAGCTTTAATAACTACTGCCAGAACAGAGGCCGTACTACAACGTGTCAAAGCCATCATAATTCCGCTGTGGTATAGCTCCGTCTCTCCGTCAAAATCATGATAGTTTAGACACATCAGAGTAAGAGCCGGTCCACACGGCGAGTTGTTTCAGCGATGCATCGACGCCACGACGCGACATAACGCAGTCAATGCGTTCTTTTTCCAAATCTACTAATTACCATAGTGTACACACGGTGCGCTTCGTCGACGCAATATACACACGACTGACTGCAGCCCCCGAGACGAAGCGGGAGGGGTGTAGTCCAATGCGAAAGCACTAATTAAAAACTAAGGTTAACTTATCAAAAACATTGGTCAACAAAAAACACTTTTTGTGTGCCGTAACTGTAAGTCGCCACTGCGACGACAGAACGCAACGTAACGCGCCATGTGGACTGTCTCTAAGGCCCCTGGTAGAAGCCATCAGTTTCTATGACTAAACGGTGACACTTTGATAGCTCTGGTTTATATATGAAATGTTGACAAGATCGTATCTAGCACCGGCCGCCCCTGCAGGTATCTCCATGTTCTGTGGTGTAATTTAAGAGCTACATTCTTCTTCATTTCGAGTCGAAGCTTAAAATCTTTATATTGTTTTGATCCAGTAGGTAGCAACGTTTATTCAATTTAGAAATTGAATTCGACAACGTATATAAATATCGTTAATACTACTAACATAATTAAGTGTCAACATTTGTGGTCCTACAACGAAAGCTTGCTACGTAGTTTTAAAACGAAAGAAAGACCTTATTTAGATAAGGTCAAAGCAAAAGCAAACGACAATATTGATGACGATCATGACAAAGATATTCGCAGATTTAATACGATTACTTCACTAGTAGGCATGTTACGTTCACATATTGACATATGGTTATTCAATTGAAAAACCCACAGAGCTATATACGGTGAGCAAACAAACGGATCGTGACACAAATTATATTAGATACAGATTGTAAATTAGCAAACAGTTTTCTTTACCTTTGCCCATTTCCAGAGGTAAACTGAGATACCTACTACACGTCCTTTTGAGGGAATCTTCCTCCAATCCATTTGACTCCGTCGCCATTACTACTGAAACCGTCAATGAACGGCAATAAATTCCAAGCTTTAAATGTAAATTTTATTAAAGAAGGATGACACAAGTAAACGAAATTACTGAATGTAGGAGTAACACAAGTGACGTTTATCTAATAACCCCAGTAACCGGAATTTTATTATAGTCAATATTTCAAGATTTTAGAGAACTCCAATCCTTAGCTGTACGCACAATGAAAGTATTCGCAAAACGCTTTGTGCAGTATGAGAGGGATGTCCACCATGTACCGATGGCGCATTGCCGTACGTCTTGAAGTCCGATGATGGAAAGGGCTAGGCGGAATCAAACTGTGCAGTTCCATCGTACATTCCCCGAAATGTAACTGATAAAAACCGACAAGCTGGCAACTCCGCGGTGATGTTCAAGGCTTTGGAGCTTTGACTTGACCACTGCCTTATTGCCGATGAGCCTCTTGGCCCGCTTTTCGATCAACTCTTGTGCATCAAGCGGGTATTTGGCAGATTTGTTCCAGAAAACAATATAACATCACGGCTTTATTGCCAGAAAGAGCCGATTGACAAACGTCCGAATTTTATAGGGGCCTGCCTATTGTCATCGGCTCAATCATAAACTCAGGCCTACTATTCATTCAGGCATATCTACTGTAAAAGATGTTCCCATTTTCTAATTCTAAAGTAAATTTATAAATGATTGAAGTAAATGAATAACCATTATAAACAAGTAAAATTTAAAAACAACCGACACATTTTTATTTTATTCTACATAAATTATCTAGTAGTAGACACGCTTCGAACGACTATCGAATACGTAATTATTACACAATATTTTGTGAAAACATCCCGATTAAATAAAGTAAAATTCCTATAACAACGGCTGAACCGATTTTCAGCAAGCTTAGCTAAAAACACTCTCAATTAAGTCACCTTTCAAACAAAATAATCGAAATCAAAATCGGTTCCTCCATTTAGGAGCTATGATGACACAGATATACACAAATATACAAATATATATACACAAATAACCATACACAGGTACACACGTCAACATCCCAGATTTTCCATCGTGTTTAAAAAAACCATCAGAAATAGAGTTTTCAATTAAGTTAAGGTTATTGTATATATAGTATCCAACATTTAATCATTAAATCCACAGACATTGAACTTTAGATTTGATTGTGTAGGTAAAATAGTTTAATATTTGTACCTAAAATATGATAATTTTTGCAAGTTTTTACATCCTGTTGGTCCTAATAGGTCTGTATGATCTCAATATTCTAAGTCAGCACTAGAAGGTGGGTGGGCCAAAACATCAGGTGGGTGACTTAATATCATAACCTTGCTCTTAGAGTAAGGTTATGAAGTTTTGACACGTCAGGGTACGGGGCCAGTTTTTGTAATAATAACTATTATGAATAGCATCATCTTCTACTAGATAAATTAGATATTGATTCATAATCATCATTTCACCCGAAAACGTCCTCTGCTGGACATAGTCCTCCCCTATGTCCGTAGTTTTTAACTTTCTCGACAAAAGAAGTTCCACACTCAAATCCTCTATACGAATAAAGTTTGCATTAAAATCAATAACTATAAACGAATCTGCAAATATAAAAGCCCACAATTCACGTCTAGGTAATCACATAAAATTAAGACAAACAAAGGAGAATTTCTTAATAAAAAATTAAAGAGTACGGAGTCAAACAATGAGTAATGTTCTCTGGGCGTTGTTCAAGCAAATTGCCCTTACTTTACTTTAAGTGCTACCTTGCTTGTACCATGATGACTTAAAAGTGTCATGGTTTTGCTGCAAGAGAGAGACGTGCTATGTTAAGACTAATATAACTATCCTTTTCACACAACGTAATCATGATGGCGTTGACATGTCATAGCACGACCCCTCGAATCAGTATTTTGCAATACTTTGATACTCCTTTGCCCACTTTTAAAGTTATGAAGTGTATATGTGGACTAGTAGCCTGAGAAGCTGCTTTCTGTAAAAATATCTGTAAAAACACAAACGCTTCGTTGCGCCAACAGAGGGCGCTTTTCGATTTTTTTGAGAGAGTCATTTGGATTAAATTATTAGATTTAGGTATATAACTATTTAATATGGTACCTAATGCAAGTGTGAAATTTGACTAAGTTTATATGTTGCCTGCTCAGCTTAGCAAAATTTTAAAGTATTTTAAAACATGTGCATCTGGACTGAGGGCCCATTTTTCAAATCCTTGCGGAACGAAATAAGACTTAAAGGGAAATTAGTTAAAAATAGTAAAATCTTAAAGCAATGGGCCTAAAATTTCTTAAACGTGAATTAAAACTGTTATGATTAAATTACTTGGGCCCTCAATCCAGACGCTTGCATAAACTGGCATACCCTAAATCTCAGAAAGTACTATCTCTGGGTTAATCATTTTAACTTAGGAATTTAGTTAAGAATTTCTTAAATATTTTAAGAAATTCCCAAATCTGTAGAATATGACATTACAGATTTATGGCGATATATCAAGGGCCCTCAATCCTTTAATGTCTTTACCGAGGAATCTGCAAAAAATGAATTTATCTGAAGAAATACATGAATAGGACTGTAATATACTTTGCTTAGATACCTCTGTGAATTAGTTAAAAAGAAATAATGACACAAAAGTGAATTGTTAAAAAGTAAATGAGATTCGAATTTCACTTAAACGTCTGAACTGAGAGCCCAATATTTTCGGCTTTATTGACTAGGCTCAACCTCATAGATTAAGTCAAATTAAACTAAGTTTTTTTACTATTTTTTAACTAAAATGTCACATATTGTCCGTTCTTCTAAATGCAATACATTAAGAGAAAATTGATTTTTATTTTTTTATAGGAGAAAGTTTTGTAGGGTACACATGATTTTGTTACTTTTTTGGATTGATCAATATATATCCTCATATAAGCTATTTTTTAAGCGACTAAAGTAAATATTTATGGTTTGAACTGTCGGAAGCGACTGTGTTTTTTGTGGTACAATATTTTGAAGGGAACACAGTGCAATTTTCAGGCAAAGCTATTATTGCATGGGTCCTTTTCGGGCGAGGATAAAACAAATGAACGTCATTCTTGGTAATGTACCGTAACAAAGTAACTAATCGCATTATGTAATGGAGAATAATGTAAAAGTTTAATTTTTTATACACTAGGCACATATTTTGATGTACACGCACAATCTGTAACTATAACGATGGTAATACTCTTCCAAGTTTTATCATCAATTTACCACTGATCAATGAAAAATAACTTTCTTTTTCGAAGTCGGTGTCCATAACGAAAAAATAGGTACTTATCAAAGACACGGACTTCGAAAAAGAAAGTTATTTTTCACTTTGTAGTGTTTTATTTGGAAGTCGTTAGTATTTTTTTGGAAAAAAGTTTTTTTTTTAGTTGTACCTACCTAATAGGCAAGTTATTTAGTAAGTTACCTTAACGCCAGAATAGATTAGCCGAATATTATGAAACTTGAACGTAAAGGGTGAAATGAGAGAATTGCGTACCCCTCAAGAGCGTACTGGCGTGATGTTATGTTATGAAATGGTATAAACAATAAACAGACATGCGATTGCAGCAATCCCGAGAGATTTCCCGTTAGTTATTGAAGAGTTCTGTTGTATATCTTGGAAGTTCTTCATTAAATCTTCACCAAATTAAAATGGCACAAAGGCGAACGGCAGGCTTGTATGGGAATTTCGTACCGCTAATAAAATTTCGTGTTTTGGGATATTTTTTGTTTTAGTTTGTAGTTAATATGATAGATAAACCCTTTTTAAATACTTAGATTTTTAGAACTTGGGACGCAAAAGTTATAACTAGTTTTATTTTTTAAGGTTATGTACTAGTGTGCCAATGTAGATTGTTACATGTAGGTAAATGTTACATAATGTGTAAAGAAAATGTTCTAAATTTTTTGTTGCTATCTTTATAGTGGTTTTACTTACCATTAACTAGGTAGATTGAGATGAGTATCGTACCTACTTATGAGATACCTATGTGCAGCAGCGGACTGCAACAGTTTGATAATGATTATTTTGATTATATTAAACGTTATTTTTATTTCTAAATAATTAATTATCATTTCAATTCTTGTTTTATTTTACATAAGGCAACTTATATAACATAGCTGTGTTTAGTGTACGATTTTATTACGTTTATTTATTAAAATCTTTTTATTGACATTATTAATTAATCCGAAGTTCTAAAATATTAAACTTACATGAAAATAAATGGCTTAGTTGCCTTAACAAGTGGTACAAATTCTATAACCGAACAACAAAAAAAAGTATGCGGTACAAAATCTGCCGTTCACCTTTCGAAACATAGTCTTTCATATAAAAAAGAATTTTCAAAATCAGTCCACAATTGACGGAGATATCGGTGAATATACATAAAAAAAAAACATACATGAAGTCGAACATAGAACTTCCTCCTTTTTGGTAAGTCGGTTAAAAAGATAGCTTGATCTTTGCGACAGCTGTCAGTATCAATTCAGTAACAATAGTGCTTGTGACAGGCTAACAATAACGTATACGTCAGTTTGACATACGTCGCAGACATCAAGCTATCTTTTATGAAGTTTAAGTTACTTTTAGGAGTCTAATATAGTCCAATTACTTGTCTCTTCTGTTAATATGCACTTACTACCGCTAGATGCTACTCACATGGCTCCTCACTCTTCTCCTTCTCTATAAGATCTCATTCTTATTTCCGACCCTAACTAAGTAGGCACACATGGACAGCTACCTTCTCCTTTTTCCTACCATGACTTCATTTATCTTTCCTACAATATTCGACCTCCTAAACGCAAGGCCAAATTTCTTTCTCTTCGTTCTTTTAAAAACATTGATTTGGAGCGTTTGAGAGCTGATGCGGGTGGTATTGACTGGTCTCCTGTATACGCCTGGGAGTATATGGACACTATGGTGTAAATATTCAGCAAGACAATGTTGGATTTATATGAGGCACACGCGCCCTTAAAAAAGCTGAGGGTCAAACACCTTCCTGCACCATGGCTATATCCAGCAATAAAAAACCAGATGGCTAAGCGAACAAAGCCAAGTGCCTGTACAGGAAGTGACTGACTAGGGAAAACTGAGACCTTTATAAAAGGATGCAAAATCGCTGCAGTCATCTGTGTAGGAATGCGAAAAGGCACCACATTCCAACTCAATTAACAACTTCAACCCAACACAAGTATGGCAATTTTTAAAGACTGTTAGTATTGGTTAAGCCTCTAGCAAGAGTTCTTCTGATAAGAATGAGCCTTAATGCACACTTTTCTAAGGCCCCATTACCCTCGATGACCACGTTAAATCTTCCACTCTCAACGATCTCTTTAATCTGCCTTCGCCAGCAAATACTTCTTTCTCTTGCCACCAAATTACTGAACTAGACATTAAGAAATGTATCCTTTCCATATATATAACATAATAGTAACAAATAGTTTGTAATTAAATTGATGTTACGATATCAGACTATTTTTAGATTACATAATATAAGTGAAGTAAATAGTTTTCATAAATTTACATCGGTTGTGTTTTATTCACCGAAATGAATTTGATTGATTTGCATATTGCAACGTCTGTAGTGCTGCATATACTGTCCATAGAAACGATGACATATGATATGATTTTCCGTCCCAAAAAGTAACAAAATCATATCTACCCTACATAATTTTCTCCTACAAAGAATTAAAAATCAATTTTCTCTTAAAGTATTAGAATTAGAAGAACGGACGATATGTTACGTTTTAGTTAAAAAATAGTAAAAAAACTTAGTTTAATTTGACTTAATCTATGAGGTTGAGCCTAGACAATAAAGCCGAAAATATTGGGCTCTCAGTTCAGACGTTGTAGTAAAATTCGATACCCATTTACTTTTTAACAATTCACTTTTGTGTCATTATTTCTTTTTAACTAATTCACAGAGGTATCTAAGCAAAGTATATTACAGTCCTATTCATGTATTTCTTCAGATAAATTCATTTTTTGCAGATTCCTCGGTAAAGACATTAAAGGATTGAGGGCCCTTGATATATCGCCATAAATCTGTAATGTCATATTCTACAGATTTGGGCATTTCTAAAAATATTTAAGAAATTCTTAACTAAATTCCTAAGTTAAAATGATTAACCCAGAGATAGAACTTTCTGAGATTTAGGGTATGCCAGTTTATGCAAGCGTCTGGATTGAGGGCCCAAGTAATTTAATCATAACAGTTTTAATTCACGTTTAAGAAATTTTAGGCCCATTGCTTTAAGTTTTTACTATTTTTAACTAATTTCCCTTTAAGTCTTATTTCGTTACGCAAGGATTTGAAAAATGGGCCCTCAGTCCAGATGCACATTTTTAAAACAACTTCAATTCGTTCCCGCTGTTGGACAAAGGCCTCAACTCTAGTCAGGCTGTAATCTTCAACGCGGGGATTGGTGGATGTCAAGTTTCTTCTAGGCAAGCGTGTTACACCGTCGATCACATCATCGCTTGGCATCAGGTGAGTCAAGCGCGAGACTATCAAAAAATAAATAAAAAAATGTGTTCGATTTTTTTCATTCATGTTTTTGTTTTTCTTCATTGTTTTTTTTTCAATCATCAAAAATTTTACATTTTCATCAAAGATTTTAATAAAGATATTGTAAAATATAAACTACTAGCTCAAAAATTATCCCGTGGGAACATATTCACGGAAAAATTATATGTGCTATTCCTGACTATATAATAAACTATCTCTGTGTCAAATTATATCCAGAGCCGTTCAGCCGTTCTGGCGTGATTGAGTAACAAACATACATCCATCCAAACTTTCATATTTATTATATTAGTTAGATTAGTTTGTGACGTAGGTAATTAAAACAAAAACAAGATAAGATTTTATTAGTTATCTCTATAGACACAGAGTTACTTTAATTATACTTATGTGTTTAGGGACAAAGATACATTAAAAACTGTCGCACACTGCCAATTGATTGGACCTTCTGCTGACAACAGATCAAGACTGCTACTCTGTATCGGTATCTCTCTGTATATCACCTTTGGATAGATTCGACCATTGTCTGGTGAAGTCTGTATCCTTTTTTTCCCCGCCCGATCCCAGCCCAAGAGTCACTCGGCAGGTTTGGCGGTACAGGTCAGCAGATTGGAATGGGATGCTTTCTTTTTTCGCGTCTTATTTTTGGTAGCCCACTTGCTTTTCTTCAGCTGATCCTTCGTCGTGCGCGGACGCCGTGACGGATGTGTTGCGTCAGGGAGTGGAGTACTACATTCCATTCTTTGACAGTTATGATAATGACAAAACAACAAAAATTTTAACATAACAAAACAATATTATGACAGGGTGGTATAGAAGAAGAAACTTGTTGGGTCGGCACCAAGTAACATGATACAAGGTTAGGACCGAATGTCATTCGGATGCACAAAGCATTCGCATTTGAAAGTAAAACTCTTACGTAATCAGGAACACCTTTACTTCTATGAAAATGAAAATGAAGAAAATAAAAAGGAAAATTATTGCTTACAGAGTGGACTGTCCGTAAATAGTTCACTACTCTCAGTTACATTCGTCACTGTATAGTGTTGTTTACTAACACTTAGTTTTAATGCACATTGTTACTAACCCTATACGAGTCTTCGCTCGAAATAAAGTTTTTGAATTTGTTTTTAAGGCAGTAGTCAAAAAGTGGTTAATCAGTTGAACAGAATATACACATTTACACACGCAGTCATAGGCGACAACATACGAGTGGGTAAACAAAACCAGTATACGCTGATGTAATAATAGAACTAAACCTAAATCAAAATGTTCCTACAGACATGCTGTCAGCTGTGCCTACTTATACTAGTGTTAACCTATTGCAACAAAAGTACCATTGTAATTGAAAGTCTACGGGGCGGAACGACCATAAATTAAAAGTACTCTAAAGTGTGATAAAATTGTTCGAAGGCCCGAAAATTACCTAATTTGTCTTCTACTGCGTTTTTGCGCAACCTTAACACAAAGACATGAAATATCGTGTTCTTTGATATACCTACATAATATGATTGCCTAATTTCTGTAACAACCTTCATCTATTTAATATCCCTTCACCTATTTATCATTATTATTAAGTTTATGTACAGAACTAACCACACGTTCTTATTCAGTAGTTTATTGAGCCTACACACTTTTTGCAATATACTCATAAATATGTCGGATTATGAGAGCAAGGGAAAAACGAATGCCTCTATGTTATCGCACAAACATGTGCGGCATTATACTTTGTACTTGGCAAATCTCCATTGAGGTACGCCACCATGACCGAAATTTGGTCAGGAGAGTAACAGAAAGTGCTGGCTTTTATAATATTTCCAGATGTGAGAGTATAGTACCTAACAGAAGAATGATCGAGTTTTCATGATTTGACCAGCGATCTTGATTGTCGTCGTCACCAGGAGAGAGGTTTACAATAAAATCACACCTGAACTCCCCAAAAAGTTAGGATGAGATGTAACTATAGTAGAGAGAGTGTAGAAATTACCCGTACTCCTCATTGTCCGTCCTCGTACTTAGCAGTCGTATTATTTAAATCGTGACATCATGTTTTAATTTTCCCACTGCTAGGACACAGGCCACCTCTCTATGAGAGGGAATGGGCCGTAATCTACCACACGTTGGTGGATGTCACATGTCTTCGAATTTTTAGTTCTAGGATACGCCGGTTTCCTCACAATATTTTCTTACACCGTTTTGATAGCAGTAGTAATGAAATAATTTATTGAAAGTAAAGCGCCTGCCTGGGTTCGAACCCACGACCTACAATTTATAAATCGCAGCCGTTATCACTAGGCCACCATTGGTCCGTGTTAAATCGTGTATTCTGACGAAATATACAGATTAAACAGCCTATTAATAAATCATAATTTACGATGTTTATTGCAAAACATATAATACCTACCTTTAATCTATTTTACCTAAACCTTGATAAATAATTTCCATAAAATTTCCCACGATTAAACTACTTAATAAGCTCACGATATTTGACTAAAATAATTTTTGAAGTTGCCCTTGGAGAAATTTAAATCAATATTGGTAAAGTTGAAAACCGGGCTACAAATAAAACTAACAGTGGACAACAACAATATTTATAGGATCCCTTTTCAATTTAGGTCGCGGGACTTTCCATCCGTCCGTATTCAAAAGGTAATATCCAATATCAAAATTACCCCGAACAGAACTGTAGCTACCAGATATAACTTGCCGAATTACCAGGCTGAAGTAGCAGAACACTAACAATTTATGCTATTATAGACAAAAAAAAACTGTTCTCCATGCATTCTTATTTGATTGGCATATCAAACTTGGATCTATTACACTTGACAGCTCAAATGGACGCGAGAGGCTTGCAAAATATTTTTGCATATCATGCAGTAGATTATCAAGTAAAATATGATTAGTTATGTATTCAATAGTTTGTTTATATTCTGTAACCTGATTTATGAAAGCAAAATGGGTTGTTTATTTATTTTGATTATTCAGTCGCTTTTATTAATGTTATGTATATTTACTATAAAATATTAATATTTAACCTAATTAATATTTAATAAAGGGGAAAATACAAATTTTTGTATGTAACGAATAAACTTAAAACTACTGGACCGATTAAAAACAATCTTTCACCGTTGGGAAGTTACACTATCTCCGGGTGTCATAGGCCACTTTTATCCCCGTATTCCCACGGGAACGGGAACTATGCGGGTGAAACCGCGAGGCACCCGCTAGTATGCAATAAAGTAAATTCTATCTGTCTGACCCGATGGCAAAGTGATTATTTGCTGATAAATATTATTATAACTCACAATTAGCGGGTCAAAACGCTGACAATTATTTTATTAATATGAATGTTTCAATGTCACACAAGTTCGATGTAAGATACCACATAGATTTACACAATTTAGTTAGAAAGAAAGAAAGAAAGATAATTTATTTGTCAAATATGCGTGTACATGAACTGTCGAATCAGACATGCAAGGTATTAACAGTATATTGTGAGCGTCCATATTATGCCAATAGTGGCGTACAAATTTTGTAGATATAACAATATAATCATTTTGAATTTACATAAGAAACAAATGTCAAGATATAACAGTCCACACTAAATTATATTATGTCCAGTATATATTCTTTATCATGCAGTCAAATAATGTCATTAAGAAAAAATAAGAAACACATTATTAAATCGTTATTTTTAACTATATTTAATAGAAGTCGGAATAGAAAAGTCCTTTTCGTTCAAAAAATCTAAAACATTGTAATACGCTTTATTCACTAAAAAAAGTTAGTAACTTTTAATAAAAGAGTTAGGAAACCTGAAATAGTCAACGTGTGATTTAGGTACTTTTTTGATGTCGCGACACAATTTAAATTTCGTCCATAGGCGATACCGCGCACGTAATAAAAAAAAAACAATTTCGAATCTTTCGAATTCCATTGCATTGCTTGTAAAAATTGCTTATCGTTTCACACCGATATAAGCCGCCGCTTCGATAAAGCCGGATGTTCGCTAAACGTGATGATCAATGCAGCTCAGAGAAGACACAATGCAGAGGATCATTTTAATTATTAATAAGAAAATAGACTACATCTGAACAGTGAGATAATTAGGTTGAAGACGTACAAACAAATTTATCAATGATACTATCTTTATAATCTTTTAAGTTCAAACGTCCCCAGGTGGGTCCTGACTGCTTAGCGGTCGGGGAATCCCAACTCTGCTTCGGCGGTCTGCCTTCCGCATTCTGGGATGGGCAACAATTGTCTTACGTCTGACCGTTCCGATAACAATCACGACTACACGCACCCTAAATGGACGACAACGATGAAGAAAACACACGATGACCATGAACCGTTTGCCTTCGCCGATGGCAACAAGAGTTGAGAAAGCTCAAGTCCGGGGGAGAACTTCTCAGACCAGGACTCGCGCGGGTGCACCTCCAAATCATGGAGGAAGCGTCCGCTCAGCAAGGACTCGGGACCGCTGGGTCTCTCCTCGATTGAGGAGAACCTGTCGGCCTGAGAGCGGTGCTCTGCTCGGAAGGCGGAACCTCAACTTACGTTTAGAACCTCGCACTACTAAAATATTCGATTGAGACCTATATTTACATTGTTCATAAATCATTCTTAAAAAAAAATATAAAAAAAAATAATAAAAAATAATAAAAAAAAAATGTTTTATAACTAGGTATGGCAAGTGGGTTATAAGCTGAAGGTCTAGAAAAACTGGTATTCATAAATCTTTGCTTTTAAATGTTTATTTATTTAAACGATAGGCATTTAAAAGATCTCTAGAATTGAGCAATTAAGTTGGTGAACCCGCTAGCGAATCTAATGTGTCTAAATTCGGATGTCAACGACATCAAATCTGATAAGAATAATTTAATTCTTATCCCCGTACCATGACGTGTAAGAACTATCATGGTTCGAGTGTGAAAAAAGGACAGATGTATATAAGTCAGATACATCTGTCCCTTACGCACACTTAAAATAACCTTGCTCTAAGAGCGTATGGCCAACCCCACTACATGTGACTTGTTTAGAACCAGGTTTGCAAACTTTGGGGTTACTTTTGTATCAAAAAAATGGGCAAGTACGCGATAGAATCAGAAATTAAGAGATCCGAAGGAGATCCAAGATAGCTGAGATTAGCAAGGCATATTGCTCGCAGAGCAGTGATGGCTCATGTGACAATAGCCCTGACTTACGTGTCGAAGGTCGTGGATTCGAGCCAAGGCAGGCACTTTACTTTGAGTAAATTATATCATCACCACTGCTCTAAAAACGGTCAAAGAAAACCATCGTGATCTAGAACCAAAAATTCAAAGACATGTGACATCCACCAACTCGCACTAGGCCTGCGTGGTGGATTAAGACCCATTACCTCTTAACAGAGAGGAGACTTGTGGCCCAGCAGTGGAAACGTTAAAATTCAGATGATGATGATTGCTCCCTTATGGGCTGAAAGGATTTGCCATATGGATTGAACCGAAAGGATTTGGAAGGAGAACTCTCGTAAGGAGGACCGATGGTATGCTAAGAACGGTGGGATACTGAATGTGGGACTTATCGATGTGGCATACCTATGGTGTTGTGAAAAGCCCATGTATATAGTCGTTTTAAGACTGAAATTATGAAATAAATTATTAGCCACACACAAAGAAGGCTAGCCATAGCCAATGAGCTCTAAATATGGAAAAAAATCAGTTAAGATTCGATTAAGAACGGGATTTTGACACCACATTATTATCATCATAATTATTCGGCCCCTGGAATGATTTATTTTATTTACCTTCCAACCGCAAAATAATGTAGAATATACAAATTAATACAAATGAGATTGCATTAAACATCATCATATTTATTATTCATCATCAAAACCGCAAGATTATTATTATTACTACGTTCCGATACGCGCATTTAAATCAATGAAATTCCAACAGTGTAGGTATGTATATAATATTAGCAACGGTTACAAAACAAATTTTACGAAACTGCTGACATTGACCTTAAGAAAACCGCTTAGGGTTTCTACTATTTTATTTCTACAGCAGTTTCTGTTCCTGAGTAAGAGGTATATAGTGTATAGCGATGTTTGGATAGGTTGATACGTGAATGGATGGAATAAGTAAGAGGTAAATGGAAGTTCACTGTGTTTAGAGCAGTGGTGATGAAATAATTTACACAAAGTAAAGCGGCTGCCTATGTTTGAAACCACGACCTACGGCATGTAAGTCGGGGCTGTTACCACTGGGCCACCGCTGCTCTATAAACGAAGAAGTAAAACTTCGTAAGAAAACTGGCATGTCTGAGAACCAAAAATTAGAAGTCATGTGAAATCCGACATCCACCAACCCGCATTGGGCCCGCCTGGTGGATTCAGGCACATTCCCTCTCTCACAGAGAGGAGGCCTGTGACCCCCCAGCAGTGGGAACATTTAAAGGCTGATAATGATGATGATAAAAAGGAAGTTTCAAAGTGGCGCCATTACTCTAAAACATAACATTATGTAAGATTAGGCAGATGTGGTCACATTCTCACACAAAAAAGAAGGCAGAGGTGAAGGTATTTTTGTTTAAGTCTCATGTAAAAGGGGGGCGGAGCCTATTGCTATAATCAACACCATCATCATCAATTCAGCCTAAAGGCGTCCACTGCTGGACATAGGCCTCCCCCAAGAGTCGCCACACTGATCGGTCCTTTGCGTTTCGTATCCAACAGACTACCGCAGCCTTGAACAGGTCATCGCTCCACCTAGAGGGAGGCCTTCCAATGCTGTATCTTCCGGTACGAGTCGCCACTGTAGAACTTTTCGGCCCCAACGGCCATCCGTTCTGCGAGCAATGTGCCCTGCCCATTGGCACTTAAGTTAGGCAATTCTTCGGGTTATGTCAGTAACCTTGATTCCCTTACGAATGTCTTTATTTCTGATTCGATCACGCAAGAAAACGCAGAGCATTGCCCTCTCCATTGCCCTTTGCATGACTTTTAGCCTTCTGATGAGTCCCATTGTGAGCGACTATTATAGACCTCCATTATACCCGAAGTATAAAGATTTTGTAAAAGAAATGTTGTAATGTCCAATAAAGTATTAAAATTAATAATTTAAAATAATAAATAACAATAATTATTTTATAAGTGTTTAACAATCTCGGGACTCTGGGGTCCAGGACGTTTGAAAGCGTACCAGGGGCCGAAACCAACTCGCAGAGGCCTTGTTAGATATGTATTTTGATAGGTGACACCAACCGATGATCCCTGGATGCACTTGGGTTATGTGTTTGGCAGGTGTAGTGGTTTGATTGCCTAAAACTATAGAATGACTACTGGCCCCTGCCTGGTCACTATTGAATTACACGGCTATAAAATGGCAGCGGGTGACTTGCATACTCAATTAATGAAAAAAAAATACCCCATAAACGTTAGTATTAAATTATTATTATTGTAATATTTTATTAATTATTTTATATATCTATTCTATTCTAATCACGCTTTTCCGGACCCGGGAATCGAACCCAGGATCTCATGATCAGCAATGCGCTTGTGACTAATATACCAACGAGGCAATTTTATCTACTTATCAAGGGGAAAGTATCGTGTTAAGGCTCCCACAGACGCGACGCGACAATGTGACAACAATACGACCTACGACATTTCCTTCACTCCGGGGTGAGCGGAGAGGTCTGTCAGACTCTAACTGACTAAAACCACACATTGTTCTTCAGCTATATTTAGCCGGGGTGCTGGAGTGCTTGCACATTTCTTCACACTCCCCCGGCTAGGTATAATCACCCTCTGCAGCCGCATACGACTGCAATTCCTCTAGAGAGGCGCGCGCGGAACACGATGCTCCGTCGTCTCGGGCCTTTACCGATTGTAGAGGTCAGTTACGTAGTCGGTCTATAAAAAATACTGGTATTCATCTTGTTAGACTGGATGGTGACACCAACATAATTTTGAATTGCTAACCAGATGGTGACGATGAGTAGTTTTTATATTCAAAATTAATGTCCGGTTTTATTTTCTCAAGGACGTTATTAACGTTTTGAAGTTCGTCGAATGTTATTGACCTCAATTCACTGGAAAATAAATTTTAATATCATCATTATTTTCTCATTATTTGATTGTCAATGAAAATGTTACGTGAGATAGGTGATTAGGATAATCTTTCATATCCCTTATATTTGAGAGGATATGCAGACGTGTTCTATGTATTTGTTTATTATTTCAAATATTAGTTTTAGGACGCTTTCACACACACATACTTAAACTGAGGCGTTTTTTTTTGTAGGCTGATCCACCTGACCCGATTCTTACATACTCCTTTTGCTTCACATTCATACACCTTACTGAAGATCCTCACCGTTACTGGTGAGGTAACACCCTAAAAGGACATACACAAGGACACGGATAAGATATAAGAAAGATAAGATCCGTGTATTTCCTTACCCAACAATATTTTATTGTACAAAAAAGATCCACAAACTACTTCTAAAACTTGTGGGTGGAAGATAGTTTTTTTTTTTTTTAAATTAATTTAGTTTTTTACGAAGTAAGGAAAAATCACGTAAACAACGTAAACGCAACATGCAAAAAAAATCATACTTAAAAAAAACTGTGCACAAATGAGTTTTATCTGAGTTACTATGGTGTATGGTGTTTTATCTGAGTTACTTGCCCGATTTTCTCGAATTATTTTATCATCAGATATTTTCACTTTTTCGCTGACCATATGACATATGAAATCCCTGTACCTAGAACTGTAGTAATAAAGTGTGTAATTAAGTAATTATATTTGCTAGCAATTCATTAAATTATAATTTCACACTGGATGTCGCAATAAAGTGTTTTTCTCCTCTTGAAATCACTGTGTCCTCCGACAAGAAGGCTAAATATATATCAAGGTACAAACAGTTTCATTACACAAAACTTATTTTTCTTAGTTTCTTTTTTTTTAAACTAGCTTTTATCCGCGGCTTATCTGAACGAAGCATTATACCGTGATAAAAAATATTGCATGTGTTGATCCAGGTAAAAGACTACCTAAGTGAAAAATTTCATCCAAATCTGTTCAGCCGTTTTCGCGTGATTGAAACAAATACAAATTCTACATTCATAACATTCGAAGGATAATATAATCGAAATGCAATTGCTAAATCATCTCAGTATGCAAACATCTTTAGCCCTAGTTTTCCTGCACTAATGGAAAATACTGCAAATAAAAAACAATATAATTAATTACTTCTAACACGTTCCACTCATTTTATAAGCAAATAGAGGGGAAGAGGACAATTATGACAACTTTATATACCTACATAACTATCTACTAACACACGGAATCTTCCCTTATGTTCGTTAACGCATCATTAATTATTGCGTAGATTAAAAGCCTGAGATTTAAATAAATATGCATATGTAATTATGTTGACTTTGTTATAATGAGCGATAGGGACCTGTTTTGCATCTATGTAAATCAAGTAAACATGAAAATCTTTGGACGAATGAGAAAAACAAAATTAGAAAAACTCGCTCAAAATCTATCATGTTACAAGTTAGCAAAATACTAGAAAATAATCATCATCATATGTAATACTACGTACTCCTCTATCATGGGAGAGAAACTTTTACTCTTTTAATTACTTCATGACTCATATATTTTTCTTGAGTTTTGTATGTAAATAATTTTTAAAAAATTAAGTAAAAAAATTATGCTGAAGATGCAGTCGACCAAGCATGACCAGAAACTACTAGGAATACTGATTTTTCTCATAAGTTATATTAAAATTATGATGCTTTTTCAAATGAATATTTAATTTTATTGCCGTCTAAGCTAACCTACGATATATAAACGATTTTTACCAAACACTTCAAAAATCATTTAAGTGACAAACTTTATGCACTAACGTACTTATCAAGATGGTAATTATTAAAATAAGAGTGGACTCACAAGCAAGACCTAAACAAAAAACAAACACATTTATGTCATTGACGCAAGTGTGCAACATCCTTATTGAATGAAATAATTGTTGAATGACATTATTACCTTTTAACGCGTACATTATTATTAAGTAATTTAACACAACATTGATACTTTAACGTAAGCAAATAAACATTTCTGATCACGATACTTGTAATTCGCAACGCTATTTTTCTGTAATCTACATGGTTAAGAGCATACATAATGGTCCATAATTGAAACGAGTTGACGAAGTTTTTCATTGCCCTCGAGGTGCAATGGAGCCGCAATTGTAAAGACAATTGCACTAGCGTATTAGCGCCGCTTTTCAATACTCAAAAATGACATTTGGTAGAAAAGTACAAAATAGTAAAAAAATGCTTCACGGATGCTAACGGATTTCTTGTTTTGTTCGCCGCGTCTTTGCATATTTAGGAAGCACAAATAAAACTCTATATATTTTAATTTTTAGAACAAATCAGAAGTCGGCAAAGTTTCCATTTTTATTATTTTTAATATAAAAATCTATACTTCTTATAATATAAAATTCTCGTGTCACAATGTTAGTTACCGTACTCCTCCGAAACGGCTTTACTGATTTTTAACAAATTTTATATGCATATTCAGAAGGTCTGAGAATCGGCTACTATCTATTTTTCATACCCCTAGGGTAGTAGGGTAGGTAGGGTAGGGTAGGTAGGATGGGTAGGTAGGGTAGGGTAGGGTAGGTAGGTTAGGGTAGGTAGGGTAGGGTAGGTAGGGTAGGGTAGGTAGGGTAGGGTAGGTAGGGTAGGGTAGGTAGGGTAGGGTAGGTAGGGTAGGTAGGGTAGGGTAGGTAGAGTAGGTAGGGTAGGTAGGGTAGGGTAGGTAGGTTAGGGTAGGTATGGTAGGGTAGGTAGGGTAGGGTAGGTAGGGTAGGTAGGGTAGGGTAGGTAGGGTAGGGTAGGTAGGGTAGGGTAGGTAGGGTAGGGTAGGTAGGGTAGGGTAGGTAGGGTAGGGTAGGTAGGGTAGGGTAGGTAGGGTAGGTAGGGTAGGTAGGGTAGGGTAGGTAGGGTAGGGTAGGTAGGATGGGTAGGTAGGGTAGGGTAGGGTAGGTAGGTTAGGGTAGGTAGGGTAGGGTAGGTAGGGTAGGGTAGGTAGGGTAGGGTAGGTAGGGTAGGGTAGGTAGGGTAGGGTAGGGTAGGTAGGTTAGGGTAGGTAGGGTAGGGTAGGTAGGGTAGGGTAGGTAGGGTAGGGTAGGTAGGGTAGGGTAGGTAGGGTAGGTAGGGTAGGTAGGGTAGGGTAGGTAGAGTAGGTAGGGTAGGTAGGGTAGGGTAGGTAGGTTAGGGTAGGTATGGTAGGGTAGGTAGGGTAGGGTAGGGTAGGTAGGTTAGGGTAGGTAGGGTAGGGTAGGTAGGGTAGGGTAGGTAGGGTAGGGTAGGTAGGGTAGGGTAGGTAGGGTAGGTAGGGTAGGGTAGGGTAGGTAGGTTAGGGTAGGTATGGTAGGTTAGGTAGGGTAGGGTAGGTAGGGTAGGTAGGGTAGGGCAGGTAGGGTAGGGTAGGTAGGGTAGGGTAGGTAGGGTAGGTAGGGTAGGTAGGGTAGGTAGGGTAGTTAGGGTAGGGTAGGTAGGGTACGGTTGGTAGGGTAGGGTAGGTAGGTAGGGTAGGGTAGGTAGGATAGGGTAGGTAGGGTAGGGTAGGGTAGGTAGGTTAGGGTAGGTAGGGTAGGGTAGGTAGGGTAGGGTAGGTAGGGTAGGGTAGGTAGGGTAGGGTAGGTAGGGTAGGGTAGGTAGGGTAGGGTAGGTAGGGTAGGGTAGGTAGGGTAGGTAGGGTAGGGTAGGTAGAGTAGGTAGGGTAGGTAGGGTAGGGTAGGTAGGTTAGGGTAGGTATGGTAGGGTAGGTAGGGTAGGGTAGGTAGGGTAGGTAGGGTAGGGTAGGTAGGGTAGGGTAGGTAGGGTAGGATAGGTAGGGTAGGGTAGGTAGGGTAGGGTAGGTAGGGTAGGTAGGGTAGGTAGGGTAGGGTAGGTAGGGTAGGGTAGGTAGGGTAGGGTAGGTAGGGTAGGGTAGGTAGGGTAGGGTAGATAGGGTAGGTAGGGTAGGGTAGGTAGAGTAGGTAGGGTAGGTAGGGTAGGGTAGGTAGGTTAGGGTAGGTATGGTAGGGTAGGTAGGGTAGGGTAGGTAGGGTAGGTAGGGTAGGGTAGGTAGGGTAGGGTAGGTAGGGTAGGGTAGGTAGGGTAGGTAGGGTAGGTAGGGTAGGTAGGGTAGGTAGGGTAGGGTAGGTAGGGTACGGTTGGTAGGGTAGGGTAGGTAGGTAGGGTAGGGTAGGTAGGATAGGGTAGGTAGGGTAGGGTAGGGTAGGTAGGGTAGGGTAGGTAGGGTATTGTAGGGTAGGTAGTGTAGGTAGGTAAGTAGCCAATTGACGGGAGCGAAGCCCCGGGGGTCAGCTAGTAATATTACAAATGTGAATGTAAGTTTGTTTGTTACGCTTTCACGCAAAAACTACTGAACCGATCATCATGAAACTTTGTACATATATTCTTGGAGGTATTAGAAGTAACATAGGATAATTTTTAGAAAAAAAAATAAAAAATTATGGCTTCACTGCGAGCGAAGCCGCGGGTAAAAGCTAGTGTCTTCTAAATTATAAAAGATTGGAAGAAAGATTCACAATCCGATTTTTTCTCCAAATGTCGTGTGTTGTTACATTTTTCAAGATTTTCATTATTTTGCATTATCATAGGTAATTTGATAAAAATGTATAACAATGTCTTGATAAATTTTTCCCACAGTCATTAAAATATGTAGCATGTATGATTAATATTTATAGCGCATTATTCTGTCTTAATTATATTAATTGGGTTCCAAAGATGGGTTATTTTATTGAATTTTAATTTTACAGCTATTATTTATTTATTTAACTTTGAAATAACTCGGTAAAAATGGCAGACAAACGGTATTTTTTACAAAATAAAATACTTGAGATTTGCATTTTTTTTAAGTAGCTGCAATCAAAGAAAGATATCTATCCAATAAAAAAAAAACACTAAGTTTTATATACCTAATATGTGGTGAAAAAAATAAACATAGGTCTTGTATGCACGGGCCTTAACAGTGGTTGTTTGTACAACATAAAAGCAGCAATGTCATTAACATTTGACGTAACTGGCAAACTTGAATTGTATGATGGAAATGCGTTTATTTATAGTTTATTGTTCATAACTAACGTTGGCTTGATAGATCGAAAATAACAAAGGAAAAATAATTTGTCTTGGTTGAATAAATCGAATTGAGCGATCGTCAAAATCGAAAAGTCCGTTACATTACTCGTACAAAATGATTGACACAATATAAAACGTTTTTCAATATCGATTATAATAATAGTTTTAAATACAGATAGAGTTATTGCAAAAATATATACTAATCGATTCTATAAGTCACGATTTATGTGAAAGATTGTTCATCCAAGAATGTGATTTGACGATTACAATATCTCAAATTCTCAACACTATATTGCAAGCTTGGTAATCATACCAACCTTGTGCACAGGCATGTGCGATTGGCAAAAGCAAACGTCATCTAGAATTGCCCTTAGGCTCTTGACAAGTGGCATTTTATCACCGAAAGTGTTACAATAGCGATTAGTAATAAGTTAAATGATTAATCCTTTTTTTACCTTACGTTTACCAGTTCGCGGTCTCCACTCAAGCACACGTTTACTCCAACGGTCCTCGGTTCTATGACTTATATGACTGCCCCAATGCCACTTTAGCTTGCCTATTCTGTGCTCTACGTATGTCGTGTCGGCAACTTTGGTTCTCTCACGGATCACCTCTTTTCGGATTTGATACCTTTAGGTGATTATACACTAGAGCATTTTCTTGAGCATTTGAATGTAATGTAACGTCTTACGAAATGTACAGTACAGACAAATGCTCAGTTTCCTAAAGCATTTCCAGGTAATGTAACATTCTTGTGAATGTTCGACGCTGCGTTCAACTTAATGCTCGTGGCGAATGAGCATTTACCTGCAACATTTCTTTGTACCTTGCGTTCATTATTGACCTCATTCCACGTCACCTGCACTCGTTCCTTTTCTCGATAAAACATTACACCAAAACGCTCGTCGATATTTAAAATCAGATAGACAGTCGTTTCATGTAAATACCAATATTTAGCAGCATCTGGTTGACAATAGCCGAAAAAACATAGTTAAAAAATGTGCCGACTACCAAAACAAAACACTACAAACTCATTCAAATCTTTGGTATCTATTTCTTTTCGTTTTTCGACACCGACTTCGACAAAGAAAATCATTTTTGGCTTTGTAGTGTTTTGTTTTGGAAGTCGGTGTGATTATTTGTAAAAAAGTGTTTTATTTGTCTCCCTTTATTTATGGTAGGTACCTCCAATTACCATAAAAAACATTTATAACCAGAGTACATCTCATGAAAATTCCAATAAGCCCAAACACGACTAAGATCCAATTTTTTTATTTCGGAGTTCCAGTGCCTACCTTCCCGCTTCGCTATCAGATCAGTTCGATGATACCATTTTTATCAGTACCTTTATTTACTTTATATTTATTTATTAGTACTTGCTTCATCATAGTTGGTTAACTATTCGAGAAATCTTATACCCGTGACATACTTAGCATTAAGGAGTTCCAGTTCCCTTTTTGTATTCGGTTACAAATAAAAGGCTAGACAGACGATGCGAGAAACAAGTATCTATCTTACACCAACTACATTATTTTACGTCAACAGGAATGTTACACAACAGATAGTTAATGAATGACATAAATGACGATTTAATGTGATTCGTTTACTAATTACAAGCGGCGTTGATAACTCATACCCTCGTACATTTTTCTAGTGAGGTGTTTGACAGGTGTTCACAGGTGTTAAATAACTAAACTACCGCTTTAAGGCTTCTTTAGACAGGCGCGATGGGACAATGCGACAAATCTTTTTATTTTTCTCTCTCACAACGAATTATTCTAATTTCATACAAATGATCTTATAAATAAACAATCATTCATTTAGTTATATATTTTTCCATTGTATTTATACTATTGTACGAAATAAAGAGTTGCATAATTTATTAACTTTTATAATTTAAGTCAAAGATTATGATTAGAATATTGTTTTAATAATGTTTAAGAGGCACGCGGATACGGACCAGCTAGGGATTGCGGAAGGATCGAGCGGTCCTGCGAGCCGGCGTAGGTGTGGTGAGATGGAACACCAGGGTGGTTTTCTTTGTTATTTAATAAAATATAAACAATACATTAGGATTCTACTACTATTGTAATCGTGAAAGTTTGTGAGGATGGATGGGTGGATGTTTATTACTCTTTCACGCAAAAACTACTAAAGGGCTTTTGATGAAACTTTACAGAAATGTTTGATTTGATTTATTAGTTTATCCCGGCACTGGAACACCTTGCAACAGTTACACCAATAGAGCACAATCTCATAATAAACTCACTATAATTCCAGGTTTCCTCACGATATTTTCCTTCACAGTTGTCAGCGATGTCCAAGATAAACTTAGAAAGTACATATGAATTGAAAAAGTTACATTGGTATTTGCCCGGATTCGAATCCATGACCTCAAGCATGAGAGGCGAGATCTTAGCCACTAGACCACAACGACAAATATAGAATATAAATTAGAATAACACATAGGCTATAATTTATCAGGATAGAGAAGTACTACTACAACGCGGGTTGAGCCGCGGGCGACAGCTAATCATCTATAGGAATACGCAATAAGAAGAGGATACGTAATCACCACTCTCTTGCCCTTAACCCAATAAAATTGTATTCGGCTTTTAGTATTACATTATCTGTGTTTCGGCGCAAAATATTTGATCTCCTTTTGCCATACTTCTCTAATATTATATTCTTTTTTAATAATATTAGCTTTCACCAAGTCTATCCACCGTCTTTTTGGTCTGCCTTTTAGTGTATTTGTAGCATCCATACTTTTGCTCAAACCATTACCTCAAACCATTACCTCAAACCATTTTTAAGTTTATGTGTATATTAACCAAATGTGTAATGTTATTTGTATATCGGCATTTAAATTAAAAAATAATAATAATAATTGTCATTTTAATTAAACGTTTAATGTTTTTATTGACATTTAAATTTTTGACTTTTTTAATATTTTATTCGAAATTTATATTATTTGGTTGTAATTTTAATTTCTCATTTATTTTTAATAATTTATTTTTAATTGTTTGTTTATTTGTATTATTACTAACAATAGTTCTAAGGTCTACTAACAAATAATAAATCATGTTGTTCGATGAAATAAATGCATAAATTAATTAATTACTCACGGCACTTTCTTCATTCCTAATGTCCCCAATTATTATAATTGAACATATGCAGTGTATGTTTAACTGCCTCGTTGGTCTACTGATTTTAAACGCTTTTACTGGGTTCGATTCTCAGGTCAGGCAATGTGTTTTGTAGCAACCCGGACTCTGGACTTGTGTCCGGTTAATGACAATAGAATATTACATGTTACAGAATAACCGGTGAAATTTGGATATATGGCACGCGTAATGCTATGATATATTTTAACCAGTGTATTGTGATGAGAACTGTCTATAAATCCTATCTTACACCTGCTAGATTAACAATCAGTCCACGATCAGCCTTATTTGTTTACATTATGCAAGTTGAACTCGCAACGTCCTCGCATTTCTGACCCCGTGTGAAATCAGTGTGAGAAATCCATGTATTAATAAACTTTACATTTTTTTGTGTTTAATTGTTACTTTGTTATTGTGTGTAAGTAGATGATGATGTAGTTTATTGATGTACTTGAAAGGCTCCATAAGTTGATAGCAAATAGAATCTAAAACCTGACGAATTATATCTATACGAATCTTAGTTTGTTTGACTATAAAAGTAAATTTATACAAGTTTTATATATGTCAAAAAAGTGAAATAATGGACGTATGTTTTAATACATCTACGAATAAAAAGAAAAGTTCAAGAATGTGTGGTCACAACACAACATTAAGCACAAAGTATCATAAAAATCTGTCGATATGGAGATGTTTATAGAACCCTATTTTCAGAGTGAACGGTTAAAGTTATGATCAACGAAAATAAAATGTTGATAAAGAACTACCGATGTGGGAAATCCGTACGAGTTTCGAGAATTAAAAACATGACTTGTCTAAACTATTGAAGTGGTAGACTATCTGACTAAGAACCAAGTGATGATGCAACATGGATCAGAGACATTAATTATTCAATTAATCAATCTGTGATGGATCGAGATGTGTAACTGATTATTTTCTGTTATGGTTCATTCCATTGATGATTCTAGTGGATTGGAACCTACAAACCTACGGCATATTTCAGTGGTAAAAAAAACGTTATGTCTATCTGCAAGACTGATATGTAGCAGCTAAGTATAGTGGAAAGGCTATTTTTAAACAAGCGAGCTCCAACGTCGAAATCATACTCTTTGCTACCATTGAGATAGTGGTCTAACGCTAAACTATCAACAATAAACAAATTACTAAGCAGATTCAAGAAAGATACCTATCTAAATCATTAATGTAAAGTCACATTTCGATCGTGAACAACTGACTAGCAAGGACAACAAAAATCATAACTTAATTCTAATTCCAGGGTCAAGTAACATGCAATGATTGCGCCCATTTCATTGATAACTTCAATTAGTGTAACCTTGGCGCCTCCGTAACGATCTGTTACTATAATAGTCGCAGATAGGTGCTATGGTTGTAAAGAGGCTTAAAAACCCAACGGGTTTTTTTATGGTAAACAAGCATACGATACGAGACGGTATGACAGTTTTTTAAAACCGTGACTAGTTGTAACAGATCCTTGATCAGTTTTTGACAAAATCTGAAATATAATATATAAAGTAAAATAACAATAGAAAATATAGTCTTTGTTTTTCGAAAAATAATAAGCAATAAGTAATTTCGCGAAATTCATGTGACTATTCAGGCATACGTAACTAAAGTTGACAATAGAGTCTGTCAAGCGAGTCGTGTCCACAACCCTTTTACTGATTTCTTATAATGGCAATACTATGATCTGTCAAACAGATTGTCACAAATTCTGTTATAACCTCGTAATAATCCGGTTTTTGTTGAGTTTTTTAATGTTATAATGCCGAAACCTATTAAAAGTAGTGTCAGGAGCTTGTTGTTTACAATGATTAATAAATATAATCATGTACAGAGTGAATCTGACGACGTGTTATCGCAAAAACGACGACTTTTGGATGAAATCGTTTCAACATCAGGTAGGTTGGCAACAACATATTGATACTTTCAGCACAATAAACTTATCTGACTTTTTTTATTTTACTGTGATGTGATCACGATTTCCATTTTGGTTTAGATCCAGACGTCGTGTTCATGACCGTGAAACTTACTGAGGCATCTGTATGTGAAAACTACTATAAAGATTGTTGTCAGTGTTGACACCTGAAAGATTTTTGAATTTGCCGCTTTTTTCATGGGACTAGACTCGCTTGACAGACTCTATCAGATGAGATAACCAATAGTTTGAAGGCAAACGAGAGAAAGGTAACGCAGCTTGGGATAGGCTTATGTCTCCGTATTGGAAAGTTATATATTTAGGAGATGTTCCAAAAGTGTATGGAGCCTGGGCCAACACTGTATACAATGTATGTATGAATCGCTTTATAATATAGCAACCGTTTTTTATTATTATTTTTCTTTAATTTCACTTCGTTTCGATGTAAACTCAAAAGCAATCAATCAATGTCCTTAGTAGTAAACTGGGTTGCAAAACTAAAACAATCTCTAAAAACTCCTAAACTTATCCTATTCAAAGCCAAAGCAAAGAAAAACTCAAAGACAAAAGACGTCACTTCTTAAAACTGTCAAAGTTGACAAACGTCATGTCAAACAACTGTGTGGTCGTGGCTAGGGTAATCTTATTAAAAAACTCATCAAATGATCATTTTTATACGCTTGTACCGTTCTTAAAATTTGTTGTGAGTATTTTTATGGTTTTCCCCTATTTATTTCCTATTTATCTATGAAGTGTACATAGTGATGGCTCATAATCAAATATCTCTTTTAAAACAGATAGACAATAATTTGGACTGTACTCTGGCCAAGATTAATACAAAGCACTGAAAGCTCAATCAGCTGACAACAGAGGCGAAAATTTTAGCTTCGTTCAAATCTAATCTTCTAATCCTATGACCTTGGATATTATACGTTCTCAAACTTTCTTTCATCTGTACTAACTCTGTTAAATCGACGTATAAGAGATACAACATTCTATATCAAATTCGTAGCCCTAAAAAAATCTGATTTATTTTGTTAGTAACCATTGTATCTTCAAAATGGCTGGCGTATAGATAAAATATAATAATCTAATTAAGCGACACAGTGAGCAGAGTTGATAATTCTCCTGGCATAAGAGGCTGGTATGAGTGGTAGTAGTGTAACAATAACAGATAGATCCAAGCCATAAATTAACCTGTCAAGCACTCATCAACGGCTGACTTACATATCTACAACTTCAGACATCTTCATCTAGATAAATAACTCAGCATATGCAAATGCATTCAAGGAAACTGCTCTACAATAAATCTAAAAAAAATATATTCTTATTGCCACATACGAACAAACAATGGACACAGTATTTATAACCTATTGTGATTAACAGGTCCAATGACCAATTCAATGTACTTTGAATTTTAATGAGGCTTAATGGATCAAGGTTTGTGCGGCTATTGTTGGGATAGGCCATGTTTAATAGCTTAGAGTCATCATCCTTCAGGCCCATAACCTAATTTATTTGGGTTCGGCACTGTATGTCTTCTTTTTTCTTAGCTTTATCTCTATTTGCCGTCATCTCATTAGTCATCTTATTTTTAATCTTTCACAACATCCATCCAAAGTTTCTTTATGGTCCTTTCTAACTTTACCTATTCTTCTTCATCCATCCCTACATCTTTATTTGCCGTCATCTCATTTATCTACTCCTTTCTTACCTTTTCATCTTTATGCATCCATAATTATAATCGTTTATTTATGGTCCCCTCTACCATATGGAGCATTTTTTTTATATTTAAGAATCAATCCTATGCAACCCAAAAATAAAAAATGGGTATGGGGAAATAATTGGCATGTAGTAATAAGTTATGATATTGACCACCATTATTCTTACTTCTTATCACACTTCACACTTATAATAATAATATAAAAGCGAATGTTTGTGAGTGTTTGTGTGTGTGTTTGTATGTTTGATACTCGATCACGCCAGAACGGCTGACCGAATCTGGTTGAAATTTGGCACAGAGATCGATTATAGTCTGTAATAGCATATAGGCTACTTTTCATCCCGATACAATGTTCCCTTGGGATAAGAAAACAGTTTTTCACGCGGGTGAAGCCGCTGGCAGAAGCAAGAATATTATTTTGTTTGCAGGTTGTATTGAAATTCTACAAAAATGAATTTGATAGTTTTTTTTCAAAGTCTTTGAGTTTTAAACGAGAAGCAAAACTTTCCGGGTACTCGTAATGATCATCCCGAAATTATTTAGGAAAATTTGTAATCAATGGCAAACTTTAACAAAAAATTGTGTCCATTGTGATTCGTAGTAGTGCGAAATATACGCAACGTGTTATATTTGATACATTGATAATGCAAATAGGGAAGGAAAACAGCTCAAACGAAACGTGTTTTTTAACGAAAAATGTGTTTTTAACGTTATAAAAAATACACTAGTACTCTTTGACGCGTATCGAGATATTAATTTTAAAACAAGTCGCTAACCATTAACAAAAAAAAAACAGTTTTTTATTTAATTTCGGTAACTCATTAGAACTCATTTTATTATTTTTGTCAAATAAATTTGCTAAACTAAGAAAAATGCTTAGCAATTAAGATTAAATAGGTATGAAAATCAATTCGAGTCATCAATCAATCGACATTTATTAGGTAAATAAATGTTAAAATATACAAAAAAGTACCTACGTTTGCATATAATTACGAAAATCTGTCGCATGACAATGCTACACTTTGAATGTCACTAAGAAATATTAATTATTACCAATTTACTGCTTATACAAAGGGCATGTGGACATCAAAGAAAAACCTGGAATGTGTCAACCATAATAAGAACAAGTAATTAATCGTTGTCAATTAATTGCCGAGCTCCCAAAGACTGAAGTAATGAGAAAACAATAACTTACCATTCATGTTTGTCAATTCCAGCACTAATTAGCAATTGTCCAAAACCACGGCCTAAATTACACTAATTAGAAAAATCTAACTGCAAATCAAGCAGTCGATAAGCACTACACTTTAAAATAACACATGCCTAGGCAAAATTTAAAGAATAATTATTTTCCGTAAAATAATTATTAAACAATCTCTTTTCGATTGTATAAATTTTTTAGTGTTCTTTTTTCGAAATGCTGCACTGGAAGCTGCGTGCGGGCAAGCGCGCGAGTCGTTAGATCGAAACAAAATGCAGAGAGTACGCTAAGGCGTCGTTGTAATAAACATTCAGTGCGCGAGCGCCGATAAATATTCTGTAGATCAAACTGTACGTGACGATACGCAGTATCTTTGTTAGTGATAGTAATTACAACTAACACACGTATAATTTTTTTCACTGGCAACGTGAAATAGTTTACTATAGATATTGATTTGTTTTCGTTTGGCTCTCTCTCTTTCTATCTATGGTCAATGTTGTGTTATGAAAAACCATTCCATTCAAATGGTCACCTGCAGCCGATCTATGCTATAAGAATGACACCGTGAAACTTAGGTGACGTAAACTGTCATTTTACTTGAAACTGTGGTTTGACAGCTCGCTTCACCTTAGTTATCACGGTGATGCTAGAGATAGCTTACTTCAAGTTCATTTCATCTAAGTTTTTATGTTGATATTTTTACAGAATAACACTGCTGTTAAAATAAACTTCATGAGAGTCATAAATATTATTTCTAAAATCAAAGTCGTTGATTAGTAGCAGATACTGTTAAGATATAGGAAAACCTACTTTTGGTAGTAGTCAAAGTCATACAAATAAATAATAGTTTAAAAAAAAAACTAAAAAACATGCTTTAATAGAAAACTAAACTAAAAAGTAGAAAATAATTTTCAATAAATTTTAATTAAAAACTGTGATCAACAAAACAAAAAAAAATTTTTATAAAAAAGAGTGGGGTGCTTTTAGAGGTAATTTTCAAAATGACTTTACTTTTACCAATATCTGTCAATAAAATATTATAATAATTGACATCAAGCACCCCACGCTTTCCTAATTTTTTTTTTGTTTTTCATACTGTTCTTGATTAAAAATTATTTTCTATAAAAGCGTGTTTTTCAGTTTTTTAAACTATTATTTATTTTTTAGTTTTAGTTCAATCTCTAATACTGAAGATCCTGGTAAAGATAATGGGACAAACTATTAAAATTATTGCATTGTCATCGGTCCTTGATAAGTGTGCAAAGTTTCAAATTAATCCGACGTTTTGAAGGGGGTGAAAATCACGTTCAAAGATTCCGTTACATTGATACATAGATACATACATACCAAGCTAATAAAAGCGTGATAAAAATTGCCAAGTAGTTATCCATCAAATGTGGATGCAGGACCTTAAAAGATCAGAAACTACATAATGTGACCTAAGTCATAAATTATTTATTAATAAAAATGAAAGTTGAATCGATTCTCAGAGCTAAAATGGATGCAGGAACTTTGGGAAACCAGAAACTACAAAAATATCGCTTATAGGTAGGTTAATAAATTTTAATATCGCAGGCATTTGAAATAACTTCTGGTTACCGCTATTGATATCATCGATGATTCATCTAAAAAAGAAATGTAGAATTCGTGTTATCATTAGTGTATCGTTAGTATATCTGAACTTAATCAGTTTATTGTTAAATAAAAAGTTAACATCTGAGTTGTCATTTATTGATTTTAAACGAGTCAGATGGGTATTTATTTAGTAGTCAACAGGTGCGAAACGGGCTGGTTCCTGAATTGAATGTATTCAGTTATGGCGTATATATTCTCCAATGTTACAGTGGCCGTGCGCCTCGAGAAAGTAATTGAATAGTAACTTTTTGATAAATAGATAATGCTCTATCACGTAAATGGATATTTTATGGCGCATGTCATTTGGAGTAATGCATTTTTGAATTCAGTTGTATGGAATGTGGAGAATTTGAAGCCTCAAGTCCCAAAAAATTTTAATTTGATGAGAATTTTAATTATAGGCATCAGTAATCATCATTATCATTTCAGCCGTAAGACTGGACGTCTCACTGCTGGATATAGGCTTCTCCCAAGCGTTATCACATCGACAGGTCCCGTGCGTCATCACACTAATCTTACTTTTTTTAATACGCTTTTATTAGCTTGGTATGTGTGGTTCAATGTAACAATATTTCTGTTTACCGGAATCATTGAACATGATTTTCACCCTCTTCAAAACGTCGGATTAATTTGAAATTTTGCACACGTATCAAGGACCAATAACAATGCAATAATTTGAATAGTTTGTCCCATTGTCCTAACAAAGATCTTCAGAATTAGCGATTGAACTGAAAAGTAAATAATAAAAAATAATTAAAAAACAAAACTTAAAAAAACACGCTTTAATAGAAAACCTAAATAAAAAGTAGAAAATGCTGTTTGAAAATGTCGCAATTTGGGATTTGTACTCAATAGAGGCGGTGAGTTGAGACTGGATGTCAACTCCATGCCTAGGAGTTCGAGCCGATTAATTGTAGGAACAGTTTTATCCCGAAAATCAAAAAGGTAAAAAGACACGCCTGTTTTGTTGGCGTTAAAAGACTCTATCTCTATCTTAACTTTGAAAGTTTGAATGGATGTATGTTTGTTACTCAATCAAGCCAGAACTGCCGAACAGATCTGGATGAAATTTGGCACACAGATAGATAGATTATAGTCTAAAATAACACATAAGCAATTTTTTGTCCCAGTTAAATGTTGCCTTGGGATAAGACAACACTTTTCACGCAGGCGAAGCCATTGGCAGAAGCTAGTTAGTAACATTATTAGAAAATAAATTAGATTTGGTTCTTTAAGACACTATCCAAATAAATAATTATTTTAAAACACAGTTATTTCTATCATCTTTTCTTATTCATTGTCTTCATTTCTGAAGGTCATGCACGTCTACGAACGCTTAGATTGAGTCACTGACGAGCTCACCACACTTTCCTCTACTCTTCTCAAGGCAGTAGTCATCGTCACTTCTGTAGTCACTCTTATCTGGTCTGACCAGCGAGTCCGAGTCATCTTTTACCATCCACCTTTCCCACCACAACCAGTTGTTCAAGGTTGTCTGGTTGTCGCCGAGCGATATGACTAAAATAACTCAGGACTCTTTGGTAGCACATCGTGGGAATATCTTTTACAAGAATCGACTTTATTAATGAAGAAATTTTAATAGATTTTTGTTTAATATTTCATATTGTTTTATAAACATAACCAGGCGTTTAAATGAATATGTTTTATCTTTTAAAAATAATTGTAACATTTTATATAACTTTTATCTACCTAAATATACATTTTTAGCCAATATTACTTGTTTTCAATATTTAACCTTACTTACATGTTTTATTCCGTCAATGAATTTTTAAATCATATATTTTGATATTGTAATTACCATCTTAATAATGACATTATTATGAATTGCAATTGTAATTTTTATTTTGACGTTATGATTTATATTTTGACATGATGATTAATTGTTTACATTATGACTTATATTTTCGAAATTATGATTAATATTTTTGTTTTAAGTATTAATATTTTGACATTATAAATAATAAATTTTTGATGAATCTTAACCAGTCTATTAAGTAAAACTAATTAGAGGCTGGACGGAATATAACCTATCAATTATAACCCTAGTCGTTGTGGTCAGTATGCATTCAAAACCTGAATCGGTCGATTAAAATGTCTTACTGGAAAGTTAATAATTATGTTCTTAGCTCAGACAAGGAATGAGCATTGATAAAACCATTTCTTTTCGTTGTTACTGATTTTGCGGCATTAAACTTGATTAGCATTTTTATTATTACATATTATTAGCACCAGATTAGCATCACCCTATTCGGAGACTGCCTCCAAGGACAAGCTCAAGCGCTCCACCATGGCCTCACGGAGAGACCGGACCTGAGGCCCAGTAGCCCTTGCGTTGGACAAGTACCAACAGTGCTGTCGTCTGCATACCCAAAGGTTTTAGCAGTTCATGTATTTGCAGCAAGAATAATATCGCTGAGATTACCGACCCCTAAGGGACCCCAGCGTTAATATCCAAGTGGTCCGACGAGTAGGCATCGATGTCTACTTGAAAGGACCGATACCTCAGGCAGTCTGCAATCCAATCACACAGACCACCGGGCAGACCAAATGAAGCAAGCTTACCAATTAGGCTTTCGTGCCAGACCCTATCAAAAGCCTTCAAGATGTCGAGGTAGACGGCAGCGCCCATGCCTCTCGATGGCCTCACTCCACATGTGAATGGCATACGTTAGAAGAAGTTCTACGGTGGACTTTACTGCTCTACATAAACGACATAGTAAATGTTACCAATCATAAATGCTTTCTTTTTGCTGATGACATTTCCATAATTGTTAACACCGATAAAAAATATAATTCAATTATTGATCATGAAACGGACATAAATAATACAATAGACAATTTAATTAATTGGTTAAATAATAATAATTTATCTATTCATCTTAAAAAATCTGTTTATATACAATTCAATCAATCTTATCAAAATCGATTTAATTTTAGAATGGACATACTACAAATTACACAAGTGACACAAACTAAGTTTTTAGGAGTAGTAATTGACGAACATTTAGACTGGAAAGCTCAGGTCGATAATGTATGCAATAAAATAAATAAATTTGTATACGCTCTCAGACAGATCAAAAAGGTGACAAATATAAAAACGGCTGTGATGTCATACCGTGCATATGTTGAGTCCTCGTTACGGTATGGATTAATTATGTGGGGAAATAGCACTGACCATAATAGAGCATTTGTCGGCCAAAAAAAATCTGGCTATGTGTGTACGTGTTTATAACAAATTACCGAATGTATTGTAAATATTAAATTGCAGGTTATTCAAAATTAAATTATATAAATGGCTGAATGAAAATAATTTCTATAATATTGAGAATTTTTTTGATCATAAATTATAATGTTTGTAAATTCAAATTTGTTTATTCGCTGAAGTTTGCATGCTTTAATTTTAAGCAAAACATGTATGATCTCATATGCTATAATAACACCTATGTATACCATGTTTTACGCAAATAAATTATCTTATTTTATCTTATCTTACGCAGAAATACCGAATCATATTTTGCTATATCTGGTAAAATTAGGTCAATCAATTTGCCTAGTCTTTTTTCCAACTATTTTGGAGTCGGCTTTCAGTCTAACTGAATGCAGCTAAATACGAGCATTTTACATGGAGCCACTGCATATCTGACATCCACAACCCAGTCACTGGGTGACACGGTACCGTTTGGCAAGACTGGTGTCAAATTTTCTAGCTTTTGGTTATCCGTAACGATGTCGTATCAAAGATCTTTAAATGATTGCCAGGACCAACGGCTTGACGTGCTTTCAGATTCACGGCAGAGTCTTGATATGTATAGGATTTTCACCCATCCTCGGATCAACCTCGGCAAGCGTTGCAGATCAAACAATGCAACTTTTATTACTTAACCTCCAAAATTTTATTCATCCCAAGTATTCTAAAATAATATAAAACTAGTGAATCACTGTGTGTATAACCTCAGATAAACTTTTGCGAAATAATTTTGCTGACATTTTACTAAAATCCATCACAATGGATTCTTGAATGTCCAAGAATTTCTCAAGAAGTCAAAGTCCGGTGTGTCTTCATTGGGTCTACTTAGTAATAAAACAATAGGTAAATCAATAGGCATTGAACTAACATACACTGTTACTTATGTCAATAGGGCATAGTACAATACAAAAATTTGTATAAAAATTTGAATGCTGAAGCATTGGTGGCCCAGTGGTAACGGCCCCGACTTCTGTATCGTAGGTCATGGTTTCGAACCCAGGCAGGCACATAACTTTGTGTAAATTATTTCAGAAGGAAAACATCGTGAGAAAACCGGCATGTAGGTACTAGAACAAAAATACTACGATATGTGACATCCACGAACCCACACTGGGCCCGCGTGATAGATTAAGGCCCATTCCCTAAAAAAAAGAGAAGAGGCCTGTGTACTAGCAGCGGGAACGTCAAAAGGCGGATGATGGTGAAGATGACAAATGCTGTGTAAGATGACAATTAAGGCCACGAGAATGGGAATGAATACTGAGATGGCGTATAATAGAAACGTATGGCAGAATAAAATATGTAGCGTTGACCCCAAATAAATTTGGACTGACTTACTAGACTTAAGATCCTATGACCTGGGGCAGAGTGCTTCCACAGTAGTCCTCCATTGAGACCGGTCTTGTGCTTCGCGCTTCATCTTGCTTCATGTCATTCTGATATTCGTCGCTTCAGCCAATACGGTGCGCCGCCAGGTTTGACGGGGACGGGATCGTTTCCTTCTTCCTTGAGGATTTCAATCCAAAGCCTGTTTAGGAATGTGATCGGAATCCCTTTGTAGCGTTTGACCCATCCAACTCCATTTACGCCGCTTGATGTGGCGGTCGATCGGGATCTTGTGGCATCTCTCTAACAGCTCTACATTAAAGGTGATCTCGGGCCAGTAAATTCCGAGGATGCGACGAAGACCTGGATTTGGCGAGAGATATCCTTTGTTTCCCTCCACGTTTCGTATCCGTAGAGCAGTACGGATTTGACATTAGACCCGAAGATTTTGAGTTTAACCCTTCGGGTTAATTTCCGCGATGGCTCAGGTCTCAGCTGTACGAAGGTAGCTCGTGCTTTGGCGATCCGTGAAGTGATATCCTTTTTAGTTCCTCCAGTCTCTGGCACGACGCTCCCGAGGTAGCTAAATTTTTGGACGCGTTTCACAACCTCTGTGCCGATTTATTATCGGTGAAGAATTCTTCATACCTTTACGCATCTCCTGGGTCTTCCGGATCTATTTTTGAGCCCAGTTTTGCCACCTTCTGGCGCAGGTCGTTCAGGTTCGCTTGGATGTCGGCGTCTATATAACTCAGCAGGCATAGATCATTAGCATAGTCCAGGTCTTCCTAGAATTTGGTCAATCTCCACTCTATCCCGCGACGCCTGCTATTGTAAATGCGCAACATGATTCCGTCGAGAACGAGTATACAAAGGAGGGCTGAAGAAATTCTGTTGCCTGCTCGAGAATGATACGAAGAATGTTGATCTGGTCAGTGCCTGAGCAGCTCGAATGGAAATCCGCCTGCTCCCCGCGCAGAAGAGGTTCAACGGCCTTCGAAATCCTACCAAATATTGTGTTACAGAAGAGATTCGAGGGAGTCGACAGCAAAGTAATGCTCCTCCAGTTATCGCAACTACTGAGATTAACTTTCTTGGGCATGGTAATTAAAAGTCCAGTAGTCCCGGAGTTCTAGTCAGCGGTCCATATTCTTTCAATTGAAGGTGACATTACGTCGACGGCGGTGGCTAAGTCGGCGTGTAACATTTTCGCAGTTATCAGGTCAAGACCTTGACCCCGAGCTTTGCTTGCCTTCAAAGAGAGGATTACTTCAGTCACTTCAGAGGCTAACGGTGGTTTTGGTCGATATCGAGAGGTCGTGGTGGTTGTGGTGTTCTGCTGTGCAGACCTACACATTTTTAAGTCTAGTTACATTTTAATAAATACTTTACAAAACATACCTTTATATCTTTTGATTTTGTATCAACTCATGTCTCGTTTTTATGGATTCTTTGTTACTGTTAACACCTGAAAAGCATACTTTTAGTTATCTCTGATTGTTTTAATATTCCATAACTTATTTATATCGCTAATTTGTAAAATCTTGTAATTTTTTATACTCTGACATGTTTATCTGAATTGACATCTGTCTCTCCAATTTATTTTTCGTAAGCCATAGACATAACGTACCATGGACTAGACCTTCCTTAAGCTAGTTGTACATTATAGTAAGGGCAGCGGTAGACTGCCGGCTCTGTAAACCGATTTTATTTGTTCTGGTCATATAATTGGGAATTTGAATTTAAAATTTAGAAGATATGACAGAACGAGAAAAAAACGGGCGTCAGCTTTTTTTAGAATCAGATACGGGCGAGGAAACGGCGAAAGTCGGTTCACTACTTAGTACTATAATACTTACAAGTGTTCTATTGTATCTGAAAAAACTCTCAAAACAGTGAATAGCCAGCTAGTATAGGTGTATTACTTCCTGAAGTGCTCCAGTTAAAATAATGTGTGTTAAATACTGTGTTTCATTTGTCCGGTACCTTGCCTACCTCTGTAGGAGGGTTCGTATCTACGGTGTGAAACGCCACAGCCCGATTCCTCGACACTGCCTATTGCTACCTGCCTATTGCTGCCTGCCTTTCCTGTCTACCGAATACCTAGCTACCGGACGTGGTGCATGAGCCGCAGCAGTAAAGTGGTGCGCGCAACTACAGCGCGCCCGCCAGCAGAACACGCAGGTTGCGCACTGCTCCCTGCCTACTACCAACCTACCGGACGTGGTGCATGAGCCGCAGCAGTAATTTGGTGCGCGCAGCTACAGCGCGCCCGCACGCAGAACACGAGCATCCACATCTCACGGTAGCACTCCATCAGCCGTCCCACCGCACCGTGTCAAGCCGGCCCTTATTTTTATCTTTTATTTTACCTACAGCGCGTACGCGAACTTACCTGCAGCGCGTCAGGCGTCAGAGATGCTGACAATCGGAAGATCTACTCAAAAAGCTGGCGCCAGCGCTGCAGCCGCAGCACTTCACCACACCATGGAATATTTTCAATAGTCAAATATTGAAGGTAGAAATTTCGAATTATGACTTTTTATTTGGGATATTCAGTCGGATGTCTGCGACCGCGAGTTTCATGTTCATTATACTATATATATACCCTACATTGAATGTGAAACCAGCAGGAAAGGAAAACAAGTTAGCAGGTACTAATTTGGTGGGTATAGTTACAAAACTGCATTTCAGACGTTTTTACCTGGCTGCAAGGTTAATGACATTGTTGAGAAACTCTGACCTTTACAATATTGGTCTTACAATAAAAAACTTTTTTATAAAAAAATACTACCGACTTCCAAATAATAAAACTACAAAGTGAAAAATAATTTTATTTTTGGAAGTCGGTGTCTATAACGCAGTAAATTGTTACCTACGAAAGACACCGACTTCCAAAACTAAAGTTATTTTTCACTTTGTAGTTTTCTTATTTGGAAGTCGGTAGTACTTTTTTGTAAAAATGTTTTTATTTCTCACTTTTTAGTTGTATTTACCTAATAGGCAAGTTGTTTACGGTAGAATCAATTTTTATTTTATGATTTGTTACTTTTAATTCTGACGTTCAAAAGTGCCGCTTTTTGGCCCAGTTGAATAAATATATTTGACTTTGACTTTGTTTAGTAAGTTACCTTAACGCCAGAATAGATTAGCCGAATATCATGAAACTTGAACATAAAGAGTGAAATGAGAGATCTGCGTACCCCTCAAGACCGTTCTGGCGTGATGTTATGCTATGAAATGGTATACACAATAAACAGACATGCGATTGCAGCGATCCCGAGAGATTTGCCGTTATTTATTGAAGAGTTATGCTGTATATCTTCGAAGTTCTTCATCAAATCTTCACCAAATTAAACTGGGACCAATTTCGAAACATACTCTTTCGAAAAATAAAAGAATTTTCAAAATCGGTCCACAATTATTGACGGAGATATCGGTGAACAAAGATAAAAAAAAAAAAAACATTCAAGAAGTCGAACATAGAACTTCCTCTTTTTCGGTAAGTCGGTTAAAATAAGGAGAGATCCTATTTAATTAATTCCCCGCAATTATTATAATATTATATAAACAAAAAGTAGATTTAGGTACCAGCATCAACTTCCTTACAACTGGATTCGCTTTATTTTCGGCATTCATAATTATGATCACATTACTTCCTTCCGTTCTCAGCTCAAATGGCTGCCTATCCTTCAGAAGAGATCCCTCAGATCTCTCTGCATGCTCATCACCATCATGAACGATCCTTGTACTCCCGATTATTTAAAACAATATTTTCAAGTACTCGTATTGGGCAGATCTCACGATCTTAACCTTCGAGCTTCCAAAAACTTACTTCTCCATATTCCTTCTCACCGCACTGGGTTTCTATCTAATTCTTACATTGTCTCAACTATAAAACTCTGGAACGTGCTTCCCCTTGACATCAAAAAAGTTGAGAGTAAATTTTCATTTAAGCGTAGAATCCGGCACAATTATTTGTGCCTTTATACATAGCTCGGTCTTCGTCATAGTAATTGTATTTTAAACTGTCTCATTTAGAATTTGATGTTTATTATAATTTTCTTTATTTATCATCAGTCTTAAATAGCACATTTTTAATTATTAAAAAAAATTAAAACTTAAAACATTAAAAAATATAAAAAGTAGAGGCCAACCGGTATCGAGAACAGGGTCCAAGCTACCGGTGGTTAGGGCTTCTGTATCAGGCCCCTGACAGATGGTCATCGAGGCTACTGGCCATCGGGCCGGTGGCCGTAACGACAATCGATGATCGCCGAGTCCACATTCCACATGTCGACAACCTCGTGTGCTAAGTCGAGATACTTGATTTGTTTCTCTTTCTCAGCTTTCACGAGATTCTCATCATGTGGGATAGTGACATCGATTATCATCGTGCGGTGCACTAATCGGTCTATCACCACTATATCCGGCTTATTGGCAACAATAGTCTTATCGGTGGTGATAGACCGATCCCAGTACAACGTGACATGGGCATTTTCTAGAATTGGGTCGGGCATATACTGCTAATACGGTACCTCAGAATCCACTTAATTGTTTTTCAAAGCAAGTTGCTGGTGAATAATCCTAGCCACTTGGTTATGTCTATGTAAGTACTCGCCGTTAGCCAGACGAGAACAACCAGACACAATATGTCTGATGGATTCACCTGCATGCCAAACACACGTCAACCGTCCCGTCCTTCATTGTATGTCTCCAGTAGTTATTCGTCAAGATAACTTCGTCCATAATTGCACAGAAAAAATAGCTTCAGTTTCCCCGAAAAGGTCGCCGAAACGTAGCCAGGATACGGACGCTGAAAAATCTACATCAGGCCCATGGAGAGCCCGATGTAGAAGCGCCCGTAAAGCTCCTTGCCTTGCGATCCCTCTTTACGTTCATCAGTGGTGAGTAATACAAGTTTTCGCCAGTTCTCTTTAGCCATGGACTACGGGGTGAGTCCCTTGTCCACTGCGACCACATCCCGGTGAATATCCACTTCATCTTCTAAAAATATTCTCTGATGCTGCACACCTCGCGGTTGTGAAGAATCTTGGCATTAAAAAGCCTCGACCCCCACACTTCCGCGGGATGTACAGCCTCAACGCCGATGATCGTGAGTGATGGATCCGGTTTGCGGTCAGCAGTGTCCGGACCCTCCTATCAAGAGCATCGAGCTCGCTCGGTCTGAGTCCATTTGAGTATGCCGAAAGAGAACATCAAAACCGGCATGACCCAACTGTAGAAGGCGCGCACCTTATTTCCGGCCAATAAAAGGCTATTTAATACTTTTTTCAGGCGGCCAAAGAAGCGCTCTTTTAGCAGTTGCTTCATGTCAGCATTATTAATGCCCAACGCTTCCAGCAAGCCCACATACGTGTAAGTTTTGGTCGAGGAGAGTGGTCTAAGGTGTATGGAATCAGAGAGTTGAATTCCCTCTGATTCCATAATCTTCCCTCACTTTACATGCATGACTGCATATTTATCCACACCAAATTCCATCCTGATGGCATTACTGAAGGTTTCTGTAACCTTCAGTAACTTCGTCAGTTGCAAGTTGTTGGGGCCAAAAAGCTTTAGATCATCCATGTAAAGAAGGTTAGATATGACCTGTCCACCTCTTCTTGTCATAGACTAAAAGCATGTTGCTTGGTTACTGTTGTTGACTGGATATATGTCATTCAATATAATACTTCTATAAAGAAATAATATGTTTTAATTCATATATAACATCTGGCGACGATGCCGTTCGATGTAAAGAAAGCAAAACGTTCGCGAGCCATCCTACGCGGTTTGCTAACGAAAACTAATAACGCATTTCAAGCAGAACAAAATGTTTATACTCATGAAGAAATAGAAACTCGATTACTGACATTCAAAATACTTACCAAGGACTGCAAAACATACAATTACAGATAGAACAGGATACCGGAGACGAATACCTCGAATCCGAAACCGATTACAGGTACGAAGTAGACGAACTTTATACAAATTTACGTACAAAAATGATTCGACTAATGAACATTTTCAAACCTCCTGAGCCGTTACCCAGCATACCTTCTACACAACATGCGCACGAATTCACGAGCATTCATCAAGACGTACATCCTAAATTCAATTTCCAACCGTTTCAAGCAAACGAATCGTTTAAAAACTTTATAAAAAGACTGTCTGTTTACATGATGCTCAACAATATTACGGATCCCACAACGATGGTCTACACCCTGCTGTCCACTTTACCACCTGACATTCATGAAAGAATTTACGACCTGTGTTCACCCGACGATCCAATCAAGAAGACCTATGAATAACTTACTGATATCTTGGACAATTTCATCGATCCAAAACCTAGCATATGGGCCTCACAGCACACCTTCATATCAAGGCTACAACAAGCGGATGAATCGATTACTCTTTACGCGTCAGAACTAAAAAGACTGTCATCAAAATGTAACTTTAAGTGCTCACATTGTCTGAAACCCAATCTCGATTCATTTTTATCGTTAGAATTTATACGAGGATTAAAAGATGGCGAAATTCGCACAAAAATTCTACAAGCAAAACAAACAGCGCCATTTTCAGAATTAGTTCGCACGGCCACATCTATGGAAATGGGAAAAAGTACATAATGAAATACAACACGCACCGAATAAAGCACGTTCAATTAAAAGACCAACTTCTATCAGAGAGCTTAAAGGTAAATGTTATCGCTGTGGAAAAGACGACCACAAAGCAAATGAATGTGGGGCCATTAAAAGTACATGCCGAAAGTGTCAAAAGGAAGGACACCTAGCGCGAGTCTGCCTTCGAGGATACAAACGCAATGAAACGAACTTGCTGAATGACGACTCTGCAAGCAGCGCCAGTACCGACAGCATCGCAGGAATCAACTTCGTGAAGAGTGAAATTTCAGACAAATACATTATAACTATCGAAATTGAAGGAAAGAAAATAAGAATGGAATTTGACACGGGTGCAACACTCTCTACCATCTCACTAAAGGATTTTAGGAAGCTTAACATTCACAAAAGACTATTTGACACGAGCATCAAACTAAGAACTTATACAGGCGAAGTTTTTAAGCCCATCGGTGTCACGTTTGTTCGATGCAAATATAAAAACCAACTATTCTATGGAAAACTATACGTGATTAACAAAGACGTGAAACCCATCTTTGGTAGAAGTTGGATGAAGGAGTTTAATATTAAACTAGCCGAATTAAATTTGGTTGATACATGCAAGAAGACACAAAATCTTGAACAATTGCTTAAAGAGTTCGAACCCACCGTCTTCACTACAAACCTAGGTGAAATTCTAAACGTTCGAGGCCACCTGACTCTTAAAGATAATGTGCAACCAATCTTTATTAAACCTCGACGAATTCCATATGCGCTACGATCTAAAGTTGATGAAGAAATCGACCGACTTGAAAAACTGGGCATTATTACAAAGATTGATCACTCCGATTGGGGCACTCCCGTCGTCCCAATAGTAAAACCAAACGGAAGCATCAGACTGTGCGCCGACTAGAAAATTACCTTAAACAAAATGATAGAAGACGAACAATATCCAATACCAATAATTGAAGATATTTTAGCTGAAATGAACGGCAGACAATTTTTTTGCACCTTAGACATCACGCAAGCCTACCTGAACATGGTGATGGATGAAGAAAGCGCCCTGTTGCAAACACTGAGTACACACAAAGGTACTTTTAAAGTGAACCGACTCATGTTTGGAGTTAAAGTAGCCCCAAGTCTCTGGCAAAAATACATGGACCAATTATTAATGGGCCTTGACGGTGTCAAGTGTTTCTTCGATGATATTATAATTCAAGGATCGACAGAAAAACAATTATTATCCAGATTGAAACAAGTTTGCTTAAACTTCAAGATAGCAACCTTCGTGTTAATAAAGAAAAGTGCCAATTCTTCAAAAGAAGTATCAGTTACTTGGGACACACGATAGACAAAAAGGGTTTACATAAAAATCAGGACAAAATAAAAGCAATTTTAAATGCACAACGCCCAACTAATGTAAATGAACTAAGAACGTTACTAGGCATGGCAAATTATTACAACAAATTCATACCCAATCTGGCATCCATCACTGCCCCCTTAAATGAACTCTTGAAGAAAGGAGCAAAATTTAGATGGTCTACAAAATGTGAAGAAAGCCTGAAAGAAATAAAAAAAGAAATACTAAGCGGAAGAATTCTAATACACTTCGATCAGAATAAACCACTTATACTGGCCACAGACGCTTCACCCACAGGACTTGGTGCCGTCCTAAGTCACAAACTACCTGATGGCTCAGAAAGACCAATAGCATTTGCTTCTAGATCCTTGACCAGCAGCGAAAAGAAATAGAGTCAAATCGATAAAGAGGCGACAGCTATTTTCTGGGGTTTAAAGAAATTCTTTTACTATTGTTACGGCCGTAAAATTCACCCTAATCACAGACCATAAACCCCTTACATCAATTTTTCACCCGCACCAAACCTTACCCGCCTTGAGTACCATGAGGCTATTCCACTACGCACATTTTCTATCAGGATTTGACTACCATATCGAATATAGAAGTTCCTCAAAGCACTCCAACGCCGACTATCTTTCACGTTTTCCCGTTGAGAAGATTAATGAGAGTAGATATGACCAGCATTACATATTCCAGCTGAATCAGATAAACGCATTAAATATTTCTCCAAAAATAATAACAGATGAAACAAGAGAAGACCCAGAATTAAAGAAATTACTTGAAACACTCCAATCAGGCACATCACTTAGGGAGTCCGGATATAAAGATAATGAACTAACTCTTCAGAATGACTGCATTCTAAAAGGCATGAGAGTTATAATTCCATATAAACTACGTCCACGCATCTTAGATGAACTTCACGCGGGACATGTCGGGATCTTGAAAATGAAACTTCTTGCACGGAGTTTCGTATACTGGAAGAACATTGATAAAGATATCGAAAACAAAGTGAAATCGTGCAGAACTTGTCGATTAAACCAGAATGAACCGCCAAAAGCCCCTCTGCATCACTGGGAAGACCCTACTGGCCCGTGGCAAAGATACACATCGATTTTGCAGGTCCGATTTCAGGCTATCGTCTTCTAATTATCGTTGATGCATTTTCCAAATGGGTAGAAATAATCCCTACAAAAACTACGACGAGCGCATTCTGTATTCAGAAACTAGACGATTTATTTGACACCTTTGGATTACCCTACACGCTGGTGTCGGATAATGGAAGACAATTTGTCTCTCAAGATTTCCAGACGTTCTTAACTAGCAATGGTATTGTTCACAAAACGATCGCACCTTACCATCCCTCAACTAATGGACAAGCTGAAAGATTTGTTCAGACGGTTAAGAAATCACTGCACAAATTAGAGGGGTGGGATACTGCACAAGGTTCGTATAGTTAGAAGTCTCCTCCGGGCTACGCCAGGCATCTCAGGCGACTCGCCCTATATGCTAATGTTTGGAAGAGAGAGTTAAGAACGAGATTGGTAGCCAAGATTAGAGCTCCACCAAAGGCACTACATAGGGGCAGAAGAGAAGGGGTAAGAGAGTTTGCCGTCGGAAGCAGAGTGCAAGCTCGCAATTACTCTGTATCAGGAAGGAAGTGGGAGTTTGGTACAGTGACCCGCCGACTGGGAAACCTCCACTATGAGATAGAGATCGACAGCGGACGCACATGGATGCGCCACCTCGACCAGCTGCTCCCGGCGCCTCTGATTCCTGGGAATCACGACGGAGGCGTGTCATAGACTAAATGCATGTTGCTTGGTTACTGTTGTTGACTGGATATATGTCATTCAATATAATACTTCTATAAAGAAATAATATGTTTTAATTCATATATAACACTTCTCAACCAATAACCTAGATATGAATCCTCCAACATTGTACTTACAGGCATCAAGGCTAAGCAGAACCAAAGTGGACTCAAACTGTCGCCCTGAAATATCGCTCATCATCCCCCTGAATCGGTCGACATCCTGGATATCGGAGGATAGTCTTCCATTGCTCCATACATGACTCAAGAAGGTGCGCAGAGTTGCGTCTATTTTGTACAACTCCAGCACCCTCATGAGCCATGTATGTGGCACAGAGTCGTATGCCTTCTTGTAGTCTATCCAATATATCGACAGATCCTTACGGGATCAACGAACCTGCTGGCTTATGGCCAAGTCAATGAGGAGTAGCTCCTTAGTGCCACAGACCCATTCCTACATCCATTCTGTTAAGTTACTTTTAATGTGCACATTAATTTTTCCTCTCACATCCATCGTAAGAAGTATATAAACTGACGACAAACATGTTATAGGTGATTCTTAGGTTTCGCGGGACTACCTGTCTTATGGAGCAGGTGGGTAACACCAGTTGTTAAAATCTGCGATAGCGACCCAGACTCTAAGCATGACTGGAATTGAGATGCCAGTAGCGCGTGTGCGCTGCTATACCATTTAAGCCAAAAGTTATACAGTCCGTCCGGACCCGGAGACTTCCAGTTCGGTAGTGGACGAAGTGCTTTGTTTACATCAGATGGGCTAATAATAACTTTTACCTCGACATCACGCATCCAGCCACCCTCAGTGTGACAGACGGGCACCGACCAGACGCTTCACCAGAATGTACTCATGGTGACATCATCCGGGCGGCACACGCCAGTCAAATTTTGTTCAGTTCGCTCCCAAGCTCTATGTACCCACCTCGCATCGTTCTGGAACATGCGATTCTGCGAGTACCGGTCAACTCGCCGCTCCGCCGAATACGGTTTGCCCATGCACAAACTTTCGAGTAATGCCCTCCCTGAAACAGCATAGTTTGCCGATGAGTACCCTGGCCCAGATCCTACATTGCCAGGCTAGCACGGCAGGCTTTGGTAGAATAGCCTCGTTTGCGAACTTAACATTGGCTAAACGACATGCCGCAACAGCCCCGCAATACAAGATTGAGTGCGTATCAACCAGGTTCTCGCTACTTTCAAAGATGTTCTTAAGCAGCGAGTCCAAAGCACACACCAGCGCCCTATTCTTCTTTTGCATAGGCAACCGTGGTAATCGGGGTCTAAGTTCAGTCGGTGTTGACCTGTACTCGCGAAGCGTGTCCTCCAGTATTATTATAATATTTATAAGTCTATTGTTTTAGATATTATTTATGTTTTTTATTATTTGGTTTATTTACTTATATCCGACTTTAATTATTGTTCCATGTTATTTATTTTGTACACCTACCACTGTTGTCTTTTTTAACCCAAAGGTTGACTGGTAGAGAGTGCTTTACTGCATTAAGTCTGTATGTGTATGTATCACCATTGTACATGAAGTTCAAATAAATAAATAAAAAATACTTCACGCAACTTAATAAATAATAACTGAATTTTGTTTTTGTTTGTGGTTTTGCGGACGTTGTAGATGGATGGTCGATGGGGACGAAAAGTTCTGGAATGGCGACCGCGTTTCGGAATACGTAACGTTGCGATGCGTCGCGCTCAGGGCCGATCAGTGTGGCTATACTTGGGGTAGGCCTATTTATTTATTTACTTATTTATGTTCACACACAACACTTTACAGAGAAAAGAAAGAATACAGATAGAAGACTGAATGACTGAAATGAGGAAGATGAAAAATACGCTGACTCATAAGCTACTCTCTCTTCGGGAAGGTCGCGCTGGAGTGAGGAATGCCCCATTGCATTTTTTTAATGCAGTGTGTTCCAATTTTATCGCAATTGCTTGATCTGTCGTGAATAATCTGCAAACGATCGTGAGTTTAAAAATGTCTAAATGCATCCTCTATATAACCTTGAACTTAAAGTTCAAACCCAATAAACTTGATATTTTTAGTGTTGCCAGTTTCAATTTGCCATCATGCAGGACTGATTCTAAAGTTCTGTTTACACGTTATGGGCTGCTGACCTCACCTGACAGGTTTCGCATGGCAGCAGTTCGATACGTCCCGACCGGAAAGTACCCACCCAGGTACTGTAAATAACTCGCACTTTACGGTCCCATGTTGCAAGTAGCTACACTGCTCTGCAGAAACTCAGCTATCTGTCCGGATCAGCTCGCACTGTGTGGCCAAACCTTAATCGTTTAGGCCATCAATAATCAATGGTATTGTAAAATTTTAAAAATATCAGCGGGCAAAGTCTAACGGCAAATTATCAAGATTCAAATATGGAAGGTGAAGGCTCTTCTACGCATTATATCTCATCTTTGGCTTGCGTAAGTTTTGATAGAATTGTTTTCGATTTTTGACCAAAGGTTAGAAGATTTTTGTGGGTTGAACTGGAATTCTTAAATGCTTATTTACTACTTATATGTTTATGAGGATGATTTGCGTCACATATTAAAAAATTGCCGCACTGATATTTAGTGCAGAACATTGATGCGGTGGAAATTGTGCGTGAATTATTCTATAATTAGTTAAATATTTACAAAAGAAATATTTGAAACATTGATGTTGATAAAATCAATGCGAAATACTTGATTTTATATTAAATGTATCCAAATACTATTTTAGTTTGAAGATTAATTAGTACCTACAAAAAAGCAAAAAAATCTAATCTATTGATCGATCTATCTAATACCTTTAAACGAGCTATTCTTGTATATGTATATGCATAGATAACCTCAATCTCGGCAACAGCGGGAGAAGTCATTGGATGATATACAAACGAAAAAAAAAAAAAGTTGTGTCGTAAGTTGCGTCCTCATCCCAAACCCATAGCTACGATAAAAATAAAAATAAATAAAACAAAAGGCTGGTTTCGGGTGCGATAAATCAATCTAGCTAGGTTTCATTTTTAGAAAACGTCGTTTTCTCTATTTTCATCCAAGCAGAGATCGGTCGCCTAGGTACTGATTAATAAAAAGACAAAACAATTACAAATGTTTGGATTCGAACTCACGACGAACGACTTGGAAGCTTTGTATCTAAACCACCAGGCTATGTACTCTTAAAATCTCGTAAAAATATCAGTTCTAATACAAGTCGCAATCTACATTTTAGTGTTCTGTTCACCCTCCATAATAAATAGCGTAATATATGCCTATATTGTGGCCAGACTGTTAGGGAATATTTTGCAATATTTTTTCTTGTATTATAATACTCTATTCGGATGACTATATAAATTATAATACTCGTAGTATTATAATTTTAAACAGTTGTATTAATACAAACATAATGTAACATTGTATATCTAGTTTATCCCCCATAGTAATTAGTGTGATATTATATAGCCTACAGGTTTACTAGATCTAGAGAGAATGTTTTGCATTATTTTTGTTCTCATTTTCCAGGCGCTAATCTGTAGTAGAAAACACATATAATGGAACATCGCATATCCCCCAAGACAAATAACGTGTTAAATTTATAGGCCAATATGTTGCTATGATCTCTAAAGAATGTATGTGCAAAATTTTAACAGAATCTGAATTTTAATTAATTAATTTAAAAATTAATTATTTTTAATAGGTTACTTCTAGGCAAGCGTGCTCCACCGTCAACCACATCATCGCTTACCATCAGGTGAGATAGTGGTCAAGCGCGAGCCTAAAACAAATAAAAAAAAATAAAAATCTGTTTAGCAGTTTTGGCGACAATTTAATGCATTGCATCAGACAAACAGACAAAAATAAAATAATTGCTTCAGTATCCTTCACATGCCCAGTAGCTTTTACTTTTTCTCAAAAATATTTATTGTACAATTTTGACGTTTCTACGATCCATACTAATATTATAAATGCGAAAGTAACTCTGTCTGTCTGCCTGTCTGTTACCTTTTCACGCTTAAACCGCTTAACCGATTTAGATAAAATTTGGTATGGAGATAATTTGAGGCCTTTGGGAAGGACAAATGATAGTTTTATCCCGGAAATCATCCTTTAAGGGGTGGACGGAGAGGTAGGAGATTGAATGGTGAAGTTATATTAACTATTATAGCGCTATATAAAAAACTAGCTGTCCCACGCGGCTTCGCTCCCGTCAATTGGCTACCTACCTACCCTACCGTACCTACACTACATACATGATTATTGCGTAACTTTAACCGCTTACGCAGCGCACGCAACGGAAGCCGAACAGAAGCAAAAAGGAATAATTTTGCCCGTTTTTGCAACATTTTTCATTTATGCTCCGCTCGTATTGGTCGTAGCGTAATGTTATATTAGCCTATAACCTTACTCAATAAATGGACTATCCAACACAAAAATAATTTTTCAATTCCAACCAATAGTTCCTGAGATTAGCGCGTTCAAACAAACAAACAAACTCTTCAGCTTTATAATATTAGTATAGATAGATTAGTCGAAGTACCAATGCTACGCAGACGAAGTCGCGGGCAACAGCTAGTTTTATTATATGTATAGATTATTGCAGCTTAATATATATAATATATTTTTCTTGATTTTTATCGTATTTTTTCTGTTTTATAAATTACTTATTTAGGCAACTGTCCCACCACCGACCAGTAGCAAGAGGCGAGTAGAACCAGAAACTAGATTACGAGTTAAAAAACCATTGCCAGATAATAAAAAAAATAAAGTCGTTAACACCCTGTCTACCAATGTATTCCAATATTTAAAAACGATACGAAAGAAATGTAAACACAGTGTCGCTAACACGATCAAACTAAAGTATCACGGTAAGAGTCTTTTTTGACCCTTTCACTTGGCATTCAGTAATGAGTTAATACCTCATATGCGCGTGGACCTATCTACATGATTTAAACGGATAAATGGTTCTACGCCTATACCTTTCATTTGAAATCAAAATATCTTCATAAACAAAAAAATAATCATGTGTTCAAGTTACGTAATTATACTTTTTGGTACTATTATTATTTTTTGTAATCTGGAGGAGACTTTAGTTCCGATAGTTTTGACGCTCGGCTTTGAGCGAGTATTTATTTATTATATATACTTTATTGTGCACCATAAGTGTGCAAGTGTTCTTGTGCGACGGAAAATTACTCGCACCGCGCTTGGGCCTTATTTTAAATTCATAATAATTATATGTTAGCTAGAACTCAGATCCACACTGTAGGTAGAAATAACGGCTGGTTGGTCTCTCGGCGTGAGTTCTGATTGCCAAGCGAGCATCGCTGAGCTAGTATTATCTTTGATAGGTCTTGTCGCTGCGACAAACTAGTGGTGAGAGAGTTCTCGCCGGCAGGGTGAACAGCAAGCGATCAACTACTCTTTTATTGACACGGGCTCTATATCTTTTGTACGTTTCTTCAACGAGAAAATAGTCGATAGCTAATTGCTTCCTCGTGGGTCAAGTGCCTAAAGCAAATTGATTCCGGCAGCACACCCGCGCGGCAAAAACAGGCGTCCAAGCCGGTATGTGTGTAGGAGCCTTTAGTAGAGCTTGGTTTTGTTTGTCCTATTTACAGAGACAAAAGTAAATAAAATTAAGATGTCCGGATTCTTAAACGATTAGACAAGCATGAGTGAAAAATCGATCATCGAATAACAGCCATGAAACAAGGCATTTAAATCGATGCGCTCACTGCATCTTACCTAAGCACAACCATGTCCAATGTCAAGTGTAAGTTGCCACATAAAATACAACTCTTATGTTGCAACGGTAATATCCGATGATCCAATTAATATACATGGTATACATAGTTACGTTTTTGTGAAAGTATTTCCCCCACTTTTTATTTGAGCTCTATGGTGCATATGATTTTATATGCATACATGACAACAGCCTATATCATCCGAAGGCATCCTTATATAGCTTACACTCACATTTCACCAGTAACGTCCCTAGTAAAAGCGTGAGGCCTCATTAGTGCGCTGCGTTGCGTTGCGACGTCGAAACGTCAACGCTGCGCTGTCGTTAGATAGGCCATGCAAAAATTTCGGGTCGTTTAAAACGATTTTTGGATTCAGGGATCCGTTAGCGTGAAATAAAGCTTTAAATTGCAAATTTTTGTTAGAGTCAAGTGTCCCCCCTCCCATGCCAGCTAATTGGCTGCTTCAAAATTCATGGCAGTAGTATATATCACTAAATTAAAAAAAAAAAAAAAAAAAAAACTTAGTTAAGTAGGCTTTACAAGTTTACAAGTAATAGTCAACCAAATTATAAAATGTACTTTAAAAGTAAAAAAAAATGTACATTGATGTAAAACCAACAAACAACCACAGTTTTCGAACAAAGTTAATTATGTCCCTTCGTTAGAACAATGTTCGGTGCTTTCATTGTATAAGAACATTAGTAAAGTTACCTATTTATTTTGGTGAATGTTGCTGTTTATACGGAACCCTTTGTGCGCGAGTCAGAATCGCACTTGGCAGGTTTTCATATTTCAGAGACAGTACGCCCGGCAAACTGCGGTTTTTCTCAACTAGAAACTATTGTCATCAACCGCTCATAGAGTACCTTACATAAGCACCACCATGTCCAATGTCAAGTGTAAGTTGCCACATAATATACAACGCTATATGTTGCAACAGTGTTATGTCCGCCATATCAGAAGTTGATTGATACATAATCATACATGGGTATCGTATTCTTGAAGGTTTTGTTCTGTTTTGAACAGACAATTCTTAGCCGAGATTCACGAATTTTGAATAATTATAGTTCCGACTTCCGATTAGCATACAAAATCACTTATATTTAAATATCAATCATAAGTGCGTGGTCCTATTGATTGTTATTTAAATAAAATAAAAACTACTTGTTGGCTGCTACGTCGTCGGCTTAATCGACAAAATCCCTGACAAGCAGCCCCTCCTCGGGTTCCACTTTGCTTCGCCGTGGGTGACCAAGCCACGGCTACTGGGACAATGCGAGAACCTGCCGGGGGGATGGTTTTTGGCCTCTGGTCTTGCCATATTTAATCTTGCTTTAATGCATTATCAAATTTATTTTCATAATTTCCTGAGACAAAATCCGTCCCTAAAATAATGTAATTTAGCCTTTTCAGTTTTGCTACTAGCATATTCTAAAGTCTAAAACAATTAATTATTGCGACGGTTTTATTGACGGAATGAAGTAAGTATGACACCCAACGATATTCTGGCGTAAGTTCACAATATGCTTAGTTCTAAAATTATTGTTGGTTACACTGTCGAAGTAATAGTAGTACACACAACTAAATTATCCTCCATTGCAATCAAATATGAGAGAAAATAGAATCAAAGAACTATATATTATGATTCTAGAAGTCATATATATAGAATATCTTTCGTAGGTACCATTTTACTGCGTTATGGACACCGACTTCCAAAAATAAAGTTATTTTTCACTTTGTAGTTTTTTTATTCGGAAGTCGGTAGTATTTTTTTGTAAAAGTTTTTTTTATTACTTCTTCTATCTACCCTTTAAGAGCGTACTGGCGTGATGTTATGTTATGAAATGGTATAATCAATAAACAGACATGCGATTGCAGCAATACCGACAGGTTTGCCGTTATTTATTGAAGAGTTCTGTTATATATCTTCGAAGTTCTTCATCAGATCTTCACCACATTAAAATGGGACCAATTTCGAAACATTTTCTTTCAAACAAAAAAAGAATTTTCAAAATCGGTCCACAAGTGACGGAGATATCGGTGAACATACAATAAAAAAAAAAAAGAAAATGAAAAACATACACGAAGTCGAACATAGAACCTCCTCCTTTTTGGTAAGTCGGTTCAAAATATAGTATCATATGAGTGTAATACCCCACTTAGTAAATTATAGATTTTACCGGCAAATTTTAGGTTAGGCTTAGTTTGGCTTAGTTCGGGCTTGTGGAGTAACATAAAATATAGAAACAAAGAATAAATATTTATTAGTGACTCGCACAGGAAAAACGAGATAAGCAAAAACAAAAAATAAACAATAATAAAAAATAAAAATCCCGTGCGAGACCAAAAAGGCTAGTTATAGATATATTTTATTGTGCCGTACATATACTTTTACGTTTCTGTTTTTTTTTTGTTTGTTATAAATTGCGCTGTATAAAGCCTCAAGTATCTAACTAACTTTAATCTTATAAATGAAAACTTAAATAAATAGATAAGGCGAGGCTATTGCTATTCAGATTCAGTTAAAATTCACAGACTCCGTGCTGTCGCAAAAGTTCTTTGTGGAAAAACTTAAAAACACTTTGCCAATCCTTTTATTTACTACTAGCTTTTACCCGCGGCTTCGCTCGCAGTGAAGCCATATTTTTTTTTTTTTATAAAATTTATCCTATGTTACTTCTAATACCTCCAAGAATATCTGTACAAAGTTTCATGATGATCGGTTTAGTAGTTTTTACGTGAAAGCGTAACAAACAAACTTACATTCACATTATAATATTAGTATAGATATACTTTATTACCATCAGTTACATTTATTAAGGAAACTTAAAACTAAAAATACATATAATGGGCGGCCTTATTGCATTCCGCGATCTCTTCCAGGCAACCAGTTATGGACAGTAATTGCTGGACACGAAGTGGGGCCGTCATTAGTGTGACAATATCAGTGTCAAAAAAAATTACATATTAAGATAGATATATATGCTATGTAATATATACATAAATACATACATACTGAAATATAAAGGCAATAATTAAATTAAATCAATTCATAACAACAGCAACAGGTAATGCTCCCTTACGAGTCTTTTAAACGCAGGCAACGATTGGGCGAGTTTGATTTGACACCTTTCATCCTGTTGCATGTGTTCTTTCTTCTTTCGTTACTTGTAATCATCATCATCATTTCAGCCGAAAGACGTCCACTGCTGGACATAGGCCTACCCCAGGCGTCGCCACATTGACCGATCCCGTGCGTCTCGCATCCAGCGCCTTCCCGCAACCTTAACCAGGTCATCGGTCCACCTAGTGGGAGGCCTTCCAACGTATCGTCTTCCGGTTCGCGGTCGCCATTCCAGAACATTTCGGCCCCTATCCGTTCTGCGAGCAATGTGCCCTGGCCACTGCCACTTAAGTTTGGCAAATCTCCGGGCTATGTCGGTAACTTTGGTTCTCCTGCGGATATCATCATTTCTGACGTGGTCACGCAAGGAAATTTAAGCTTTCTGATGGTGGAAGGTGATCACTGGCAACACACACTGGTCATAGACTTTTGTCTCGAGACACTGCGTTAAATTGGATGAGAAGATACCACGCAACTTCCCGAACGCCGCCCAGCCGAGTCGGATTCGATGGTTGACCTCTTTCTCGAAGTTGGACCTACCCAACTGGACCATTTGTCCCAGGTAGACATAATCGTCTACAACTTCGAGTGTAGAATCTCCGATCTTGATACATGTTGGGTGCCACATGGTCATTCACCATGACCTTGGTTTTGTCCACGTTCATTTTAAGACCCACTCTTTCGGAAGCTCTACTGAGGTCGTCGAGTATTTTAGGCTCATTTGAGGCTCTCCATGGTCTCAGCCACAGTACTTGTAATCGTTGCTGTATAATGTCACCCATGCTATCTTTTTTGTTTCAAACAAACCGGTACCTTAATAACAGTAATTAATACCTTTTATCAACACCACAGTCGTTATCGTCGCTGACTTTTATTTTAGAGCACGGTAATAGTAGACATTATAAAGTTTACCTTATCGACGACCTTGATAGTTGCGACATTTATCGCTTGCCCAAACGATGTGGTTTGAACTACCGATTGGTAATGTATTAGACCGGATACTAACGCATATTATACTTAATTTATAACGTGTAGAAATTTAATAAGAGCAAATGTATAGTATTAAATGCTGTAATAATATGCTTAAGCATGAGTACTTTAAATTTTACATTCACAATTTCCTATATTATGTTATGTTAGAACAATGTTCGTAAATATATGTCGCATCAAGGCTGGCCGATAGATGCAAACCATCGGGAAGTCAGGATGTATTCCCTTAGGTTAAGACATCGTGTATGGGCAGGTCGGTGGGTACAGTCGTGCAAATGAAATAACATAAATTATTCGATACACTGGGTTTATTTAAATAGTTTACAGTTACAATCTTGCTCACTAATATTACTGATCGATACCGATTCTACAACGTCTTAGCTCTAGGGCGGTCAGTACTCAACTCTTATATACTGTGTCCCCACCACACAGGTCTTTAGAGGAAGCGCGCCACAGCGTAGTTGTTCTTGATTTGCCGACAGGTGGCGTGCTCGTGATTTGTTTTGACGTCCGTACTATTGACTAAACCCGACACGGCCATCCTACCTACCCTACCTACCCTACCTACCCTACCTACCCTACCTACCCTACCTACCCTACCTACCCTACCTAGCCTACCTACCCTACCTACCCTACCTACCCTACCTACCCTACCTACCCTACCTACCCTACCTACCCTACCTACCCTACCTACCCTACCTAGTCTCTCGCGATCCCCCTCGCGAAAAATGATTAAATTACTATGGCTATGGCTAATGGCTATTAAAAATTAGGGGTTGGTGATAAAAGGGTGAAAATTGAGGATTGTATGTATTTTTGTATGTTGTATCATAAAAAATAGAAATTAAAAATTTTGTCTAAAAAATAAATTTAGGGGTGGACTACCCCTAACATTTAGGGGGATGAAAAATAGATGTTGGCCGATTCTTATAGATACCGGATAAGCACAAAAAATTTCATCAAAATCAGTGAAGCCGTTTCGGAGGAGTATGGCAACGAAAACTGTGACACGAGAATTTTATATATTAGAAGATAGGGAATAAAATACCCGTAAGTATGGAAAATCCGACCAAATGTGACTCGATCCTGACTTTTGCCGGTATTGCTAGTGAAGAGTTAGAATAACTAGTTCTATTAGATTGCACAGGTGTCTAAACTGGAATTCCGTCCATCATTCTCTTATCCCAATTTATTTAGGGTTGACATAGTCTCACTGTCTTCTTGTCCTCTATCCTATGTTGTCCCAATTAATTTTGTCAAGTCAAACCATTGCTACGGTTTTGTGGGGCTTAGATTATAAGTTATTTACATATCGTTGTGTTTTTTTATAAAAGAATGCAAAAAGATATACACATTAGTAAAAATACAGAAAAAAACCGCAGGTATGAATATAAAGTTAGGTTCACGGATAAATTATTTTAACCGCAGACTTTAATTTATCACATTTTATTACTAAAAGACTACTACAATATTTTTATTATTTTGCACAAGTTCACTTCTTGATCGCTCTGTGTCGCTTCCAAATCGGAACTGTTCCACGACGAAGGCGACCGCTCTTTATACATCACGAGAGATGTTTCTGGAACGTTCTATACTGTTCTAGATACGTTAAGAATCTGCCAGAATAATCGGAGGGGACAGACATTCTAGGAGAACTTTCGAGAAGTTTATACACTATTCGACACTAGATGGCACTACTAACTACTACTAGTTCTTCCCCTCGCCACTAATGGCGTTGCCTTATCTTGTAACAATACTATATAACTTGTTCACTTTTTAGTGATATTGTGCTAAAAACTTAAACTTTTGATTTTGAAGTCGGGGTCGCAAAATGATAAAAACAATAGATACCTATGACACAGACTTCCGAAACGAAAGTTATGTTTCCATTTTTTTGTATTTTGATCCGGAAGTCTGTTTATTCATATGTTAAGAAGATTTTTAATATGCTACGGTCCATCAATCATTGGGCAACTTTGAGTTTGGACTTCTGAAGCTCGGTCAAAGACTGAGAGGTTAGGATAGGCAGGACACAAATGTCGACGAGTGAGATAGGTTTCATCAGTGCCAGTAGGACAGTCTAACTAGCCGAGGTAGACTTGTTCGTCAACTTAGAGCATTTCCTGCCCATCGACCTCGACCCTATAATTAGCGCTATTGTTCATGACTTTAGTCTTTGACCGTTTCATTGTCAGCCCAGCGTCAAAAATTGCAGTGCTCATATCTTGGAGCATTTATTATAGCTGGCCTGCCATTGAAGCAAAAACAATAATAATATTAAATTTTACCTAACATTTAAATTATTATTTTATTTCATTTTATTTATTAAGTTATTCAACAGCGATACTTTACAATTGTTTACAAAATATGCGTATTACAATTTGTATGGCCAATTATAAATGTTTCCCTGTGTAATTGGGATATATGAATAAAACATGCGAACGAACTAATGCCACAAATTTAAATTAAAAGATGCAATACAATCCAAATTTACAAAAGTTTAAGTTAAATCACAATCCTGAAATGGTAAACACTATTTAACAATAAAAAAAAAACTAGATTAGCTAAGTCATGCTGAATTTATAGAACGTTAGAAAATTGTGATATTTTTTATGCATAGGTAAGAAGTCATCATGCACAATAGACGGAAACAATACCCGAATTATTATGAATATTCAAAATAATGTAAATAGTATCGGCAAAGTTTTCAACTAGCAATAATCGCACCTCGAATGGGTCATCCTAACCAACCGATATTGCCTCTGCGTGAATTACGTCATCATCTTGCTGCCCTAGCACCATGTTACTTTTAGTCGGCATAACGTTTTCTTCTAAGATAGGTACCGTCCTGTCCCCAGTCACGCTATCACTGTGTCCCTGTTCTTCCATATTTAGTCCTCATACGGACCATCCATCTTTTTTTTTCTTTTCTTTTTCAGTATATTATACGGATCTTACAGATTTTGTAAATGCCACAGCTAACTACGTTAATCTGCCATTCTTTTAACAGAGTAGCCTTTTTTTCTAAAAGGCGCCTTTGAATCTAAACTAGTCGTCTCGGAGTGCCCTCAGTCTCACTTCACTCGCTCTTTGATATAATACCAAAAAAACTCATTCGACCACTCCTAGGGTTTTTACTAAACGGCGGCGTTCAACTAGCGGGCTCGGGAAGGGTAGGTGTAACTTGGATCTGTCACATTTACTACCTGTAAATGTGATAGATCCAAGTTTAACTGTTAAATGGCACAGTAAGCGGAAGGAACTGGAGTTGCTATAGGAACATCTGGGCGTGAAGTTCTATGGTTTTGTGGCGTTCACACCCCAGAAAGGGGGGAAGTGACACTATAGGGACAGTACGAAGATTATTTATAGGAGACAACCTGGGAAAGAGCAGACGCAAGTACCAGGTGTGTCTCCAATGTTTCGGTCCGTATGCCTAACGGCGGGAAGGACCATGAGGTGGAAGGTGGGCTTGTTTCATTGTGTTACGCTGTTGCTAGAGGTCATCCAGGCCGCCAGTCGGATGGCGCCGTTTCGTTAAAAAGGCTAAGCTGTTAATTACATGGCGAATTAAGCTAATTGCTACGATATAGACAACACACTTGATTTGCTTCAAAAATTCCAAACATGAAACCAATAATAACTAATGATCAAAACCGTTTAGATTACAAAATATCCAAGTGATAATTGTGTGGAAAATTTTCCATTGATGCCGAAGACTATCTCAAAGTATAATTTTTATTTATGAATTACACAGTTCAGAAGAATGTTAGAGATTTTAATCATGTTTAGGTTCAACCTATATAATATTCATAAACTGGGAATGACGCCGAAGATTATGTACGTAATGAATACAGTGGCAAACAACAGCCGGTCCACCAGCCAGTCTACCTGATTTAAACGTTTTGCGGGTATCTAGGCAAGTAAAGGTCATAATTTTTATGAGTCTTACCCTCGAAAGCCAGAATAAACAATGACGACCACCAGAAAAGCGACAAAGCAATTAATCTCAACGAGTTCCGTTCCGGATGAGTGAATCAAATGTCTTGGATCCCGTAACGAAATTAATTGGAAAAGAACCGTGAACGAATAATAAAAATCACCTTATTATTCAAGAGGAACATGGATTCTTCGCTAGAGAAGAAATATCTTCAAAAATTTTTTTAAATCACAACATTTTTTTTATTAATTCGCTAGCAAATCATCTATTCGTCATAGAAATTTGGTAAAGCCACTGTAGGGGCAGGCGTGTAAATAGCAATACTCCTGTGGCGGGATGAGAACCTTTTACAACTTGACACGTGGATGCGTGTAAGTCCAACTTCGTCTATAGATAGCCTATGGGAAAGACATGGGGGGCCATTCAACATGAAAACCAATGGGAAAACTGCAAATCGCTTACCGATGCTGCTTCAGGGTCAGTCGCTCGAGCTGCTAGAAGATGCCCGTTTTTCTTATCTTCTTGGTGGCCACCAGTGTCCCAAATATCCAGTCAAACTATATACTGCTGATATCTAGGCTGTTGCGGGATTATAATGCTCCAGAATGGAGATGGTTTTCAAAGTAGGAAGAAAACCAAATTCGACACTCAAAATGCAGCTCACGTGCGGGCGCGGCGAGGTGAATATATCAACTAGTGGGAAGATGGCGTCGCATGCACATATTCGATTCAATTAGTATGGCGCCCTCTGTGAGTTTTCGATATACAGATGTCAAAGGTCTTCCAAGCCATCACATAGACTATTACTAATAATTATTATGCTTTAGGCTAATAGGGGGCGAATATCTGCCACACCATACTCCTTGCCTTGAAAGGTCAAAGGCTTTCAAAAGATGTATACCCTATCAGTATTAACTTAACGGGGTGAAGATGCGCTAAGTGGTAAAATTAAAAAATATAACGGTATGAATACATTACAGAAACTGTCAAGAAAACGATCTGAAAAGATTTTTCAATGCATATAATAGCACTCAGAAATAGAAGAAGTAAGCGATTTATGATAAGAATGTAAATCTAAGTTAAGTTATGATAAAATTATAAGCTAGATATATCATATGTATATTAATAAACTAAACTATTTGTGTTAACTGTTCAACAATCAGAGTTATTCAACTTTGAATTATTGTATGCCTGGGTCATCTTACAAGCATATCATGGAATCTGTAACAAATAAAGTATATAAATCAGATACCAATGTAACTGTCTTTGTAGGTAACAGTTTGGATGTAAAAAAAGATGACATCACTGAGTGTGTAACAGAATTGATTAAGTTAAATTGTAATAAAATCATTTTGTGTGCTTTTCCATATTTAGAAAAATTGTCTAGTAGACAAAATAATTATATTCACATGTTGAATAAGCATGTTCATTTCCTTGTCAGCCATTACAGCGACAAATTAGTTTTTTTTGACATCAACATTTTTGTTGATAAATTAAAAACGACAGGCAATACAGTGTATCTGCCTATTAGGGTAAGACGTCAAATAGCGAGGCTATTATCTTTTACTATAGAGTCAGACATAAATAGTATGTCGAAGGCATGTACTGTAGTTGATATTAGTAGTAATACTAATGTACAGGTTGTCAATAAGTTTAATAACGTTAGCACTTCTGCTATTAATATTTATAGTTTAAACTAGTTTGTAGGACAAGGGAGGGTACCAACAACGAAATAGTTAAGAGTACATCCACCGTCAAGAAGGTACCTTCTTGCTCACACTTAGTTAATTTAAAAAAAGGGGCTAAGCAGAATTCCTTGAAATTATTCCATCAAAATATTCAAGGTTTTTCTGCGAAGCAATTGGAAATAGAACTGTTTTTAGAAAAAAAAATGTTTGAAATTGTTTGTTTTACTGAGCATTGGCTGAAAGATCATGCAATGCTAATTAACTATGAAAATTATACCGTTGGCAGTTGTTTTAACCGAAATATTATGTTGCGTGGAGGTTCACTCATATTAATTAAAAATGGTATCAAATCAAAACCTCGTAAAGATATTGTAGATCTATCAGTCGAACATAATGTTGAACTGTCCTGCGTTGAGCTGGATAAGCATGTTATAGTGTGCGTTTACAGACCCCCCAATTATGGAAACTACTCAATATTTGAATCAGTGATGGAAGATGTTTTGGCAAAACTTGCAACTGGTAATAAACTAGTCATAATCTGTGGTGACTTTAATATAAATATTTTAGAAAATAATTCAGAGAGCAGTAGATTATTAAATCTCTTCAAATCATTTAATTTGTCACATGTGTTTATGAAACCAACCCGAACAACTGTGACTACTGCTACATGTATTGATAATGTTTTTTGTTGTTGCGACTACTTAGACAAAGCCATTATAAATTGTCTGCCTTCGGATCATAGTGGGCTACTGGTAACCTTTGAGGCCAACATATCAATACAACAAGTGCAGATTCAATCCAGACCAATAACATCTGGTAAATTAAATAAATTTAACAGTATTTTAATTAGTAAGTTAAGTGATCAAGACCTCACAGTGAATGATGGTAATATTTTATATAAAAAAGTTTTCTCAGTAGTTCAAACAGAGTTCAATAATACTTTTAAGAAGAAAACTAAAACTATAAGTCCTAAGTTTTTATTCAGTGACTGGGCGACTAAAGGACTCAGGAAAAATAGGGCAAGACTTTACGAGCTGTATGGCCTTAAGCCTTATATTAACACTGAAGCTTTTAATAAGTATGTTGCTACATATTCAAGAATTTTTAGAAATACGTGTAAAGTAGCTAAGGCTTTATACATTGGCAATAAGGTTAAAACCGCAGAAAATAAAATCAAGACAGTTTGGAAAATTATAAACAATGAAACGAATAGGAACAAAAGAAATAATACTGATTACACGCTTGAAACTACACATGGACTTATTAGAGAAAACAAAAAAGTTGCTCAAGAATTTGTAAATTTCTTTACCAGTATCCCAATTAAAACTACTGAAACCTTAAATTCTTCGCCCTCGCTTGCTTCTGGTTTATTAAACGCTAACGTTTCAGCCTGCCCGACTGAATTTAACTTTTCACATATAAACCCAATATCAGTAATAAAAGCTTTTAAGCAAATCAAGATCAAACTGACCGAAGATCTATGGGGGATGTCCATCAAAGTTTGTACCTCCATTATTCAGACTATAGCGCCGTACTTAGCTTTAATTTTTAATTTGTGTGTAGACCAAGGAGTCTTCCCGGATCTAATGAAACATAGCAAGGTTATACCACTTTTTAAATCCGGGGACAGTAAAGACACGAATAATTATAGACCAGTATCGGTGCTGCCGGTTTTCAGCAAGATATTTGAAAAGATAATGCTAAATCAAATGCTCATTCATTTTAATACGAATAACATCCTACACGATAAACAGTATGGTTTTACCAAAGGACGTTGTACGACCGACGTTGGTGTCACCTTATTAAAACACATCTTTGATGCGTGGGAAGAGGCACAAGATGCTATAGGTGTTTTCTGCGACCTGTCGAAAGCGTTTGATTGCGTTAATCATGTAACATTACTTATGAAACTTGAGCATTACGGGCTAGGCCAATCAGCGTTGAGTTAAGTAAAATCTTATTTAAATGATAGACAGCAATTAGTTCAAATAAACGGTGTCAATTCGTCCGGGTTAACCGTGAAAATGGGGGTACCCCAGGGTTCAATTTTGGGTCCTTTCTTATTCCTAGTCTACATTAACGATTTACCCCATCTATTGAATAACAATTTAAACATGGTGTTATTTGCTGATGACACTTCTTTGATTTTTAAGATAAATAGACGTACGAGTAACGTTGACGACGTAAATGACGTCTTGCGACAGGTTCAAAATTGGTTCACGGCTAATAATTTAGTTTTAAATGCTAAAAAGACTAAGTGCGTAAAATTTGCCTTGCCGAATGTCAAAAGTACTGATTGTGACATTATCTTGGGTAGGGAGAAGCTAGAATTTGTCGATAAAACGGTATTCCTAGGGATCACGCTAGACTCAGGGTTGCAATGGGGTCCTCATTTAATATCACTTGCAGGGCGGCTAAGTTCGGCAGCTTATGCTGTTAGAAAAATTCGTCAGTTTACTGATGTAGATACCGCGAGGCTAGTCTATTTTAGCTACTTTCATAGTATAATGTCTTACGGTATCTTACTATGGGGAAGGGCTGCAGACATTGAGTCAATTTTTATTCTGCAAAAACGAGCCATCAGAGCGATATACAATCTTCGCCGGCGCGATTCTCTAAGGGAACTGTTTAAGGACATTAACATCATGACGGTACCTTGTCAATATATTTATGAAAACATCATGTACGTTAGAAAAAATTTACATCTTTTCAGTAAAAACGGCGACAGACATAATTATGTTACTAGAAATAGGGACCAATTAATCCAGCCAGGTTTCAGGCTGGCTAAAGTAGCATCATCTTTTATGGGGTACTGTATAAAATGTTACAATAAAATACCTCCCCACATTCTAGAACTGAATGAGACGAAATTTAAAACTTGTATAAAACGCACACTATGCAGGCAAGCATATTATAAGTTGGGGGATTACATCGCTGATAAAAATGCTTGGCTAAATGCTGGTCCCGCTCCGCAGCCATTAGGGCGCAAAAACAATTAGTGATGGGCAGAAAAGTTTTGCAGTATTGTTGGAGCTGCTGAAGACTGTATGAATATATTTGTATTGTATAAACTCAATTTCTTTTAGTATTATATAACTGCACAGCACATGTGTGAGTACTATGTTCCGACTGTAAATCTACCTATGTGTCGTTGGTTGACTTCTGTGTGCCCTGGCATTTGAGTGTGTCATGCTCTCTCTAATTTCTCTCTGATGGTGGCACATGTGTTGGATCATTCGGTTCCCTCCATAATGGTTGAGCTGAGTGGTGCCGATCCATGCGTCATGTTCGTAAACGGGCGCCATCAGTTGGGATTGGTCAAAACTTAGCTGCCTCGGCCTGTCATTGCATTTTTATGTTGAAATTGTTTGTTACTCTAGACGCTTTTACGTGCACGTCTTTTTGCATCGTTCTCACATATATGTATTTTTTTTTTTTAACAATAATGATGTAACCAAAAACTTGTAATTGAAACTGATGGAAAAGAGTGTCCGTGGAGTTTCTTGCAAATTCTTCTCCATTGAGATCTACTGACGTTTGCGAATTTGCAACTAGAGTCATATTTTTTTGTTGTTTGACAATTCAAAAGTACCTTTAAGGTTTATTTGAAATAAACTATTTTGATTTTTGATTTTGATTTTGTTCTATTGGGTCGGTAAAGTACCGGACGCGACTTTGACTGAAGCTTCTCGAACTATGCCAACCGAACCAGGAAAAAGTTGTGTTATAATGCCTAGTGGCCAATTTAAAGGTGGTAAACAATCTTGACCCAAGAAAACGACAATACCAATCTCTACAGGATGATCAAGTGCGCATCACATCGGACGAACCTGCAGCGTGTGCAAGTACTCAATTTGCCATCTCTTCCAATATGATAATACAAGCTAGATTTTTGCGTTTTTTTTTTTAAATTACCTGTAGTGACGAAGGTATTCGGGAGAGAAATGATACGAACCGATGCTGGAATAACACTGCTTATATTTGGGATAACATACGATTATATAGGCTTGCTTACACATACATAGATATTCTAACATTACTTACATTACTACACTACACCTCCCACGGTGAGGTAAAATAAAATTACAAGTTTTTATTTTATTTCTAAACATACATTTTTTTTATGTAAGTGCATATTATTAATTATGAACGAAAAATACACTGTAATTATTACAAAGTATCGTATAAAGTTATTTTTGTTTTAGCTATTATACAATTTCGTCCTATTTTTGTGAACAATGTCCACTTTTCCATTATTTAATATTTTGACATTTGGTGTTTCATCAGAAATAACTGTAAACGGTCCCGAATACACGCTACTTAACTTATTTCCCATATTATTTTTAATTAAAATTAAATCTAATTAAATCTGAATGAAATTTTACTACCTCCGCATCATTATTTCCGCCAGCCGCGTTCTGCACCACCAAGGTCTCCTCCTTAGTTTGCGATCCACCCATTTCGTGAGTTTTTATATAGATAATTTACTTGCACAAAGTACCGAAATCCACTTATCGCGTTCGCGAGCGCAGTGAGCGTTAAATAACTATTATAATAATAAATCTTAATTAGCTTTCACTTTGACTGATTGTTTGAATAAGTCCATACTAAATATGGCACAGAGGCGTCAGTAACCCGAGCGCGCGCGTGACGGTGCCATCCTGGCAGGGTCGCCATGTAGTGACGAAGGTATTCGGGAAAGAAATGATACGAACCGATGCTGGAATAACACTGCTTATATTTGGGATAACATACGATTATATAGGCTTGCATTACTACACTACAAGCGCTTTTTTCTTCTAGTTCAGAAAAATGCAGATATGTAAGCGGACTGGACATTAAAAATGTGCCGGCGTGGGTACTTCCGGCTGCGGATCCGTCGATAAAATACTAACCCTCAGTTTCCCAGCTAAAAATTATCGCAGAATTAGTATGACAAATTGTCAAGCACGTGTTATCTGCTGTGATTGGTTGAATGAATTTTCAACAGCAAATCACAACAGATAAAGCGTGCTTGACAATTTGTCACATTAATTCTGTGATCATTTTGAGCTGAGAAACTGAGGGTAAGATTCTGTTTTCCCGATACGTGATTGAAACAAGCAGTAGGTAAATTTTCATGAATTTTAGCAACACGATTGCTAACAAATATAGATCATCTGTGGGGAGATGAGTGAATCCATGAGAGGGCAATAGAAGATGCCGAGAAAGCGTAAACGCCTGCAATAGGTACACGAGCGGAAAGCTTATCTCTGACCACGCGGACAAGCTTAGATAAAATCAAAGCGGCGACGAGTTCTAATCGCGCTAGTGTTGTTATTTTTGCGGGAGAAACTTTGGACTTAGCACATAAAAGCCGAACGATGATGTTACCTTCAGCATCAGTCATGTGTAAATAAATACAGCATCAATAACCACTGAAGCGTCGCAGAAAGCTACGATATTCACTACAGATTCTCTAAAAAACGCCAACATGACGGCACATTAAGAGAAAAGAGTGCGGGAAAATCGCGTTCAAAGTTAGTAAAACGAATGGCACAAGGTTCTGGAGGAACTTTGTCCCAGTCTATTTTAGGTAGCCAAAGTTCCTTGATAAGGATTTAAGCGTACAACACGACAGGAGCCACAAGGTCAAGTACGTCAAACGAGCGAGTAACTAGCGATAGAATCGTTCGTTTCGTGCACTTACTGCTTACAGCAATAGTCGTCAAGGACAAATTATCGTTAGGGGGTTCCCAGGATAAGCCAATGATTTTAAAATATTAATATTATTATCTGTACCAGAAAAAAATACTGGCAAGCGAGCGCTCGGGGTCCGTCGTCGCCTCCATCGCCGCTGGCCCAGAGCGGACGGGTGGCGGCCGAGGCTTGAGTCGGCGACATCTCAGTAGTATTGTCATTTTTATAGTCAGAAAAGTGCAATATAGAGTGGTGTTGTTTTTTACAAGTTTTACAAACATAACGTGATTTGCATTTAGTTAGAGTTAAACTTAAACAATTAACACAGCCACGTTTCGATTTAATAAATTCGAAACGAATTTGCGGTGAATCCATATTATTAAATTGTTAACAATGGAACAGCTGATGCTTATTTTTAACCTAAACAAACAAAAAAATCTTCAGCTTTATAATCTTAGTATAGATTTTAACCGACGGCATTACCGGCGCTACTTTTAACGCCCAGAATGTTATTCAGATAATGAACACCTAAACTACGTTTGTCTTGATACTTTTTGACAAGTCTGTCCCAAATTATATTATATAGAGCAAGAACCAGTGAGTGCCAGACCTTCATATTTTAATAAAAGCTGAAAGTTCTTCTATGTGTGTCCCTAGTACAGGTAAGAATGATCCCCACCCATGAAGCTGATGCAGCGGTAGCTTTGGCAGGTAACAGGTAACAAAGGTGTATAAAATTCCACCCCAAATTTTTCATAAAATAAAACAGTTTTTTTTTTTTAATATTTGATTCATCTATACATATAAAATGCTTTGTCCTGAATGACTGACTGACGGATCTACGCACAGCCTAACCCCCTGATCGTAGAGACCTGAAACTTAGAGGGTGTGTTCTTTCTATGACGTAGGCATCCGATAAGTAAGGATTTTTGGAAATTCCACCCCTAAGGGGGTAAAAAAGGGGTTGCAAGTTTGTATGAAAAATCTCATTCCTTCGGCCAAAATTGTTGATACTTAGTACAAATAGTGATCTAAGTAAATGATAAAGGTTATCACTATTAGATTTTTGACACGACCCCCAACTGATGATTTAGGGGGTGTTGAAGTTTTTATGTAAGAATCTGATTTATTGGGTCAGTCAAGTTTACTGACCCAATAAATCAGAACAGAAAACAGAAGCTTGACATAAATACCAACCTAAATAAAGAATAAAGGTTTTCATTATTAGTTTTTCAAAACTACCCTAAAATATTATTTAGGGTTTGTTATTTTTTGGGTTAATAAACATGAAACTTGACATAAATAAACAATGAAGGTTATCATTCTTAGTCTTTTGAAACAGCCCCCAAAAGACGATTAAGGGGGTATAAAAGTGTTTTTGAAGAATGTTATTTCTTGGGTTAATAATTTGAAAGTTGACATAAATACCAATCTAAGTAAGCAATAAAGGTTGTCATTATTAGTTTTTCGAATCTTCTCCCAAAAAGCGATATAGGGTGTGTCAAAGTTTTCTTGGAGAATCATATTTGTTGGGATAAAAAACTTGAAGCTTGACGTAAGTACCAACCTATGAAAACAATAAAGGTTGGGGTTAAGCTAAGAATCTTACTGGACAGGTTTTCGTTTTTGACGTAGGGTTCTAGGGGAGCACCAAGCAGGAATTTTCGGCAATTCAACCTGAAAGACCTAGAAATAGGGTGAAAAGCATGCAGCATTTAATTGTATGGAAAATTTAATTCCGTGGGAATAAAGTAAATAATAGTTGAAATTTACTTAAAACGTATATGTATATGTACGTAACATATGTGGTGGGTTTTTAAAACTACCCACCGGATAGGGTTAAGGAGTGTTAAAGTTTTTTTGAGGAATCTTACTGCGGAAACTTGCTAAGAACGAACTACGAAAAATAGAAAGAGAAGCAAAGTGTGAATAACATATTTGGGTTGCTCAAAACTCTAACTTCAACGGGGCAAAATGGGGTTATTAAGTTTTTAGGGGAGGTTTTTACTTTGTGGCGGTACCCTAAAATTTATCTTATTTAAGTCAAATAACGAATCTTCCCAAACCAATAAACCCTGTATATGTAAGATACCCCATTTTTTATTGATTTAATAATAGCTTATTTTTAGTCGCCTTCACTAACTGCACATAAGAGTCATTTATAGGATAAACAATATCACGCGAACGAAGTCGCGGGCGAAGTGCTAGTAATAATATAAAAACTCGCATTGCTCATTGTCATTTGTTAGTATCTACAACCCTCTGCCGGACACCCCTTAACTATTATAATTTATAATTATACTTACGTTATATTATAAAACCTAAATTTTATATATAATTTTTGGGGGCCGATTAAACTGTGTTTACATAGTAGCCGGACAGTTTCGATGGTTCTATTACTGTGCATCCACTGTTATTAATTTGAAATTGTGCAGTTTATTTTTTTCTTAATCAAGAAGTTTCATTAAATAAATTTTTTAAAGTCTAAGTAACAAATATGTGAATATTAATGAATGTGACTCAATTTTCTAATGATTTAATTTACTTTCAATTGTATCATAATAATTCTATTTTTTTTTTGTTATTATAATTATGTAATGTTCGACACAATGTAAATTGTTTGAGAATAAATAAATGAAATGAAATGAAATATTTAAAACAATATTCAGTAAAATCTTTCTAATACAATGTTAATCATATCGAAAATCTAATAATTTAATTGATGTTATTTTTCATTTTCACGAAGTTTATTATTTTTAATTCTATTAAAATTGTAAAGCTAATGAATTAAAGTAAATAAAATTTTATTGTGTATTATACCATAGGACAATTTTTTTTCAAGATAAGAAAGTTACAGAGAAATACATTTATTTTAATTAAATCTTAATCATTTTCATCGTTGTCGTCAATTTTTTCATATTCCTCGTCACTACTATTCCATTCTGTGGATTGCTCGCCTTAAATATCATTTTCTTCATCTGTTTCTGCAATAGTAAAAAAAAACAAGTTAATTTAATTACAAACAGTTACAAATTAATATACAATAATTTAATATAATTATCGAATACCTGGAACTGTTTTTAGAGATTCGCTGACATAATTCGGTAATTATTGATCCCCTTCAAAACATTTAAAATAGTAGTGGTCATTTTCGAGTATCCAACCATTATTTACTGGTTTATATGCTGTTGGGTTTTGTAAGTGAGCATTGTTCCATATGCTACACATGTAATTCGCTCGCAAAAATTGCTGCAATAGCTCACTTTTGCAAGGTGGTAAACTGCTAGCATCGTGATTTTGCAACTTTTTTCGATTAAAAGCTTCGCTAACATCAGATACTGTATACGAATTAATAAACATTTGTAACCTAGCAGCATCAACTTCATTAATATTATCCATTTTGTATAGATAGCATATAGAACTTTGAATTATATCGAAGATGAATACTTCTTCATTGTTGTCTTCAATGATTTCGCTGTCACCAAACTTCATGAATGCTTGTTGAAATTCTATAAGTTTTTTTAACAACCTAAATGGTTTCAATTTTACTTTTCTGAAAAATGCAGGATTGTAATCACATCCTGTGAAAGCATGTAGTCCAGGTAAGTTACTGTATACGCTCCTTGCTCTCCCAACTACTTTTCACTTTAAATGCGTCTGGCAAGCGGCTACTATGTAAACACAGTTTAATAGGCCCCCAAAAAATTATATATAAAATGTAGGTTTTATAATATAACGTAAGTATAATTATAAATTATATTAATTTGGAGAATTCGGTTCGGAGAATTGCCAAACTTAAGTGGCAGTGGGCAGGGCACATTGCTCGCAGAACGGATGGCCGATGGGGCAGAAAAGTTCTGGAATGGCGACCGCGAACCGTAAGACGATACGTTGGAAGGCCTCCCACTAGGTGGACCGATGCCCTGGTTAAGGTTGCGGAAAGGCGCTGTATGCGAGACGCACGGGATCGGTCAATGTGGCGACGCCTGGGGGAGGCCTATGTCCAGCAGTGGACGTCTTTCGGCTGAAATGATGATGATGATGAATTATAAATTATAATAGTTTAGGGGTGTCCGGCAGAGGTTTGTAACCATACTAACTGTCTGGCAATGAGCAATGCGAGTTTTTATATTATTATTACAGAAATATTAAAAAAAAAATACAGTTTTTATTTTATGACAAATTTGGGATGGAATTTTATACACCTTTGATACCTGTTACCTGCCAAAGCCACCGCTGCCTCAGCTTCATGGGTGGGGATCATTCTTACCTGTACTAGGGACACACATAGAAGAACTTTCAGCTTTTATTAAAATACGAAAGTCTGGCACTCACTGGCTCTTGGACTAATAGGTATTCCTCTGCTGTATAGATGTATGTATATGGTCTTCTTATTTTCACCTACATTTACTTCATTTTGATTATGTCATCTTTTGATTACTGTAAATTTCATTAAACCGATTGAAATGAAATGAATGTAATTTTTACTTAATGATACATGTTAATAGCGACGATGGAGGCAGAACTGGCGCGACTTACTCGCCTAAGCGCTACTATACGCAGCCAGCTTACAAAGTCCGAAAGTACACTGGAGTATAAATTACAAAATTCCTTGGATTACGAAGTAAGTTCACGTCTGACAAGTCTTACAAATTACGAACAAAAATTTGAAATACTACAAAAATAAATCGATTTGCAAACATGTGACGTGGAAGCAGAAGTTGACCAGCGGCATTTTACAGAAGAGCACATATTACAATTAAAGCTTAAGCTGCATGGCTTACGCCCTACACCACCGACAGCACCGTCGACTTACGCTTGGCTTCACGTGAAAGCACATTGGAAACGACACCAAGAATTAACTTTCAACCATTTCAGGAACGAGAAAGTTTCAATAACTTTTTTCAGAGACTAAAAACCTACATGAAGCTAAATAATTGTCACAAGCCACAAATCCAGACCCTCACGCTGCTTAGTTTATTACCACTGGAATTACACCAGAAAGATTACGGCTTGTGCACACCGAACTGTCCTAGTGAACTAGGCTTGGGCTTGGGCCCTCCGCTTTTCCTTGTGTATATAAATGACTTTCCTAGGCACGTGAATCATCCGATGATTCTTTTTGCTGATGACAGTACTTTAGTAGTAAGACAACTTGATGAGAATAACCGCGAGACAGAAATAAAAAATGCATTGAAACAATCGACTGAATGGCTGGACCAAAATAATCTTATCTTAAATTTAAGCAAAACTAAAATTATAAATTTCCGACAAGGAACTGCTTCTACTGCGTCTGATATAATTTTAAATAAGGAAAAAATTGAAGCAGTTTCAAGCACTAAATTTCTAGGCCTAACAATTGACTACAAATTGAATTGGAAAGAACATGCAGCTCTACTAATGGCACGACTTAGTAAATATTCATTTGTTTTATATAAACTTAGCAAAGTAGCTAATAGATCAGCAGTCGTTGCCGCCTATTTTGGTTATGTTGATTCCATACTTCGCTATGGTATAATTTTTTGGGGCAACTCCTGTGAAAAAACCTCTGTTTTCAAGGCACAAAAACGTTGTTTAAGGTCCATATGCAGTTTGAAATCGATAGATAGTTGTAAACCATATTATATTGAGCTCAAAATATTAACACTGCCATGTCTCTATATATATGAAACCGCAATTTTTGTAAAGAAAAATATTGAACTATTTCGCAAAAAAAAAGAACATCATCCTAAATTAACAAGACAAGTTTATCGTCATGAATTGTACTTAAGGCCTTCAAAAACCGCCCTCATGCACAATAGCATACTGTGCATGGCACCTAAAATCTATAACAAATTGCCTAATTCCGTTAAAGATTGTAATTTATTGCAGTTTAAACGAAAATTATATAATTTATTAATCCAAAAATGCTATTATTCAATTACTGAATTTCTTTATGACGGAAATATTTAATTGGCAATTTGATTATTTGCTTATCTGACATTACTTTATATAGCTTCATGTACTTTGCATAATAATATAATATACTTCAGTAATAATGAACGAATTTTCTTAAAAAAGTGTAAGCCCTATGGGTAGTTTTTTGAGCACAATGTTTGTATTTTATAAGACCATGTAACCTCACCAAAAAACACACTTAATAAATGATTTGATTTGATTTGATTTAGGATTCCGCAGCTTGGTTTAAATGATACAACACTATATAGATCTAAAACCGAGCATTTGGGCTAGTCAACATAAATTTATTTCGTGACTTCAAGGCTCACGAGACAGTCATGTCATACTCGTCAGAGTTTTTTTTTTTAACAAAAAACGTTGCCCCACACTAGAAATTTCTTCCTGTATCGTGGGTGCGTTTACAAACATATAAACTCACATACACAACACCCAGAGCCGGAACAACTATCTGTAGGTCATACAAATATTTGTTCCGTGCGGGAATCGAACCCGCGACATGCAGCGCAGCAGTCAATCGCTCAACCACTGCGCCAACCGTACGCCCACAGTTCAAATATTTAGCTCAGGATTGAGAGTTCACCTTTAATAATTGTAAGAAGTCAATCTGTGACATATTTCTTTCCCCTTAAATTTACAAAAGGATTAAATGACACCGATATTCGAACCAAAATACTACAGGAAACAATGGTGACTTTTTTTTGTCTTTATTAATAAAGCAAACACGATTGAACTAGCAAAATCGGAAAGCACCTATATGTCACCAGCAGCTCATTCCTCAAACCAAGGTTTACTACATAATATGAAAACTGTTCAAGCTGTCCTCAAAACCCGCAGTCCAAAGCAAGAGTATAAACCTTCTTATCATTATGCAAGTGTTTTCGTTGTGGCAGCAAAGACCATCAAGTAGGCAAGTGTCGCAACATTAAAGATACGTGTAGCAAATGCAAGAGTGTTGGTCATCTTGCTCGCGTCTGCTTACAACTAACATTCAACCAATTGGAGCCTGAGCACGTGGGGCTGCAGAACACGGACATTACGGACAACTCCTCAAATATAGTCGATGACACCACCCTATGGGATGTGAATTTAATACGATCCAACAACATACAAATTTATGCACGCTATTGGATATGAATTTAATGCGATCCAACAACACAGACAAATTTATGATAAATGTACGCATCAATGACTCGAAACTGAAAATAGAAGTAGATACAAGAGCTTCTCTGTTATCTATCTCTCACAAAGATTTAAAAAAATTGAACACTAGATGAAAGATTTACAAAACTAACACCACGATGAGAATATACAGGAGAAGTCTTCGCACCACTCGGAGTGGCATACGTTACGTGTAAATAAAATTACCAAACACTTGAGGGAAAATTATACATTATCAAACAAGACGATGACCCTTTCTTCGGTCGGGCATGGATACGACCAATCAACTTGGATCTGGAAAATATAAACGTAGTTAATGCTAAAGAACATCTAGAACCTGATAAACTACTTTATGAATACTCGAAGGTATTTGATAGCTTCCTTGGGTGCAGACCTGATTACAAAGCTCATTTGACCCTAAAGGAACAGGTATCACCAGTTTTTGTAAAGCCTAGACGTATACCATACGCTCTTAAAAATAAAGTTGATGATGAAATAGTACGACTCTGCGAACAAGGGGTAATCGCAAAAGTTGATGGCTCTGAGTGGGGAACACCACTGGTTCCTATTGTCAAACCAAATGGCAGTATACGCTTATGCGCGGATTATAAAGTCACCTTAAATAAAGTGATATGGGATGAATACCCTATTCCGATCATGGCGGACATTATGGTAGAGATGGACGTAGGTCAAATATTTTTCCCACTTGATATCAGTCAAGTTTACCTAAACATGACGATGGACGAGGAAAGCGCTCTGATGCAAAGATTATGCACACACAGAGGAACGTTTAAAGTAAATAGACTTATGTTTGGCGTGAAAGTTGCCCCGAATCTATGGCAATAGTTTATAACGATCCATAAACTTTTGCCATAGATTCGCTATGGCAAAAGTTTATGGATCGTTATAAACTATTGCCATAGATTGCTTCATGGAGTAGCTGAAGTGAAATGTTTTTTCGATGAAATAGTAATTCAAGGACATTCAGAAGAACAACTTCTTTCAAGACTACGCTAGGTATTACAAAAATTACAAGAAAAAAATTTGAGACTCATTGAGAATAAATGTCATTTTTTTCAAGAGATATTTGAATATTTGGGTGAATGGACTGCACAAAAATAGAAACAAGGTAAACGCTATGCTAGATACAAATCGCCCCAGCAACATTAACGAACTGCGGACATTTCTAGAAATGACTAATTATTACAATAAGTTCATACCGAATCTAGTTTTAATATTCAGCTCTCTTGACAACCTTGTCAAGAAGGGCATTAAAATATGAATGGACGCATAAATGTGATGAAAGTTTCAAGATCATTAAACAGGAAATCCTATGTGAGAGAGTTTTAATGCATTTTGACCCTGAGAAACCGTTGGTTTTCGCTACAGATGCTTCACCTTTAAGACTTGGAGCAGTTCTATCGCATCGATTATCAGACGGATCTGATCGACCTATTGCTTTTGCAGCACGTTCATTGACGATTAGTGAAAAAAAATACAGTCAGATACAAGACAAAGAAGTGACGTCCTGGAAGAAAATTCATACTCATTACAGACCAGAAACCCACAAAACTTACCGGCGATGAACACAATGAGGCTCTTTCACTATGCACATTTTCTATCTGGTTTTGACTACAAAATTGAATGCAGAACATCGTATGATCATAGCCAGACAGATTATCTATCAAGATCTGTCAAGATTTTCGGTAGAAACAGTAGGCAATAACCAAATTGACGAACATTGCGCATTTCAATTAAATCAGACTGATGAACACAATTGCCATCGACCGTATAAAAATTTCCGAAAAGACCCAACTCGATGATGAATACAATAATTTATTGGAAGCTTTAAGAAATGGTACCTCAGTGAGAAGATACGGCTACAATGACAACTAAATGAACATAAAAAAACTGTTGTATTATAAAAGGAACACGAGTGATGATTCCGGCAAGCCTGAGACAACAGGTTTTAGAAGAACTACACACAGAACAGCTTGAGATAGTAAAAATGAAATCACTGGCGCTTGGATACGTATTCTGGAAAAATTTGGATAAAGACATAGAAGACATGGTTAAAAGCTGTCGAGAATGTCGATTAAAGCAATATGAACCTGCATGCGCGGTTCTTCATCATTGGGACCATCGGGCCCATGACAAATGATCCATGTGGATTTTGCTAGGCCACTTAAGGGTTATTCCTTATTTGTAATAGTGGATGTTTTTACAAATGAGTGGAAATTATAGAAACAAGCTAATGGTGTATCCGCCAACTTAAAGAATTTTTCGTGACATTTGGATTCCCGCTAACTTTAATATCAGACAAAGATTTTCTTCATGTTAACTTCTTTTTAGTTCGCTTCTTAAGCAGTCGGGTTTTTTGATTTTAAGTATTAACTTTATTATTTACAACTGTTTAGTTTTCTAAACAGTAAGAATTACTTTAAAGCATAAAGGTGGCATATATTTTTGTAATCAACACTAAAAACGCTTCAATTGTTTCCCCCACTCAATGGGTTTGGAAGAAAAAGACCCTCACAATATGGCGCTCAAAATCCAACAGTCGAATCCCAATAATCTATGTCCAGCAGTGGACGTCTTTCGGCTGATATGATGATGATGATGAAATCCCAATCACCCTTTCTTTGCAGTTGGGTAAAAAGACTATCTTTTATCATCTGCCTGCTCTTTCCTATTATATTGGGGTCGTCCTGCAGTCTAACTGAATGCAGCAGAAGACCGTTACTTTACATGAAGCGACTGCATATATCTGATCTTTACAACTTAGTGACTAGGTAACACTATATCCCTTGGTTAGACTAGTTGCTAGAATTTTGGGCTCCTCACTAATCGGAACGACTGTTAAAGATTTACGGAGGATAGCTGAGACCAACGGCATAACATGCTTTCCTTGGCGCTGAGCGTCTCAGTATGTAAAAGATAATCACCCAATAAAGGGCCGACTTCGGCAAGCGCTTTGCACGAAATATTTACCGGTGAGGCTGATATAAATTTAGCCACGAGTCTCTCACACAGTGAATACCTTTAAATCTCTCAAATTAAGGATCAAAAGAAGCGCGCAGATGCTTCTCACGCAACCCTTTACATCCGTGTCAAAAGCATGGTATGTTAAACTCTCAATTTGTACATTATTACCATCCCATTATCACCATGTGAAAACCTGTAATGATTCAGTGTTAATAATATAGTAGTTATCCTTAATTTCGGCGATGATAATGTCATCTTCTTTGAAAACGTTCGCGTGAGTCAATAGAGATCATTATTGCTTGTTAGCGTTAAAAATGTAATATAGCTACTTATATAATTTGTTGATTCTTCCTTGAAGTATTGCCGTCTTTGTGACCTACTGGTAGAGTTACTGTAAATAGGTTCTACCACTGCCAAACTAGTTCTGGTAAACAATACTCGTATATCAGCAGTGTACTGATCGTATATTGCAGTTTAGTTATATAGTGTAGTTCAGTTGTCTTTTTTATTTTGCAGATAGACCGTTATGATAACCTGGAAATCTGACTAGCAAAAGTTTACATTTATAAAATTACAGGTTAGATACTTAGGATGTTATAAAGCGCAATTAAACACAACACAAAAAAGACTAAAACAAGCGTACAAGAAAACAGCAACGTACAATTAACATATAATAAAATATATAATAATAATAATCGGCCAATGGCTTAATAACCACGAGCCACTCGACCAACATCTTAGGAGGCTCTCGTTAGGCGGCTGGGTCAAGGGCCTGATCCAGAAAGCAGTATTGCTGGACACGGCTCGTATTGTTAGGAGGTTCCTCTCTCTGGAGCCCTGACCGCCGGTAGCTTGGACCCTGTTCCCGATACCGGTGGACCTCTATTTTTTATATTTTAATGGTTTTTTTTGTGTTTATTTTATAAAAATATTTAAAATGTAGAGAATAAGAAAGCTGTTAAATAAAGGACATAATAATAATAATCTTTATTGTTAAAGAAAGATACATTTTATATCAGATAAACACTGATCTCCACACTAGGATTCCCTGTATCGTGGAGGCCAGTCTCTTTCATCAGAGTTCACAAATAGCCATATATAACAAAAAGGATAAGTTAAAACAAAAACAAAGATAATAAGGGTATGCATGGTATCTTGCAGTGTGTGCAAAAGCGTTAGTCAAGTGACGTTGATGCGAGTATTAAATGTGTATGCGTGTGTGTGGGTGTATGTGTGTGGAGTGGGTGTTTGTATGGTGTGGTGCGTGCATGTGTGTGTGTGTGTGTGTGTGTGTGTGTGTGTGTGTGTGTGTGTGGGGGGTATGTCTCCAAAGCTAACATAAAAGAAAATAAAAATAAATATTAGGTTTTATTTTTACGAAGTGTTAAATAGTGTCTCTGTGTTGCCGTAATCCAGACCTTTTATGTAAGTTTTGATGTCTGATTTGCATTTTGATTTTATCAAGGGTCATAAATTCGCAGGTCCTCACCGGACATGGCAAGTTCGGGAGGTTCCTGCATCGGATCCAAGCGGAAGAGACACGGTGGAGCACACAGTCGAGGTGTGCCCTGCTTGGGCGGAGCACCGCCGTGCCCTCGTGGGGGCGATCGGCGGCGGAGACCTCTCGCGCCGGGCCTTGGTTCAGGCCATGGTCTGGAGCGAGGAGGAGTGGCAGGCGGTCGCCTCCTTCTGCGAAGCAGTAATGCTAGCAAAGGAGGAGGCCGACCGCATCAGGCAACGGCGCCCTCGCCGCCGCCGCCGGGATCCCAATCCCGATATCCAGCCACCGTAGACGCGGGCTCGTGGACAGCGAGCCATGGGTAGCTCGCTGTCCGATCGTCCGGTAACTACCCGGACCGAGCCAAGGCGTCGACGGCGCGCACTGTTCCCGCGCGCCTCAAGGAGTTGTCAGCAATGAGAGGGGCCCAGCTGGGTTGAAGCCTACCGGGGTTCGGGGTTATCCGAAAGGAAGCCAGAGCCCCGGTATGAAGGCTAGAAGGAACGGCGCGGGGTTTTTAGTCAGTACAAGTCTGACACTATCTCCCGCTCCACCCAAGAGCGGGATTTGTCATAAGATGATTTTCCCCGTCAAAAAAAAAATAAAAAATAAAAAGGGGTCATAAATTAATTATATCATTAATCTTATTATAAAGGTGTGGCGCCATATATTGATAACACCTTTTCCCAAAATCAAGTCTACGCTTTGGTTTTCGCCATCTAGGCTTCCTTCGGGAATGTACATTGCAGTCCACCTTGATTAGGGCCTCTTTATGGAACCTTAGGGCTACGGCCATAATGTATATCTGTCGCCCGCGCACTGTACCCGTCTCTTGATATAAGGTGTTTGTTGGAAATCGCCTTACATATTAGCATATACATATTATAAAATTTTAACTCGGCGATGTCTGTGTTTTACAAATTACAGAGAAATTTGTAAAACACAGACAATGTTCAATGTGATGTTTGTGTAATGTCTTTATATCAGCAATGGGTGCCAAAAATAATATTTTTGGATTTTTTGGTTGTCTGATACTGAGGATGTTCGTACGCGGTTGACGCAAAAACGACTGCACGAAATTGGATAGGGTTTTCAAAATTGTATTATTGCTGGTCTACTCGTAACTTAAAATGTACCATTAACATGTACCATACATGTTTTATATTGATACGCCGCCTAGATGTCGAGTTATGGTCCTCGCCAAACTTCTGGGCCGCTCTGAAGTTGGCTTTCCGATGCGCAAGGCACGAAACAGTGCTGTTTTTGTATGAAATTTACTACTGCGCAGCCATTGTAGCCAACTTCAGGGCGGCCAAGAAGTTTGGCGAGAACTATATCTATACAACTAAAGAGTGTTTCCCTTGACTGGTTCAGTACGGGGAATTCGGAATCCATAGGATATGCCAGAAAACTGTCTAAGTAATCTTAGATGCTTTGTTGTGAGAACAATGTTTCCATAATAAAATTTTTGGTCAATTCATCCAAAGTTGTATCTGCCACGTTGACATAAGAGTTCCAGTTTGTACTATTTATTGCGATATACCACACCCACAATATGGGGCCCAAAATTCGCCATGTTTGTTTTTATTTACGTCACTTATCTAAGAACAACTTGGCGGTCAAGACGGATATAACGATGTCTTAATTAAATAAATCCGTTAAGTGGTTTGAAAGATATGAGGTAATTAGCGAGAATGGTTGTTAACCAACTTTAAATCGTTATTATCCTAAACCGCTGTTTGAAATGAAAAATTGTGAATGGAACTGAAAGATGTATTTTAAATACCTATTTAACGATATTTGACATTGTTCGACTTTTTTTTGTTTTGCCTATATAGCGTTTGGTGTTGTTTTGTGTTTGCTGTGGTAAACTTTGGTTACTTTCATATCTTTAATGACACTTGCAAGGTTAAGACAAATCCGTTGACGTAAGAATCATCATACATTCAAACATACATACATAGATTGATAAACACATTACCCACCTTCGGCAGGTGTAAAAGCAACACAAGATAAAAAATCGAATCATCCAATTAACAAAATGATATATGCATTAACTTTAATTGTCTATCTTTTAGTTTGAGGGATCTTGTAAATGTTGATTTAAAAGTTGAAATAAATGCAGGCAGATAGTTTAATTAACCAGAAATAAAAAACAATACCGAAGGTCGAAAACTGGTGGAAAAATTTAAGATTCTCAATTTCGTTATTTAACGTCTTGTTTTATAAAATCTTAATCCTTACTAAAATCGACACTTACAGAAAGGTCTGGTCTACACTTGACCAAAACCGGGAGAAATACAGGGTGGCCAAAAAGTCGTGGATCAAACGAAACAGGGAGACAAAGGAGGTAATTTCCAACAAAAAATCTTTCTCCAGCATGGCCATAACTTCATTGCACGAAAAGATATGAATTACAAATAAAATAAACTGAAATAAGAAAAAAGTTGAATAGAGTAAAATAAAGTACTAAACTAAAATATTAATGTCGAAACATATCTAATAATATAATTTCCTTTCTCTGTAATTTATTCAATATTTATTAGTATATTAAATATAAAGTAAAGTCACTTGTGCTTCCCATTATCGACTATGCTGATGTTTGTTATCCTGATCTATCCCAAGAACTTCTAAATAAATTGGATCGTCTTCTCAACAATTGTATTCGCTTTGTTTTTAGCCTTCGTAAATACGATCACATTTCTTCCTACCGTTCTCAGCTTAACTGGCTGCCTATCCGCCTCAGGAGGTCCCTCAGATCTCTCTGTTTGCTCTTCACTATTATGAACGATCCTTGTGCTCCCGATTATCTAAAAAGTTATTTCAAAGTGTTGGGCAGTTCTCACAGTCGTAACCTTCGAGCTTTTAAAAATCTACTCCTCCAAATTCCTTCACACCGCACCGGTTTTATGTCCAATTCATACGCTGTCTCAACAATAAAGCTCTGGAACGCGCTACCCTTTAGCATTAAATAGGCTGAAACCAAAGTCTCTTTTAAAAGAAAAGTTTGTGACCCCTATTTGAGTCAGACTAAATAGCTCTCATCTAGAGTCAGAAGTTAAGTCATAATAATTATTAACAGGTTTCTCGTTTTTTTTTTATTTTTATTGGTATTTATTAGTTTATTTTATTTGTATATGTGTATTATTAATATTTATGTATTAATTTATTTGTTTATGTGTATTACTATTATTTTTGTACCCATTTCACAAAGTTGTCCTTTTTAACCCAATGGCTGACTGGTAGAGAATGCCTTGTGGCATTAAGTCCGCCTATGTACCACTATTGTACATGAAGTTTAAATAAATAAATAAAAATAAAGTATGTATGTATTTTATGTTATTATGTATAGGTAATTAATATTATTTATGATCTATTGTACACTGACAGTCCTAAATTCTTCTCCTATCGTTCAGCCCGTCCAAAGGTTGTCTGTAAGAGATTTCCCTGTGCGATAAGACCACATTGTACACTTTGTTTTTGAAAATGTTTGTTCTGTATGTTTTATTTTTATGGTGTACATTGAAGAATATAATAAATATCATGGTTTCTGTGGGATATACCACGAGAGCCCCAGAAAAACCTTGAAAATCAGCCTGCTTAGTTTAAATTTGTCGCTAGGGGCGCTGGTGTACTCGTAGAGTGAGATCATCAAAATGACAAAAATCATAGATTTTGTGTCTTTCAGCGCGAGTTTATTTACTATTTTTTTATTGTTGTGAATATTTTCCAAATATGGCAGATAAAAATAGACGGGTTTTACCAACCATTGCTTTAATAGTATTTTATGTCACGGAAAATATTATCCTTCTTTTTTTTCGTTAGTAAAAGGATGTGCGCGAAACTGCAGTACACGATTTTATATTTTATCGTACGTCTACGTCATTCAAAATTCTTGTAATTCAAACTTTGCTTCCGTGTGCGTAGTAATAATTAAGAGCCTGTACCAATTTTTCCACGCTGCTAGTTAAGGTAACTATCGGAGTGCAGTGTGTATGAATGTGAGCGGTCGAACTATCACCGACAGTCGTAGTGTGCGTTTTCACACGGTGCAGCGGGAACAAAAAAAATTGATGCCTACCAGCTAGTATCAAGTACTCCATATTCTTTTTACCTAAGTAATTATGTTCAATACTATGTATGCTACACAACATATCTCTGTTGTTATTAATTAGGGTAACAAATAGATATAAGAAAATAGAGTAATACTAATATATTATTTTGACTTATTACTGTAATGGTACCTTATGGTCATCTTATGGCGATTATAGTATTACGCGGATTTGCTCACGCAAGCGGGTTTTACAAAAAATGATACTACGCATGCGGGGCCAAATTCGAGCCAATCCCATGTACGTGAGCAACTCCGCGTGATACTGAAAAAGTCCTTACTACGAAAATACGGCATTCACTATACGGAATATACCTGTTAGGTTAAAGAACGAAAACCGTCACCGAGAAAAAACATTACTCAGAACGCGTTGTAACCCGGTAATGCACAGACATAAATCTAACTAGATAACGCAAGTCTCTCCATCTGTATGAAAACCAAGCGTGCCACTTTTTCACAAAAAAATTAAAAACAAATTTACTTATCAATGAAAGCAAAATTTGCAATGCCTTGGCCAACTTTTTTATACAGTCTTTACAGCTCAATAAAAGCGACACAGGTAAATCGTCTATAAGCCCTTGAGCGAGACTGAATGCTTCATCACGCTACTCCGCGCGAGCGCAAAAGCGTTTATAAGGCATTATCTAAAAAAAAATTAAGTACTCAAAAATAAAATATAAAAATTGGATTCCATTGATTAAGACCTCACAGAACAATGGCGAAATCTTAGCTGAGTTAAACTTGAGCGTATGAAAATGAGTAATTTACGAAAGCAATTCCATTATTGTCCATGTTTTTTCATAGTATAACGTTAACTGGTTTACCACGGATAAAAACAACATTATAAATGAAAGTTATTTGATTTTTTCACTAACTTTCATTAGCTTAGTGTTGCCGTTTTAAACTTATTCTGCCAAGTGTCAAGTAGTGACTATAGTATGTATATCATTATTGTATTTATTATTAAATTAAAAGGGAGTAAATGTATTAACAATACAGTTTATGTCTAGGTGTAGGTGTTCCTTGCAGGTAGGTAAGAATACTATAGTGTAGTAGAAATAAATAAATTACTTAAAATTAATGATAGGCAAAAGGACTAGTATCCAAGTCAAAAAAATATAGTTTGGTTATTGACTCTTCGATACAACTCAAAGTCGCCTAGTATAAATAAATATACTCTTGCCAAAGAGTATATTTTACATTTCATGCTGGAAAACTAGACAAAGGCAATTATACTAAAGCGATATTGTCCTTTTACTTCCACGAAATTGAATAATATTACCTTAAACACATATTAAAAGTTACCCAGACCACAGATGATATAATAGTCTGGCAAACGAAAGTAGAGACTGAAAAAGCGCGGCAAATTTAAAAATATCATCATAGCAACCCCAAAACTAGTATGAAATACCTAGAATAACCTAATTTGATAATTTAGAATAATTTATTTTACTTCATCTGAATAAAAATACTATAGGCACTTTAGGTAGTAATATTTAAGACATTATGTATCAATATAAAAAAACAGCAATATAATATATGGTTTAACACCACTGACAGCCCCACTTCGTGTCCAACAATTATTGTCCATACCTGGATGCATGGAAGAGATCGCGGAATGCGATAAGGCCGCCCATTGTATGTGTGTTTAGTTTTAAGTTTCCTTTATAAATGTAACTTATGGTGTACAATAAAGTATATAATGATAAATAATAATAATTATCAAAATCTGAATCTAAGACTTCCTTGTGAAAAGATTCATATGAATCACGGGATTGTTTCCTATATTAATAATGAAACTTTCTAAATTATTTTCTGTAATTCTGTCCCTTTCTTTATATTTATTTTCAACATGTATGACATAATCATTTTCTTCTGTACTTCAAGTACTGGTTCTGGGTTCTTATCCTATCTGTCAGCTCTAAATCCTTAAGTTTTTCAATAGTTTTCACTATCTCGTCAACCCCTGCTACATACTCCAGATTTTCTGTGAAAAAATAAAAATGTGTTAAAATTACAATGCAACATTTATTATGGTATAATAAATAACCATAATGTTATGAAGGTTTTACAAAAAGATTAGACTTAAATGATCAGGTAAATAGTGATTACGAATTGAAAAACAATGTATCAACTTAATAGCGTCATACTAACATAAGAAATGTAACACCACACGTAAACAATCTTGTTTATGTTTGAATTCGACGTCTTTCTCCGGATGTTTTCTTAATATTAAGACATCATGCGAAACGACATCTCCCGTAATCCAGTTTTGATTGATTTATAAATTTTTCACTTAATAAATGCTATTATCAAGACCACAACAAATCACCAAAAATTGATGTTGACATTAGTATAGCATTGCCATATAAAAAATTTGCAAATAATTCGAGTCTACTTTCGTTTGCCAGACTCTACTAGCATACAGATGCCTCATCCCATACAAAGAAACCACGCCGATGTAACTAGACGTTTTTCGTCTGATTAAACCGATTATTTTTTGTACATCGTTCGCGTTCGGTTCCGTTCCATGGCGATAGATATATGGTGTTAGCAGCGACTTGCAAGTAAAAAGGAGTTTACTCGATGCATAAATAGTTTTTTCTTTATATACAGTGAAGTTTTATGTGTAATAGTATTTTGTGGCACGTTTTTACAGTTTTATTGCACCAAAATGAGTTACAATACAAATTTAACCAATCGAGTGGAAAGCCTGAGACATTTAAAACCGCGCCATCTATTGACATCAATTTCAAATGATCCGTTCAAATAAAAGGAGAGTTCATTAAACAAGAACATACAATATTTATATTAAATTCGAGAAAATGTTAATTTTACACACAACTGAATAATAACTCGGTGCATGTTGCGATATCTAGTGAGATTTATTTGAACCAAATTAATTCAGAACATGACCCTGAGTTAAACCAGATATGTTTAATTTAATGACGTAGAAATTTGTTCTCAGCTAAAACAATGTATGGGCTTCTGCCATTGTCCTTTCAAATTATTTAACAGTTATTTTATATTCAACATATTCTTACGCGTAGGCGACGGTTTTGCACATGATCAAATTGACTTTTTTCCGCGTGGAAAACATTTTTTTTAAAGTACAAATACAACAAACTTTGAAGTTCAAAATTGATGGCTTACTAGTATACTTTATGCCCAGTCCATACCATTTTTTTGCAGAACATTATTCACTACCAGTAAGCTGAAAAAGCCATTGAAAAACCTGGTATTTCGGGATAACGTAAAAACGTGTGATATGAATTTATTTTTCTAATTTAGTTTGAGCAATTATCAAAAATATTTATTATACAATTACTAGATAAATAGGTATCGTATAAATGTGCATTAAAAGATTTATCATTTATCTTGTAGTTATTGAGAAATTTGCGCTGAAAAGAAACTATTTTCTGTTTTTAGCTCAAGCCACTTTTTAATTTTAATTTTAACCTTACTCGCCAGTGGCGCCAACTGGTGAGCACAAAAAATTAAGCTCTCAGCATCGAGATATAAGTACTAACGTTAGTACTTATATCTCGATGGCTCTCAGTTTGTTGGGGTTCGGCGTCCAGTCTAACAGGATTCAGCCGAGTCCCGGAAAAAAAATAGCATTTAGTAACTATATAAATATTGGTAGTGATTACGATTAATAGAATAGTACCAAACGGAAAAATATTTTTTATAAAATAATTCGCGCTTAATTTAAGATATCGTGATTCTCGAGTAGGTAATCATTTAGCGATGCATTTTATGGATGTTTTTAATGGGGATACCGGCCATGAATTGGCTTAACCTTCGTCGTCTAATATTGTCAGAATATTATCCTAGTAATAATTTCTACATAAAAGTCTATCATCTATCAGGATACCAAAATAGGATAAGCAACAGCAAACTTTGTATAGATTGGCAGTTTCGTTTTTTAGGGTTCTGTAGTTAACAAGGAACCCTTATAGTTTCGCAATGTTCGTCTCTACATACGTCCATGTGTCCCGCCCCAGTTTAGTTCAGAGACTCTTTGTACTAGAAAGCTATAACTTGACTTGTATATTAATGACGCCCACAAAGTGGTAAAATAGTTTTTTTTTTTTTTTTTTTCGTGTACCTCCTGTATAGTAAAGTGGGGATGTATTTTTTTCTCGTGTATCCCATGGTGTGGGGTATCGGTAGATACGCCAAAAATATTGATTAAAAAATACCGAAAACATTCAAAAATATTACGGGTCTGTGAAAACCTTTTTCGATTCAGAGATCCGTTTGCGTAAAATTAAGCTCTAAATGGCTAATTTTTGTAAGACTCATGTGTGTGAGTTATATGAGCTTAATTATTGCTTTTGGATATGTGAAAATATGCACGGCAAAATAGTATATAATTATAGAAATGAAATTAAAAGAAAAACTATCAGAGCTATGTAGGCTTTACAAGTTTACGAGTAATAGATCTATTATGATCTCCATCACTCAAAGGTTTGCTGGCAGAAAATCCATTTGGAGTTAAGCTCGCTTTTGTACATGAATTTTGTTATCCATTTGTTAAAATGTAATGTCTTGTTGTACAATATATAGTCGACCAATTGATAAAATATACTTGGCAAAGTAATAATTTTATATACTGATTTATGCGGACAACAGTTTTCGAACGGCAAAGTTAATTTTGTCCTTTCGTTAGAGCAATTTTCGGTGCTTTCATTGTTTATGAACGTTAGTAAAGTTACCTATTTATTTTGATGAATATAAAAATTTATACGGAACGATTCAGACTCGCACTTGGCCGGTTGATGTTAAAAAAACTAACATGGCGGATTTTGGGCACATATTGTGCGGGTCCTTATTTTTATTTTTCGTCAGAATCCATCGAGTAGGGTATCGAAATTAAGGGTTTTAAGAGGTGGTTATAAAAATATATACCACTTATATGTTAAATAGTAATTCGAAAAAAATTAATAGTAAATAAAAATTTAATTTAAAAATCAAGAACCCGACTGCTTTAGAAACAAACTAAAAAGATGTAAACAAGAATAAAATCATGCTTTGCAGTCGGAGGATACATATTCGCGAGCTGGCTAACCACCTGATCCTCCGACTGCACAGCATGATTTTCTTCTTGTTTACATCTTTTTAGTTTGTTTCATTTTTGCTTTGTAAATTAACTTTTTTTGACTGTTTTTTTCTCGTGATTATCTTACTCTTGACCTCGATCTTTTCTGCCGGGCGAGCACGGCCTCTGTAATAGGCTTGAGTCACACAATATGACAGTTTTTGTTCCCAAACTGTTTTAAAAATGTTTGAGTCAAGTCTGTCACAATAGGCCGTGCTACCATGTATCAAATGGGCCCAGAGAGACTTGTCACTCTTTTTCTGAAGGCTGACGACGGTTGTTGGATTAAGTTTCACTGAAAATAACACGTAGAATAACATAGTAAGTTTTGTACAACATAACCGCTAAATAAATAAATGTAAGGTCAAAATGGAATGTTAATTGTGTATGGTTTCCTGTCAGCAATGGCGTAATATTTAAACAAATAATTATGAGTAAGCGATACTTCACGGACCACGGTTTTTACCACCGCAAAGATTTCCTAGCTAGAAATTTTTTGGTTTTACCTGAGCGTTACCACGGGTTGGCCGTGAATTTAGGCATTTCGAATAATATAATAAAGAATTGGAACCTAAAGTAGTCATCACAGGAACATAAGTAGGTTACCTCATCTTAAAATAAGATTATTAGAGTTTTTTGGGGATTTTTGTTAGTGGGCCACAAAATATTTAAAGTTTAATAACAAAAGTTTTAAGTTCAATAAATATAAGGCACGTTTTTCTTCATCGTTTCGGTGGAAGCGAAACGCACAGGACCGATCAGTGTGGCGACGCTTGGGGGAGGCCTATGTCCAGCAGTGGGCGTCTTTCGGCTGAAATGATTATGATGATGATGATCGATAGTACAGAAATTTTGTGGACCTAATACTTCGCCACATCCACGTAATCGTTATTGGCAGCGCATAGTTCACCTTGACTGGGCGGACTTGGGAATCTGAGGGCAGGGAAGTATACGAGACTAATATGCAGTTTTTATCTGAACTCTTTTACCTTTATGTCGAAATATCCCCACTTAAGTAAATTGGCTAGAGGTGAATTTTATTATTTATTTACCACTACATGATAATCATTTACGCATAGATGAGTAACTCACTGATCAAGTAAGTAACTACTTTCAACATATTACAAAGAAAACGCAAGGCCAAAAAAATTGTCAAGTCATCGTTGGTCAGTCATCTTTGATTTCAGTAATCATCAAATAGTACTCTAAAATTGATTGGGTTAAGGTCATCTTCACATTAGACGAGTCACAATGTTATTACACGAACGATTAAAGTTCAGAAGCTTAGACCATCATCATTTAAAAAACCGGCCAAGTGAGAGACTGACTCGCGCAAAGAGGGTTCCGTATAAGCAGCTACATTACATACATATCTTCCTGCCCTTATCTCATGTTACTTGGGGTTGGTGCTACAAGTTTTCTTCTTCCATACCGTCCTGTACCCTGTCGAAAGAAAATGGAGTCGCTATCACTGACTCCCTCTTCTTTCATATCGCTCCTCACACAGTCCATCCATCTTTGCATTAGCCTTCCTCTCCCTCACCATCCATCCACATTTATATTCATAACTCTTTTAGTAGCATGCGTTTTATCCCTCCTCATCACATGACTATACCAGGTACTAATGTTCAAACCACGTAAGGTTCGTACCAATTACTAAAGTTCATAAATAATGAAAGTACAGAACATTGCTCAAACGTACGGACAAAATTAACTTTGCCGTTCGAAAACTGTTGTTCTTATACATCAATATACAAAATTTTTACTTTTTAAGTACATTTTATAAGTTCGTCGACTATTACTCGTAAACTTGTAATTCCTTCTTAGCTGTGAAAGCTTAGTTTAATTTCGTTATACTACTGCCGTGAATTTTTCACATATCCAAAAGCAACCATTTAGCTGGCAAGCACACTTGATTAAAATTAAAATAAGCAATTTAAAGCTTAATTTTACGCAAACAGATTTCTGAATCGAAAAATGTTTTTCACAAACCCGTAATATTTTTGAATTGCCTATCCAACGATCCCCACACTATGTGAGAGATGAGAAAGAAAAAACATCACCACTCATTTTTATCATGATTCTATTATACCACTTTGTCGGCGTGATTATATATATATCCATGCCAAATTATACCTTTCTTGCACTAAGAGTCTCTGAGCTAAGCTGCGGACGGACGGACGGACGGACAGAAGGACATGGCGAAATTACAAGGGTTCCTTTTTGACTACGGAATCCTAAAATAGCTAACAAGGGTGTTGTAAGTTACTTGGAATGGAACTTAATAACGACTCTTTATGTTCTTAATAAAATATCCATCGGTCACCTAGCTAAGTAGGTAAGTCGAAAAGGCTGATAAAATGGCAAGTGATAATAATAGGCAGCAACCTCTCACGCAACGACAATATAACCACTTGACGGCGCATACAGTGCCCTGACGCTCGAAAACTATTAGTATTTTGTCGCCTATGTAAAGGCTTCGGTACTAGTAACCATTTTAGTTGTGTCCAGTTATTAGACCTGTATGTACGCTAAATAAATACACATTGTTTAATCTTTTTATTGCAATTATAACGCATCAAAATGCCCTCATGCGCGGTAAAGGGGTATGGGAAACATGCCAAGACATCTAGTTACAAAAAGGGTGGCATAACTTTTCATCGGTTAATAAACAGTACGAAAATTATTTTTGATTTTATCAGATTATGAGACACCGCAAGGATCTACTTAAAATGGTGGATGGGGTAAACGAGCACACTTTTAATTCCCACGTTGATGTCTTTTGGAAAAGTCTCGCTCTTTCACTAGACAATTCTAATGCTTCTATCCCTTTCTCTCCCTTTGTATTTTTATCGTAAATATCTGTGCTGTTACTTTTAATAGCTGAAGTCGATATCGATAATAATAAAATTAAACTGAATAAAAAATGTATTAAAAAATATCTATCTGCTTTTAACCGACTTAAAAAAGGAGGAGGTTCTCAGTTCGTCGAATTTTTCTTATATATTATGTTCCCGGATTACTCGTAGACGGCTTGACCGATTTGGAAAAATACTTTTTGTTCCTCTATGTCCCCGACATACATATTTATTTTTGTAATTGATTGATTTTGATTAAATAATATTTGTATGATTTTAATTGAGTATTTTTAATAATGTTAAAATCCATTTTATCGATATCGACAATTTTCCCTTAATCGAGTTGATCAACCCTAACGATAGCCATACGATATATTCCCTTTATGTCGAGTCCCGTTATGTCGAGCCTGGAAGTCTATTGTTCTCCAAAGTTGATATTTTATTTTTTTATTGATATTTTACGCTTTCTGTTACCTTTATGTCGAGTTTGGTGAACAGGTACAGTCAGGGATGTAAATTAAAAGCCAATGGCATAAAAATATTGTTTTATTATTTGTTCTATTACTTGTTTTCATATATATATATCTAATCTTTCATAATCTAAACATATAAATCACAGTATAATCCACACGTACATAAATAATTCTTCTAAAAAATAACTTTCTTAATCTAAATAAATCACAGTATAATCATCACTATTGTTGCAAATGTTAAACAGCATAGTTTCACAGTAAAAATAATTCTTCTTATAAAAGTAACTTTCTTAATCTAAATAAATCACAGTATAATCATCACGTATATAAATAATTATTCTAAAAAATAACTTTCTTAATCGAAATAAATCACAGTATAATCATCACTATTGTTGCAAATGTTAAACAGTATGTTTTACAGTAAAAAATAATTCTTCTTAAAAAAGTAACTTTCTTAATCTAAATAAATCACAGTATAAAAACCACTATTAGTGAAAATGTAAAAAAAGATATAGCTTTATAATAAGTAAATAATTCTTTTAAATTAGCTTTATTGCTTTACGCTATATCGTTGTATCAACCTAGGTAACATGTATATTTTAAATAATTAAAAGATAATCACTTATCAACTCTTACAGTTGATAGGCGTTTAAGATTTTTATACTGTGATTTATTTAGATTAAGAAAGTTACTTTTTTAAGAAGAATTATTTTTTACTGTAAAACTATGCTGTTTAACATTTGCAACAATAGTGATGATTATACTGTGATTTATATGTTTAGATTATGAAAGATTAGATATATATATGAAAATAAGTAATAGAACAAATAATAAAACAATGTTTTTATGCCATTGGCTTTTAATTTACATCCCTGACTGTACCTGTTCACCAAACTCGACATAAAGGTAATAGAAAGCGTAAAATATCAATACTTTGGAGAACAATAGACTTCCAGGCTCGACATAACGGGACTCGACATAAAGGGAATATATCAGCCATACCTACGCAACTTACTTTGAACTGACCAATTGCAGGCGCGCGTTCTTCCTCGTCCCCCGGCCCGCGGTAGTGAGTCGTGTGCTTAGAAGAAATCGGCCTATAAGCTCTCTAGTGGTTATATTCTCTTTGCTCTCACGTTATGATTTCAATTAAATAATGGAGAAACCTCGCAGAGATAATCTGAATCGCAACCTGGGAAAGGTGAACAGCAGATTTTGTACAGCATACTTTTTTTGTTGATTGGTTATAGAATCTGTACCACTTATTAAAAAAGATTTTAATAAATAAAATCGGACACTAAACGCAGTTATGTTTTTATAAGTTACCTTATGTAAAATAACACAAATAATGAAATGATAATTAATTACTTAGAAATAGAAAAACATGAAATATAATCAAACTTATCACTATCAATTCCGCTGCTGGACAGTGCTAAATGGTATGTCCTTATGCACTGAGTAGTTACGATCCCCATCTCAATCTATCAACTTAAGACGACGACTAACGCCAATGACCGCCTCAGATCAAAATACAGATAGTTAAATTGTATTTGAGATGGTGTCGATTTTATTAAAATATGCCTAGCGGTTTTGGTGCGCTTGTCGTGTTTTTGTACGTTTTAGACATAATTTTACAAATTCATTACAATACGAATAAAACTCAATTTACTTAGATCAAATTATTAAGAAAATGTTCTAATATAACATACATTTTTTCCAAAAAATTACGACTAGCCGTTTAGACGTGATTCTCATTTTAAAATCTGCTCTTCAGGGGTATCTGCGCTTTAATGGTAAGTAAAACACTATACTTAAAGATGTCAACAAACAATTTAGAACATTTACTTCACACATTATGTAACAATATGTAATGTTTACCTACATGTTACAATCTAAATTGGTACACTAGTACATAACCTTAAAAAATAAAACTGGTTATAACTTTTACGTCCCAAGTTCTAAAAATCTAAGAATTTCAAAAGGGCTTATCTATCATATTAACTACCAATTTAAACAAAAAATATTCCAAAATACGACATTTTATTACCTGTACGAATCTATCTATATATATCCTATACAAATCTTCCGTTCATCTTTATCAACACCTCTTCTTATTTTGACGTGTCGGTTTGAACAATACCTATTCTACCACGTAAAAAACATCATGCAATTTCAAAAATATTAGCCAAATAGCAAGGTGGTAACGGGGGCTAGCTAAGATTTGAAAAACTGGTGATCAATGTTTTATTTAAACCCACAAAAGCCTTTTTTTAAATAAAAAGGGGGAAACAATTAGAAACAGCAAGAAAAGTAACGAAATGTTACCAAATCCTTCAATACTCATAAAACCTTCGAAAAACAAATAGCGGACACTCAAAAAACACTTCTCACGTGCTCAAACAATCAATAATTAGCCATGAACTCTCAATAAAAGGTGAAAAATACAAATCTGCTGACTCATCCTGGCTCCTTTATAACACTTGCTAAATACTTGAAGACACTGAACTGACTGGGTGAAGGCCATTCTGACACTTTTATCATGATTGTCACGATAAATAGTCGTCCTACACAATTAAGTGAACCAACTGACAGTATTGTAGCGTTCTTACGAAAAATTGTATAGGCTCTAAGTAGTCTGTCATTGCATCAGTTTAAAAAGGCATTATAGAGGGTGGGGGGTAAAAAAAACTAAGTATAGATTCTTTTGTATGTGTGTTTCTTCTTTTCTGTGGTATTCTTCTATCTTTGGTAAGCCCTCACATATTTCTTTTAGTTTGGATGGAAACTATCTATTTCGTCCCGCCTGTACCTTATTACGCATAAGCATATTACGAGTATGTGGCCACTGTCTGAGATACAACCCTCATATCTATGAGAAATATAGAAATATATGCGCCGTAATCCAACTTGCAGGCCCATTGCTTGTTGATAGATCACACAAGTCTTCGAATATTTAGTCCCAAGTCATGCAGATTTTATGCCATATCGAACATACCTTTATAAAATATGCAGACAATTCACAAACAATCACTAACACTCATTTATGAACAACCACTTACAGTAGTGTCAGCCAGTCTCAGGATAGTGTTTTAGTCGTGATATCAAAATGGTGCAATCGCTTGCTATTTATAAAAGCATTGTTGCTTAGCAAAAATACAACATTATCATAATGAAGATTTGGCCCTTATAAAAAAAAACCGAAATTTACTTTTTGCGAAGACGTAAAAAACATTTTGACGTCTACAAAATTTTATAGAAGATTTTTGAAGCGTAAAACCATTTCTACCTGATTATCGTACTACAAAAATATCAATAATAATTGGCACCATAAAAAAAACTTAAATTGAATGCCAATACTTTTTCCTACAAATTTCGAACTTTTTGCAGCCTAATTGCGCAAGTGAATTCGGCAAGATGCCAAAAAATTTTGGACGCTTTCATTGGTGAAACTCTTTTCTCTTATGAATGTCGTTACATTAATTTCATGATATTCATTTAATCATTTTGGTATTTTACTCTTTGAGTTCGAATTAACTTTGTACATTTTGAACTTTATGCAGCTTGGAGGGACTCGTTGCAAAATAATAAGACTCACACGAGTCACACGTGTTGACCATCAAGTTAAGGCAATACTTACCGAGGTCTATCCGTGAATGTTTGACCACAATTACAATCAAGATTTCTTGGGGCCTCGTGAACCACGTAAAGCTGTTGGTCCTGGCTGATATTTGTACATGTCTGTAGTCTTTACGGGTAGTCAGAAACCCGAAATACTGATAGTATAAATTAATTAGTCGTTGCATGTAAAATTCTGTTGCATTTGGTTAAAGTGAAACCGACCCAAAATTTTCTGTTAAGAAAGGTGTCATCAGATTGATGGTTAGGTGCTAAACTCGTAGCTCATCAGAAACTGACTTCAAAAGAACGAAAAAAAAAATAACAAAAAGAAGATGTAGAAGAAGAAGCGCTAGATATGACGCATACCACAGAGAGAGACATAGTACCATTCCATTATATGACAGAGCTACACGACCGAAAGCAGTCGTACCGGCTTGGCAATGCAGGATCGAGCGTCGTATTGGTGGGGCCAGAGCACTCATTGGCAAACTAATTTGTTTCAGGGAGGGAAATACTCGCCCAAGAGAGAAGAAAAGTGATGCGCTTTGTGAGACGGGCCTTTTCGGGGACTGAAGACATATCCCATGTCACAGAGAGCTTCGACTTCCTATAACAAAAAGTGTATGCATCAGCAAATCGCATTCGTAGATATAGGCGGCGTGTGGAGCGATATACCCAGAATCACACATTCCAAAAAAAATTAAGGTGAGTTTACTTAAATTAGATCGTTTGGTGTCTCAGTTCCAGCCAGCCTTAGAGTCAGTCAGAGTGGTTTGCTACCCAAGTTTCTTACAACAGGAATTATTCACCTGCTCCAAAAGAACGGATCTGACAACATGTTGGATAGATTATAAGAAGGCCTGTGATTCGGTGCCTCACACATGGCTCATTAGGGTGCTAGAATTGTATAAAATAGATACAACTCTACGCACCAACATTAACATTATAAGCGGGATATTTACCATGTTTACTGTTTGTTTCGAATTTCCGATATTTCGGTGCTATTGCAAGCACCATGGTCACGGGTTTATCCGTGACCATGGCGCTTGCAACATGTATATTCCAGGGCGATAGTTTCAGTCCACTTTGGTTTTGCCTAGCCCTGAATCCACTGAGCAAGCTGCTGAAGAATTCCGGGCAAGGCTATCGGTTGAAGAGAGGTGGTCAAGTTATTTCTCACTTCCCTTACATGGATGAAGCTAAATCTGTTTGTCCCCGGCAATCTTCGGCTGATGGGGCTACTAAAAGTAACTGAAACTTTTAGTAGGGCCATCTCATGTAAAGCGAGGGGAGATTGTGGAATCCGTAGGAATTCAACTCGCGGATTCCATAAATTTGAAATCCCTCTCTCCAAACGAAACCTATTAGTATTTGGAAATGTCGGTAGCGTTAGGTATCAACACTACTGACATGAAGCAATCGTTGAAGGAACGCTTCTTCCTGAAGAAGGTATTCCATAGGTACCAAGGATCAAGGGCAAGCTGAATCAAGATTCAGAAAGACTTCTGGACACGGCTCGTATTGTTAGGAGGTTCCCCTCTCTGGAGCCCTGACCGCCGGTAGCTTGGACCCTGTTCCCGATATTGGTTGGGCCTCTATTTTGTATAACTTAAAAGATTTTTAATTTAAAATAAGAAAACAGTTAAACAAAGGACAATAACTATAATACCAGATGATGACACCCATCAATCTTAGTACTTTACAATGTGCAATATTTCACGCTATATTTTCCTAGTACATAAACTTAAGTAAATAATTATGTAGTACCTGTCGAGTTATTATGTGTTAATTTCTAGTCCGGTCAGGTACAAGTATTTATCTTGTGAGAATCAACTTGTACAGATAATGTCAGGAGTTTAAAGGATTAGTAGATACGGTGTGTTTGTGTACAGTTCTGAAGCATTCCTGGCTTAGTGTTTTTGTGACAGGCTTTTGAAAGAGCTTTACAATGGAACCCCCATGTTACTGCCATGCTATTGCATACTCAACCTAAAATGTACCCGTTGCTATTACACAGGCCTTCTCTATATTCTTACAAAGAAGAGGCCTATGTCCTCTCAGTCGTGGGTCTTAGTCTCAGTATAAATAAGGACAAACAGTACGGCAACTGCCTACAAACGCTTGAAACAGCACACTCACACAAACATGCACATCGACGAGACCCCTAAGCGGCTCGCACTACTGATAGCGTCGCGACTACCGCTTAGGGGTCTCATCGATGCGCATGTTTGTGTGAGTATGCCGTTTCGAGCGGTTGTTGGTAGTTTCCATACAGTTCGTCCATAGTTATACCGGGTCTTAGTTGCTAGTTTTGGATTTCAAAAGTCTGAAATGTTTGCTTCTAGGACATGCCGGTTTGCTCAAGATTTGGTCGTTTCTTTTTGAGCAGCTTTGGGTAAGACCTTGAACTCCTAAGTCACAGCCGATAGCTGGCCAACCGACAGGTCAAGTCAGCATGACGTTAATAAAATAAATTCCAAATTGTCATACTTTTCTTAAAAGGTTGGAGTTAATATGTTAAATAAGTTACAGGAAAAAAAACCTTTCTTCGGTGACATTGTCTCACCTTGAAAATAAGCCCAAAGTCCAAAAAGGTAAAGGAACCCGATTCAAGAACCGCTTTTTGTTAAGATTCATTAAGAATCTGCTAATAAGAACTCGTTTTATTGATCTTTTTATCACGTCTGCACCTGTGTGTTTTTGTATTTGTATATCTTTCTGTGCCGTTATAGCTCCTAAATGGATGACCCAATATTGATTTCGTTTTGAAAGGTGTCTTTAGCAATGTTTGATGAAAATCAAAGAAAACAAAAGAAAAGAAAGAAAGAAAACTAGTTTATTTGGCACACACAGATACACAATGCAGCTACAAAAAAGGGAACTTAACAAGTCCAGCCGTACAAAAGTTATGGGCGTATTACTGTTTGAATCGGGATGTTTTGTAAGATATCGCGTCATAATTACGTGTTCAATATATTCTTGATCGAAGCGTGACTGCTGCTAGATAAATTATGTAGTATGAAATAAAAATGTGTCGGGGGTTTTTAAATTTGACTTGTGTGAGATGAATGTGTGATTGTCATTTTTGTGTTCTATTTTATCGTGCTCTTTTTTGTTAACATGTTTTTATTTGTTTAATGATAAGATTAACTGATTTCTTTGTATGGGGTTATCTCCGGAAGTCCTGAGGCTTAACATAAAAGGTCAATCTAAACGACGATGATAATCGAAAGGGTTATTCCCAAAGTACTCCAAAAAGAGTTGCCAAACTGCTCCATGAAAAATATAATATTTTTAATTAGGTTTCATTCTACTCCATGATAATATTAAAATGTTCTCAAAGTACTCCTCACCATTTCTATCAAAAAGTTAATTTAAATATGTACCGGATTACTATAAAAGGGTAGCTGACGTACAGTATACATTACGTTATAATAAAATGCTAAACTTAAGTCTTTCTTTTAAGAATTTTTGTGACTGACTGTAATGAAATATATGTATTTTATAGGTAATTATGTAGAATTGATAACGAATAATCGGTAGAGTACTTTGAGAATAATTTCAAATACCTATGGAGCAGAATAATAAGTATTTTTAAATAATAATAATTCCTTGGAGTAACTTGGGAATTAATGTATGAGATTCTTATCCTTTTAGCAACAAACGATCACGTGACTTTTCCACAGCGTACCAATCGCTATCGCAACGCAATCAGAGTCTTTAGACAAGTGATATAATATCAATATATAATATCACTTGTCTAAAGACTCTGATTCGACTATAAAGATTTTCCACAGATACACAGCTACACTATTGCTGAGAGCCAAAAGCTAGTGTGAAAAATCATATAATGATGTAATTTTATTACAAACAAATTGTTTCGAACTTATCGTATTATTCGTGGACAGTATCGTTAGTTCATTTACTAATATAAAACCAAATTCTAAGTAGGTACCATTGACCACCTTATTTGAAACTGCCAATATCCAACTAACCCAACCAAAAGCAATCAACCTGCTATAAATAAATGCTAATCTACAGCTTTATACAATTAATTAACGATTTTAATTGTTGTATCGTACGTGAAGATCGTTGACCTTGGCCTTCGGGTCGATGCGACGCGTGACAAGGTGCGACAAAGTGACGCGGGATCTGCAAAGAGCGTGGTTGCATAACTGACACTATGAGCGGACGTAAGAGATTAGAAGTGATGTGCCTAAGTTAATTGGTAGTAAGTATATCTATACATATAAATAAAATTGGAGTGTCTGTTTGTAATATTGAAATAACCGTTTTCTACTACATGTATTTGAATATATATACGGTACATACACCAAAGAATTTTTTTATTCAATTTTTGTCTGTCTATCTGTCTGTCTGTCTGTCTGTTTGTTCCGGCTAATCTCTGAAATGGCTGGACCGATTTTGACGGGACTTTTATTGGCAGGTAGCTGATGTAATAAGTAGTAACTTAGGCTACGTTTATTTTAGAAAAATTCTTTTATTTTAGAAATTTGTTAGGCGGAACGAAGTTCGCCGGGTCAGCTAGTTGATAATAAAGTAGTAGCTTAAACCAATTTGGCTTTCAACATTCTTATTTTTGACGCGTTAAAAATAATCTAGTTCCAGAAACCAAGGATAAGCCAGAAATCGGAAATTAAGACACTCTAATAATAAATAGTCAGACCAAATTTCGGTCAGGGCACAGCGGCCAATCTCAACGGAAAATAACCAATACCGCGGGAGATATTATAGCGCATAAGTGTGTGTGATAACACAGGTGTATCTCTGTTCAAGTGAGGTGCAGATACCACTAAGTAGCTGATTTTAAAATGTGAATCACATCTAAACGACTAGTCAGTGTAACATATATTTTTTGGAAAAAATATATGTTACATTAGATTTTTTTTTAATAATTTGATTTTAGAAAATTTTGGGTTTCATTCGTATAACTTGTAAAGTTATGTCTAATACGACAATCGCACCAAAACCGCCAGACGTATTTTAATGAAATTGCCACCATCTCAAAGACAATTTAATATCTACATCTTGATCTAAGGCAATTTTCAAAAGATTCAAGTCATAAGGAAACTTTAAAAAACTACTGAGTTTTGGATCGCGCGGGTGTGAAACGAGTGCGAGTTTTGTTCCCTCAAGGTCGTTGGCAACTGTCGTCGTCTTATCTCTCAAAGTTTGATGGGACGACCACTCGACACGACGAACAACGGGTAAATTGAATAATTCCAACTTCTAAACTACGATCTGCCACTAAGAAATTCCTAAAGGAAAAACCCAATAACACTTTGCTTGACCTGGGAAATGAACCCGGGCTTCCACGCTCAGCAGTCACGAAACCAACGGGGCAGTTTACGACGGTTTGGTATGAACAATTTTATTTTGTATTGGGCAAACTTTTTGCAGAAGGTGTCAATTTTAATGTTGTGATACAATTTTTCGATTCGATTCGAACCGACTTAGATTTCTATCGATTGACAAAGTACGATGAAACTTACTTGTATTGGGTACTTATGTTACATTGCCAATAGACTCCTCATTGATGAACAGTTTCATCAGGCGAAAGAAGAATCTAACAATCAGTTTATCACTCATCAATCTCTTTTTAACCGACTACCGAAGGAGGATATTGTGTTTATCAGTCTATGTCTGTATGTATGTGTGTTTGTTTCTATGTGGCGGTCTAGAGAACAACCGCGTTGACCAATTTAGATGATTCTTACGTCAATCGTGTTTTCTTAACCTTGCGAGTGTCACTGGCTACATTAAAAATGGAAAATAGAAATTGATGAATTTCGGGCGCCATATTGTGGGTCTTCCAGTCCCATCGGGGGTATCAAAATAATGGGCTTTTCTTAAACCTCACCTCACCTCACCTCTTCACCTCTTGTGGTCTAAAAATATATAACACTTTTAGATTAAATGTGCCTAATTTGAATAAAAAAGTTTATCTAAAAAGTTAGAAATAAAAAAGTTAATTCAAAAAATAAAAAATCCCGACTACTAAGCGAGACATTAACAAGAAAAAAATGATACTGTGCAGTCGGAGGATACATCAGGTTTTGGTCAGCCAGCTCGCGAATATGTATCCTCCGACTGAACAGAATGATTTTCTACTTGTTTACGTCTTTTTAGTTCGTTTCTTAAAAGCAGTCCAGTTTTCTTTTTTATTTTGTGAATCAACTTTCTTTTATTCTTGAATATCATTATGTATGATTGCAATTATGAAATTCAATTTTAATATTGACATACAATTTATTTAAAGTAGTCAATCTAAGATCGTAGGTATTTTTTCTTGCTTATTTAATTTTATTGTATTTTATCTCAATTTTAACTTTTATCAAATTTTAATATTTATCATTTTATGTATATTTTTTTATTTCAATTATTTGAATAATAATCCCATAGTTGAAATCTATGGGAGTCTAGCCTTTTTGCAACAAGTTGAGAAGAGGCTACACAGATGAAGATGAATTATGAATAATTCATCATCTACAGCCTGCTGCTGGACCTCATGAATAAATAATAGGTAATAATAAATTTAAGATGTTCCTAAAGTTCATACGCTATGCGATTGAGCCATGGTCAACCTCACAAGTATTACCCACTATGGCATTAAAACCGTGAGATTGAAATGACGACATCAAAATTATGTATAACAGCAAAAAAGAGGTGTTATTGCACGTGATTCATCTGTATATTTCTAGAATTTGGCAAAAAAATCACACAGTTGAAATCTGTGTAGCCTTTTCGCAACTATCAAAATGGGAAATGACTACACTGGTAAAAATAAATGATGAATAATTCATTATCTACTGAATGAATTATTCATTGAATCTCAATTTTAACTTTCATCCAATTTTAATTTTGATCATTTAATGTACAATTTTTCTTTCAATTATTTGAATAATAATCACATAGTTGACATCTGTCTATCCTTTTTGCAACAAGTTGAGAAGAGGCTACACAGATGAAGATAAATTATGAATAATTCATTATCTACAGTCTGCTGCTTTGCCTCATTAATAAATAATAGGTAATAAAACATTTTAGATATTCATAAAGTTCATAAATTAGCGCCTTAAGAAATTAAGGATTTTTTGTGCAACAAGCTTTGCGATTATGCCATGGTCAACCTTACAAGTATTACCTGCTATGGCGTTCAAAACATAAAATTGAAATGACGACATCAAAATTACGTCTAACAGCAAAAAAGAGGTGTTATTGCATGAGATTCATCTATATTTGCTAGAATTTGGCAAAAAAGACGTGTTGATCAACAAAATTTATCAATTATCTCCAGCAACATTTTAATTATATGCTCAGGGAAACTAAAGTGACAATTAAACACCATAGAACTCAAATAACATGTTATTTGGTAACACCTAACACACACGAAATGAGCAAAAAATCTGAAATAATGTCTTTTATATGGATTTATGATGGTCATTGATACAGTGAACTCTTTAATAGAATTTGTAATAATTACTGTTTGTATCTTTGGTATGTGCAATACCGGTGCTTATTGTGTTGATCATTTGTAAAGATGTAAATAAAGCTATAGTTAGCTAATGTATTCTTGTGGCTTCGGTTACAATGCGTAGTCTGCAGTAATTGAGTATTTTTTCTGATAAAAGTGGCCTTTGAGTCTCAGCGAAATAGCTTTTTGCTGTCAAAATATCCAAAGAGCCCTCTCACAGAGAGGAGGCCTGTGTTCCAGCAGTGGGAACATTAAAAGGCTGATTATGATGACATCCAAAGATTACCTTTACCTCAAAAACAATTTTATATCATTAAAATAACTATTATTTTATATTTTGATAAGGCCTAATACCCATCAGTTGCGTCTGAAATCTGCCATGGGACCTAAACCCAACATTATAAATGCCTAGCTTTTTCTCAATTATAATGTTAAAAATACAAAACAATACAATAATACGATGTAAACGAGAATGCAAAACCAAACTATTGAACTAATTACTTGTGATTACAAAACTACAGAAGAACTTCTTAAAAATTTAGATAAAACTAAAGTCATAAACGCACCTAGCACAAAAAGTTACGAAACTCACACAAACACACTCAATGCAATCACACAAGGAATTATGACTAACGAAACCACTGTTATTCATATTGTCTGGAATGTTAAATGCTTCCTGAAATACAGGCTCAGGTGCAGTTGCTCATCTTCTATTATTGTACTTATTTATATTTTTTATAGATTTAATAATTAATTATAATGTTCAAATTGTACAGTTTTATGGAGAAGTAAATACTATTTATTTATTTTATACAGTAATCGTTTACTTATTCAGAAAAAAAAAAACTTTTTTAATTAACACGATAACCTTTACTAAGACTGTTAGGCAGACTTTCAGGCATATTGGTCACATGCCTGAAAGTCTGCCTAACAGTCTTAACCACTGTCCTGCGAAGCCTGAGCAAAATTTTTTTAAAAAGAATATCTAGGTTATTATTCATGTAGCCAAGCGTTTTATCGATCTATGAACTATCGCCATCAATAAAATAAAAAATCATTCAACTAGTTATGATTACTGCAAGCCGTTTGCCGTAAGGAGTTGCACAACTCGTTAGATGCCCAAATCGTCATTGTAATATTTATGCAAAAAGAATGATCAGTCCAGTTCTAAGGTCAAAGTTTCGTAAGTGCATACCGAGGCTTTAATGACGCGAGCGATTTGTTTACTTGTGATTTGGCCTCTTCCTCTCTCCTACTTTTGCAGTGCCCGACAGGGTCCGCAATGGTCTAAATTTGTAACCTACCACCTAATTCGAATTGGGCTTTGACCTTATTATGTGGTCACTTATTTTCAAAATACGAAATAATCTTTTCTAATAGTTTCCATTTAATTATTTATAACAGGTATACGGAATTCAAGCTGAAATCGGAATTCATATCCGTGTCCTTCATTTGAATTCCGAGTTCAAAATGTTCTTATCCCTGAAAATAATACGAATCCACCGGGATGATCCCTGGGAGCAAAACCGCGGACAAAATCTAGTTTAAAAATAATTAAATGGGAAAGATTATTCTGAAAGTCGCGTTTTTATAATGAGCACAACATAAAAAGGTCAAAGCCAAAAAAAAAATAGGCCAATTTAAATTATAATGCAGACTGCTTAGGACTGAATATATACGAGTAGGTATAGTAAAGGGTCAAAAGTGCAGTCTTATTCTCCCAAAATTCAAATGCCCATTTTTGGTAGAAGTTAAATTATCCCCAACTGAATTAATATGTTGTATAGAAATTAAAGTATAGATTATACCTACAAATAGTTAAAATAATTCAGCCAAAAAAAAATTGCCGCTGCTGTTTTGGTAGAGTGTGACTGCACTTTTGGCCCTCAACTGTACAAGAAGTACTACGGCTACTTCGGAACATTTAAACTTTATATATTAGCTTCTGCCAGCGGCTTCACCCACGTGAATGTCGAAAATTATCCCGAGGGAATATATTCTCGGGATACAAAGTACTCTATGTGTTAATCCAGGGTGTTAGCTATCTCCATAGCAAATTTCATAAAATTGGTCCAACCGTTTGAGCGTGAAGAAGTAACAAACATACAAACTCACACACACACTCAAAAACTTTCGCCTTTATAATATTAGTGTGATTATATTAATATTTTAGACAGACCTAGCACAAAGAGTGCTCTAAAATGCTAAGCTGTATATCACTTTAGAACTTAAGAGCACTCTTTGTGTGCGGTTTGTATAAAATATTACCCTCACGATTCTTCACAACCTAGGTTTTTCATTTCTTTCATTCTCTTATCCACTCAATCAACACCCCTTTTATATCTCCACAATGCAAAGACCCACATTTCTTTATTTCGCAAGTAGACCTGCCATAACCGAGCACAAAGAGACAAAGCAATGTATTACCTATGATGCCATGATTTATGGCGTAAAATGGCAGCTGTAAACATAGCAAGGACAAGCCTTTCACTTGACAAAGTATACTAAGTTATGGCGCAGATTTTACGTCTTTGTTTTGATGAGATTTAGCCGATAGTAAAATTATTGTGATATGCCAATACGGACATAAGTCCGTCGATCATCATAAATGAGATTTCAACTGAAAGGTTGATTCTGAGGTTGCAAGGTATTATGTATTTAGTATTAGGAAATTTGTGATACTACAAGCTCCTTAAATTACGTGAAAATTATTTAGAAACCAAAACATGACATGAAGACCGAAGTACCGCACGGCAATACGCCATCGCTAATTGGTGGACATCCCACTCATACGCACAAAGCGTTTTGCGAATACTTTCATTGTGCGTACACATAAGAGTAGCTTTCCCTGCCGGAGTTTTGTTGCCTGATAACTACAACCACAATAAGTTGCTTCTAGATAAGCGTGCTTCACCGTCGATCACATCATTACTTACCAACAGATGAGGTAGTGGTCAAACGTGAGCCTATCATTTAAAAAAATGTTTTCTTTTTTATTGTCATTAGGCTCGGGGTTGACCACTATCTCGCCTGATGGTAAGCGATGATGTGGTCTACGATCGTTGTGATGTGTGATACGGACTGTGGTCAAGGATTTCAGTTAAGAACTTAAGAAGATTTTCCTTTTAATAATAGAAGTATAAGTTTTTGATAACAGAATGGAATGAAAGTAGAAAACGAGTTGCGCCGACCCTAAGAAACATGAAACAACGGCAGGAAGATGATGATGGTAGAAGCAAAAATATATAGATACAAATATAAGCAACAAGTTGCATAGTCTTCGCCTATTCTTAAGCAGTTAAAAGCTGTGGTTAGACGAGCAATTATAAACAGTCGGTCATTCATACTTGACACACTAAACGATGTTGCTACAGCCTTTAAACAAAGCATCCGAACTATTCATTTTGTGGGCTGACATGATTCTGTTGTGGTTTTAAAGGATGACTTCATTTTAAAGACAGATTTGAGTACAGCTTTGGGTACAGAAGAAGCTGTAACAATGTAAAATAATGGTATTCAGCTGCATTCGTTTGTATTGTTAACCGACTCCAATATATTTATTTTTCTGAAAAGGGTTGGTAAATATCGACTAACGTACAGAATTAGCGACTTGAAGGGTACAGGCAAAAAACAGGGAATGTCCTAATGAATAAATTTTGAGAAAAACGCAGTTAAAAGTTTAAAAGTATGTAATTTTTATCCTTAACCGGTATGTACCGGTATATCATGGACATTCCCGGTTCTTTTCGTTTCGGCCGTAAACAAAAACGTCTTTTTGGCGCATTACGTTTACTTTAAAAAAAAGTTAGTGATTGAGAATAAAACTACCATAGATAAAGATTTACTTGCCAATAAAAAATAGAAAAATTAAAACTTTTGACATTCCCTGTTCTTTGCCTGTACCTTTCACTTGCAATAAGCGCAAGCAACTTGCTTTTATGGGTTGACTTTTTAAACTTTGAGATGTTTTTGGGTGAGCCTACAGTCCGTCAAATCTAAGAAGTACCGTTTGACAGCTATAAAAATACGTTGTATAAACTTAAGTTGATGCTTACGAATGATACTCGTTGTTATAGTGTATAGGCAGCATAGTAATTAATTAGGATTATGAATTTGATTATTCGTAAACTTTCATACAAAGTTATCACGGCAAGTTAAATGAGAAACGTCATCGGACTTCTTAGATTTGACGGACTGTAGGTCAAAAATTTTGGCTACATTAAAACTATGAAAAAGAAAATTACTTCATAGCCATATATTAAACTTAAAGTTACGTCAGGCACCGTTCATACAGATGGATGGTCTGGAATCAAGAAGATCTTTCACCGAAACACATCAATCAGACTGTTTTTCATTAAGTGCTTAGTAGATAATTTTTCTACAGGTTGAATATTTTGAAGCATAGCTCGATGGAGCCAAGAAAATAGGACATAAAAAATAGGATTAATGAGAAAGTTATTGGAGAAAGGTGCATGACTGTTATAGAATATATTCAAAATTAATACTTAACTACACAGTCACACAACAAAATCATTTGTTAATTGCAAGCAATTGAAATTTCAGTTAATTTATGATTCTAGACCTAAATCATATTAATTGACAGACAGCCTGCGACATCTGTATCACATAGGCTACTAAAATTTTTGAACAATTCTTTGTGGAAATTGCCGAAACCCAAAACCAGTGTAGGGGATAATTTTATTGTTATTGGCATTTTAACCGCTGCATATAAAAATAAAATAATTATTTGTTTATCTTTCAAGGCGCAACTCAATTTAAATTGCGTCGATAATCGATATCGCAAACGTAAGCGCAAATCGATCGAAATATTGTATCGCATAGCGTCCATGTGAAGGTACTCGCAATTTCACTCAGTAAAAATCGCTTTTCGGTTTGAGATAAATCGAATCGTGGAAAGTTATGTCGCTTTTCTTTTTAGGGTACCGTATCCAGAGGGTAAAAACGGGTCCCTATTACTAAGAATCCGCGGTCCGAATGTCTGTCTGTCTGTCACCAGGCTGTATCTCATGAACCGTGATAGCTAGACAGTTGAAATTTACACAGACGATGTATTTATGTTGCCGCTATAACAACAAATATTAAAAACAAAATATTTAAGTCGGGAGTAAGGGAGCCCCTCCCATACAAAAAACGTGATTTTTTGCGATAATAGTACGGAACCCTTCGTGTTCGAGTCCGACTCGCACTTGGCCGGTTTTAATTTTTTTCATTGGATGTTGTTTTGGCCATGGCCAAAATATTAGCCAGTCAGACTGCCCAAGATATCGTGGCTACATTTGAAAGAGAGTTACCCCTGCCCTGGCACAAGTAACTGAAGGAACACGGGTGGGTTTTATTCAGTAAAAGTCTAACACACACTCCTGCTTCTGGGCCTCGGGATTCACAGGAATGCGTCAAGAACAAAGTTATCATCAAGCCAGCCTCATTTTCCTCTAGGACTTTCCTGAGGCACCAGACAAGGAACATTCTATCATCGAAAGCGTGACGATATAAATTATTAAAAAGGCAAAATTGTATGGGATTGATAAGCGATATCGAAAAATTACGTGATCAATCCTACATTTAGTCATTTAGACTATTGCCTTCGCTGACATCGAATGCCACTTGGAGCCTCTGGACGCAACTAATTCTAATCAGCTACCAATCTGAATATGGTTCAAGTATCTAACTTGAACAAGTACACATAATCGATTTATTATCATAGTGTCATTGAATTGGAGCATTGAAACTATCAAAACGCTACGCTACGCTAATTGACATGTCATGAAGATAATCTTCACGAAATTTCAATTAGCGTAGGTATGATATTAAACTACAAGTAGGTATACCATCTATGGTGGGTGTGAAACTTTAAGTTCTTAGAGAAGGGTAAGCAGCAGTATGTTGAGTTGAAGTCTAGTTGAAGCAGCATTGCCTGAAGCCGAGCTTGGAGAGGTGATTATCTAGCAGTGGCTATGTATCAGGCTTAGGAGAAGGTTTTTTGAACTCAAATCCTCTAGCACGTTGTTACAATATAATTGGCAAACCATTTGAAAAGTTATATGATTCGAACAGTTTTAAGTATTTTAAAGGAAAATAAATTACATATTTGAATGCAGTACATTCAGTTCATATCGCGCCATCTGGGTTACGAGTAATTAGTTACAAGTTCATAATATACAGTATACAGCGCCATCTATCGTATTTACACGTAGGTAACTCGGCTACAGTTTTACTTGATTCTGGAGTGGTGAGTGGATTGAGTACGTAGTACGCATAATTTTGTAGAGATGGCGTTGTTGTACTTTTTACCATCACGTATTCGTGATTATAATTCCAAAGCTTGATTTATTTCAATTAAAATTTACATAGTATATAATACTTAATTAACAATAACTACCTAAACACTTAAATAAAAATAAAATAAGAATTATCCACTTCGCTTTCAACGTGAAAAGTGCCCAGAACGCTGGCAGCATTGCCACGTTGGATGGCAATGCTGATTCTCTGGCCAAGGAAAAGCCCAGCCCTCTGGTGACGTGAAGAATCAACTAACCGTATGCTTACATCTGAAAATACTCGAAGAGCACTCCGACCCCATGGACCTAATGTTTCAACCTTACATTAGATACATTCATATTTTATTATCTCAGTTTTTGTGTCTTGTATTAGTGAAATATCTTACAAAGAATAATATTGGCCACTAAAAAGTCAACTGTCTAAATAAAAGTTAGTAAAAACAATAAAAAACCCGACTACGAAGCGATTTAAAAAAACATTTTTACAAAAAAATACAAAGTGAAAAATAACTTCAATTTCGGAAGTCAGTGTTCTTGTTTTCGTTTCTTCGTTTTTTGTCACCGCAAGTTTCAAGTAGTTTTTTATTTTTCACTTTTTAGTGGTACATAATGGAAATGTTCTATAGTAAGGTACCTATACCTATGTAACTCCGTACCCGTGTGTACCTATGTAAACCCGGTTTTTTGATATCACTAACTTTTTTATTTACAACTTATTAGTTAAGTTTCTTTTTTTTTCGAACTTTCTGCTTACTTTTAAACATAAGTGGAATGTATTTTTGTAATCACCTCTAAAAACCCTCTGATACCCCTCGATGTTTAAGGAAGAAAAAATATAAGTAAAAAAAAAATTGGCCTCCAAAATCCCTCGTATTCCTTTTTTTTAATATCACTTATCTAAAAACACTTGGGCAGTCAAGAATAGGTCTTACCTATCTAACGATGTCTTAATTATCTAAATCCGTCTGATGATTAGACAGATATGAGGTAAGAATTACATACATACAAGATACGCGCGAAAAACATAACCCTTTCCTTGCAGTCGGGTAAAAAGATTGACTTTTAGAAAGTGGAACTAATGATCTTCTTCTGTCTTTTGCTTCAATTTTAATTGCGTTATCAATTATACATATAAATCCCTGAAATATTTTTAGAATCCATAAAAGAGCCAAATAGTGTAATGTGATGTATAACCATTGTACCTGGTAATAATGTAATGCTGAATAGCTGAATAATAAGATTTCATATGAAAAAAAAAAGAAAAGAGTAAGATTTTGCTATGAACTTTAGCCTAGGCGTTTGTTTACAAACTTCAACAAACGCGTATAGTTCACAAATAGAGTGGGCGAGGCACCAGAACACGTAACATAACATCGCACCTGTTCCCCGAAGGGTTAAGCATAGGTTCACCTACAATTATATATTTCGCCAGTTATATCCGAGTTCCTTTTTATAAAGCCCCCGACACAAAACCTTCTATTTACTTAGTGGTTCCCCGACGCGAGTACGAGGTTTATTTTTTGCTTTTTAGAGGTTTTGTGGGGGCTTTTTAAATTTGTAATAAAAATTTTATTTCATGTTTTTTTAGGAGCTAGTAGTTAGTTCTGTATAGCATCATGCTATACAGAAACACAGATATACAGCAACATATGTCAAACTTATAACACCCCTCTTTTTCCGTCGTGGGTTAAAAAGAAAGGGAGCCTATTGACATCAACCGGGTGCAATTCCAGACTTCTGGCTACTACTGAGAAATTTGAAGCGTGAGTGTTGTCTTTTACGAAATCAAACTCACCGACACCTGCAACAAATTTATTTTTATGTGGTCGCGGGTTACAACGGCCCGTCACTTATTTTCTGTCTTGTGTAAGTTGGCGCGCTAAGTACTATCCTGGCTTAACGCGAAGCTGGTGACGTCGTGGCAGCATGTAGAAAGACCCGCAGAGTTGAGATGTTCGGTTGCGCTGGCGGGCTTGGTGAGGGCCGCTAGGAGACGCGGCAGCCGTCCTCGAATGCTCCGGAATGTTGAACTAAACGAGTCCAAATCTTCAACACCGAAACTTGAACCTCAATTCAGGGTGTAACACTATAATTAAATGTTATGATGATATTTAAGCAGCCTCAAGATTCGCACGCTGGCAGTTACTGCACAGGTACCCCGGTAGGGAGTCGAGATTCGCAAACGTGCGTTATGGCAGAAGGCTGTGTCCTAATTTGTTCTTTGTTCAGCGCGGGCGCAGCGGTCTCGCGTCGATCAAATGGAGAGGAAAAACAAGCCTCTAGACAAGTAACATTCTATCATCGAAAGCGTGGCGAAAGCGATTGTCAAAAAGGCAAAATTATATGGGATTGACAAGCGATATCGATCCTATGAGATAGTATTTATGTTCATATTTATAGTACAACATTTCAAATTTCGAATGGAAAACACAATAACACAAGACCCGGCCAGTTTATTGCACTCAGAACCATGACCAACGAACGGGGCATTCACAATAATAGAAGTTTAGATGGTAATTTCCTTCTAAAAATTTAATTTATCCAATAAACAATTCAATAAGTGACAGCTGTCGATTATGAATTTATGACGAATAACTGCAGCAACTCCTCAGAGCATCCGAAGAACCAACAAACTTGTATTTGGAATAACAGAAACAGTTAATTTGTAAATTTCAGCTAACTAGGAAAGTGTTGAAGTGCTAACTTTGCGTTGAAAGTTTTTATTCGCGAAACTCCCCTCACTGTAGCCCATTAGATGCACTGAATTAACTTAGAGAGAAAACATAGAGGGTTGGAAGATGATTGTAACCGTTTGTAATTAATTCGAGAAAATACTTTGATTTTGAATAAGGATATTTTGGAAGAGATGATATCGGAAACGAAGTCGGAATTGGATATTTAAAATTTGGTTTATCGGCACCGGAACCGAAATCGGTATCGGACGTGGAGGCTGAAGAAAAATGTTTTAAGAAAAAACAGATTTAATTAAATAATAATATCTTATTATAACAATTATAAATGCGAAAGTTTGGATGGATGTGTATGTAGATGTGTGTTTGTTACTCAATCACGCCTGATAGGCTGAACGGATCTGGATTAAATTTGGCACAGAGATAGATTATAGTCTGGAATAGCATATAGGTGCATAGGAAGGGCTTTTCATCCCGGTATAATGTTCCCTTAGGATAAACGTTTTGGAACCGAAATCGAAATCAGAGGTTTAACAGTTTCACTGTCCACATAGCAAAAACAATAGTTAAAACAATCACAAATACCATATTTGCGTCATGGGTCTGTGAACCTGTTAAAAACAATTTGAAATACCAACTTTTTGAAATCGGAATAGAACCTCCGTAACATCCCTAATTTAGAGGGTTGAATGCTGCAGCTCTGATTACTTTACGCGATACCAACGTTTTCTAATAGAATTATTACGTGTCAATATACTACCATGACTATTTTCTAATTAATTGAATCGGGTCTATTTATTTCTTTAAACATTATGCGCAAGTACACAAAATACTAACCAAACAAAAGAAGGATTTAACGACAAAATATCCATTTAGTATTTTTTCCTTAAGGTAGCGCAACGGTAGGTGCAACATTAAAGAAAATAAACTTAACCTTTAAGCTTCTGATTTCAAAAAAGATACAAATTATTGACTTCACAAGGCCTTAATATAAATAACTTAAACAACATCTAGCAACACAAATGACATTAAATTAACTAAAAAAAATAAAATCACTTGGGCTCTAAGCGAATTCAGCGATTGTTTAATATTATTTGCCGGTTTCCCACACAATAATGATTAGTTTGCGACAGGCCACCTCAAAAACCCTTAAATTTTGGGCACAACATCCATCCTTAATATAATTCCGGTTTGTTTCCTCAACTTCGACCGAAAACTGAAAACAGTTCTCAAAATAAAGTTCCAGACACACCGCCACATTTTGCATAAGCAGTCTCTTTATCAAAACTCCGGATTATATTTCACTAAAATAATGCAACAAATATTAATTCTGGCAATTCGTTTTAATATATTTGCAATTTACTGGGCAATATTGCCCGTCCCCGGCGATAAGTCGGCTTTGTAACGCAAATATAAATTGCGCCTACGATAAAATGATTAGCAATTAGTTTTGAATGTGCTACTGTTATTTCTCAGCAGGCGCGTAAATGGGTTTTGGTTAGTTTATGACGATTTATGTACCTAAATGGTTATTAAAAGGGAGATAGATTACGATTTAGTAAATCCCAAAATGGTTTTGTGTTAACAAATTCTATAAGCGAAGCGATACTACAAAGATACCTATCTCGTACCTTACATAGGTACGAGATAGGTATCTTTGTAGTATCGCTTAGTAGTGAGCTTAGGTGAAGCTTAAGATTCATTTAAGGGGTCTAGATTGGTCAGAGATTGGTTAATATCGTCAAATTTTTACTAAAGTAGTAACATGTGAAAAGATTTTAAAGAGTGTGGAATAGGTATATTAAAAATAACAAGCCTTTTAAAAGTTATTTAAAAGTAACAATTATGACTTTTTAAAACACTTACGATCACTGTATCGATCAGTAAAACGGTAAAAAATATTTAAAATAATAACCACGGCCAAATTTCTAAAACTTAATTAATTATTAAAAAGAAAACACTTTTATATCTAAGGATTCGTCAACCGGCAGACGAAATCAATTTAACAAGATAAAACATAAGAACAGAAATACGAAATTTCTTAGTTGAATAATGGAATCCTATAATAAATGGTGTTCTGAACAAGAAGCGAACAAATGGGTCCACAGTGCAGAGGTCCTCGCGGCTTTATTAATCAGTTATAGAAGCACCCGACAGTTTGTTAGCCGTGACATAAAAAACTCGCTTTATTTGATCGAAATAGAATTCAATTATTCTGATTCAGGAAAAAATTACAGCTCAGACCAATCGGTTTTTTTGGATTGGTAACAATTTTTTATACTCTTTGGTTGGTTTATTATATGTAGGTATTTTCTACTGTATACATTTTTTATTGATTTTAATGTTGGAAGCGCAAGGCGTACCGTCGCTCGCAGGATTTCCTACTAAGTTGAATCGATAACCAGGTGAATGCCGCTTGAATTTGCTGAATGCGAGTAACACAGGACTACTTAAAGTGGCGACGTTTGGAGGCGGCCTTCGCCCAGCTGTGAACCGCTTTCGGTGGAAATGATGAAGGTGTAAAATCGAATGTCGTGGAATGACTGTAAGCAGAATTCTTTATACATGGATAACTAGATTGTCGTACCTAGACCTACCAAAAGTTTAATAGTACTTAAAAAAATTCCGTCATAACTCCAACAATCCTCATTTCATTTCTACAACAAAAATGGCGCAAGACAATTCGCGCCCTAACCTTAATAACAATGTACACTCAAAATGATATTCTTCACGGTGCATAACCGCTATATAAAGTGCTTAAGACACAAGTAAACAACTTTAATGCCCACTACATTACACCAAGCGTTCCCTGATGCAAACTTACGATAAGAAAAAACAAGTAATGTTCAGAAAACTTTTTAAACTGTCGAAGTTTAGCAGTTGGGGATGATTTCTCGTGTTTTATTTGAGTTAAAGACTGTAATGGAGCTTTCCATTGCCGAGTAAAGTAAGTCAGATAATTGATGAAGTAGCAACAAGCCTGCAGACGTTGATGGTGGATATTTCAAATATATTATTTTCATAATTCCCAAGACTGACAAAAGGCCAGCTCTTATTGAACATTATCAGATTTGATGAGGCTACAGGTTTGGCCCCTGTGGATTTATGGATCAATCGTAATCTACTCTGTCAATAATAAAAGATGTTGTCTAGAATAAAAATATTTTATTGTTACTTAAGGAAGCTTGAATAAAATAAATCCATGAGGTAGTGTTGAAGATGGGTGAATATTATTAAGATCACTTTCAGTACAAACTAGTTTTAGACAATTCAATGACTATGTTCAACCTGGTCTCATTTTTTAGTCTACTCTATCCCATTACTTAGCAAATGCCTCCCTCTACTCCTTCCATCTTTATTGTGTGACCCCGCGAAAGTATCTCACTATTTATAAAAGAAATGCATCCTTAGACCGAAATCTAGTTAAATGATATCCATCTTAAATATCAACTAATTAAACTGCCAACTAAACGATGATCTCTCCTACTACTGTAATAAACATCATTTATTAATGTACTAAAGTCCTCGAGCTTCAATAAATCTCCAGCCAACGGGCTTGCAATGTTTAATAAACACACGTAGTTCCAACCATTTGATAGAGGAAGTTCGGTGGAACCGCAAGAAGTCATATAGAACTAAATTAGTGCAATAGCCCCGTAGTAACACAAAGCGGGCCGGATGGCTTGAAGCTTCGTAAGGCAGAATTAATGAAGTGTGGGAACTGGTAGTAAGTATAATCTATGAGGTACGGTTTTGTGCAGGTAAGTAGCGTTGTCTCGTTTGTAGGTAGGATATTGCAAGTTGCTCTAACATTATTTGTGGTTAAAGTTTTGTTACGTGGTAAAAATTATTACGGTAGAAAGAAGAAAAGAAAGAAAAACAAAATTTTTGTGACCCGCACAGGAGACACGAGAAATAAGCATAGAATTAAAACAATAATAAAAAATAAAAACCCCGTGCCAGATCAAAAAGGCTTCTATCTCAGCATATGCAGCGATATTCAAAAAAGAAACACTGCGCTGATATTCTGATAGGGCATACTATTGATGCCATGGACACACTTACGGAAACAGAAAATTCTTAAATAACGAAATAAAATACAATACATAAATAACAAAAATACAATACATAAAAAATAGAATAAACACGGAAGGTGGGTCAAATTATGTTTAATTATGTGTAACTATAATACAATAATATATATGATCGTCGAAAATTGAAATACCTGCCGGTAAAATGTCAATGTTCAAAACATCGAGAACTTAAATATCGAATAACAATATAACCGATAATTTAAATATTCCAATATACCTATCTAAAATCTAATTATCTACAAAAGTGACATCGAAAGTCGAAGTACAGAGTATCAAATGTCCTGAATATCGAAGTACAGAGTAACGAACGTCCTAAACATCGATATTTATTTATTATGTACAACGTCACAGGGTCATTTGAGAATTCGGATATTGCGAAAACCCGGATAGTTAGAAAAGCTTAGGGCACCTCGACACGGATAGGTTAGGTTAGGAAGGAGATGAAGTGAGCGAGCAAAGCGAGCGAACTCAGCTCCCGTCATCTCCTTCATGTTAGGTTACTTTAGACTCTCCAGATAGAAATAGGAGCCAATCGACATTGTTGCTTAAACATTAATCGTACTTACCTATTCTATATTAAAACCGGGCAGAGTGTGACAATCTCAAATCTACCTACATTTTTTCCACTCATACCACATATATCAAAATTTGTTTGCTATTTTAACAAAATGTTTGATATTTTAACATTTAATATACCTATGTTCATTATATTTATGTTAAAAATAGGTATTTTGACATTTTGAACATAGATATAACGACTACCGACATTTTTAAACAGCCGGTATTTTAATCACTCAGCATTTTAATCCTAGAAATTTTAAGCTTAGGTATAACAAATTTCAATATTTCGATACTATCGTAATTTAAATTTTCGATGTTTTTTATAGTGACATTTTATCCGTAGGTATTTTAATTTTCCACGTTCAAATATCTACAAAGTTATTAAGATGGGAAACATTACAACGGGGATTCGAAAAAAAGAGTTTTGATTTTGTATAAATTGTTACTCAGCCACAGATAATATAATACTACAGACTCAGCTTTGCTTTTGGTACAATTTTTCGAAGATTTTGCTACGCATCCTCCTCCTGACGTCGCAGCAGGTACTTTTGTAATAAATCGCAAGTAGTCGATTGAAAGATTTTCTCAATTTGTTCAAATCCACTAAGTTAATAAAATTATAAATCCAGGTGATAATGATTCTTTAAGAACAATACAAATATCAAACCGACGGCCAGTCTTCATAACACCGATAACAATTATCAGAGACTGACGTTTTGAGAGCAGCTAATAACGTCACAGTTTCTAAGCTCGAGTTACAAAACTACCTAGTGGCTAACTTAGTTCGTTCACTATCTCATTCACTATCAGGAGATGACGGTCTATTGAAAGGAATCTTTTAAGTTATACAACCTTTGAATGATCTGGTTAATATTTATAGGATAACATAGAAATGGAATTTGAGTTTGGTTCAGAAAGATTTGGTCACGGGATATTAGTAAGTTTGGATTCATATCTTACGATGTCTTATACTAGTGACAGATTCTATTTTTGTATTTTAAGATTTGAGTATTAAGGAATGTTTACGATAGAAACTGGCAGAATACAAAATTAACAAAACAGTTATGTTAATTATGATGGACATTCTACAGCCAGTAGTTACATATGTAGATGATTTATTTTAATATGCAAAATTGACTAGCCACGTAAAGTTTCCATGCAAGAAAAAAATCAAGAATAAGAATAAATTTTAAAAAAGGTTTGTATGCGCCAGGTATAACTAAACTATTTCCTTGTGTAACTGAATACACATACGGATATCTTTCACTCATATTAAGAACACAAAACCTCAAAGTAAACATCTCAGAACTTTTATTATACCCAACACTTTTAGCCTAGAAAGGTGATAACATATTATCAATGGCACGTCACATTTGACAAGGGTCAAAGTGGCAGATTTCATTAAGGTATCCGATACGCTATCCCTCAATATAATGTTTTCAACATGTTCCTTTCAGACGATAAACTGGACAAATTTCGCTAACGCTAATTTCAAAGTAGAATTAACAATATATTAAAAGACAAAAGTAACCCAATCTATTCATGTGTTAGCTTATTTCATAACGACATAACTTTTAAACAGCTCCCTTAGACAGTTTAGGAGATATGGTCATTTTAATGACGCGCGACCTTATCGCAAAAAAACACCCAAAATTTACGCTACGGTTGCGCTGACAGCGCAAAAAAAAACCGTGACAGTTGAAAGGATAACGAAGCTTTAGAAGAAAGGAGAGACTTAGAAAGTTATAACGAATCGGGATATTTTTATAAAAGTGCATGTCTCATTAGAAACGACAATTCCGTAACGTTCTTGTAAAGATTTTCCTTATTGTAAGAAGAAAGAGAAAACATATAGCGATCGGATTAAATGAGTCTCCATGCATCAAAGTTTGCAGTTGTATTTGTAGTTCTCAAATAACTGAATTGGATATATTGTAACGCAAACTAGGAAATTGACGACAGTGACTTGGTAAGGAAAAACTGAGGGTCGGATTTTATAGATACATGTAACGTTTTAGTATGGCAATAACGGTTATTAGACTATTTATTAAAATTCTTCGTTACAAAATCAGAAATATCAATTATTTTCCTGAATCGACATTCATCGTCGTCTTAATTTTTTTTTTGAATACTTTGGTTTGGGAACAAAGACAGAAAAGAGAAAATAAATGGTGGAATGGTCGCTAAACAACTAAAAGTCTAATTGCAGTAAAAACAATGACTAACAACATAGGTTTAGTCAAACATTAATTGAAGTATGGAGAATATATACAATATTAAGTTTTTACCAAGTGCGACTAAAATAAAAATGTAAAGGGGAAGATTGTAAAAATTATACCGTCCGACTGCTGGACCAGATGGTACTGATGTCACAATAACTCTAGTTTTTATTTTATTTCCGACTGTTTCGTGTTATTGGACAAGTTTCTGACGTTTCATTATGTTTCATTAAGGTGGGTGAAGGAAGGTACTACATGTTTTATTACGAGTAGACACAACTTTGACTAAAGAGCAAATGTATAGCTTGTACGGTGGAAGTTGACAAAAAAAAATTAGGTCCAATGACATTGCGATTGTGGAGCTACGACCTAAAAAATGCCTATCCTCTTGTCTTGCTCTTTGTGCGACAGCACCTGCACCCTGCACCGCTAACGCTGTTATCTGAGCTGATTTCTGGTCAAAATATATTCAACTTGGAATCATCGATACGGCGAAAAATAAGACATCGTCTTTATTCTTGTGCCCTTTTCCCAATATTTTATAGTTCTACTTCTATACTTCTCTGTTACTAGTCATCGCAAGTTATTTGGAGTCGGCCCATCAACTCTTCTTCATCCAAACCTCTCTTTTAGCCTCATTGCATTCTACTTTGGATCTGCGAAACATGTCTTCTTTATTTATTCATAGTCTACTGTTACTAGTCATCGCAATTTATTTGGGGTCGGCCCTTCATGTCTTATTCGTCCAAACTTCTTTGTTAGCCTCATTGCAATTATTTTGGGTCCGGGCAACATGTCTTCTTTCTCCATACTTCTCTGCTACTAGTTATCGCAATTTATTTGGGGTCGGCCCATCATGTCTTCTTCATCCGAATTTCTCTATTAGCCCCATAGCATTCTATTTTGGGTCCGCGCAACATGTTTTCTTTCTCGATACTCCTTTGTTGCTAGTCATCGCAATTTATTTTGGGGTCGCACACCATATCTTCTTCCTCCATGTTGTTAGACGTAATCGCAGTATTAAACCTCTTTCTATACATGTTATCCTTCATAATCCGTTCATCGTTAATGTAAAAAGTCTTACTAATATTATTATTATAAATGCGAAAGTTGGGATGGATGTGTGTGTGGATGTGTTGATGTATGTTTGTTACTCAATCATGCTAAAACGGCTGAACGGATCTGGATGAAATTTAGCACAGAGATAGATTGTAGTCTGGAATAGCACACACTTTTCATCCCGATGTAATATTCCCTTGGAATACGAAAATACTTCTCACGCGGTCGAAGCCGCCGGCGCATATAATTATAAATAAAGTCTAATGAGGTATGTATAAAAGGTAACATTTTGTAGATACAATCCAAATTACTGAACTAATTTCAATACTTATTACGGTTTTTTTATTAGTCGTGACTTTTGAGAGCAGAAATGGCCCAGTGGTAACGACCGCGACTTACAAGTTGTAGATCGTGGGTACAAACCCAGGCAGGCGCTTTACTTTGTGTAAATAATTTCATCAGCTCTGCTCTCAAAATGGTGAAGGAAAACATCGCGAGGTAACCGGCATATCTTAGAACCAAAAATTCGAAGGCATGTGACATCCACCAACATGCACTGGGCCCGCGTGGTGATTATGGCCCATTCCCTCTCACAGAGAGGAGGCTTGCACGCACAACGGACCAAATGCGAGTCTAAGTGCGGAAAATGGGTCTATATGTACTATCTTAGTCGAGACCTAGACTGAGTCTAGACATTATTTAACCAATTACATGATTATAAGTAGGTTTTCGATAATAACGCAGAGCCAAGAGGCTCATCGGCGACGTTAAACTGGTGGACGCCAAGCTTCACAGCTTGGCTCATCGCCGCAAGGTTGCCTGCTTGACTTGTTGCCAGACTGTACTTCGGTGACTGTGCTCAAGAATTCCACGATCTCATCCCACCAGCCCCCTTCTACCATCGGACATCTAGAAGCACTGCAAGTTACCATTCTTACTTTGTTGCCATTCCACCAATTCGCTTCCAAACATCCTTCATAATGCGCACAGCGAATGAAAGGAACTCACTACCTGCGTCTGTGTTTCCGAACGCATTCAACCCAAATCTATTCAAAGTTAGAGTGAACAGGCTTCTTCTGGGTAAGCTCACTCCATCGTCGTCTCTGTCACCTATGACCTAGACTAGACTCAAGAGCAAACCAATCAAAAGTAAAAATAAAGTTTCAATTTCTATGGAAAATCACTTGTGGTTCTTTGAGTTTTCAATTTTATTGTGGACTAGTTTTTGCCTACGGTTTCGCGCATGTGAATAGTTTTTAGGTATCCTAAGAAGTCATACAGAATAAAAGGATCGTGGCCCACTAGTATGATAAGTTTCATACCAATCCGTTGTCCCCTTAAGCGTGAAATGATAGCAGTAGAGAGCTGCACATAGTGCACATGCTGAGATAGGGGCCTTTTTGGCTTCGTACGGGGCTTTTCTAAAATGATTGTTTTTTTTTATCTCTGATGTGCAGGATAAATATTTATTTCTTTCTACAACAGACTATAACAGACATACAGAATAAAGTCGCATTACAAGCTTCTGCCCGCGGTTTCATTCGCGTAAAAGCTGTTTTACTATCCCAACCTACAGGGCAATGAAAATATTATAGTACTATATAAACCCAGTCCAGGTTCTGGTCTTTCCGTATGCCAAGTTTCAACCCAATCTGTTCAGCCGTTAACACAACACACAGATTCTACAGATTTTGCTAAAACAAGCAATACTTTCCTAACAACTAAAATACGTAACTATATAAAATCATCAACATGGAAACACGTCCCAACGAACATAGCATGTTTACATTTACTATAATCGTGATTACTGAATTAATTACAATTTGACTTGTAAAACATGTATATTGAATAATTTACAATAGCTTCAGTGTATAACGACTTTAACATATTTGCTTGTAGGTATGCGGAACAGTGTGTTAACTTTAATTTAGTTTTATAGTTGAATATTCATGAAATTATTTTGGGTACTGATGTATAATCTATGTGCTATCTACAGCAATAATGATTTTTATTTCATTAAAGTTCTGAACGTCTGAATTATCTAGGGTTACGTTACCTTATCAAGCAGAGTTCCAATATGTATCCAACATTTTTGTTTAAATCTGCGATTATAGCACTTTCTTCTTCGTATCGTTAATATAATATGCATAAGTGTTTTATAACATAGTCTTCGAGTGCTTCGACCAAAATACAGTCACACCAACAGCATTGGTTTTACAGAGGTAGCCCTGGGTTTATCGCACAAAAAGCAGAACGAGAGAGAATACTTAACTTTTAGAATCTATCTAATACAATAAGCCCGATATTTTCACTGCATGGCAAATGTTTCCTCTCCCTTTCCAACACACTTCTGTCCTCTGCTATTGTGGGCTTTTATATCATTGAATTTTTAATACATTAGTTGATAATAGTCATATGGCTTAGATTACAGCCTCAAAAATCACTGTTTTTTTTATATAGCCCGTCAAAAGACTACTTCCCACTTATATAAAACCGGAAAAGTGCGTGTCGGATTTCGCAAATTTAGGGCACCGTACCAAAGAAAAATTTGATTTATCTATATATTAGTATTTGTTAGTAAAGTATACGTAGCAATAAAGATTATCACCAAATTTTAAGTTTGTAGGTCAATGGGTAGTTAAAAAATCTACGGAACAAAATTGTGTAACAGTCGACGGATAGACAGACGGAAAGACACGTGAGTGACAGCAATAGGGCTCCGTTTAGAACCTTTAGTTACGGAACCCTAAAAAACAGTTTTTTTGATCAAAACCTATTTAGTACACAAGCACCTACCACCTAAGTTTAGTACATAAGCAAAGTATATAATGAGGTGAAATAATACCTTTCAAATCCAAATCGAAATAATATATTGAATTTAAAACTTGGATGCTAATTCGGAACTAAGTTACTGGACCCGTAATTTTGTTTACGGATTTCAAAACCTGCCTCCAATTTAGTTATTTAGTTGTTAGGTAGAGGAGAAGTGTGAATGGAATCCGACTAAGTGGATGAACCTTAATCATTGCTGATGGAGCGGTGAATTATCCTTCGAGGAAAATAGGCGTGGTGTTGTGAAATGTTTGCGTGTTTAATACTATTTGATTACTGTGTGCCTAACTATAACACGGTCTAATAAGTGTGCACCTAGTGCTGTGACGTCACTCTCACGTTCAAGTTTCACTATTGGTCTACGAGGCGAACGTGGGGTTGCATACCAGTCAGCTGCACAGTTAAGTTGACCGTGTCGTATCTACTAGTTTGAAGACTCTTAAGAATTTTCATCTTCATAGTAAAGACAGCAATGAATCGGTCGGCTGGTTCCCTTATTTTTATGGATAAGCCCCGTGGAGTTGGCGGAAAGCACTTTATTACCGGCCTGTAAAGCGTGGCATTTAAAGTTGTCAAAAATTAAAAGGTCCGTTTTGACAGCTATAAAAATACTTAATAATAATTAAACTTGTTGCTTGCAAATGATACTCGTTGTTATAGTGTATGGGTAACATAGTTATTAATTAGGATTTTCAATTTGATTTTTTAATTTCTTACGTAGAAAGTTATCGCGGCATGTGAAATGAGAAACGTCAACGGACTTCTTAGATTGTGACGACTTTAATTAGACTGACTTGCTCGCGGGCAATTGATCGATTGCGTGAATAGTTTTTTTTTAGGATGAGTAAATAGTTGAGTAGTTAATATAGTTATTAAGGGGAATATGAGGACCAACACAAACCCATCCAGGTTTATTGGCACAAAATTAAAGTGAAATTGTACTCAAGACTGTATTTATGAACAATAAACAAAAACTCACAGCAATTTTCTTGTCCATAGGACACACCTTCTAAAGAGACATAGTTAGGCCAACCTTACAGTATCGAGGACCGTTGGACATGGCCTGCAGACGAACTTGTGAGCAATTACATCTACTTAACTCCCTTAATAGATGAAAAATAAATATGGCAAAACTGCAGTCTTGCATTGGAAGTGATATAGGTCGATTGCAAAAAAAAACAAAGTCAATGTCTCGATGTTCTTCGGCTTTTGCTATAACTCTCGAGATTTCATCCCTTGCAATGTTCAAGATGTGAAAGTTATGACCTACTGAAGTATACTTAAAACTGTAAAATGTAACTTAGTTACAGAAAGTATCGTCATATGCTCACTTTAAAGCTTCTTTATCTCTATGCGTTATTGGCGAGCGACGTTCTTTATCTATTATTGGCGGATGGAATGGTCTAGGTACTTGTCTTTTTTCAGTGACCATTTTTGTGGGTAAGAATTATTCAATTGGTAAAGTTAGGACAGCAATAGTGCAGAGTGGCAAGAAAACCTAGCCAAATCTAGCTCAATAGACTACTTGACCTCACCGTTTCCTGTTCATCGAGGTCGGCTTTCCTTGTTTTGACGCACCACTTGTTCCATTGATAAGCATCGTCAGTAGATACACCGCACTTCTTCATGTTTGTCAGAGCACTTGTCATCGCAAGAGAGTTAAAAATAGACAAATCTAAAATTATTTGGTTCAAATATCACATTAAAAGAAAATCTCTTCATGCATTTGTGCCTATTTTGACCCAATCAGGTGAATTGCAAACCTACATACTTAGGTAATCACATAATACATCACTAAAATAATGCAAAATAATTTAAAGACGCTTCTTTTAAATTAATCAAAAAATGCTTTAATTAAAGCACTTATATCTCCTCAAACACATCAAACCATCCCACTCAGGTTGAATTCGGCATGGGCTTTACAAAGTTTTTCGAAGAGAAAATAAAAGCAAGCTACTAAGTACGAAAGTATCAAGACTGCACGTGAACACATCTGTACAACACACTCCTATTGTTAACCGCACAGCAAAGATCAACTAACTGTAATGTTGCATTCAGATAAGGCAGTACTTTGTTGTCTACGTTTTTTTAGGATTGGTACCGAACGTTCTTTGAATCTAAAGCTTGTAACGCATGGCGTTCACACGATTTCATAGCGGTGTAGAAGGTTTTTTATTGCTTGTATTGTATGTGAATAGTTCTATATTAATCAATCAGTAGCGTTGAGAGCTAATGATAGTACTGTTACCGATTATTAATAACATGTTCTGTAACAAGATCCCTTTGTTTTTGCAAAGATTTGAACCTTTTTTATCTCTTCTTAAAACCTAAATACCGATTAGGGTATTTGTTCCAGCATTGATTTTAAAACTCATTTATAACACACAATGATAAAACCTAACAGTTTTCCACCATAATACACAAAAACGTGTATAAATGCCCGCAATGAATCTGGATATATTGTTCAAAATGAAAACTATGTCACGACCTCCAAAGCCGTCGCATCTGTGCCCAACTCTTTGCTCCAGCTACATCCCTTTTCGATACAACGTTTATATTAAAACTCGATGCGTCCCGGAAATTGCTATCATACTTGATCTCAAACTGTCACTGTAACGCGGCTGCGACGCGTGGCAAGCGAAGCGGGGGTGCAGGGATTAATTTTTAATAGTAGGAGACACATGTGGTCAAAACTTCAGATAGGCTAGGTTGTGGCTGAACTTGAAAAAGATCTAAAAAAACTTGATCCAGAAGTTGAAATGCGTCATTTATGTAGACACATACACAACGAAATATTATGTAGTAATGTATGTACTAGTACATTGTAAAACACAAAATATTCCTGCTTAGCTTCAAACGGTAGTTGCTTCCATGGATTCGACTTTTCCTTTACAGACAAACTCTAATGACATACAGGATCATGTTAGTCAATATCACTGAATGAATTGACCGCTCCTTGATCATCTGCTATACTTTAACTATTGACAATTACTTATAACGTGATACGTTCACAAGTGTAGGTACGAAATATTTGATAATTCATTAGGGCCGAAAGCCCACTTGCGTCAAAACTTAACTCAGAGTAAGTTGCTAACACGAGGTTAAATAACAAATTTAGTATACGTAATTGGCCAAGTTAGTTACTAACTCGAAGTTATTTAGATAACCCCGAGATGGCGCAACCAGGCTTAATCGCTCCGCTCCCGCTCAACAACAACCCTACACCCCAAAAGCTTTATAACGCATTTCAACTCACACTACTGGAATTGAATTGCAACCCTACAAGTCAACACAGAAGATTGCTTTTCGCAAGATCCACACGTATCAATGGGGATGTCCATAAAATAGAAAACGTAAGCTCGTGGACGGATCAGAAAGTGTTTAGCTTTGTGTTGTATTGTTAAGTGAGAGGTATCTCAGATGCCATAACAAAAGCAACTGGTTGCTATTGGCAATCGCCATGGATTTTGTCAACTTTGAAAGTTTGGAGCCGATTGGTTATTGTTGAGGTTGTTATATTTCGGATGTTGAGATGTTTGATTGTGGTAGAGAAAATTTTTATAGATTTTTTTTCATTTCTTTTGTGTGCCATAGTAAGAACGGTTATTTTTACGTCGCTCTCATGACAGTCTTCACAGAGTGATCGTGATCATCACGTAGATTTTTAGGGGAAAAGGGTGATTTTCCTCACGTTCACATCCTGGTGCACTCGTGCAAGGGATCGCTCGTAGCAGAATTAATTTGCTTAGTACATTGCCTAGGCCAGCTTCCTCGCCCTCTGGTGCCCTTTACCCTACACGATAAGGTGGCTAGCTTTATTCAGACATCATAAATTTTTAATTTGGTCCTAGAACGAAAAAAAAGATCAAATACAGTTATTACAGCTGAATTATTATAATTCTCACTTTTGAATGTCGGACACACCATCTTCAAAGCAGTAAATTTCCTCATCAAACAATATGTTGATTGCCAAACTTCTTGCGTGAAAATACTTTTGTTCCAAGCGTAAAATGGATACTTTGAGGTAAAAGAAAAGATCATGCTTTCACGTTAGTAGATAATAACTCTTTCGTAACAGTACCTATTTTTGCAAAAAGTGATATCACATAAGAAATTTATGTGCGTATTAATGTGTGAAACTTTATTAATATTCCTGTGAAACTCTTTCAACTAAGTCGTATCTAACTTCTGATATTCATTGTTCTAAGTTAGCTTCTGTATGAATGAGAGTTTAGTATGGAACTCGGCTTACGTGATACTGTACTAGATTTTTTTTCCGCTAAGCTGGGCTTGTTAGATTAGCCAGATTAAGATTGATAGGCGTGCGGTGGAATTCAAAATTAACAAAAATAATCAACTAAAAGGTCAAATGATATCAGCGCTACCAAATTATCATGTGGCCAATTCCAGACAGCTTAGACATCGCGAAAGTTTTCGCTGCCAGCGCGCGGTTCCCGTGCTTCACGCCATTTTAACGGCGAATATAGATTCTATTTATTAAGTAACAACATTCATATTCCTCGGAAACATGTAAACCCACAGCAACTGCGCGAATTCCATGCGATCGCCTTGAATACTGCACCGCATATGAATGCCACCAAACGCCGCCAATACGTTTGGCTAGTGCGTACAAATTCGTCTCATATATGCGTGCCTTTAGAACTTTAGACACTCGTTATGTACACTGATAGAATGTCACTTTCTCTAGAAGATATCAACGTTTCTATTTATATCACATTTACCTAAGTAATAAAATTAGATCAAAAACTTCGACTACAGGAGTTTATCTGCTTAAGCCCTAACAACAAACCAACAAAACCCTTATCCTATTTTCTTGATAGTCTTAACAAGAAAATTGCTTTGTTTCATTTTCTTTGTTCATTTAGTTGTTTATATTAGAATATACCCATTGTTTCAATAGCCCATGTATGACACAAACACGTGCAGGAAGAACTTTGCCCTTCACTCGATAAAGTGAAAAGCCACGTGCCTTCTTAATGGAAATGTTACTCCCCCATATTCTGAGAAATTACCATAAAATTGACATCGTCATATTAAACATTTTCCTTGAACATACATCAGTTTACCGGAACAGAATATTGATAATAATACTTGTGATATATTTGTCATAAAAGTAGCTGATATTGGTTAGCAAGAGTTAGTCTTTTGTTTCTGGGTACAAATTACGAGGTAGTGGTTAACCACGGCTTAGATTATGATAGTAATCAAGGAGCAATTCTATTTGAATTTTGATAACACATATCTTGTAGATGTAAAATACAACAAAAAGGTAGATGAGCACCGTTTATCAGCGCCTCTCGTGATTGAGGCCGTGGGTTCAAATAAATTGGACATCGCTGACATCGGTAAAGAAGAAAACATCGCGAGGTAACGTGGACTTATAGTTAATGTAAGTTTGAGCGAGTGTGTTGAATAATGCTCGGGCCTTCCCTGTAAGAATAAGAGGTCTTTGCCCTGCAGTGGAAAAGTAATAGACTGGTAAAGATTTCTATTTTACGAATAAATGAATGAATCATAGCAAAATGACTCTTCATCATCATCATCATCATTTTTGCCGAAAGACGTCTCCTGCTAGACATAGGCCTCCCACCAGGCGACGCCACATCGACCGGAAAAAAAAAAACAAAAATAACCCCCTATGAATAGCACAAATGTTATTAAAGTCACGTAGCAACTATATTAACACCCGCCGTAGCAACTATATTATTAATATTATGAAAGAACACTAAGAAAATCAATAAGAAACACTAGCCACTGGATAATAAAATATTTCCAATAAATTCAGCTTCAGCTTGATTTCAGTTTCACAAGAAAAACTGATGTAAAAGTTAAATAAGTTTTGTTCGCCACCGATTCAGTGCGCTTTGCTATTGCTCAAAGAAATCTTCCAATCCTGAATATATTCCTTCGTCACAAACAAGACGAAAGACTAAACCGATCAACATAGGAGATAGAGGGGAAAATTTTCGAAAATTCCAACTGGATTTGCAAGTATTTTATATAAATCAGGCTTTATTGGCATCGAGAGGGCCGTATCATTTTAGTAGATATCTATTCAGGGGCTATGCCAACCGTACGTGGTTGAAATACCAACTATTGCAATGCAAACTTAACTTTATAGTCTTGGAACTGCACATTTCAAACCTGAAAACCTTAAGTTTGAACACATAAGGGTGGTTTTCGAGTTGGAATGTGATGTTGAAGATGAAGAGGTTGAGGGTGGTTTAGTACAATGTTCCCAACACTATCTGTCAAACCATGATATAAAGTGAGAATAAATCGAGATATTTTTACGATTGTTAAATTCTGAATGTTCTTTAATTTGGATCAGATGTATGAAGATTTATGAATGTAATATTTGATTTTACATTAGAATATGGTGAATATGGTTTGATTGGATGCAATCCTAGATAAAATATTGATATACAGGGTGTTTGGAAGGGAGCTGTACATACGCCTAGGGTAGAAACTAGGGATAGTCTGCTACCTACCCCCGCCCATTATATTGACCTTGGCCTCAAGGTTTTTTTTTAATTTATTTTTATTTTTTATTTGACTTTTTTGTGATTTTTTTACTAAAACTACCTGTAGCTCAAAATCTATCCATGGGACCGGTCGGCTAATGGTCTTGTTTTAATCGTTAGAGTCTTAGGGTCCTGCAAAAAATTATTTTACACCAGAAAATTGTGGAGAAGAAAAGTTATGGGGCCTGAAGTACCATAGTAAGGTAAAGAAATAATTTTAAGGGCAACTTTCTATGGGGTTTAAAAAAAACTAACAGGGTTGGAGTTCTTCTGATTTTTTTAAAACATCCTCAGTCCATGCCCTTTCTAACGATATGCTAAAAGTGTATTTATCACTTTTAGTTTTAAAGTTATTAATTAATTTCCGCAACTAGGGCACTTTTACCACCACGAGTCGACATTTGTAAGACAAATGTAATTTCCAGAATTTAAACCAGTTTGGCCTACAGTTGGCAAATTTGTTGTCTCACTCTTACACGAGAGCAACATGTAAGAGACAAAACATGTCATGTCATGTCTCTTTCGCTCTTGGGTCGACGGGGCCGGGCAGGTAACTCGTTGGGGTCTTTGTTAGTCAGTCGAGATTTACCCATCTTAGCTAACTTACGTACTTGCCGTTACGACGCTCCACTGTTTTCGTTAATTTTGTTGAGTTTGTTATTACTTCGTTTTTGTTAAGTTTTGTTATTTGTTACCTTGTTGTTGGCAAAATGGCTGGATTTACCAGTGAAGAGTACACCGACATGCTGGTGGTGTATGGAATGGCTGATTGCAATGGGCGCGAGGCACGGAGGATTTATCAAGAACGGTATCCTAACCGGCGAGTGCCTAACCACCAAACGTTTGGCTCAACTTATCGGCGTCTGCGAGAAACCGGAAATTTAAATTTCCGGGAACCAGCCGTGAACAGATTTCAACCAAATTTGGCTGCGGAAGAACGCATATTGGCTGAATTTGAGGAAGATCCGACCAGAAGCGTAAGAACCGTAGCCCGGACGCTTGGTTTAAGCGTGTGGAAAGTCTGGTCGGTTCTTCGCGAAAATGGACGTCATCCTTTCCACTACACCCCTGTTCAAGGTAATTTTTTACATAAAGTTTTTGTTTTTAGCTCTTATGTAATGAACTAGCATGTGAATTTCATAGGCAATTTTTAAATTAACATGAGCATGTGTGTGAGAGAGAGAGAAATGGAAAGACAGAGATAGCAATCAATGTTACATAGCTACTAATTCATAAGGAAACCGCTAACGTTGATATTTTTATTGTTTTAGGCTTAGAGGATAACGACTATGCAAGAAGGGTGGAGTTTTGCCGCCACTTGCTCCATACGGACGTGGAAGATATTAATTTTTTACGGAGTATTCTCTGGACTGACGAGTCCAAGTTTGACAAGGAAGGAATTGTAAATTACCACAATCTCCATCACTGGGCACCCAGAGATCAAAACCCGAGAGTCAAGAGGCACAGAGGTTTTCAACGAAGGTTCTCCGTGAACGTATGGGCAGGCGTCATCGGTAATCGGTTGATAGGGCCGCACTTTTTGCCAGACAACCTAAACGGGCAAAACTACTTAGATTTCCTCGAAAACGATTTGCCTGATTTAGCGGAAGAAGTGTTTGACGAAGATCGGCCCATAGTCTTCCAGCACGACGGCTGTCCTGCTCATTGGAGCCTAGCAGTGAGGGAGCTTCTGGACAACTGCTTTCCTAATTCTTGGATTGGTGGGGGTGGGCCAATTCCCTGGCCCCCAAGGTCGCCTGACCTTACCCCACTCGACTTCTATGTCTGGGGAAGGGCGAAAGAGTTGGTGTACGCAGAAGAAGTACCAACAAGGGAGGTTCTAATTAACAGGATCCACGCCGCATTCGATACAATGCGCGAGGAACTGCTGCTTAGAACGGTGACCGTGGAGATGAGGAAGAGGTGCCGAGCATGTTTACAGGTCAATGGTCATCAATTTGAACAAAATTTGTAATTAATTAAAATGAGTAATTAATTAAAATTTGTAATTTAATGACATTAGTCATTACCAAATTTTTTTGTTTCATTTGCCATCCTTTTACGATCGAACACATTTAATTTTCATTAGTTGAAATTTTTGCTTGAAGTGCCCTAGTTGCGGAAATTAATTAATAACTTTAAAACTAAAAGTGATAATTACACTTTTCGCATATCGTTAGAAAGGGCATGGACTGAGGATGTTTTAAAAAAATCAGAAGAACTCCAACCCTGTTAGTTTTTTTTTAAACCCCATAGAAAGTTGCCCTTAAAATTATTTCTTTACCTTACTACGGTACTTCAGGCCCCATAACTTTTCTTCTCCACAATTTTCTGGTGTAAAATAATTTTTTGCAGGACCCTAAGACTCTAACGATTAAAACAAGACCATTAGCCGACCGGTCCCATGGATAGATTTTGAGCTACAGGTAGTTTTAGTCAAAAAATCATAAAAAAGTCAAATAAAAAATAATAATAAATTAAAAAAAAACCTTGAGGCCAAGGTCAATATAATGGGCGGGGGTAGGTAGCAGACTATCCCTAGTTTCTACCCTAGGCGTATGTACAGCTCCCTTCCAAACACCCTGTATAGCGCGGTTAAAAACGCTAAGATAGTAAAGGATTGTATTCTAAATCTTGAAGATTTTTGTGTTAAAGATACATAGAATATTAACAATCATATAAGATTTATTGAGACGGTAGAGTTCATAGTTTTATTACAATTGGAAACATTTGAGCACTTTGAATTCGATGATGGGCCTGCCATCTGGTGGATAGACAAACGTAACTGAAATGTTTTTTTTTTTAAATTCGGTCCAGATGTAAGAAGATTTATGAATGTAATTTTGATTTTACTTTAGTTTGTGGTATTACAATTTGATTGGTTGCAATCCTAGATAAATCCATCAAAATCAAAATGGTCAATAACGTGAAGACAGTAAAAGATTGTGTTCTAGAAGATTTATATGTTGAAGATACATAGAATATTAACAGTCATTAGCACAGATTTATTAACAAAGATTTATTGAGAGGGTAGGGTTCAAAGTCTTGGAACAATTGGAAAGTTTTCAGAGCTACGAATTCGATGATGCTTGCCATCAATAGCATGTTTTGAGCAAAACTTTCCTACTAGAACTACTGGAAAGTATTTTTTTTTGTCGTTAGTTGAAATGCTAAGATAATTTTGACCAAAAAAGTGCTATTGCTCATTCACATAAACGAAAACCATATACAAGGCGATAAGAGTTGGAATCTGTCCATGTAACATTGTATGAATTCTCAGCAACACTGTAAAACTGCAGTATTAGCTAAACGCGGAACTGTTGCGTACTTTTCAGTTTAGCGCTTTATTGAGATGGCTATTTATTGATTTTCAGAAAATGGTTTTTGCATGTTGTGACAATCATTTTGTTTGTTGTCTGCATGATGTTTAAACAGGTCATTTATTCAGGTGACTGGAATAACTAGACAAATTGTACAGGTGCAGATATAAGTTAAGATGGCAAAAACGATTCCTTATTTTCTTTGTTTCAAAGTAAGGAATCAAGATAAAAAGCAATTACAAATAAATAGCAGCTCATGGGTTCAAATCTGGGCAAGTTCCATTGTAACTTTTTCAATTGTACTGTCTAAGTTTATCTTAGACATTAGTGAAGGAAAACATCGTGAGGAAACCAAGCAAGCCAAATGATTAATCAAATCAAATCATTTATTTGCTATAATGAAGGTATACAAAATAAGATGTTGGCTTGTTAGAACAGTTGAGCCATACATTCCGCCCAAAATTTGGCATGCAAAATTTAAACAAATAAAAGAAACATTTTAGTACATTATACATTAATAAAAAGAAGGAGTAACCAAAAAAATAAAGATGAAGTCAGAACCAGTTAAATTTGACAAAATACAATCGAAGCAGTCAATTTAATTTAATCAATTAGGGTTAAATAGTCAAAATAAAATTTATAAAATCATTAAAAGAAAGTGATCATAGTAAAAAAAAAAACCACCGTACCTTCTCTGCATTAAAAGTGACCTTTGAGAGAGACAGTAATTGCATTAATTCAGTATCAGCATAACAAATCGTACGCTTAATAAGAAACTGACCGATTAAGGTTCAGGTCCAAAAAAACAAAATTTCTTCTAAATATCATTTCTCTATCAATAATCAGTTCAACAACTATTCCTACAATACAATATTTAATTATGATTATGCTTTTTCACTAAGTTATAAGCCATTATGTAAGACAAGTCAGTCAGTTTTTTTTAGTTAGGTCAGTAAATTATTAAGCGTGCGAAATCTTCATTATCAGTGGTGTCCAAAAATCATAACGATTACCTGATCTCACGTCCCACTATAACATTAAACACCACGACAGTCCATAAACGACAAGATACCCCATCGAACATGAACACCCGAAACCTTTTGTCCAAATTCTAACAATTTGCACGATCCGAACATAGCAATTGTCCTTTATGACTCCCGAAACCTTAATATTAGGGAACTATATCATTGGTGTGAGCATTAATAATATTTTGCGGAAATATTATGAAGGTGGTGAATTGTGTATTGTGTAGACTGAAGAATTATGTGGATAGATGAGAAGTTTGGCTAAATAATAACAGCTACACGGGTCGATCTTCAATCAGCTTTAATCTATGACAGTCGTTACTTTACATACATACATGAACTCACGCCTTTTTCCCATGGGGGTAGGCAGAAACCACAGAGCGACACCTGCTACGATCCTTACATACTTCTTTTGCTTCACTCACGTTCATACGTCTAGTCAAACACGCACGCCGGTTATGAGTTCTGCGCTACTGGCCTTTCTGAAGAACCAACAAGGACTGTATGTCTTTCTAGAGCGTCCCCTCCCGACGTTTCCATTCACGTCTGCCTTGTAAATCATTACTATAGTCAGAAAATATATCACTAGTTTTGTTATGTATGCCACACCTGCGTGCGTCTTCGCAACGGAAGAGGGCAACGCATGTCGTCGCTGCGCAGCGTCTCAGGGAGTATTTTAGATTCAACAATAGATCGAAATAAAAACTGTCCGTTCTTCGTCGCACCGGAGCCATAGATTGGAGAAGTAAGACTAGGTAACAGATATTTTCAGAGGTGGTGAGCCGCATACGGCGCCTTGGTTTGGAGGTGGCCCTCAACAAGTCGGAGGCCATGTTCTTTAATGGCCCCCGGCGGCCGCCACCGCCCGATGCCCACATCGTCGTCGGGGGGAGGACTCGAATTGCTGTCGAGTCTACCATGAAGTACCCACGATTGGTGCTCGACAGCCTTTGGGATTTCGGCCCCCACTTCCGGCGGCTGGCGCCCAAGTTGTTGGGCGCTGCTGGGGCTCTATCAATGCTGTTTCCCAAACTGGGGGGCACGATCGCCGCCTATAGACGGCCCTACGTGGGGATCGTGCGATCGATGGCCCTGTATGGGGCCCCGATCTGGGCGACTGACTTGACGGCAGCACCGCTGTTTTGCGGAAGCCGCAGAGAGCGATGGCCGTCAGAGTCATCAGGGGGTATCGCCAGGGGGTCCGGCCAGTGCTCGAGCGCTGGCTCGGGAGGAGGCGCGGCTGCCTGTCGTTTCGGGTGACGCAGGTGCTCTCGGGGCATGGTTGCTTCGGGAAGTACCTATGTCGCATAAACAGGGAGCCGGACGCCCGGTGTCACAACTGCGTCGACTGGCGGGAAGACACGGCGCGGCATACGCTAGCAGAGTGTGCCGCTTGGGGGAAGCCACGCCGTGCCCTCATCTCTGAAGTAGGCAATGACCTGTCGCTGCCAGCCGTTGTTGAGTCTATGGTCGGTAGTAACCCCCACGCCTACCAGCTACGCAATCCCCACGCTCGCGCGAGCCCTGCGCGCGAGCCCTGCGCGCGAGCGTTGACAACCGACTGGCGAAGCGGTGCCGAGACCGCGTGAAAGTTTAGGCACTAATCATTGTAGGTAAGTACAGTAGGGTTAAGGAGGCCTGCCGGAGCTCCATATCACTCTGCTCCCGCTTCGTCTCCCTTCCGTCAAACCGTTGAAACGTCGCGTGCGATGACATAATGTGGCATGTCACTAAATTAGGTATTTACTTAAACCGATGTTAGGTAAGTAACTAAATTTAAATAATATTTGTTGGTCTTTTATACGATTTATTTTATATAAAAAGACATATCAAAATTGTTTACCTTTAGTTAACTACCTAAACAAATGGAGTATAGTAAAGAGACGCAGCATTGACGCTGCGATGACGAAACGCAACGCACTAATGAGATCTTATGCTTACTCAGTTCCCGGTTTGTGGAGGTTAGATAGGTAGTCACTCCATGTAATACTGGAATTCAATTCATCCGGTTAGACTGGAAGTCGACCCCAAAAAAGTAAGAAGAGGGTAGGCAGATTGATTCTTCTAGAGTTATTCAGTTTGAAAACGAATGCTTTCTTATACCAATCCTTTGCCAGTGTGGTTGATGCAGGCTGACAGGGACCAGTTTCTTGTGAGATGTCTATCCTAAGTCATATTATTGGTTATGGTATTTTTTCTGTACATCTCAACAATTTATGGTTCAGATTTCAAAAACTTAATTCATACATTGCCGTGCAAAAAAAAAGTTGAACCTCCACTAGCATCAGGCATAAATGTGGTAGCAAATTGGTTAAAGACTAACTAACCTATTAGACTAATCTTGTGTAGGCAAGAGCTATTAAAAGATGCGTAAAAAAACCGTCTACAAAAAATTTCTGTCCAGATGACAGTGTCTTATCTTTTTTTGGAAGTAACCTGTCGCAAGCGACGAACCTATTGTGATTGTCATCTGCTTAACCAGACTTTCTTGTGATGGCTCAAATAAATTGAAGTCAAGGATTAATGTCCTAAGTTAGGACAACAAAATTTAAAAACTACGCGACTACACAGTAATGGTAACCCACTTTGGAATACGGACACGAAGTATCACCACATGCGGCAGCTCTTTTTACGCTCTCCAAAACGTTTGTGGAAAACTGGCAAACAGAGAGATCTATCTTTTAATTGGTTTGTCAAAATGCTTCGGGCAGCTCTCGCTACTGACGTTCAAATGAAAAAAACTGGCACCGTTTTCAACTCGACGAGCATACCAACGAAAAAGAATCATGGCCGACACAAAGCCGAAACAAAGTGGAAGCTTTTGCCGAATAAAAGCACTGGAATAAACTACATTCACATCAATAATACCGCAAATAATACCCTTCAGAACAGCAATAAAAGATCATACCAATATCAAAACAGGGAAGTGCATTTACAAAAATTTACAACGCATTTAAAATTTAACTGCACTCATTTGTTTTTGTGCCAAAATACGCGGTACTGTTCCGCAGGGCATTTCAACTTCGCTATGATTTCTTGGCTGTAACACAGAGTAACGTTTTCGGTTGGAAAAATCGCGTTGTTTATGTGGTAAATAGTTTTTTAAGAGTCTGAATTCCTCACGACTTTTCAACTGTCCTTTTACTGGGTCCAAAGTGAGTCAAATCAAATCCGACCTGTCTGTATTCTACCACTACGGCAACTAAAAATCCGTGAAAAACAAATTTTTAAATTACAGTTCGAAATATACTCTGTGCTATGATTTTCTCTGAATTTTAGATAGGATCAAGTTAACGAGCACTTCCGAAAATTCCAATTTCTTATTGTTTTTAGACAAATTTAAAATCTGGTAATCAGTCTGGATATCTGGATTTCTGATCTGGATATAAATAAGCATTTTTGTAGTTTATAAATAGACCATTGATAAATTCAGATGCATCAGACCAAATCATAGAACAGAAAAACGCCTTCTTCTCTGTTCTGTGGACCAAATCCTTCCTCATTCAAATCATTCTAACTTCTTTTTTACTAACATTACAAAAGAGTCTTTTCTTGATATTTTACGGCCAGCATCATAACATTGTTTTCCCGTATGTGCATCGCATTTCTGAATAAATTCGGCGCAAGGCAAGTAAACCGCATTCATAACAGTAAATGGTGCGTCCCCAAACGAATACATTAGCAGCTTTATTGACCGGATACAAGGTGCTAATGTTATTGTATGACTTCTGTATAGGAGAAGGAAAATTTTATGCTTATGTTAATTTTGATGGCGTTTGGCAGCTGTTTCGGAGGGGTTTGGTGTAGGTGATGTATATATGTTTCCCAGTTTACCCAATCATAACATACATCAGCTAATCATTTCTTAACACACAAACACACATATTTACACACACACTAACACTACACATGCTTGAACATGCTACAATAACAATAATTTTGTAATCATCCTAGAACCTAAACGTTTTCTTTTCCTTTTTTTAATTATGTTTCAACATTGTAGATATGCAACACACGGGAAGTTGCGAGGCAACCCCATTACAAGTATCTTTATAACTTACCGGGGCTCCGTCAATTTTGTGCTATAGAACAATTGTATGAGGAATAAAAAATCTTTTTTACAAAAAAAATACTACCGACTTCCAACTAAAAACACTACAAAGTGAAAAATAACTTTCTTTTTCGAAGTCGGTGTCTTTGGTAGGTACCAATTTTTTTCGTTATGGACACCGACTTCGAAAAAGAAAGTTATTTTTCACTTTGTAGTGTTTTTAGTTGGAAGTCGGTAGTATTTTTTTTGTAAAAAAGATTTTTTATTTTTCACTTTTTAGTTGTACCTATTAAGCAACTTGCTTTAGTGAGGTAGTAATGCCAGAATAGATTAACTGAATGCCATGAAACTTGATCATAACCTGTGAAATGAAAGTGTTTCAAGGTGAACTGTACACATCTGTGTACCCCTTTAGAGCGTACTGGCGTGATGTTATGTTATGAAATGGTATAAACAATAAAAAGACATGCGGTTGCAGCAATCCCGAGAGATTTGCCTTCATTTATTGAAGAGTTCTGCTGTATATCTCCGAAGTTCTTCATCAGATCTTCACCAAATTAAAATGGGACCAATTTCGAAACATACTCTAAAAATCAAAAAAAGAATTTTCAAAATCGGTCCACAATTGACGGAGATATCGGTGAACATACACAAAAAAAAAAAAAAAAAAAAAAAAAAAAAAACAAACATGAAGTCGAACATAGAACCTCCTCCTTTTTGGGAAGTCGGTTAAAAATAAAAACTTCTTCTTTTTTTAAGTTATCGTTCAAAATCAAAATCAAATTAGACTCAGAGCCAGGATTTTACTTAAAAATTAACATAAAGACAGTCCCCCAAAACTCCTTCCCGTATACAAATGTTTTAGCTATTTAGAAAAAGTGGCGCAACAAACTCCCCAGACACACAACTGTCAGAATCAAAAAACAATCAAAATTCAATATTGTTACAATAGGAATTGTTTATTATCCAGGTAATACATACAAATTCTGGTACACATTTGTTCTAATAGAAGTTGGCATGCCAAGTTAGAGTGGTTTAAATAATTATAATAATAGGTGTAATAGCCAGTGAACCCCAAACTAACCAGTGAATCGATATCTTGGTTTCGGTTTCAGGCTCGGATGTTGATTTCCAGAGTAGAGACTGTGCAGAAGTGTGCGTTTACTCGTGGTATGTATGTAAGTTTGCGTGTTGGTTCCCAATTATTATGCTGCGTTTGGTCTTGGTGTCTGTATATAAATTGTTCTAAGTGAACAGAACTGTATGTTTATCAATGTTTTTTTGTTTCTTCAAAGTGCATTGTAGTGTTTTTCATATCAAAGACTTTACTAGTAGGCCGGGGCGCGTCTTAGCAAAGATGTTGTCTAGTGTTGACATTCTAAAGGTTGGTTTGTTTGTAATTATAGTTTAATCACAGCATACAGACTATCAGTATCCAGTCCTATCAAAGTACGTTTTTTTATAGGACGCTATATAAATGATGATTTGTCTGGCCAAAAGAGACAAATTGTTTGCCTTCAGCCAAACCAATATTGTTCGAATGATAAAATATTCAGATAATATTTGTTAATATTATGAAATAATTTTGTATCAAATTGCGTTATTCCTACTTTTATTTTTTCAGTGACGGTTGATTCACAAACAAATCATATTGGTTTTGATATTTGATCGTGGAAGAGTTTGAATAAACAGAAAAGGAAAAAAAACTGATTGAAATCCAAATATTTAGCTGTTCACACTAACGATATGTTTGGTTTCAAAATATATTAAATCCGACTTCTGTTAAATGTAGGGTGACCAAAAAGCCGTCTTAATGCTAACTTTTAGCTAAGAAGAGTAGAAACTCTTAACCCAGGCTTCAGTTAAAAGACAGCCGCAATTTATATTAGTACTAGCTGAGCCCCGCGGTTTTGCTACAGTCTACTGGCTACCTACCTACCACCTACCTACCAACCTACTCACCTGTCCTACCTAACAACCTACCTACCCTACCCTACATATCCTACTTACCCTACCCTACCTACCCACATACCCTACCCTACCTACCCACATACCCTACCCTACCTACCCACATACCCTACCCTACCTACCCAGGCCTAACCTACCCTATCCTATCTACCGGCCTATCAATTTGTTAAACTATTTATTTGAATAAGAATTAATACTACAATACGAATGTAACCAACTTTTGTGTCTACCGGGCGGTGGCGATCTAATTAAATTTTAGAACACAAAAGCTGCTACTGTGACATAACTATGGTAACTAGATATATTCTCTCGCAGTCTTTTTCGTAGGTAATAATGAGTACTTTAATAATGTAGTACATAACTTTTATGTATCATCAATTGTTTTCTCAGCGCACGCCAAATAATGAATTTTATAGGCAAAATTTTGCTACTTTGGGTTCCATTATTGCAATTTTCATAAGGATCTGTATTATTAAAAAAAAAATAATTATAGTATATGTTATTCCGGATTTTTAAAATCGGTCCAGTAGTTTCGGAGTCTATTCAACAAAAAAATCAAATCAAACAAACAAACAAAAAAATCTTTCCTCTTTATAATATTGGTATGGGATAAAACAAAAAATATTAATAATTATAATATGATTAATAATATTAATATATATTAATTAATATTATTTATTATCATCGTCTTATGATAAAAAATCCATTACGTGTTCAATATTGGTTGTGAGTTTGAATAATAAAATTACGTCAATTAAACAGAGCAAGTCAATCGAAGAACAAGTGGGATTCAAACACAACCCTTCCCGCACAAGTCCATATCACAATTGTTATGCTACCGCCACTTCTTAAGATATGCAAGAAGTATGGCGGCTCGTTGCCAGGATTCGCCATCCATCTAGAACACTGTTCAGTGTTGTGCATCCTAGATAGTAAGTTTGTTGGCTCAAGTTACGGCTTCTAACTAACGGTATGCATCTCCAAATTATGCCTCAAATCTATTCGTATTATATTATATAATTATTATATAATTATTAAATACATTTTCGAAATAAGTTTTTGTAGTTGCTGTTAACTTTTGTTCTGCCTCTTTAGTAGATATAACCTACATGTCTATGTTCAGCTCCAGAACCTTATAATAAAACACTAACTTTTACTTATGGCTTTCACCATCATCTTAAGCCTTTAAATAATCACACTGATGGAACACAGGCCTCATCTCTGTGAGGGAAGAAAATGATTCAATGGCAATGTATTACCGGTTCTTTTTATCCAAATACGTTTATCTGTGAGCCGGTTAACAAACAAAACAAATTTAAATTGTCAAAAAAGGATGACGTGTTATTTTAAACCAATTAACAATATAAAAAATACCACTTAGCATTCAAACATCCAAACATGCAGACTTTCACATTTGAAATAGATAAGTAGGAACTACATTTTAAAATCAGATAAACCTTTCCGGTGAAATCATAAACGTTTGGTAACTCTACCTAAAAGTAACATCTTACCCATAACCACACATGTTTCGTTTATGTTTTTTACAAACTTTTTGTGCATTTTTTGCATGCACTCCGAAACGAAGTCCTTACACATGTCAAATACTTAATTTCTTGAGGATTTATAACTGTCTGAGGTTAGGCCCAGAATAGACAGCAGAGTTACAGAATAAACAATATACAGTGACTGCAACGATGCATTTTTAATTTTCAAGCTCAAATTTGAAAAAAATATGTAAATTTTTCATGGTTTGTTGTGTGTTTTTGTGCAAACAATGTAATTGACAGTTGATATTTTTTACGTCAGAATTCGAGATATTAGCAAATTATGTAACAAAAAACTCTGTGTTATGTATCTCGATATGTTGTGAAAGTCATAATTCAAAATATTATTGCAACTCATACTTCTTTAGAGCATTTTTAATAGATATATATAAATACAAAACGTTGAAGTCGATACTTGAATTGTAGGTGATGGTTTCTAATTATCTGGAATTATAAATACAAATTTATTTACGAAAATAATAACGCCAGTAAACATATTAATGTCTATAAAATAGTATAGCCGAAGCAGTAACAACAATTTCCGACTTCTTATGACGACGTCAACTTAGGCGTAACACATCAACATCCCATCTGTTGGGGCATAACAGTTCGTGTATAACAGCCCTAACTTTGCTTCAAGTTGCAGTCATGTGATATTGATTTGATACGGTTTTATGTTATGGCTCAATTTGCTCCTTAAATTTAATAAAACAGAAGCCGCTCTTTGAAGTAGATTCATAATAACTTTGTTCTTTTTATTAGGTAACTAGCTTTTACCCGCGGCTTCGCTCGCAGTGAAGATTTTTTTTTTTATTATTGAAAAGTATCCTATGCTACTTCTAATACCTCCAAGAATATCTGTACAAAGTTTCATGATGATCGGTTCAGTAGTTTTTGCGTGAAAGCGTAACAAACATACTTACATTCACATTTATAATATTAGTAAGGATAATAAAACCAGTCTGTAACTATCCTACTGCAGGCAAAGGCCTCTTCACATACAGAGAAGAGTCCTTCTCACACATTTTGTTTTATACCAAATATTTTTACGATACATTCTAAAAAAACACAAGTTGTAAGAACAATCGCATGCAATAGTGTTAGTGTACCGATACTGCTAGTGACAAAAAATAAATAACGTTACAATCAGAAAAACTTACAAAAATAATAGGAACTCTTCTTGAAATGCACTCCAAAATATCAAACCTGGAATGCATTAAAAGAAAAAAAGAAGAACACGTCATTGATTGCACAAAAAAAAGCAAGCGAGAAACAAACACACCCAAGGTGGTCAAATCGTATAAATCTGAACCGATTCTTGCCAGCTAAATATCCTTCTCCTCGTGTCGTGTCGTGTGTACTGAGGGTCGTGATTCCTTCAACGGGGGATTAACTTTTCTGTGATGATGTTACACCATCTGTGTCTTTCTATGGTGTCGTGAAGAGCATCGTGCAGTTGTTCAGTGTTCAGCGTTGAAAGGATCGGGCTGCGACTCCTCGTTCTCTTGCCAGCTAAAAATAAAATAATGAAAGTCATACTTAAATTCATTTAATTAAATTCTAATAGCTTTTCTCTATATCTCGATTATTACCTAACACTTAGCTAAAGCTACGAAACGAGGAGGAAAAACGTAGCGGAAACTTCGTAATTAGTTTTACAGCAGGAAGTTGCACCTAACTTAAACATCGGTTTTAGCAACGTTGGCTGGCTCTAAATTGAATAAAACTTAGCAAAAGAAATAGGAAAAATTGAATTTATTTTGATGACTTTAGAGAAAACTTCATATCTTTAGTCTTGAGAAAGTTTTATGAAGTAAATTTAATCCATGGTATATTTAAAAAAGATCTAAGTAATATGAAACTTATGTTAGAGTATCATAATTATGAAGAACTAGCATGCAGATACTGATACCACTTACAACTTATTTATACCAGATACCTCAGAAATACATATACGATAAGTAACTCTGAGGAACTGTGTCACGTCAACAGCTGAGCGCAGGGCAGAGCAGACACGTGCCTGCGCCGCAGCATACGGTGATCCGTACTCATTCATGCTTTACAAAATCTGCGCTGGGCTGCATTGCGTCGCCTCAGCGTATGCTCCCTAAGTGTGTTCTTCTACTGAGTCGAGTTTAACATTGACTCATGACCTTGTCGTTGGAGTTCCCTAAGTATATTTTACAAACGCACTAACCAGCATGCACCAAGTATATTACAGCACCGCTATAAATATAGGAGAATCTGCAGCACTCACAGAGTACGGAACGCCACGCCAGCAGTAAATACAGATGCCATGGCTAATAAAATGTACATAGCCCCATTGCGGCGGGTCGCGGTGTGGGTTAGAGTCCCACATAACTGCGCTATCTCCCCGTGGTAGCGCAGTATGCATGAGCATTTTCTCCAGGCTAAAAAAAAAAAGCCCCGTTGTACATAAAAGTGACGCCTATATTCCACGAACAGTTAGGCATCTATAGGAACACCAACATTTTGCCAGCATATCGCATCAAAGAGCACAAGATTTAGATGTCATGGCTTGATAGTCTACTTTCATAGTCTACTTTCAATATCTATGTATTAACGGTTACGCTTGCTTTGTATGAAAATTTTTGACAACGCCTCTGGCCGTCGTGGCGTCTTGGTACTCTGTGGGAGCATCCAACCACCCAGTCATGGGCCAACTCAAACAAACTAAGCTTTAGGCTGAGCCGGTAACTAAGCTGCTCTTATTTGCACAGACCGACATTTATAACGGACATCGTTTACTAAATGAACAAACAATATTACTTATACGTAGTGGTGTAATTTTAGATGCAGAATGTGCTAGTAGCTAGCTGGGGTATGTCCTCTAGGAGTGATTCAATTTGGTTTTAGTCATAGCCAGAACTTAATAATAAGTGTATGGATATATTCAGTGCTAATCACTTTTGTGTTATGTCTCCCATCGTAGTGGCAGATACTTTACCTTGTACAAGCTATTAGCAATAAGTATGGAAGAGTGAGGAACCTTATAAAAGTGTGTCTAAGACCACCACTTTTTAAATGACAAAATTATAGGTTATTTTTTTACTATTTTCGGTCAGTGGACTCGAAAAGGTTAGAATTATCTCAAGGAGAAAATAAATACAAACTGGATAAAACTACGCCATGTCCTAATTCAGGACATGGTATACCAGTGTGTCAAGTTTTACGTAAATCCAAGTGTCAAGTTTTTATGTCCTGACGACATAAAAACCGGCCAAGTGCGAGGCGGACTCGCGCACGAAGGGCTCCGTACCATAATCGCAAAAAACGACAAGAAAATCACGTTTGTTGTATGGGAGCCCCACATAAATATTTATATTATTCTTTTGTTAATATTTGTTGATATAGCGGCAACAGAAATACATCATCTGTGAAAATTTCAACTGTCTTGCTATCACGGTTCATGAAACACAGCCTGGTGACAGACAGACAGACAGACGGACAGTGGAGTCTTAGTAATAGGGCCCCATTTTGACTCTCTGGGTACGGAAACCTAAAAAGGTAAATATCAAACATATACCTACACAGACAGAGTTTTGCCTTTATTATATAAATGGAAATAGAAGATAGTATGAATGATTGTTAGGTTACACTATAGACTTTAAACATATACATAATATTATTATTACTAGCGAAATCCCAGAGAAATCAACATTCTCAAATACAGATAAAAAGCTATCTAACCCACTTCTTAAATACTTTAAACTCCGTTTAGACCTTCGCTTCGATCGCTTGCCCCAGGGGACACACAGTGAATAACGCGTAATGGCACATTTTTATTCATAGGCTGCGACCACCTGGGTTATCGGTTACCACGAGAGGAATTTTGGTTGGCATTAAATATTACGCGCTCGCCAGAGTGGTGATTCATTTTCTCGTAGTATTTTCGAATCAATTGAACAATATTGTACGGTAATGAAGCTATTTTAGTTTATTAAAATTATAATTTAACAGAAATACACTCACATTGGATACTAAAAGAGTTTTTCATGTAGATGTGGGTGGATGGAGAGGTAATATATTAATAAATAAGGCTTTGTGTAATTTATTTCAGCACCACTGTTCTCAAAACCGTGAAGGAAATCATCGTGAGGAAACAACCATCAACCCGTACTGGGCCCGAGTGATGGATTACATCCCAGTCCCGATCCCAAAGAGCAGACCTGTGCCCCAGGTGTGTGAACATTATAGACGGATTACGATTGCCTTAGGATGTAAAGGTAAAGGAAGACGGAGGCCAAAAACATGAATGGATTGTGTTTTCAATCTTGCCAATTTGACGCAAATAGACCAATTTTTTTTAATGCTGGCATCGAAATCTGCTGCTAATTCAGCCGTAGATTGAGTATGAGCTTCCACAATCGCCTTTAATTCGTCATGGTCGACCAAAGCTTTCGGACGACCACGGGGTTCATCTTTCAGGTCGAAAATTCCAGAACAGAAGCGGGCAAGCCAATAACAGGTGGTGCGTTCGTTTGTGGTGTTTGCTCCGTAAACGTCGTTGATGTTGCGAGCCGTTTGTGCCGGGTTGCTGCTACGATGGTACTCATATTCCATTATAACTCGATTTTTTACGTTACAAGTCCATGCTGACGAAAATGCGATGAAAACATAACGCTAATCAATAAACAAAATAAATACCATAAAATAAATACTGCTAAGTATTTATTTTATGGTATTTATTTTATTTTATTTATTTTATTTTATTTTTAAACAAAAAATATTTTGATTTGAAATGTACTTTACCTATTATACAATCTTGTCTATATTCCGCAAAGGTTTGGGCACAGAATGATTTATTATAGGTAAACTGAACCCTTTAAAAAAAAATAGATTTTAAAAAAAATGTCTAGATATTTAACTTATCAGTCAGTAAAATATTATGAAATATACTTTTGATCTCACTTGCACGTAAACAGTATCTAAACATACTGGCCGTAATGCCCCATATAAAACCCCCGAGCTTTCTTTTTGTCATGAAACCCAAGGTCGGTAAGAATTTTTTTTTAATTTATAGCACAGTACACAGGTCATGCAAGTTCAAGCAAGGAGTTTACACGCAATTGAAAAATTGTCTTAAAATGTTATCTAAACAGGAATTTCATTGCATTCTTGCTACATGTTACTTAAATACTGAACTAATGTTCTTAATAATCGATTTTAATAGTTTTTTGTATCAAAACGTCGAAATTATTTTATTTTATTCACACTCCGTCATGGCTGTATACCTACGTAAGTATTTGCCCTTAACGTTTCTGAACGAAACATTTGTGTAATCTGTGGTGTGGGCAAAAAGCCACCCATCAGCTTAAAAAAAGTTCACGTATTTCGTAATAATCATGTAAAAATAGTTGTGCTGACTTTTGTATTAAAACTATAATTCCTTATTGTTTACATATTGTATTTGAAGACAAGTAAAAAGTTATAAAAAATGTCGCCGTCGTCGTCCGATGAGTGTGATTTAAATGCAACACCGCCAGATATTATCCGTGCAGCAAAAACAATTAATGAAAATCTTTTTTTCTGTTCTATAATTTTATTTATTTACTCGCAAATGTGATGAAAAACATTGTATGTTTCACGGGCGGTAACCTCGACTCAGAAAGCCCTCAGTCTTCGACTTCGGGCTTCTACCAGAGCCTTGATCGTAATATTCTACTTACCGCCCTTAATACGCAATGTACTAATATAACACATTTGCTCGTAAAGGGTCTCTTATTTCACCAATTTCAATATCGTATTGTATCTCATTACGTATTTGTGCGTTATTGTAATTTAAAACGCACGAGTTTCTTTTTAATAAGGTAAAACGCACGGTTTATCAAGATGCTCCATCTAAAACGAACGGCACTTTTTTAAATCTCAGCAAAGAGTTTTTATGTCAAAAAAGTGGTCTACATTTTATGAATAGAATTAACTTATTATTCGGAGATAAAATATAATAAATAAACATTTAATTCTTTAATTTAATTAATTTTGACCATAAATTACAACCATTTATCTGTAAAAAACACAAAAATATTAATTTACTTTATTAGTAATACTGGCTGTTTTTGTGCCTTTGCCTTAAAAAATAAGTGCTGATGCGCGCGCATCGCTAATTTGTGAACAATTAAAAATTATTCCGCGCGCTTTTTCTTTTCGCTGTATTGTTTTTATTAACGTAATTGTTTTTATTAACGTAATTGTAGAACAGATAGCTAATAGGCCTACACGTTAGACTTTGACGCAAAGAGCTCTGGTTCGAATCTCGCCACACAAGATTATTTTGGTAGAATCATGAACTTTCTGGAGAATATTACGTTCCGCCGCACGCGCACCCGCTCAGAACCAGAAGATGTCAGTAATATGTCTCAAAATTTAACAATTAACAGCATGCCTGACATGTCTGAGGACGATGATGAATCACAACTCAGAACATTAAAAATCACAATCGAACGAATCACATTGCAATTAAACAGTGCGGATAATGAAATTGAGTCCCTTTCTCTGGAGAATAGCGAATTGAAGAAAAAAAACGACGAACTGGCTAAAAGAAACGAACTCCTTAAGAAAATTAATAGCCCCGCCAAACCAAGATCTACACCGAAGAAAACTACAAACAGACGTACAAATAGTAAAGAGACTCAAACCGACGATTTAGATAACGTATCTGAAAACACAAATGATGAGACTAATAAACGTGAGATAACACAAAAACGTTCTAATACTACTCGAGCATCACCGCCAAGCAGAACCAACATCAAGCAGACTATTAGTATAGATAAACCAAAAATATGTTTAATAAGCAGCGAAACTTCAAATATACTATATACCGCTGCAGAGAAAACTAACCTGCGAAATTACGAAGTTTGCCACTATCGCAAACCAAAAAGTGGACTAAGGCAAATATTTAAGGATATTGACGTTAAAGTCCAAAACTTAACAAGTAAGGACTACTGTGTTATTTACATCGGCGAAGAGGATTTCCGAAGAACGCAAAACTATGTAGAGCTAGTCATGTTAATTCGTGAACTACATAAGAATTATGACTAAATCTGAAAATAAAACTAAAACAATGTGGCAAATAATAAAAGAGCGCACAAATAAGAATAACAAAAAACCAATAAATAACATAAAATTGCGGGTACAGAATACTGTGACAGAAAACGCGACTGCCATTACCAACGCTTTCAATGAATATTTTGTGTCAATGGGAAAACTGGATACCACAAACGGGAACGTTTGTCCAACTGGCCGTCCTACCTCCTCCCAAAGTGAAAACTCCATTTACTTAAGACCTGATGACCCTAACGAAATTAAGTTTATTATAAAAAGGTTGAAAAACAAGCGAAGTTATGGGCATGACGAGCTACCGCCTATACTTATTAAAGCATGCACTGAAGAATTAACATTACCGCTAACCTATTTAATTAATCAGTCTTTGGATGAAGGATCAGTCCCTGACCTACTGAAAGTATCAATAGTGAAACCAATATACAAAAAGGGAGACCAGACTGATACTAGTAATTATCGGCCGATAGCTTTGCTACCGACCTTCTCAAAAATATTGGAGACTGCGATGTCAAAACGACTTTATTCTTATTGCGCAAAATATAAAATATTCAACGATAGCCAGAATGGGTTCAGGAAAAACAGATCCACGACATTAGCAATATTTAAGTATATCCAGGAAGCTTTAAATATAATCAATAATAAAAAATACGCAGTAGGGATTTTACTGGATATGAGCAAAGCCTACGACAGAGTTTCATACGAAATTCTACTTAATAAATTATATGCAATAGGTGTTAGAGGTACAGCACACAAGTGGTTCTGTTCGTACCTAGAAAATAGGGAGCAATTCGTAGAGGTAGAACATTGCGACTCACACACTGGTCAAATAATATGCGCAAGATCGAATAAAGCAAAAACAACAATGTCAATACCACAAGGCAGCGTTTTGGAATGCTTATTATTTCTAGTTTATATTAATGACCTCCCTAAAGAAATTGACGCTCAAAGTATTTTATTTGCTGACGATATTTCTATCATTTTTCCTTATACCGATGGAGAAAACCTAAACTTAAGTCTGGATGACAAGCTATCCAAAATAATAGAATGGTTAAAAGATCATAACTTAGAATTAAATTTTGACAAAACAAAGCTAATGCAATATAGACCATACCAGAAACGCAAATTAGATATAGATTACTCATACAACAACATAAAGCTGCAATGCATAAACGAGTTTAAACTCTTAGGTTTAACTATTGATACCAATATAAACTGGAAAGCCCATATAGATACACTGGCAAACAAACTAGCCAGCTTTATTTATGCCTTGGGGGAGCTTAAAAGAGCTACCGATTTTAAAACTGCTCTAACAGCATACTATGCCTACGCATACTCCTGGCTAAATTATGGAATCGTGGTGTGGGGGAATGGTGTAGACAAGGATAGACTTTTTATTCTACAAAAGAGATGCATACGAATTCTTGCCAATATAGATAACGCGGAAAGCTGCAGGCCATTCTTTGTAAGTTACAAAGTCCTTACACTAACTGGTATCTATATTTTGGAAGTTAGCAAATTTATAAGGAAACACCAGGCACTGTTCCCACTCACTAGTGACCTTCGCCCGCAACATCGTAGTATTAGACGCCAAAACAAGAACGAATTAGCCTTACCAAGCTCAAAATTAAATATATATGGTGCTACTATTCAATGCTAAAAAGCACTGTGACAACAATACATGGTATTGATATCAAGACATACTTCAACATGTGAGTAAAAAGTCGAAAGTATTTTCGGCTGACAATGTCAAGAAGTTCCTAAAAGAAGCTCCGGATTGCCGATATTTGGCAACAAAGGTCAGTTGAAACTAAATTATTGTTATTAACTTCTTTTACTTTCGTATTTCTTTACAATATAGGTTTTTTGTACGCTGTTTTTATCTCTTTTCAGGTTGTATTAATATTCGGCATAAATGGTGCATGTAGACGTCAAGAGTTGGCAAACATCACAACTAATGAAGTCGAGAACCATGGGCGGGTTCTTCTTGTCCAGGTCAAAATCACAAAAAATAAAATTCCAAGACCGTTCACAATACAGGGGCCTTTTCACGACATAGTGAATAAATTCGAAGCGCTTCGTTCAAAAATACCGATGTCCAACAGATTTTTTCAAAATTACCAAAATGGAAAATGCACTAACCAACCCATTGGCATAAGTAAATTTGGAGCAATGCCGAAACAAGTTGCCACTTTCTTAAATTTGGATGATCCACATGAATACACAGGGCACAGTTTCAGAAGATCCTAGGCTACATTACTCGCCGATTCAGGTGCGACACTAAAACGCCACGGAGGGTGGCAGTCGAACAGTGTAGCCGAGGGCTACATAGATGACTCGATGAGAAATAAAGAAGAAATTAGCTCCTGCATTACAAGGAATATTAATTTGGAGCCAAAAGCTGACTCTCGACCTTCTACGAGCATACACGCTTACATTCCACTATCGTAGCCGCCGCCGCAGCCGCCTCCGTTGCCGCCACCGACTGCAGAACTTTGTGGTCTCGTTTCTCCTACTTTCACTTATGAGAGTGAGCGAAAAACTGGTGAAATTGTAACTAATAATAATAACTTAACAACATTAAAAATGCCAACTGGCAACGTAATAATCAATTTCACAAATTGTTAAAATTTTTTGAACTGCTTTAACAAGTGATTAAAGATTTATTCGTTTAAGAAAGTCCGAATTTTATTTATTTCCTCGCAAATTTGTTATAAAACTTCGTATGACATACGTGCGCTTTGATAATTACAGCCTCTGCTTTCTTGTAGCCCGAGCTGTAGATGAGGCAGGCGAGCAATATCGCCTCGGCTGTAATTTTCAACTTACCGCACTTATATCATAATGTACTATTATCTACACTCACAACGTAATGTTACAAACATGAATTCAAAAAATATTGTATAAACACGTACTTTACATTCGTGGATTGGTAAAATTATAAAAAAAAACAATTACAGTGCAACATTTTCCTTCGATTTTCGAACTCGCATCATAAAATAACTTTTTAATTTTTTTAGCACATTTTTACTTTTTAATTTATTGGCGCGTATAAGCTCATTGACTTAATGTAGAAAAGTAGTGTAATTGTCTATGGAGGCGCACGCTGCGCAGTCAAGCGCAATGTGAATCTAAATTGCCCGCCATACCACACATTTATTCCGTTTACACTTTTGTATTATTTCAACAGTATGAGTGAAGATAAAATAGTGTATGTGTCGTAGGCTAATTTGATACTTCGAATCTTCGCGAAAATCCTAGGGGTTTTGCGAAAACGCGGATAATTAGACATAGGCGAAAAATTATCCAAGTACGATTAGTACTTTGGCAACATAGTCGACGGAGCCCCGCTGCGCGGGGCTCCTATTTCCGCAAACACGGATATTTAGACAATGGCGAAACTGTTTCTCAATCTTACTGGAAAAAGTCCAAGAGCGAGCGAAGCGAGCTCGGGAGCTTAGGGCACCCCGACACGGTTACTTTAGACCCTGCGGACGGAAATAGGAGCCCCGCGCAGCGGGGCTCCGTCGACTATGTTGCCAAAGTACTAATCGTACTTGGATAATTTTTCGCCTATGTCTAATTATCCGCGTTTTCGCAAAACCCCTAGGATTTTCGCGAAGATTCGAAGTATCAAATCATCCTACGACATATGCAACGGTATTTAATTAAGTATTAAAACACACGTGTTATTATTATCACATTCGGCTTCGCCTCATGTGATGAACCCAAGCTCGTGTATTGACAACCCCTATTATATGACTATTGCATAAACTACTATTATTATCAGTGATTGAAAGATGCCATTGGCAATATTGCATAAAAAACTACTAAAATCAATTATAACTGCTTTTGAGCGTCTTTTTTTCACGGAGTACGTCTTCTAAGCAACACTAAGCTTGCCTAGAAGGCTATTAACTTTACTCAAGTATTCAAAAGAGTTTATAAGTTACAAAACTCTTTGTCTGTAATAAAATTTTACATTGCCCAGAAACGTCCAATACCAATTTAAAATATGAAAACAAATTTCTTTGAAACTAATTTCTAGGTAAGTAGTATTCTTTCCAATAATATCTTTCAAAATTAAATTTTATACTGTAATTTAAATTTTCCATTCTCATCAAAAATCGCTTACTATCAAACTGAATTATTCAACGACACTTTAATTGAGGGGGTTGGGGTTCCAATAGTGTTGCCAAGCGAACGGTTTTAACCGAATTGAAAATATTTAATCCTAGGAAATCACGATTGAGCTTAGAAAATTAATTTACTAAGACTTGACTTAAGACTGTATCCGTAATATTCGTAATTCAAAATCAATTGTCAGACGTCCAATGGGCCTTCCCCTTTTTTATAAGCGTTTGTAAATATTATATAATAAATATATTATGTATTAGTTTATGTTTTTTTGTTGCCATCTGTTGCAAATAATAAAAGAATAGATTGCCACATTATGAAAGATCATCTAGAATTGCTCGGCCGATAGATTAGATGTTTTTTATTACTCGTGGTTTCAAGATGGCCTGTGCAGTAGTGGCCTAGTGGTATTGGCCGCGAATTATAAGTTGTAGGTCAGAGGTTCAAACCCAGGCAGGCGTTTTACTTTGTTTAAATTATTTCACCACCACTGCTTTCAAAACGGTGAAGGAAAACATCGTGAATAAACCGGCATGTCCTGAAACAAAAAAGTCGAAAATACGAGTATGTGACATCCGGTGCGGTCCATTCCCTCTCACAGAGAGAAGGCCTGTGTCACAGCAGTGGGAATATTAAAAAAGGTGATGATGATGATGATAAATTTCAAGACTTGTATGAAATAAAATATTTTTTGTAAAATATAATAGGTACCTGTGAGAAGCCGGTCAAGATCGCGAGTTGTATTTAAATAGATTAGATAATTTTTGTCTAACATTGAAAACCAAACTAATATTACCGAATTTTACCCTGAATATAAATTATGCCAATATTACCGATAAGGCATATCGAACAAAAAAGTATTGTCAAGTCAAAAATCAGCAATTAAGTTGACATCTGAAAATTCTCGTCACCTGGCCACCCAGAGCGCCAGTTTAATTTACTTCTATACGCTGGATGGGCTCACAAAGAGCTTTATTGGATTTTTCTGGCACCTTTTGAGTAAAAGGTAGGTTATGATTTAGATGCACAGTGCTCAGCGGAATACCGTTTATGACACCCGCCGGGTTTCATTAAGAACTGGAAATTATATCGGACGTTTTCTTCTTACTAGTTTCAAAGGAAGATTTCTTTGATTTTGTAAGACCTTTGAACTGGATTTTTCTGGGTGAGTGCTGAGTGTTAAAGGTGAAGTATATTTTTTATTATAACCTACCACATTGTTCACAAAAGAAAGCAAAGCGGGATCTGTAGGTGCAGTAATGGTGACTGCATACGGGAAACCGCAGCCTTGGGACCACAAAGTGGACCGAAAACCGGGTGAGGGCCGCGGGAGTCCGCTGTATGCACTAAGCACAGGACGAAGGCCTTTGTTCAGCAATGACCGTCGTTTGGATGTAGTGATGTTGATGATGTGGTAAGAAGGATCTGTAACATCAGATGTTTTAAGGGTTAGCTAAAAACCTGATAGCTTTAATCATGCAGAAGCGAACATTACCTTTCAGTATTTTTTACGATATTCCAGTATTAGATTTTTATACCCGAAAACCACAATTTACGACCCTTTTCAGTCACGTTCGTTGATTTAATACCTTAGCTGTAGCTTATTATTTTTTGCTCATACAAACAAAACACAAGGCTGAATAAAATATTCATGTAAAAGATATTAACCCGAAAAATATTCACATACAGACTATTATATTGTGGTAGAAAATCCGTGATAGTAATGATCCGTGGGTGTAGGAACGAAACACGAATTGATGTTGCGGTTTCGAACCCGCTTGTATTAATGTGTTTTTGAATGAATGGAATTCCCGTTCAGTCATTCAAATAAAATAGAATGTGATTCTGCAGTTGTGATAGACTTTATCAATCACAATTTTGATTGTTTATACAGGCCACTTTATTGATATGAGAAACACAATGTAGTTACGAAGACTCGTAACAAAATAGACGTTAGTTTCATAGACTAAACTCCCCCATTCCTTACAATATGTTCCTTTGGTAAGCGATGTATTGATGTCTAAATTTTAATTATTTGGATCATAACAATTCCCAGATTCTTGATAAAGCTTCTATTGTTTACCTTATTACTGGGTATTGGAAGAACTGTGTCACAGATGATGCCAAAGTGGGTGTAAGAGGGCCATTAGATGACGGCCAATAGGCGACATATGGAAGATGCAGCGTCGACCCCAAAAAAATTGAGATAAGGAATACTGACATGTGTTTTTATTTTATTTTAATCAATGTTGTCCCACTGCTGGGCAAAGATAATATGCAAAACGTAATACGCAACCATTAATTTCCTTTAAGCTAAATACGGTGATAATAGCGATATTGAGAGTCTTACATTCACAATCTCTTCAGCAGTTTTTAGGGTTCCGTACGCAAAGGGTAAAAACAGGACCCTATTACTAAGACTCCACTGTCCGTCTATCAGTCACCAGGCTGTATATTTCTATTGCCTCTGTGCTGTGTATTTCTATTGCCGCTATAACAACGAATACAACAGTAGCAACAGAATAAAATAAATACTTAAGAGGGGCTCTCATACAACAAACGTGATTTTTTTGCAGTTTTTTACGATAATAGTACGAAAACCTTCGTGGGCGACTCCGACTCGCACTTGGTCAGTTTTTTGTACAGATATTAAGACAGCAATTCGTATCAAAATTCCTTGTTTAAGTCACAGTACACGATGCAGAGCAGACATTTGCCAGTATCCGTTACACGAACATCCTGGACCGTTGCGAAACTTTCTCTGCTGCTAACTTGGGCCGCTCACTTGCCCTACATTTTGTCTCTTACTTGTGAGATTTGGCCTTAAAAGAGGAGGTTTTAAAGAAAGATCTTATGGGTTCCTGCCCCATTATAATCTGCTAAGCAGTTGATGATAGGGCCTTTTGCAAATGAAGGGATTAAAGATCTATGACATGAATTCGAGTAGATACCAAGTCTTTTGCCGAGGGTTCCGTACAAACCTCAGCTTAAAGGTATTATAGACCTGAGTATTTGATATGAATTACAATTTAATACCTCAACGCGTTCACGAGGAAAGGGGTAGTAAGTTTAAAATTATTAAAAATACTTTTATTATATGATGTTACTAAAAATTTACGGTTTTCGCAATTATACCTTCATCTGTGCTATAAGACGTTGCTTCGTACCAAATTTCAAGATTCTGAGTTCACGGGAAGTACCCTGTAGGTTTTGATTCCCTTGCGAGTGTCGAAAATTTGCGGCGTAAACGGCTGTATCTTTTGATTGCGTTGGCTTAGAAGTTTGATTTTTTCACAGCTTTAAGGGACAGTAGACCTGAGTATTTGATATATATAATTTCAGCTTGATAACTCCACGCGTTCCTGAGAAAAAGACTCTTGACAGACAGACAGGCGGATAACAAAGTGATCCTATAAGGGTTACGTTTTTTCCTATTGAGGTACGGAACCCTAAAAAGAACCAAAATTGGTATAAAACGAAACTTTCTCTGGTGCTAACTTGGGCCGCTCACTGGTCCTATATCTTGTATCTTGTCAAATTAAACGCGGTGTAGCCCACATTTCATAACATGGAAATTTTAAGAGGGTTTTAATCTCGTACCTCTTCCTAATAACTTTTATGGTGTACATAATAAAGAGTATTCTATTCTATTCTATTCTATTCTAATCCTTCTGTATTTGCATACAGGCGTCAATCCATCTGCCAAACATTTTTCCAACTATTTATGGGTAAATTGCCAGTGCAAGGACATGCAACTGCACACATACACACTTCCGCTGCTGCTTTACATGGAGCCATTGCCTACCTGGCCTTCATCACCTGCGTTTTTGCCGTTCCTCTTTACTAAGCTATATATAGGTACACACGGAACAGAATTAGGAAATAATAAATCTACGAGTAGTTTCAAATTAGGTTTTACCTGATGTGTCCCATGATGAAGTTTGCTGCCCCCTGCAGATGAAGGAATTGAAGATATCAGATCAATAACCTTGACTCGTTAATACAAAAAAAAATGAAACAAAAGTTGTATTGAATTGTGTTACGAGGCGCTATGCGCTAAGTTATCTTGAGAAATTTGGTTAAATTTTACTGAAAGGCTGACTATAATAAATCAGAACTTGCATCCAGTTATGCCAAGTCTACAAAAATATGAAGTAGAAAAGTTTCTTCAAAAAATAATGTATAGTGATTTAATGGAAATTCGTGCTACCAATTGAATTCAAACAGCTCAATGAAGAAAATATATTTATTTAACTCCTTTGCTTCTCATGGCCCAACATTTGAAGATATGGGCGCCTATAAAATTTTCACATTCAGCAATGTAGAATATTTTACGTAGCACAGTCAAACTTTCGAAGTTCTGAAAAAGATTCCCATAACTTTTTCGCAGTCAACATCAGTTGTTTATTTTAAACGTTAAGTAATTTTGTTTTTATTGACTTGAGATAGTATTTATTTTGACAGGTCTGGATAAAATTATCCACGCCTTTGTCTACCATTCGCACAGTGGAGATCAGGAGACAACCAGGCTCACATTCTCACAAAGGTGAGAAAGTACTTCACGCCGGAACAGCTGCTCAAATTGTGTCAAGCGCAAGTTTGATCATGCATGGAATACTGTTCTCATCTCTGGGATGGATCTGCCAAATACCAGCTTGATGCACTAGAGTCGATCGAAAAGCGGGCCAAGAGGCTCATCGGCGACATAGCACTGGTGAAGGCAAAGCTCCAGAGCCTCGAACATCGTCGCCGAGTTGCCAGCTTGTCGGTTATTTATCAGTTACATTTCGGCGAGTGTGCGTTGGTATTGCATGATCTTATTCCACCTAGCCCGTTTCATCATCGTACTACCAGACGTACGGCGATACGCCATCGGTACATGGTGGACATCCCACCCATACGCACAAAACGTTATGAGAACACTCTTAGTATGCGTACAGCTAAGGAGTGGAATTTCGTGCTGGAGTCTGTGTTCCCCAACAGCTAGAATCCGGGGTCTTTAATTCAACAGTGAATAGGTTTTTTTAGGCAAGGTTGATTCACCGTCGACCACATCATCGCTTACCATCAGGTGATATAAAAAAGGCATAATTAAGGACCCTATTCTTTAAAAAAAAAGGATTGGTAATTAATAAAAAAACTTACTTTCACATTTTTCAGTAAATATTGGGTAGACCAAGATCAGAACTTGGTCTACCCGGGTGCCAAGTTTCATCCAAATTGTGTCTGTCTTTAAGGAGTGATTGATTAACATACAAGCATCCACACATCCCGATTCATATGTTCATAATATCAGTAGGAGTCGAAGGAAGTACTGAGGTCGCAGGCGCTCAGAGTGGTGATTCTGTCCGTCCACCAAGTGATCCAGGAAAGACGGTGGTACAGTGATCACGTACTGCCGTGCACAGTGTGTCACAGAAATATCCTTTCTGCCATCATAGCCGGCTTTTGGGACAATCATACCAACATGGCGTTTAAAATAAATTAAAAATGGAACCGTCTAAACATTCAATTAAAAACAGAATCTCTTGCCCGCCCTCGTCTTAAACAATTGTCGCCACGCCACAATATCCTACAAGCGTGTAAACAGCCACTACCAGCACATGTCTGCAGAGCTGTCTAATAGAATCTGCATAACAGAGAATGTGCGTACAACTAGCCTTGCCTTCGTCGAACTCGATACGAAGTCTCCGTGGCTATGTACCGGGCTAGTTTTGATCGGAGAATTTTGGCGTAGTTGGTAACTGTTTAGCACAGTTTTGAATGGTAAATAAGATGTGGTGTCTAGGTGTGTATACAATACATAATTTAATGGATGTACCGTTGTTGAAGAATTGTTACTCACAAAATAATAGGTGCTGTTTTATGATACCCTTGATGATTGAGTTATATATCGCACGATAATGAGCCTGGAATCATGGGCTTGATACCTTTTTTTGTTCGTGGTGGGAAGTCATCCAAAGACTTCGCCCGCACTGGGTGAAGCGGGAGGGCTTGTCTGACTTTTACTGACTAAAACCCACACGTGTTCTTTCAGTTGCTGGAGCCAGGGCCGCGGTAACTACTTTTCCAAATCCGTGACTCTGGGTTTGATACCTGGATCTGCATGGGATTTGTGTCTGATTAACGGTTTTCCCTTAAAAGCCGTGCATGTTGCTAGTTGATAGAGAATTAACGCAAATGGTGAAATATCATCATAGAGATTTTTTTGAATCCATGATCTGGTCACTACTCCCAACATTGGGGAAACGACCGCGACGCAAGGTGGAGACATTGATGGACTAATACACTTCCATCATATTTAGCATTGTCTCTGTAATGGTTATGCATCGACGCAATACCTCTAGTGTTGCATACATCCATTAGAAGTGGGCCAGAACAGTCTTATCAGTACCACAAAAAATATTCAGTTTACTCAGTACTTACTTACGCAGTATTAAACACGATCTAGCTAAGTGTGCCGTCTGTGTCATCGTAGTTGTTCGATCAGGATATTGGCATACTTGCCTGCAGTTGAACAGTTTCAGAGAGTTTGTCCACTCCGTAACTGTTGTCAAACTGCGATCAACTATGTGGGGAATTGAGTTGTCCTAACGACAATAAAGCTAGCCTGTATTTGTATGTATCCAGTAGATATTCTAAATGTTTAATTAACATTATGGAATTTCAACGATGACCTGATGAAGGTTGCGCAAATCTGCTGGATTGCGAGATGCACGGGACCGGTCAATGTGGCTATATTTGGGGAGACCTATTTTAGCAGTGGACGTCTTTCATTATATCAGTCACCACGCACGCCCTGTTTGGATTGGCTGGTAGATAATGTCACATGTCTTTAAAGTTTTAATTATAGGGCATGCCGGTTTCTAACCGACTTTCCAAAAAGGAGGTTCTATGTTCGACTTCATGTCTTTTTTTTTCACCGATATCTCCGTCAATTGTGGACCGATTTTGAATTATTTGTTATAGGCTTGCGCATGACCACTATCTCACCTGAATTCTTTTTTTGTTTGAAAGAATATGTTTCGAAATTGGTCCCATTTAATTTGGTGAAGATCTGATGAAGAACTTCGGCGATATACAACAGAACTCTTCAATAAATAACGCCAAATCTCCCAGGATTGCTGCAATTGCATGTCTGTTTATTGTTTATACCATTTCATAACATAACATCACGCCAGTAAGCCCTAAAGGGGTACGCAGATGTGTACATTTCACCTTGGTACACTCCCATTTCACCGGTTATGTTCAAGTTTCATAATATTCTGGTTATCTATTCTGGAATCAAATGTACCTTACTAAACAACTTGCCTATTAAGTAGGCACAACTAAAAAGTGAAAATAAAAAAACTTTTTTATAAAAAATGCTACCGACAATAAAAAAACTACAAAGTGAAAAATAACTATATTTTTGGCAGTCGGTGTCCTTAACGCAAAAAATGGTACCTACCAAAGACTCCGACTTCCAAAAAGAAAGTAATTTTTCACTTTGTAGTTTTTTTAATTGGAAGTCGGTAGCATTTTTTTGTAAAAATGTTCTTTTTGTAGGTGGTTTTCCTTCACCATTTTGTGTGCAATGGTGATGAAATAAATCACACAAAATAGACTCCTGCCTGAGTTTACACTCACAACCAATTCATAAGTCGGTGTTGTCCTGGAACAAAGCTGCCCATGAATGATGAAAACTCATGTGACTCTTTAACATTTCTCACATGTGAAAACCTTTACAGCAACACACAGTAGGGGTCCTCCTTATCAACGTGCATACAACAGACTAGGAATGCAAATTCACTACTCTTATTGGCGCTCTGTTGTCTTGTTCAGCAGTTAATTATCTTTTAGAATTGTTTACTAGATAGTGTTTGGCTTTGTTCAGGAGTGTGTATTACGGAGATTGGCTGGCGTGTTCGTTTGTCTTTCTGTGTTTGTAAAGAGTGGAAAGGTGAATGTGTAAAGTGAAAATGTGTATGTTCGTTTTTGGATTATTTTTTAAAGGCTTTAAATGGATGATTATTTCCTTGCCCATGTCGTTTTAACCATTGTAGATGCAATTATTAATTAATATTCGTCTTCGTGTAAGTTACACTGATTTTAGTTTTTAGAAATGATCGATGCAACCGCCAAAGTGAGATTTGTCACCGGCCGTCATTTTATACAGGTAATCAGTGACACCCACCAACACGTATGGTTTCTTTGGAAAGTGTTGACAATGCCGTCTCTAGTAGTGGCCACCAAGGTATATCTGTGTTCTCTGATGTTATGGGATAAACCGGTTGAATGCCCGTAATTACTGAACAATAGAAATACGATATTGTCTTGCGTGGATATACTTTTCTTGTACTCGGGGTTAATACCATCATCTTAGTCTTCAGAATATATTTTCAAACCAGCTGCAAAACTAAATAACAAGTCCAAACGTAATCGACTATAGTTTTCGCTCTTATGACAAACATCAAATGGAGTAGCATCTATTCAATGATCTAACAATCAAAATCCAGGTTCAATTGAGGATCGTAGGTAATAATTAATTCCCAGAACATTGAATAGGTAATAATCGTCGAACTCCATTCACCTGCAAATTCTTGGCTATTTCTAGAAACAATAGCCGACGATCCTGAATTCAAGTATGTGTAAATTGTGTCTGATATAGAGCACCAGGTGCTTCAGTGACCACAGTTAGACGTGGTATTGGAAAACTTTTCATACGAATCAAATACGTCAGTAAGTATCAAATATTGATGGGCTGTGAACATTCCGACTAAGGTTATGACGATTGAAAATTGTTATACTCTCGTATATAATGGCGTCTCGTCCAGCCTTAACTGCAGATCTGAGCTATGTGGTTTTCCATTACGTGGTTCCTTGCCTGTTCTATTGATTGTAGAATTCAATCTTCTTCACGTATCTCGGTGGGAATTAATGTATGTATTGTTTTTGTTGTAATTGTGACACACAGCATACTGTGGAGTGATTTTGTCCGTTCTTCTCCATAACAAGCTTCTTTTTCGAAGAGACGGTAGAATCAATTATTATTATGATCAATCTTTTATTATTATTAAATTAGCTGAATCTATTAACTGAATCGATTATTATTAACTAAGCCAGAGGCCAGAAGTGGCCATATCATAACACGAAAAAAATATCGAAGAAGACGAACTAAAAACCAAACTGGGACTCAAAGTACAGCAGAGATGCTAAAGAGGCAGTCGTATTGTTATTATTATAATTACAGGTTAACTAATGTGTCATTTTTCTAGACTGCACATCTCCTGTTCAAAGAGCTCTCTCGCCTACTGTTCGAAAACTGGAGGGAAATGGCCTTCTTCTGTGCGACTGTGATGGTCCAAAAGAAGGCCGCCAAGCAGGATCATGAGAGGGCCGATCCCACTCGAAGAAGACGGCATCGGGGAGGCATCCGCCCGGGTTCCTAAAACGCTGAAACTCCGCCTAAATCATGAGCAGGTGGGACTCCTCAGATTGGGGATTCTGTCCGCCCACCAAGCGAATCCAGAAAAGACGTTTGTACAGTGATGACGTGCTATCGTGCACAGCGAGGCGCAACGGAGATGCTCTTACAATAATCCCGCAAATAAAAAAAATTAAAAAAGACATACATCAACGCCAAGGTGTATCATGTTTTTGTGTATACGGGTATGTACGAGTACGTAGATAGTTAGATTTAATTGTTAATACTCTACCTTAATTTTTTTATAATTAGTTAAGTATGTAAGTACAGATTCTGTAAAGTTAGATGTAAATATTGTGAATAAAAGAATACAAGTAACTGAATGTCCAGCGTTCTACACGACAATAAAAAATGTTTTCAGTCTATAATTTATTTTCTGTTCACATTTGAAGGGCATGTAATGTCACGTAGTCAATTGATCCTCTATTGTCCTTACTTACAAGTTAAATAAACTAGAAGGAGGCTGAATGCCTTGAAGATTGATTACGCTATTGGTTGTTATAATATATTACAGTTTTGGGACAGTCAGGCACATAGATTAGGAGGAAATAGAAGAGGCATTGAGAGTGCAACTCTCGTCAGTGTTGCATGAATCACTATGGAAGCTTGTTGATGAAAAAAGGTGCACACAGCGCGGCAGAGTTACCGTAACGGAAACAAAACGTGTTTGAACTGCGCACTTCTGTGCAAACTAAAGTGTGTGAACAACTGAACATCAGGGATAAAGAGCATCTATTTCTTGCTAATAATCTTGGGATTTTTGCGTTACAATTGAAAAAAAATACTTGCTGTCGAACTTTAGATAAGGCAAACTGCCTATTCCTAGATAAGCACAATAAAAAAAAATCCCAAGACACGAGCCATCTCTAATAATTCTGTTGTCAGTGTCAGTTGTCACAAATCCAAGACAATAGGTATTGTATAATATTTCTTAATTCGATTTGTAAATTTTAATTGTATTTTCATTGAAGACAAATAAATTATCTGACTTATATTAGACCACTAGAACCTTTAACATTTCCATATAACATTGTCTCATCCAGCACTATTTTATCCTAGTCCCGACTAGATCTGTATGCATTGGCTCACTAACGCTATTTGTTCGGTCCGTGTCGATCGCCATATCTCACGTTGACGCGCTATTGATCAAACTACTTGTACAGCATGTGTTCCTAGTACTTTTGATAGATAACTTGCAAGACTGTGGTTTATGTAATGGGGTTTTCGTATTGATTGGGTGCATTTGTTATTTTGGGGAAAAGTTATGAATACGATACAATATCCACTATTGTCATTCTACCAGGGAAATTGGTTGCATTTTACTTTGTTTCTCAGATCGTTTGAATGTTGCTAGGCTATTTCTATGGTGTTTATGCTTTTTACTAGCTGGTGGGCCCTCTAGGTCTCTATGCATTGGCTCACCAAGGCTATTTGTTCAGTCTGTGTCGATCGCCATACCTCACGGTGACGTACTATTGATCAAAGTAGTAATTTTGACAGATAACTTGCAAGACTTTGGTTTATGTTATGGTTTTTTTTTGTATTAATTGGTGCATATGTTATTTATGGGTAAGTTAAGAATAGGATACGATTACCACAATGCTCTTATCTACCGGAGGTTTTGAACGTGTATGAGACTTCGAGTATTTTTATCAGATGGGCAGCATGTCTATCGGAAAGATTCTCTTCTTCTTTTGGGGACACTTTGATTCGATTCTGTTTCACTGCCAGTTCTGCTAAATCAGCTCTGTAATATTCCAGTTGATTAATGTTGTGTTAAGTGATTGCAAATCTCTAAAAACTAAGTAGAAATATGGTAAAAATAAATATAATTTTACCTTTTAGGGGGTTCGTGCAATAACAGATAGACGGAATCTATGAACATATTTTGAAAAGTTTTGCTATCACGGTATGAGAATAAATCTGATTTCATATCTGTGTACGTGCCTACAATCTACATATCACGATCAGAATTGCAACTTCATCCCCCAGATTACATGGGACGTATAATTTTCTATGCGATTGCTGGCACATCGACATAAATTACCGAGAACGGAGCATTGCCAACAAAATGTGTGTGGACGTAGGTAATGCATACGCAATGCACAAACATCATAAATACACAAGTTATGAGGAGGCTTCCTAGCAAGCTTGGGATTTTAGACTAAGTTAGTGCTGCTGACTTAGCGTTTTCTTGGTCTATTGGCAGGATTATGCTACTTTGTTTCGGCGATGTGACCTGAATACAATAAACGAAAATTCTCTTAAGATTTTCTTCTTCGTTTATGTGCATTTCAGGAAAAGAAGGGGCTAAGTAATAGCAGTCGTACGGGTCGATATTAAAGGTTAAGGAATACTTGTCTTGGTGTACCGAGACTCGTCCGTGCCTTGGAAAACACTTTAAGTCGTTGGTTCTGACTGTCATTTGAAGATCTTTGATATTCATGACGGCAGTCAGAAGCTATAAAATCTGACACCACTTTTGCTATGGATATGTTTTATGGATGTTTTCCTTCACCGTTTTTAGAGCAGTGGTGTTGAAATAATTTACACAGAGTAAAGCGCCTGCTTGGGTTCGGATCCACAATACGTAAGTCGGGGCCATTACCACTGACCACCACTGCTCTCCCCTAATTCCTAATTAGAAATAAACTAGGTATGGTGTGATTGATGTGCACATAAGGTACATATTTAAAATTTTCTGAGAGCTTCCAAAGTCAAGCATCGCAGAAACACAAAAGGTAACTATAAAAATATCTATTAAGCTTATCTTACAGCTAAACTATCTGAAAAATTTCTAATCCTAGAAGCGCAGACTCTCACGGAAAAATATGGCGCAGTCTATTTTCCGTTCACACCACGGTATGCATTATATTTTCATTTTCACTTCGGTAAAGAATATTTCGCGAAAAAATCCCCACTGACGGCTGCACGTGCAATCTTTATTGCCCGAGCATAACTTGTGTCTTGAATTGGAGGAAAATCTTAACTCGAGAGCGTACCACACTAAATTCTTTTTCTCATTACAAAATTGACGTTTAATTTAATATTATTGCAGTTTATAGTTAGCTCGTACGTTGAGAAGTTCCTTTTTATCGGTTTACAATAAACTTGACGTTGCAAATTGAAGTTAAGCTCTTGTTAGAAAAGTGCAGCGAGGAAATGTGGAATGGGAGTTTTGGGAGCAGTAGAATTTTGTGTTGAGAATTCGGGGATCGTGGTCAGTGTAAAACGACCTTTATTATGTGGTCGTGAACGTTAAAGATCATGACTGTGGTGAAAAGCAAGTTCCAAATTGTAGCTTGCGCTTTTTCGGGTTCCGTACCTCAAAAGGTAAAAAAGGAACCCTTATATGATCACTCTCTTGTCCGTCTGTCCGTCTGTCTGTCCGTGTGCCACCACCGATTTTCTCAGGAACGGGTGGACCTAGCAAGTTGAAATTTATTATACCAGATACTGAGGTCTATAGGCTCTATTAGGTGCATAAAAATCAAGGTCCTGAGTCAACACGATAAAAAGATATGAGCAAATTTAAATTTTCGCGAAAACTTGTAAGTACCAAAATTTACCTTAATTTTCAACTTTTTTTTATTTTTCAGAATTTTCTCTTTACTTGTGCTGAATGACCTTGATTCTAACAAAAATTGTCAATTCTAGGTCAGCCCCTCTACGAAATTTGGCAAAAAGTAAGGTCTCACAGCACAAAAAAGGAAAAATTCCAAAAATAAAAAACTTGGAAATTAAAGGGTGTCCCCATACATACATAGTTGACGCCACCCTGGTTACGGAACCCTTCGTGCGCGAGTCCGACTGGCATTTGGCCGGTTTTTTTTGAAGTTTGGGGTGTGCTATTTAAAATCTCTGTTATTCTTATGTTACTGTTGGATGAAAAAACGGGTTATGAAATCATACAATTTTGCCCAGCAAGGGACAGTAGTAACTAGACAAAAAATAAACATAACCGTCCCACTGCAGGGCAAAGAACTCGATTCAATTAGAGAAGGCCCAAGTATTAATCAGCGCGTACGATCGCTTTAAGACATCACTATGTCTTCGGTGAAGAGTTATAGACAATATTGACAAATTATCACACATGAGTTCAGTACATGCGTTAGACGCATTTTTGTCTAAGAAAAATGCTACATTCTTATTATACTCAGGCTATACTCAAGTAAAATGTTCAAGGCAGAATTTAATCGTTTTAGCTCTCGTTTCTACATTATATACTCATCCTTATCTCAACATGTAAGTGCCTTCTACATAATTGTTATCATGAATCCTTGTAACTTTTCTATGCGTACTTTAAAAGCCTTTTACGTTAAGAATGTTCATATCAATGTGTACGTATGCTTTTAGAAGTGATAGGATTATAAAATATAGAACCTGAAGAGTTACTTCGATTAAATAAAAATATAAACCTATGCATATCGATTTTTACAGATAATTATTAAATGTCAATTTAAGCAGTATTAAAATGTTCACTAAAGTTACAAATAAATGCTAAACACTGCAGTAGATATTATGGCTAAAACAAAATATCTACGTATAACGGGGCACAAAACATGCATAATTTGTTCCAGCAAAAAGCTGACGAACGAATTGAAATCTTTTAATCAATCATATTTATCAACAACCACCGAATCAATAGATTCATTTTTATAACAATACATTTTATTTATTGAACCTAGTGATAGATTAGGTTCCTACTCGTCTACCCATGATCAGTGGCGACTGGTAGATCATCATAGACGCAGTGGTGCGTTGAGATAAATTAACAAAAATTCACAGGAACCTATGTAAATCGGCAAACCATCTCGCTAGCGACTTTTAATTTCGACGCCAACGCCATCTAGTTACTTCGTTGTACAACTTGACCAAAAATTCAACATTTTTGTTGACCTGATGAGCGACTATCGATCATTAACAAAATGTATTAAAAAAATTAAAACATTTTGTGTATACTAAGTATTTTTATATTTTATAAATTAAATCGATACGCCGATGTTTTTTCGCAACAGAATGCTCGATCACTTTTTTTAAATCTGGTATTGACTGTATGTTTTTTTTTTCAATGGTGAGCACAGAAAGTGCATTTATCCTGTCCTGGGACACGGTGATTCTGAGAAACGTTTTAATTCACTTTAGTGTCGAAATCTCACACACACTGTCCCACAACTCAGTAAGTATATTAAAAAAAAAAACAACTGCAAAATAACAAAATTGCAAGCAGCGCACTTTGTCCAAAAAGTAAACAAGCCCCGCGCCCGCCTCACTTCCCACCCGCGTTACGTTGGTACTCGACCCGAAGGTAAATTTCGTTCGTCTCTCGGTAATCTTCGGTAAGCTGGGGCGGCGCTTTTTTGCCGTACCTTTTCTATTGAACTATCTCTGTCTCACGCGCCAGGCGTTTCCGCTCGTATCTCGTAGAAGTTGCATGAGAACTCGCCGTGCGCTTTAGCTACCGCACGGGGAATATTTTTTACAGCAACATACGTCTTATCACTTTAGCAAAGAGCTTAAATTGATTCGTCATAATTTCGTTAATATTGAATAAATCGTTAATCAGATATTATTAAACATTTTTTTTTTCTAAACATATTAACATCTGGCAGTTCAGCGCACGACTGTACTTAAAGTACAGCCGCCCCTGCCCATGATCTACACAAAAGTTGTCTAATGACAGTGACCATCTGAAGCGCAATTCTCTTTCACTAGCAAACCTAGAATATCATCAATCAAGCAAGATTAATCCCTCAGGATATCAATAAACAAAAACTAAAGGTTTTATGCCCACAAAAAGTCTTACAATGTCCGTTTACAATCAGCCATCGGCCTTGGCTTATTTTACGCACAAATTAAAAAAGCTGCAGAAGTTCTACTTCGAATAACATCATAACTCGTCTCCGACGTCGACTCGTCGTTTTTGGTATATTTTTGTCAGTCTTTACTTCATCAACATCATCATTTTATCCGAAAAACATATAAAGTCCTGCTTTGACCTTGACTACACGAACACCAAATTTCCAAGCTTGCTGTTGAATAGCAGAACCAGCATTCATATATTACATCACACGTCCAGGAACAGACATAATAATTCTAATTGGAGGACCATGAGGTATAACACTACGCCAAAAACGAAGACGAGGACGCCTCATCTTCCGATGATAAACAAATTTTTTTTCACGAGACCACGTTTGCGTGTCTTCTTCCACCTTCGGAACACACGCTCGTATCGCCTCCCAAAACGGTTCCAAAGCACTAACAAACAACAAACGATTCTTTAATGCATCATCTATACCATCATGTAAATCATTAGACAAAAAAATAATAGGATCCTTAAAAGCCAAAATCATATCAGTTTCACAGTTAACAGGATACGCATACTTTCGTTTTTCTAACAATCTCTTCGTTTTTCGCCTGAACAGCTGCTCAACTTGTATAAAGCGCAAGTTCGGTCATGCATGAAGTACTGCTCTCACCTCTGGGTCGGATCTGCCAGGTACCAACTTGACGCACTTGAGTCGATTGACAGACGGGCCAGGAGACTTATCGGCAATGATGCGCTGGTCGACTCAAAGCTCCAGAGCCTTGAACACCGACGATGAGTTGCCAGCCTGTCGGTTTTCTATCGGTTACATTTCGGGCAGTGTGCGATGGAACTGCACAATTTGATTCCGCCTAGCCCTTTCCATCATCGGACTACAAGACGTACGGCAATGCGCCATCGGTACATGGTTGATATCCCACCCATACGCACAAAGCGTTTTGAAAATACTTTCATTGTGCGTACAGCTAAGGAGTGGAATTCCCTGCCGGCGTCTTTGTTTCCTGATAGCTACAACCTAAGGGTCTTTAAGTCAAGAGTGAATAGGTTACTTCTAGGCAAGCGTGCTTCACCTTCGACCACATCATCACTTAACATCAGGCGAGATAGTGGTCAAACGCGAGCTTATAATAAAAAAAAAACATATTAGGAACACAAAACTTATAAGAAAACTCCTCAAATAATATAATCTTGTGAAGTCGATGTCGGATAAGCAGTCATCATCGTCATCATTTCAGCCGAGCTAAAAGAAAGAACAGTGTAGGATGAAAAACCAGTTCTGTCAAACTTTTCGGGTCCCGTGTCTCCCTCTTCGAGGTGATATGTTTCCCGTCACTTGTCGTTATCGTCAAATCAACGCGCTTTTCATAGGTTCCCGAAAGTCTTGGCCAAAGTCCATCGTATTTATCTACATTCTGTACTGTTACTCCTCGTTGCAGAGCGTGCCTTCTGTATCAATCCACGAACTATCGCACGTCTCGTATGGCCAGCCAAACAAGACAAATGTTCGCCTGTCGAGATCGCCGCATCGATACGCGATGTCCCATCCCCATTACAAGATGTTAGAAGTTTCGTAGATAACCCTCTGTAATTTATATGGTGTTTGGCCTGGTGTAAGTAGCTGATTAACGGTTTTGTCTTCTGCTCATTAGTGGTGTTACGGGTAAATGGATGGCGAATGTTTTTTTATACTGCATGATTTTGACGTGATAACGTCTTTAAAATCGTTTTAGTCGGGTCACATGTTCAGAAACTTGTGTCACACCAAAACCTCACGAGCGCGATCGCAGGTATAACGAGAGAGAGACGGACCGATCTCCCGTCTCATCTCGAGCGCTGCCAGTCATTCAGTGAAACTTGTCACGCGGAATCCTCACGAGCGGAGGCTGGCATAGCGTTCGAGTGAGTGGACCGATCTTCCGTCTCTCTCACTCTAGCGGCATACAAACGAATGGAGATTTTCTCGTGCGGTTAAGTTTTCGTTGAATGTTTGACGTTATCACGTAAACATCTCGATCGTAAACCTACTTTACAAACAACCAATTTTTTTGGTGAAAATGGGCCGGCGACCCGATCACGTTTGGGTATACATGGCCAGAGATCGTTCAAGAAGAAGAGGATCGCAAGGAGAAAAGAGAGACTAGCAGTACAGCGCGTGTTTGACAAAACAAAAAGGTTTTTTTTTATAGTTGCCGACTAATTGCTGGTCGTAATAAAAAGAAACGCCATTCATGCTGAATTTAATTTTCATATGGTTTAAAACGAATCAAAAGAAGCTTGGGATCCAAGCTTCTTTTGACTGTAGAAAAGTACTTTTAAAATAAGTATCTAATATAACATGCAACAGGAACGTCGATTCATCTGTTTTCTACCAACTGACTTTTGATATTCAGTAGTAAATACTAATAGAACGTTTTTACAAAAATCCAGCAGCAAATCCTGACTTCAAAAAATTCAAAGAGCAAAAAGCCAACCAAAAAACATCTCAATAAAATCGAGCATCTAAAATCTTAATTGAGCCCCTAGTCACTAGTGTTCCGATCTCACACGAACTCATCCCGTGATTAGAGGCGGTGATTGATGAGGGTGTCACGATTCGCGACGAATAGATGATCGATCGCGCGGCATCTGCGACCCGACGTACCTCATTGTCGTTGGCTTTCATTAAACTTCATTTTTACTTGTTGATTTTACGTTAAATGGTTTGTTCATTAAATTGATCAGTAAGTACTTTGATTTGGTGAAAATGTATCCTAAGTAACTCAAAACGGATGTCCAATAAACATACTCTGTTCTCAACATTTCGCATAAAATACGTCCACTACTAGGCAGGGGTCTTACCGAGCGTCGTTACATTGACCAATCTTACGCTTATCTTGAAGAAGAGAAGCATAGACCCAGCAGTCTAGTCATTACGAAAAGCGTCCTCTGTTGGATGGACATGTCTCTCATAAGTATCGCCACAACGACCGGTCTTGTGCTTCTTGTATCCAGCAGATCCCCGTTGTATTCATTTCATTGGTTCACCTTGTGGGAGGCCTTCCAACACTTTGTCTTCTGATACGCGGACGCCACGGCAGAAGTTTTTGTCCTATCCGTACTCAGTAGTAAAGTTCAAATTAATATCCTTGTTACATCCCTGTGGGTGTAAACTTGATATTTTCACGATGTCTAATTTCCTGAAAATTGTTCCCGTAAAGGTAGAAGACCCCACTAACCCATGGGAGTTGTAAGAGGTCACCAAACCATCCCATTAGACATTACCAACGCTTTCTGTTCTGAGAACTGAAAACTTCTAAATTGGAGTACGAATAATTTCATGTCTATTTATCGATTTAGGTTTTGTACAAAATAAGGTCAGGTAAGAATCTCTATTCAGGAAAGACGAAAGTTTAGAAAAGTCATGTGATTTTACCTATTTTTAGTATGTACTAAAATATAAGTATCTCTTCCAAATTTCTGATTGGCTACTGGTTCTCTATTTTCGTGTACCGATGGAACATACGTTTTTAACAATTGGCAATTGGCATTGGTTTATAAGTCTAAGTTCCAGCCACTAGTATAAACCTTTAGTGATCTTCTATAAGTTTCAGATTTGACCTTACTTTACCTTACTACATTGGTAACGGATAAGTGCGCTTATTAATTTTCTAACTATACGGGCTATTCATTATACGGTAATTACTGTCTCTAATAATTTCATTACAATCCTACTACTATAATAAACTTGAGAATTTGTGGGGATGGATGGATGTTTGTTACTCTTTCACGCAAAAACTGCAGAACGGATTTTGATGAAACTTTACAGAAATAAAGCTTATTACATCAGAATAACACATCCTACTACTATAATAAACATGAACTTTTGTGACGATGGATGGATGAATGTTTGTTACGAATCAGTGTACTGTACGGATTTTGAAGAAACTACAGAAATAAAGCTACTACGGAGAAGTACTAATACCACGCAAGCGGAGCTGCTAGCGGCAGCTGGGCAATACTATGAAACATTTACCCGTGCTTGTATCATATCATCATCATATCAGCTGAAAGACGTCCACTGCTGGACATAGACCTCCCCCAAGCGTCGCCACATTGACCGGTCCCGTGCGTCCCACATCCAGTGGATCCCCGCTACCTTTACCAGATCATCAGTCCACCTGGTGGGAGGCCTTCCATTGCAACGTCTTCCGGTTCGCGGTCACCACTCCAGAACTCCATCCGTTCTGCGAGCAATGTGCCCTGCCGACTGCTACTTAAGTTTGGCAATTCTTCGGGCTATGTCGGTAACCCTGGTTCTCTTGCGGATCTCAACATTTCTGATTCGATCACGCAAGGATACCCCATTGCCCTTTGGGTGGCTATAAGCTTTCTGATGAGGCCCATTGTGAGCGACCACGTCTCAGAGCCATAGGTCATCACTGGTAACACACAGTGGTCATAGACTTTCGTCTTGAGACACTGTGGTAAGTTGGACGAGAAGATACCGCTCAACTTCCCGAACGCTGCCCAGCCGAGTCGGATTCGACGGTTGACCTCTTTCTCGAAGTTGGCCCTACCCAAGTGTATCGTTTGTCCTAGGTAGACATAGTTGTCCACAACTTTAAGTGTAGAGTCTCCAACCTTGATAGGAGTGGGTGTAACTTGGTTTTGTCCATGTTCATCCTAAGACCCACTCTATCGGAAGCTCTACTGAGGTCATCGAGCATTATACTGAGGTCCTCCATGATCTCAGCCAGGGCCACTATATCGTCGGCATAACCGAAGGTGAGTCATGTACTCGTCATTGACGCTGATGCCTAGCTCTCTCCAGCCCAGAACCTTGAAGACATCCTCCAGTGTAGCGGTGAACAGTTTCGAAGATGTGACGTTTCCCTGTCTCACACCTCGCTGCAGAAGGATAGGTTTCGAGGTCTGATCCTGAAGTCGAATTGACATGGTGGCGTTTTTGTACAAACACTTCAGCACCTTGGTAGTCGATTTGGCAACGTTGGAGAGACTGCAGTACAGCTCAACTCTCGATCGAATCGAAGGTTTTCTCGTAATCCACAAAAGCTAAGCAGAGAGGCAGGTTGCGGTCTTCTGTATAACCTGCCGCAGCGTATGTATGGGGTCTACGGTGTTAAAGCCTCTGCGGAATCCGGCTTGTTCGGGAGGCTGGAAATCGTCAAACCCGTGCTTGTATATGTATGTATTTGGCGACTCAGTCTGTTTTGGTGTCGGGTTTAATTAATTTCTAATCACGATGGTTATTCTTTGACTGATGGAAAGCTATACTATCGCTTAATAGAATATATGTATTTCATATGTATTCGACACAGACACAACACAACAGTAACAAACATGGAGTAAAGGTCAGTAAAGAAGTGCAAAGAAAAATTGCGCTATACGTGCCCATACCGAAAAAGGTTTATTGGACGATTCGCACGAATTTACCACGTCCAAAATTTGCGAATCGACCCTTTTTAATAATATTATTTTTTCTATGGCGATTCGCACGAAGTTAATTTATTCGTGTGTGTTGTTTATATTTTTCACATGTGTGTACAGAGATAGGTCTGTAGTTGGCCGGGCCAGCACGACTGCCCTTCTTGGACACGGGCTGTACGTTGACTTGCTTCCAAGCATTCGGCACTTTTCCAGTCTCATATAAATGGCGGAATAGGCGTGTGAAGATCGGAGACAGTTCAGGAGCACAGGTTCTAAGAACTTTAACCGGTATTCCGTCAGGGCCGCTAGCCTTGTTCACGACAAGATTGCGCAGCACCCTATGGACGTCCTTTTGATGGATGCGAATGTCCGCCACAATCATTGCCACGAATCATCTGGATTCGGACGCGAAGATTCCGCAAAAAGAGAGGGCAATAAATTTGCCTTCTCAGCGGAGTGGACCAGCGACCCATCGGGTTTCAGCAGTGGTGGTAGTGAGGGACGGCAGAAGTTCGATTCAACTATGTCAGTTGAATCGAACTTCTGCCGTCCCTCACCAGGCCAAAACGCTTTACTACCTGCTGGGATAGAAGCAAGTTTGGTCCCTATTCGGCCAATGTGGTCGAACCGAGCCCTTCACAACACCAACTTGCTGGACTTGGCAGCCCTGTTGAAGGCCCTCTTCTTCTGAACCACGTCATTCGCTTTGCGCGATCGAGCGTCGACTCATGCCACGTACGCCTCATTTTTAAGCGCGTCGGCGCGATGATATTCGGTGCCAAATCAAGGCCGGTCAACGCTGGACATTGTTACGTCAGAGAACGGAATGTAGTACTCCATTTCCTGATGCAACACATCCGTCATGGAGGCCGCGCTCGACGAAGGATTACATGAAAAGCAAGTAGGCTGCCAAGGATAGCATGCGAAGAAAGATCGCATGCCATTCCAATCCGCCAAACCCGCCAGGTGCCTCTTGGGCTGGGATCGGGCGGAGAGCAGACGGATACAGATTTTACCAGACAGTGGTCAGAACTACCCAAAGGTGAAGTTATCGACACAGAGTATCGGTCTGGATCTGTTGTCAATAGAAGGTTCAAGCAATTGGCCGTGTGCACTGCACCAACCGGGAATTGTCCTTGGGTGCAGTTGCGTAGTGCATACAGGGATAATCGTCGGTTTGTGTCACATTTCCTGATACATGCCTAACAAGGCCCCTGCGAGTTGGCTTCGGCTCCTCGCACGCCTTTCAAAGGACCGGGACCCTAGGCTCCCGAGATTTTCAAAAACATAAAAAAAGCTTAATGTCACTGGCTACCTTTATCGGGGCACGAGAGCGAAACCACGGGTAAAAGTTAGTTATGTACCATAATTATCCCACAAAATATCATCACAGATTTAATGGCCAAATGACTTCATCTGCTGATTATACCCGATCAGTCTATTCATGTGTTTTAATTAAGCTCCATTGTGTGATTAATTACTAACTTTGGCGGTACATTATACTCGTACTATAATGTTTAGCATAATATAGTATTATTATTTGGGAGTAAATTAGTACTCAGTAATTTTAGAGACAAGGGACTACCTCGGTGATGGCTAGTTTATTGGTTGAACGTGAAATCATGCAGAATGCATCGGGAAAGTTATCATTTCAGTCTAAAAACTGCTGAACATATAGCTCTACCAACTGTCGACCGCTCGAGCCATCTGTCGTCGGTCCACCACGTGAGGCCTTCCAGCGCAGCGTCTTCACTGAAAGTTGTGGCGTGTTCTGAGATACTTTATTAATTAAACAAATTCTCATTATGTTTTAGTATGCAGCCAGGAGGACAGAGTAGCAACACGCTCGTCCTCTACGAGTCTTTAAAATTTTATTAAAAATTCCCACAAAATAACTAATTGGATTTTTAATTCTCTGTAAACTTTTAATTAGTTGAGCCGACTTCAAAAACGATCTCGATTGAGTTTGACTGTGTTTTATAAAATGAACCTTATCCTGTTTATACTTTGATGCAAAAAACACAGAACAATATTTTTTTAATTTTCACAATACCATATTATTATATTTTCAGAAAAGTTTATAGTCAAGTCTAATTTTTAATTAAATGTAATTATCGAAGAAATGCTAAGTTCAATAGTTACCACATTGAATTAAAAAAATAATTATATCAAAAATAGACCCTTATTTTAATATTCAGTATGTAAAGTTCGTTTTTCGCCCACCCTCCCCTCACGGACTAAAATTTCTCCCCCGCTATTCACACAACACACGTTTACGCCACAGTTATTCTCATTAATTCCTATCTATGAGAAGCAGTTTCCAATCTGTAATACAACACGCAAGCCAACCACGCGGGTGCCTCTGCCATTTTCCGCACACAGTATTTTCCTTCACCGTTTTAAGTATTAACAGTGGTGACTAAATAATAATTAACACAAGTTGCCTGCTTGCATGTAAATCTACGATCGTCAATTGCTTGCGTTTCTACTGGGCCACCACTCAAATCAATCTGCCTAGCCTTTTCCCAACTTTATTGGGGTCGGCTTCCAGTCTTACCGGATTCAGCTGAGCACTAGTGTTTTACGTGGAGCGACTGCCTATCTGACCTCCACAACCCAGTAACTGGGTAACACGGTACCCCTTGGCAAGACTGGTGTCAGATCTCAGGCTTCTGACTACCAGTAACGACTGTCAAAGATCTTCAAATGACAGCCGGGACCAACGGCTTAACGTGCTTTCCGAGGCATGGAGGAAACTCGGTATGTTGAAAATGGTCACCCATCCACGGACCGACCTCGTCAAGCGTTGCTTAACCTTGAAGATCGACCCGTGCGGCTGTTATTATTTAGCCACGAGCTCCTCTACTGGGCCACCACTATTATATTTTTATATGGGGATACGGCAGTGCTCCCAACAAGTCGAGCAAATAACGGTATAGCCGATACCATCCTCTTCTCGAAGGCAGACATTAGAAGAACGCAATTATAAATATCGACCTCTTATGTAAAACCAAGTCGGTTCATTTCTTTGTTTTTTAGCCAATTACAGTTTCTTCCATTTTTTAATAAATTATATTAAATTAAAGAGTATACACAACTGTATATACTTCCAAGTTGATTGAGAGCGTCAGGGTGCACCAAATGCAAAGGGCAACTAATAGAAATCCGACGACTGACGAAACACGAAGTTTGCCGAGGGACATTAAGAAAATAGTTATACTGTACTAATTTATCCTCACAGAAATTAGCCAACTTGATTTTACATTCGATCTCACTACATTTTAAGGTAGAATAACTGATTTGTAAGATTTGTATTTTTTATTAAATGTTAAGTTTTTGATGGGTTAGACTTTTACCCAATCACAGTCCTCAAATCTGCCATATATTTAACACGTGCAGCTCAAACATCTATTCAGGCGTATATTTCCATTAAATCGCCCGTTAATTCATTACGAGGATTTAAAATCAATTTGCATTTGTCCTAGTACACTTTGATTGCGATATAACAACAACTATTCCATTTGAATAGATGAATTATTAATGACTGAATTAGTTATCGACATGTTTGGTTAAATAACGGCTGTTGAGGTTTTGATTGGCTGGTGATTACAGGGTGTTCCGTATGGTGCCGGACGTTAAGAATTTCACCATCCCATGTCTTCCCGTGGGTGTCGTAAGAGGCGACTAAGGGACAAACCAGAGAATGGGCAGCAGCGTTCTCTGTGCTTCTGTAACAACCGTACTGCGATCGCCAACCCGCCTGCCAAGCGTGGCGATTATGGCAAAACCCCCCCAATGAAAAGCACAATTAAAAAATGGCCCCTAGTACCCGGCAGCCTGCCTACCCTCGACTACGGTAGCGGTCGAGGTAACGGCATGGCAAGGGGTGCAAAGAATCTCCGGACGAGATCCGGCTACCCCAACAATCACCGACGACTGGACCTGGCAACGTACAACACGCGCACACTTCGGACCGACGAGAAGATCACCGAACTCGAAGAGGAATTGAGCAGGTTGCGATGGAGTATTATAGGGTTATCTGAAGTCCGAAGAGAGGGGGAGGACTCGATAATCCTCAAATCCGGTAACCTGCTCTATTTCCGAGAGGGTGACCGGCAGTCCCAGGGTGGTGTCGGGTTTATCGTCCACAAGTCCCTTGTGAACAACGTGGTGAAGATCGAGAGTGTGTCGACCAGGGTGGCGTACCTTATACTCAGAATATCCTCAAGATATTCGCTGAAGGTCATACAGGTCTACGCCCCAACCTCGGCACACCCCGACGACGAGGTAGAGACCATGTATGAGGATATCTCTAGAGCCATGCATGGTTTCAAAACTCACTTCACCGTTGTCATGGGGGACTTCAACGCGAAACTGGGCAAACGAGACGAGGATGAGCTCCAAGTGGGGCAATTTGGAGTTGGACGTCGGAACCACCGGGGTCACCTACTGGCCAGTTTTATGGAGAAGGAGGGCCTCTATATGATGAACTCCTTCTTCAAAAAGCGTGAACACAGGAAGTGGACCTGGCAGAGCCCCGATGGTGCAACAAAAAATGAGATTGACTTCATCATGTCAACCAGGAAGCAAATGTTCAATGATGTCTCTGTGATCAATTCGGTAAAAACCGGGAGCGATCACCGCATGGTAAGAGGCACATTGAACATTAATATTAAGCTTGAAAGGTCTCGACTGATGAAGTCCACGCTCCGTCCAGCACAGATCCAGGTCCAAAACCCCGAGAGCTTTCAGCTCGAACTCCAGAATCGTTTCGAGTGCCTAGGTAGCTCAGTGGACGAATATAGCGACGGGTTCGTGGAAGCTGTCCATACGGTCGGGTCTAAGTTTTTCAAGACCCGTCGTACAGATAGAAACAAAAAGATCTCTGATCCTACCCTCAAGCTTATGAAGGAGAGGCGTGAGATGATCCTGCAGTCTTCAGATGAGGCGTGCAAATACCGGCAGCTCAATAGACAGATCTCTAAATCCTTGAAAAGAGACCTCCGCCGCTTTAATACCGAGCGTATTAAAGACGCGATTGAGCGAAATAAAGGCTCCAAGGTTTTTTCAAGGGATCTGGCTATTGGGCAGAGCCAGCTCACGAAACTGAAGACCGACGATGGCAGGACCGTATCCGCCAAACCGGAGCTTCTGAGGGAGATCGAGACATTCTATGGGCAGTTGTACACATCAGTCAGCAAGCCCGTTGCGAGTCTAGCAAACGACCCAAGAGCTAGATTGACCCGTCAATATACCGAAGATATCCCGGATGTCAGCCTGTACGAGATTGGGATGGCTCTGAAACAGCTTAAAAACAACAAGGCGCCGGGTGATGACGGAATCACGGCTGAACTCCTGAAGGCGGGTGGAAAACCGGTCCTTAAGGCCCTTCAGAAGCTGTTTGATTCCGTCATACTCGAGGGCAAAACGCCACAGGCATGGTGCAGGGGTGTGGTGGTACTTTTCTTCAAGAAGGGCGACAATGCCCGGCTGAAGAACTATAGACCCATCTCACTTCTTAGCCATGTCTACAAGTTGTTTTCAAGAGTCATCACGAATCGTCTCGCGCGCAGGTTTGATGATTTCCAGCCTCCCGAACAAGCCGGATTCCGAAAAGGCTTTAGCACCGTAGACCACATACATACGCTACGGCAGGTTATACAGAAGACCGAAGAGTATAACCTGCCTCTCTGTTTAGCGTTTGTGGACTACGAGAAAGCCTTCGATTCGATCGAGACTTGGGCTGTACTGCAGTCTCTCCAACGGTGCCAGATCGACTACCGGTACATTGAGGTGTTGAAGTGTTTGTACAAAAACGCCACCATGTCAGTCCGTCTTCAGGATCAGACCTCGAAACCAATCCTTCTCCAGCGTGGCGTGAGACAGGGAGACGTCATTTCTCCGAAACTGTTCACTGCTGCGCTGGAGGATGTATTCAAGGTTCTGGACTGGAGGGGCCTAGGCATCAACGTTAATGGCGAGTACATCACTCACCTTCGGTTTGCCGACGATATAGTGGTCATGGCTGAGACCATGGAAAGCCTCAGTAAAATGCTCGATGACCTCAGTAAAGCTTCCGAAAGAGTGGGTCTTAAAATGAACATGGACAAAACCAAGATCATGGTGAACGCCCATGTAGCACCCACTCCTATCAAGATCGGAGACTCTACACTCGAAGTTGTAGACGATTATGTCTACCTGGGACAAACGATCCAGTTGGGTAGGTCCAACTTCGAGAAAGAGGTCAACCGTCGAATCCGACTCGGCTGGGCGGCGTTCGGGAAGTTGCGTGGTATCTTCTCGTCCAATTTACCGCAGTGTCTCAAGACAAAAGTCTTTGACCAGTGTGTGTTGCCAGTGATCACCTATGGGACCGAGACATGGTCGCTCACAATGGGCCTTATCAGAAAGCTTAAAGTCACCCAAAGGGCAATGGAGAGGGCTATGCTCGGAATTTCCTTGCGTGATCACGTCAGAAATGATGATATCCGCAGGAGAACTAAAGTTACTGACATAGCCCGGAGAATTGCTAAACTTAAGTGGCAGTGGGCAGGGCACATTGCTCGCAGAACGGATGGCCGATGGGGCCGAAAAGTTCTGGAATGGCGACCGCGAACCGGAAGACGATACGTTGGAAGGCCTCCCACTAGGTGGACCGATGACCTGGTTAAGGTTGCGGGAAGGCGCTGGATGCGAGACGCACGGGATCGGTCAATGTGGCGACGCCTGGGGGAGGCCTATGTCCAGCAGTGGACGTCTTTCGGCTGAAATGATGATGATGATGATGATGACAGGTGTTAATTAAAAGCTGTGGGAATCTGGTTTTGAGGCATTAGGGATGAGTTGAATCGACACCTCGATTGTTTTATTGCAGATTTTCATTTTATTCTCTTGGCATTCTTATGTCCACTAGACGGGGCAAAAGACATCCACAGAAGTCATCGCGATCTGTCTTGAACTTCGGACTTCAGCTCGCTCCACGTAATTACGATGCTTGCTGATTCTACCATCACAGTGCATTACCAGATTTGACGGGGACGGCCATGCTTTCTTGAGGATTCCAGTCTAAAGCTTTCTTGGTATGAGTTTGGGACTCCTTGTACTTGCAACGGATGATCTGGGGTCTTTCGGATTCTCGTGGCAACAACCTACGTTGGAGATAGTCTGGAGCCAGTAAATCGTGAGAATGGAACGGAGACAACGGTGGACGAAGAACTTGACGAAGATTTTTCTCCACTCCAGCTATCCACTTGCCCGGTTAGTTGACAACCTCTAGGCCAGGATTCTTCTCTTCGTTAATAATGATGGCTATTAGAGTATAGCTTTGCATGTTTTGATTTTTTTACGATTTTATACAACATACATACATAAACTTACGCCTTTTTCCCCATGGGAAGAAACTACAGAACACCACCTATTACGATCCTGACATACTTCTTTTGCTTCGAATACGTTTATACGAGTACATGATGATATGCGTTTGTATAAAAAGCTAAACAAAAGCATAAATAGAATTCAACAACTACCTCCCATGTTCCATAAAGGATTTCAAGAGACAAGAGAACTTTATGCCCCCTGTTACAGTTTCCCCAATACGAGCTACTAAACCAAACGACACTACTGTATATTCAAAATATTACACTATCTACGTACTACATAACTCCAAAAGGTACTACGGTAATAATAGGTGCTTATACCTCTCTTTACTGAATAGCATAACTTATCCAGCTTTTATGTCATATAAAAATTATGTTTATATACGTGGACACTGTAGTAGTAAAGTTAATATCAATGAATATTCAAGAAGGTTGTAACTTTGTTGACCTCTGCTGATGCATATTTTTCTTGAGATATCAGCAAACTCACAATTCATTCAGATAAATGTTTTTTTGGAGCTACTTAACTCTATTTGGTTAAATTGAAACTAAAATATGCCATCAGTGTATACTTGTAGTTAAAGTATTAGCTTAAGCAATAAGTAAATAAGGGATACTGGCTGGGAGTGGACGGTTGTGATGACAACTCGTCACACTATCTATTTCGGCGCTAACCTTTATAGAACACTTTCACTAATATATCACTTTGTACAAGTAGTCAGTTTCCCAACTCGTCTCACGTGTTGTCATAACAACCTTCATTGATTCTCTTTGAGAATAATTGTTTGCTTAATAAATTGCTTTGGTTGTCATTGTAGGATAAGCTTTTTGATTACAATAAAGCTGGTTCTTTGAATCTACACTAATATTATAAAGAAGTAAGATTTGTGTGTAAGTTTATTTGAAATGAAAAAACTCAATAACTACTTATCTGATTTTGAAAATTCTTTCACCAGTAGAAAACTATACAGTGAAAACGGGCCCTTTCATTGCATCACGTTAGCGAAGCTGCGAGAAAATGCTAGTTCCATTATATAATTATGGTTTAATAATAGTAATAATGTTTTTGTTCAGAAATATACAAGTTGGTAAGTCGGTTAAAAAGTGAATCGCAGGCACCAGAAATAATGATGTTAGTAATGGTAAGCTTAGGTAGGTATAATTTAATAAATAAATGTCACGAAGAAAGTAAAATATCTCAAAGAAAGTCGTGGCTATTCATACGTCTTGAAAAACTATAGTGAAATAATCATAGTTTTTTCTTCTACACAAGCAACTGTAACAGTAGTACTCGTAACATTTTCCCATAAAAATAAAAAAAACATCAATAAATCCATTTTGTGAATCAAAACATCATATTTTGAAACGGTTTTTTTTTTTGTAACAAACATTATTATTTTACATTCAAACTAATTATTTAGTATACAGGCTACTAAATTGCACGCGAGTGTGCGGACCAGTCATGTCTTTTACATCACACTCTTAAGTAATTAATAATAAGCAACTACTTTAAGTTTAACCACTTTAGCTTTGAAAAGTTATTACGCCCACAAAAAACGAACATTGACAGTTTATTGGAAAGATGTAATACTTTTGCCTGTACACCAAATAGCTTGTTTCACCGTACATTCCCCGGTATGGTATCATTATACTCCCCCATACGTGGTTATTCCGATCACCCCAAACAAATGCGTCATTAGTATTACAATATATGATTGATATCGAAATTACAGTTGGGGCGATGACTTGGGGCTACTGACCCCATAATTATAGCTGGGTTGAATGGTGTCTGATTCGGTGAGCCAAAGCCTATTGATGGTGTGTCTTGTTGTAAAAATATTATATTATAGAGGGAGCACAAAATAATGATTTTACTTGGACGCTTTTTATGCGAAATGAAGCTAGAATAGAGTATTTATATGATTTGGATCCATTCACAACCAGTGTGAATTCGGCCAGAAGGTGCTTAAGCCTCAAATTTTTCAAATAGCAGTAGGTTATATATTTTTTTTCTGTTTTTATTCATTTATTATTTTCTTTATCATCAGTCACATAATTGCAAACTAAGTATTTGCTTGTTATTTTAATTAAAGCGGTGAGTTTTTTGTGTTTGTGCTCACACCATAAATTTTATTATAAGTCTATACGTGAGGATTTGTAATTAGCTTTCTGTTGACTATGGTTTCCTTTTTTGGCTGTAAGTCTTCCATGTACTAAAATAAATAAATAATTTCGAAGACATGTGACTTCTATCAAACTGCCTGCGTGGTGGATTAAGGCCTCTCTAATAGAGAGGAGGCCTGGGTCCAAGCAGTGGGAACGTTAAGAGGTTGATGATGATGAAGAAGCTAGAAAGCCACAATAAATAATGATACATAAAATTTAAAAAAAAAAAAACTGATATCTACCGTTATCACACATTAAATGGCTACATCAGGGAACCGGATTTACGTATTAATAAATTGAATAATACCACCAAGGAAACCTCAGTCCATCGGACGTTGGGTACAGATAGCAAAAAAGTGCTATACAAAAATTTTAATGTTTGGTATTTGACAAATTAACTGGTTAATGACTTGGCAAAATAGAAACGAATTCTATGTCAACTTATTTGAAGACTATGTTTTAATAATTACAAAGGTCTACCGAAAGGAACATCAGACAACACATTACTGTAAAAGTATCTATTATAGTTTCATTCGTCGTCGCACTACACGGTTGGCGTAGTGGTTGAGCGATCGGCTGCTGCGCTGCGTGTCGCGGGTTCGTTTCCCACACAGAACAAATATTTTTATGGCTTACAGATTGTTGTTCCGGATTTGTGTGTCCTGTGCATGTAAGTTTACGTGTTTTTCAACGCACCCACGATACAGGGAGAAATTCCTGGTGTGGGAAAAAAAAAAAGTAGTTTAAAAAAAATAACTAAAAAACACGCGTTACCCAAACTAAACAGTAGAAAATAATTATCAATAAATTTAAATGAAGAATAGTGTGATTAACAAAAAAAATATTTTATAGTAAAAAAGCGTGGAATGCTTAATGTCAATTGTTATAGCATTTTATTGGCGGATATTGGTAAAAGTAGTCGTTTTAAAACTGTCTTAGAAAGCACCCCACGCTTTATTAGTTTTTTTTTTGTTAATCACACTATTCTTAATTTAAATTTATTGAAAATAGCTTTCTACTTTTTAGTTCAATCGTTAATCCTGAAGATCCTGGTAAGGATTATAGAACAAACTATTTAAATTATTGCATTATCATCGGTCTTTGATAAGTGTGCAAAGTTACAAACTAATCCGACGTTCTGAAGGGGGTTTTTTTTTTTTTTTTGTCGACGGGGAAAATCATCTTATGACAAATCCCGCTCTTGGGTGGAGCGGGAGATAGTGTCAGACTTGTACTGACTAAAAACCCCGCGCCGTTCCTTCTAGCCTTCATACCGGGGCTCTAGCTTCCTTTCGGATAACCCCGAACCCCGGTAGGCTTCGACCCAGCTGGGCCCCACTCTTTGCTGACAACTCCTTGAGGCGCGCGGGAACAGTGCGCGCCGTCGACGCCTTGGCTCGGTCCGGGTAGTTACCGGACGATCGGACAGCGAGCTACCCATGACTCACTGTCCACGAGCCCGCGTCTACGGTGGCTGGATATCGGGATTGGGATCCCGGCGGCGGCGGCGAGGGCGCCGTTGCCTGATGCGGTCGGCCTCCTCCTTTGCTAGCATTACTGCTTCGCAGAAGGAGGCGACCGCCTGCCACTCCTCCTCGCTACGGACCATGGCCTGAACCAAGGCCCGGCGCGAGAGGTCTCCGCCGCCGATCGCCCCCACGAGGGCACGGCGGTGCTCCGCCCAAGCAGGGCACACCTCGACTGTGTGCTCCACCGTGTCCTCCGGGCGTTCCGCACAGTGGCGGCACCCGGGCGTCTCTTCCGCTTGGATCCGATGCAGGAACCTCCCGAACTTGCCATGTCCGGTGAGGACCTGCGTCATGCGGAAGGTAAGGACGCCGTGAGGTCTTTCCAGCCACGCCTCAAAGAGGGGACTTACCGCCATTATGGTGGCGTGCCCAGTTCTGAAGGGGGTGAAAATCACGTTAAAAGATTCCGTTACATAGATTCATAGATACATACATACCAAGCTAATAAAAGCGCGTAAAAAAAACGAATTCGTAAGCCCAGTGGTCGCAAGCGCTACTGCTGTGTGTGAGTGTGAAAAAAGAATGAGGTTCGATGCCCGGGTCAGGCAAAGTATCTTAATGTAGTACTGGCATAGTTTGACATTTGGATTTTCACAATATTAGTTCAGAATCGTAATGCGAAATGTTGATATTCTACAGGTTCACCGCTGCCTTATCTTTCGGGGAATTAAGTTATTTTTTACCCGACTGCCGAAGGAGGGTAATGTGTTTATCAGTCTATTTATGTATGTATGTTTGTTCCTATGTGGCGTTCTAGAGACCTAACGCTTTGATCGATTTTGATGATTCTTACGTCAATCGATTCGTCTTAACGTTGTAAGTGTTACTGGCTAGATTAAAAAATGGAAAATAGAAAAATTACGGATTTTGGGCGCCATTTTGTCGGGAAAAAATTTTTTATTCATCCAAACCCATTGTGTGGGGTATCAAAATAAAGGTTTTTAGGAGGTGATTTCAAAAATATAACGCTTATTTATTTAAATGTACCTAATTCGAAAAAAAATAAGTTAACTAAAAAGTTACGAACAAAATAGTGTTTACTCAAAAAATCATAAAACCCGACTGCTCAAGAAGCTGACCCCGACTGCTCTGACTGCAGAGCATGATTTTCTTCTTGTTTACGTCTTTTTAGTTCGCTTCTTAAACAGTCGGGTTTTTTTATTTATGAATTATCTTTTTATTATGACAGTTAGGAGGGGAGGCAAAAACTTTGTGTCATGAGTTGATAACTTTAATTAGAGACTTGTCTTGTTAATCAAAATTATTGTTATAATTACCACGTATACATAATAGAACGTGTCAGTTATAATTAAAATAGAATGACTCATGTTAAAGTGGCGACGATTAATTTGATGAACAGTTGGTAAATATAGTTGTTTCAGGCATTTTTAATTTAATATTCTTGTTTAGGTGACTTATTGTAATACCTATCAGAACGGTTTACTTAAATTATTATTAGGAAAAATAAATTTTACCTACTACATCAAATTTCAGTTCTTTGTCATATGTAAAGTATTTTCGCTTGGTGCTTTAGAAATGTTTTCATTAGACAAGGCTTGCTTTCGTAGTAAAAAAACGGCCAACTGCGAGTCGGACTCGCGCACGAAGGGTTCCGTACCATTATCGCAAAAAACGAAAAAAATCTTATTTGTTGTATGGGAGCCCCACTTAAATATTTTATTCTGTTTTTAGTATTTGTTGTTATACCGACAACAGACATACATCATCTGTGAAAATTCCAACTGTCTACCTATAACGGTTCATGAGATGCAGCCTGGTGACAGATAGACAGACAAACAGATGGACAGTGGAGTCTTAGTAATAGGGTCCCGTTTTTACCCTTTGGGTAGGGAACCCTAAAAATGAAAAAAAACTGAGGTCAGTCCAGTCTAACCGGTATTTACGACACCAGTAATTAACATGGAGTGACTGCTTATCTAACCTCCACAACCCAGTAACTGGCAATACTCGTTTCAGACTTTCTGGCTTCTGACTCCGTAACGATAACTTGCCGATGCACTGAAATGTCTCGGTATGCAATGGAATAAAATTAAAATAAAGATAAATTAATACAACTATTTATTTATTAAATAATATAAAAAATCAAACTAACTTATGTGTAGCCCATAAGTACGCCATTTTACCTTTGTGCATGAAGTCTAAATAAAAAAAATTGTTCGCTAAAATCTTCTGAATACATCCACCACTTTATTCACCGGAAAAAAACACATATTTAAGAAAAATAATCATGCAATAAGTATAGCAAAATACCTGATCCATAATCTTTGTTAACAAATGGACTGTTACCCAGAAGCTGTCAGTTCACATCACTAGCGAGGAGGATATCGTACGATTTTTCCTTGTAGGCCCTCATATTTTCTTATTATCTGGGTTGATGATTTTGTAAGGGCTTTCCGCAAGTTTTTGAACGATCCCTTAATTAAATGTCAAGATACTGGAGATATGTAAGTGAAATTTGATCAAATTAAAGGTAAAATCAATTTGTAAGGTCGTTTTGTGTTTCTTCACATTTTTGGAGAGGATCATTTTTTTGTTTGATGATTCTCTTTTATGGAGTAAATACGGTTATGCGCAGAATGTAATGAAAACGGAGAAGTATATATATAAAAAAAAAAAAATTATATAAGAATACAACCGACTTCCGAAAAAAGAAAACACAACAAAGTGAAAAATAACTTCAATTTCGGATGTCGGTATTCCTGATTTCGTTCCTTTGTTTTTTGGCACCGCCTTCCGAAATTGAAGTTAATTTTCACTTTGTAGTGTTTTTTTTTTGGCAGTCGGTTGTGTTTTTTAACATGTAACTTGAACATAACCGGAGGAATGAGAGTGTACCAGGGTGAACTAAACACATCTGCGTACACATTTAGAGCATCGTGATGATATGTTATGAAATGGTGTAAAAAATAAACAGACATGCAATAGCAGCAATCCCGAGAGATTCGCCGTCTTTTATTGAAGAGTTATGTTGTACATATCCGAAGTTCTTCATAGGATCTTTACCAAATTAGAATGGGACCATTTCGGCATAAACTTCTTTCAAACAAAAAAATAATTTTGCAAAGTAGTTTATATATGACGGAGTTATGCCCGGACATACATAAAAAGATAATATATATAAACATCCGAATTGAGAACCTCCTCCTTTTTAGGAATTCGGTTAAAAAACTGCTTCTCCACATTAAATAAATAATAATAAATAAACTTTTATTTCAGACAAAGTCCATAGGATTAGTAACAATTAACTTAAAAAGCTAATGTTAGTAGGTACAGACTTAAAACTAAAATGTACAGCTACACTTCAACGTCGAGCTGCATCCACATCTGCATCATTGGAGAATCCTACCGATCTGTGAACACACTGAAAATACTCGTAGTGTTGATTCCGCCGCTTACACGCTTCATCAGGCATATCTTTTTCTAATAATAGCGGCGAAACCATCAATGTTTGTGTCCGCAAACATCCCTGACGCACTGCAACGCCACGGCAGCCTCAACAGCACACTCAGTGCATTATTATATTGGACCATTGCACCAACATAAAATTTAAAAGTGCTTTAAAAATTACCTCCCTTTTTTTCAGACGGTACACAGATTTGCTCCGTAATGATTGGCTACTCTAGTTCCGCGCCACCAGTTCAACTTGCAGTGTATCTGTCCATCAAAATGTTGCCAATATTCATGTAACATGACGTTGCTATCCGTATTTTGATTGATATTTGCGATTGGTTATGATTTATCGAATATATTTTGGATTATTATTGACGTGGACAGTGTTGCGTATAATATTTTGACAGAAGCAAATGTATTTTTCAAAGATTCTATAAGTTTTGGTAGATGGTGGATTGAAAAGTCAGCACTTCCATATCATCCTCAACAGATTGAGCAAAGAAATTACCCCAAACTTATTTATATCATCGGGTTTCAAGGTTGAAATTATTTTTTATTAATTAGCAAATAACAATAAAAATATGGCTATACATCAGTTTAATACCTAGTAAACAGATATATAACCATATTTTTTATTGTTATTTGCTAATTGCTCTTGCAAGCACACCTTAAAACTAAAGTGCACTAGAGATGCCTGTGCAATCTTACTTTGAAGCCTGATGGGTTTCAAGAAGTAGGAAACTCGTACAAATGTATTCTAAAGCCAACAAAAGAGGCATTATTTGGCCAATATATTGATAATATACTACCATAAATGTGTTCACTAAAACAGCATTCAAAACTTAAAAACTGAAATTAGTTGAGAGGATATTATAAATTCGTATTCCTTATGTAGTGCTAAAATTACTTATGGCCGGTTTCTGATTCAAGTATTCAACGTAAATTATGTGCTGATCTCGATGTAAGCACCTGTCACTTTAAGTTTTCTGCGTTTCTGAGCAAGGTTTGAGTATATGTAGTCAAAGTCATGCCAAAGTATACCTTATGTCATACAAAGAACCTTCATTTACGTTCAATTGCGTTTCACAACTGTGAAAAACACGTTTGATTATTCTCGAGTTCACAGAATTTTCTCAAACCGTTGTCAATGTTACATTTGGCGGTTGATAGTTGACAAGCCTTTAAAACGCTGATCACGCGATATAAATACAAAATAATATATAAAACTTATAAAACGAGTGACGAAGGTACATCCTTGTTTTCCTTGGAGATACCTTAACTAAAAAACCAATGCGTGGAAGAAGAGTGTTCGCCCTGAATCATCGGAAAAATTATTGTACTGCAAGACTGGATGAAACTATTTCACACCTGATAAATCTCAGATGCTCGCAGAACGAATGGTCGATGAGCTTATAAGTTCTGGCGTGGTGACCGCATAGCGAATACTTAACGTTGGAAGGCTCCCTCTAGATAGACCGATGACCTGGTTAAGATCGCGGGCATCCGATGAATGAAAGACGCACAGAACTGGACGATGTGGTAACACTTGGGAGAGGCCTGCAGTAGACGTCTTTTGGCAGAAATGATGATGATGATGAGTAAGACCTTCAACAAAATATTTAAAAAGTGCCAGTTTTTGTGTTTGTGGTCGCGCGTGGCTTTTCCTGCGCGAAAACCAAGAGTCATCCAACAGGAACTATGGGTGTAAAACTTGGTCACTAACCAAATGATTTAGAGACAAGCTTTCGAAATATCAAAAAGTCATGGAGCGCATTATACAGGGTTCAAAGGTCTGGACAGGTTCAAAAATGCCGACCTCAAGACGAAACAAAGGCCAACAAAACTGCAGATAGATCCGTAATATGATGCGCGATAACTAAGGGCAATGAAGCAAAGCTGTGACAAACCTCTGGTACCCAAGAGATGGGAAAAGAAGTCTTGAAAGGCAATGTCAGAGATGGGAGTGGGATATGGGAAAGATCGCTGGTCCCAGGTGTAGGTAAATAGCTCAGGACGCCCCAGTGGAAACTATTAGTCTAGGAGGCCTATGCCAAGAGGCACACTGATATTAGGGACATTTTATAAACTACTAGCTGACCACCGCGGCTTCGCTCCCGTCAACTGGCTATCTACCTACCCATCACCTATCTATCTATCCTACCAAACTTCTCACCTGCCCTACCGATCAATCTGCCTAGATACCTACCCTATCCGACATACCCTACCTATCTATCCACCCACCTTACCTACCCACCTACCCTACCTACCCTACCCTACCAACCAATTTTCAAAACTATTTATTTGAATAGGAATTATACTACAATACCAATGTAACCAACTTTTGTTTCTACGAGTTTAAATTTTAGAACACAAAAGCTGCTGTGACTTAAATATGATAGTGAGATATATTCTCTCCCAGACTTTTTTTTGGTGATAGTGAGTACTGTAATCATGTAGTACATATTTCTTTATTTATTACCAATAGTTTTCTTAGCGCACGCCAAATAATGAATTTTGTAGGCAAAATTTTACTATACTATACTATATATTTTACGCTACTTTGGGTTACATTATTCCAATTTTCAAAAGGATTGCCAATTTTTTTGAAAATTATTTATTTCCTTTGTTACTCGGGAATAATGTAGCTTTCCATAGGTGTATTTTTTTTTAAATCGGTCCATTACTTTCGGAGCCTATTCAGTACAAACAAACAAACAAAAAAATCTTTACTCTTTATAATATCGGTATAGATACAGATTTATTGTATAGTTTTATATCTCTATTTTAGATTAAAGGGATTTGGACATGTCGTTTATTTATTTCCGATTTTGTTTGCGAGAAGTTCGCAAAGTGCCAACTCTTGTGATGCTGAAATGATTGAAAAAATCAAGCCCAAAGAGGTTTAAAAAAAAAAGAAAATTCTTCATAATACAACGCACCTTCATAAAATCTGGTTGGGTTTTCATGGACCGTTTCATACTGTTTTTCTTTCTTATCGAAGCCCTTTATTGTTCCTTCATCTTAATTTCAGCTAAAATACGTCCGTTAAAGAGTCTAGCCAAAGAGTTGCTACATCGGCCGGTGCTTTTTAGGGTTCCGTACCCAAAGGGTAAAAACGGGACCCTATTACTAAGACTCCACTGTCCGTCTGTATGTCTGTCTGTCACCAGGCTGTATCTCATGAACCATGATAGCTAGATAGTTGAAATTTTCACAGATGATGTATTTCTGTTGCTGCTATAACAACAAATACTAGAAATATAGTAAAATAAATATATAAGTTGGGCTCCCAAACAACAAACGTGATTTTCTTGCCGTTTTTTGCGACCATGGCCAGCTCCGCTCAGCCCTAACTCGCATTTGGCCGGCTTTTGTGTTTTATAGCGCCTTGCTCAAGTCGAGATTTTATTCAACTACTTAGAGTTCATTCATCAATTTAGACATGCTATTATTCTTAATTCTAAGCCCCTGTTTACTAGGTATTGAATTAGTTTAGTACCGGGCATTTTAATGGAAAGAACTGTCGATACCGGCCGGCATGGAGTGCTCACTTCACTACACGTGCCAAGTTACCGGTACAACGGTGATTTGATTACTGTGACGGAACTTGTGAAGTTTAAGAGTCGGTCAGCTGGCAAACTGGAATTTTATTACATTTTTCATTAAAGTCTAATTTGGAACCAATATTTTGAAGCTTGTTTGTCAAAATGATTGAGGAATTTTCGAAATGAATATAATGTTGAGATATTTCAATTGTAACGAGTTTTTTAGCGAAAAAGAAGTAATTCAGTGATAACACATACTTTCATACGCTGCGTAGCAGTGAAAATATCAATGAGAAATGGCGACATAGCGCTTTTTTACTTAAAAACTGATTCGGTATCATGCAACACATAAAAGTTTAACATAATCTACTTTATTTTTCTTCAAAAAATAAGTATTTTTAAAGAAAAATTAAATATCAGATATTTTTACGGCATTTGAAATTAAAAATGTTTCCCGAAAAAACTTATTAGAATCGCATCACATAATTTAACGCGTATCTGATGTTATTAAACAGATGATCCACGTTACGAAGGAAAAGTAATTAATAAAGACTACATATTATTACCCAAAGTTAATTAATCCGAAAGCCATTTTTATTCGTGTCAAATTACTTTCAGGATTCGTTATTTATAGCTAGGCTAATGGGGAGGCAACATGCTTTGATTTTCGTTGTAAGTAGATAATTTTATGTAGGTACATTATTTGTTTTTTTTTTATGAATTTTCATGAGTAAGTATCCATACATATCTAAATCTATACATATAATAAAATCGTAAAGACTTCGAAACTTTACATTGAATATGTTTGACAAAAAGTTAAAGCTACGGAGTATATGAAGGAAACTGAAGCATTTTTTTTAGAATTTTTGTCTGTTTGTCTACTGCAATGCATTCATTGGGCGCCAGCACTATTTAACATTTTCTGTTCAATTTTTGGGATATGGTGATGCTCGCGTCTGTAGGATTTACCATCTTTTCCTGGGCCCACCCTACACGTATCCCCCGGTTGTGAAGAATGAGCAACAACGCCGACCCACGGGCGGCGGTTAAATAACCCGTTAACTGGTGCCTACTGGCCATGAAGATCTAAATATCTTCTAGAAGAGTGGCCATGGTGCCTTGGCAAAGTGCTATGGGATTATTTCCCAACTTATGAAAATGTCGAATAAAGAGAGCAAGTTTTTGTCATGCAATCCGGCTAACACCCGGCGCCCTCTGGTATCCGGGCCGATGGGTGAGAAATTGGTTACCAAGGACTCTATTACTGGCAGCAAGAAATATGTTCAGCAAGCTTTCCACCCTGGCTTGTTCTTATCTCTTAACTATCAGCTAGTGATACTAGTATATGTACAACACAACCTGCCGGAAGGCTCCGATCGACATTTTCCATACTAGTTTTAATAAATTGAAGAAAATTTTATGTGATTGCTTCTTCGAGTGTAAATAGTAATTTTACTGTTTGGTGTTATATACCTACATATATTATCTATTATAAATTTTCAGTTTCATATATATTCTATTTACTATCAGTGGAAACTTGTAATTGGCCATATTTTGTATAAACTATTACTAAATGTCTGCTTAGCTGTAAGTTTTCCTAAAAGTAAATAAATATCTTGTCCACCCGAATGGCAAAGAGTTCCTTCTAACAGAACCAATAAGCGCAAGAAACTCTTACAAGCACCCTCACCAGAGACGATCAAAATATCAAATAAATACAGTGGCCTACAAATATATCTCACCGAAAAAGAAAGCGCACCAAAACAAAAACGCCCTAATAAACCTACACCAATTATTCTGTACGGCGTTGAAGATGTCAACAAGCTATCTGCATGGAAATGCACACAAACACCTTCCAGGCCAGAATCAAAAAATATTTACAAGGCAATCAGGCGTAGGGTTTTGGAAAAAATAAGGCTCTGGAGATGTTGACGACTGGTGTATGCTTCTGACAAACGAGATTTTAACAGAGCGGCCGCAGATCTGAAGCAATATCTGAAGGGCATCGAAGATGAGACCTTAAAAAATAGACTTAGAATCTGGACCCTTTGGCTAAAAATTAATATTCGATTTTGAACACCGTGAAGCATAGAAAAATTCGCCACAAACTACTCAGTATCTGAAACCTACAGTTAAAACCCACAGTTAAACTTACAGTTTAGTTTACCATTAAAATACTGCTCACCTCACGACATCTGGAGGACTATAAAGGTTCTCGAACTAAAAAATGCTCCTGGATACTGCCTTATAACTGCCGAAATCTTACGTCAACTGTGAAGAAGAGCTATCGTCTTCATAACACAGCTCTTTAATGGAATTATGAGGACAAGGTATTTTCCGAGATTATGGAAAGTCGGCAATAGTCGGCAATAATCATGATCCCAAAGCCAGGCAAATCACCACACCTTGTGTCGTCAAACAGACCAATAAGCCTACTACCTGTTATGTCAAAGCTATTTGAGAAAGTCGCTGCACGTCAGCTAAACGACATACTTAAAGACGGCAAAATTATACCACGACACCAGTTTGTATTCTGAGTGGGGCACTCAACCGTGGAGCAGGTGCATAGAGGTGAACAAAATACGAGAGGGACTGGAACGAAACAAGTACTGCTCAGCTGTATTCCTGGCCGAACAGCAGGCGGTCGACAAGGTCTGGCACCAGCGCTTGTTGTTTAAGGTTCTTATCTTATCTCGTGGAGGGGCCGAGAAATAACTCAGACACTTCGACCCATTGGGATCTATTGTGGTCCCCTCGTAACCGACTCCTCCCCAATTTCGTTGAAAACTCTTTGCATGCGTTTTACAACAAGACTAAATTAATAATAATAAATTTATATGAGAGATATGAGCCTGTAGTCTTCTGGTTTTGGATATCCAACCCCTAGAAGACTCATTCGCTTACCAGCCAGTGCATCGCATGTGCACAGAAGGTGCTCCATGCGTTCCGTATGTTCCCCACACAAACTGCACTTGTGTGTCGCGGTTAGTCCTATCTTCATGAGCATGTCGTTGGTTCCAAAGTGCCCAGTAAAGGCCCCAAGCAGGTAGCGGATTTGCCCTCTGCTCATATTCCAAATACATTCCCGTGTTTTGAACGTAGAGCCCAGGAATTTCTTGGAGTGTTGAAGACCGGTATTAGACAGCCAATGTGTTCGGTGTCTGTGATCTACAAACTCCCTAAATGTGGCTTTTCTTTATATTTTAAATCACCCTATTAACCTCCAATCCCCCCGTCCTCATCCTCGTCCCCGTCTCTATTAAAGTTTCGTTTAATTTAGTCTATTAGTATAAGAGCCAACATGAACATAGTCTGAAGAATTGCCAAAATTGAGTATTAGAGGGTAGAGCAGATTTTTCGCACAAACAAGAGTCGATGGTTTTGGACTGGTGATCGCTTACTGGAAGATGCAGAGTTGGAAGACCTTCTACAAGATGGACCAATGAAGATGATGGGTGTAAGATGGAACGGAAAGCACAAGACAGGTCCATGTCCTGACGCTTTGAAGGACCTTTTTTAACCAACTGTAGGCTCTCTTTCGGCTGAAATTATGATTCGTGTAAGGCCTATTATATAGGTATTGGTGCATTTCTGCTAGTGAGTTTGACTTACTTGACTTAATGTCCTATGTTACCTAGATGGGGCAGATGGCGTATAGAGAAGTCTTCCATCCCGATCGGTCTTGAGCTTCATGCTTCACGTCGCTCCACGTCATACCGATGCTCCCTGCTTCTGCCAACACGGTGCGATGACAGGTTTAGAGGGGACGGCCACGCTTTATTTATTATATACTTTATTGTAAACCACTAAAATAATTACAGGACAAAATATTTATAAAGATAAGTGTATAATGGGCGGTCTTATCGCACAAGGCAATTGTTTACAGACAAGGGGCTGTCAGTGTACCAAAGCTATCTTAAATAATATTACTTAGATATTAAATAAAATACATACAAACAAATAAAATAATATACTAGTAAATATCAAATACAGAATAGAGAAAGCAGAAGAATAGTTACAGAGAAAGGAAATGCTCCTTCACCATTTTTTTATATGTTTGCGCACGCCTTACCTCAATAGTCAATTCATTCTACAAACGAGCTGCTTGAACCGTGAAAGATTTGTCGAAGAAGGATGTGAAATACATACGAAAGCTTAATTTTAGGTTTTCCGTTGATCTCAAGGACCGAGAATGTGTGATTAAAGAGCACATTAGATATCAAATAAAGGGTGTGGGCATTCAGGCGAATTCGAATAGGAAGCCATTTGAGCTTAGTTCGAAATTCAGAAACATGATCATACTTGCGCAAGCCAAATATGTACCTGATACAGAGATGTTGAAGTCGCTCAAGCTTGTCTAATTAGTCTTGGGTGAGATCGAGATAGCTGGCATCAGCATAGTCCAGGATAGGGAGAAGAAGAGATTGTGCTATCGCAATTTTAGTGGTGATGGGAAGAAAGTTACGAAGGCGTCTCAGGGAGCCCGCAGACGCAAACAGTTTATGACTGACTTCCTGCAGTTGTGTGGTCCAGGAAAGGGTGCTGTCGATATAAATCCCCAGGTTATTCACTGTGAGAGCTATAGGAACAATGATGTTGTTGAAAGAAACCTGAAGAAGTTTCCCAATCAATCCTAGAGACCGTGCGGGAACTTCCCACAACAGCCACTTGAGTTTTCGCCGGATTGATCTTCAGCCCAAACTCAGTGCTCCAGTCACCTATTCGATCCCGGTCCATATTAATAGTCCCAATAGAGTCTGATAACTCTCCGAGAGGGGCTTTAATATAAATTTGAAGATCATCAGCATAAGGGTGGTAGAAAGAAGATAGGCGTTGAGTGATAGCATTAATAAAGAATGCGAAAAGTAGAGGAGATAAAACGCCACCCTGAGGCACACATAGTTGTGACACCAAGAAAAGAAAGAGTCCTCAATGCTAAAACGCTGCCGGCGGCCAAACAAGTAACTATGAAACCAGTCAATTACCAAAGGAGATATTTTATAAGAGCACAGGACGCCCAGCAAAATGTCAAAGTCAACCGTATTGAAAGCATTGCTGAAACCAAGTAGAGCAAATACAGTTAACTTTCCCATTTCCATGAATGAGCTAATGTCGTCCGTAATATGCACATGTGCTGAGGTAGTGCTGTGTTCCAGACGAAAACCAGGTTGGAAGGAATTTAGCAACTTTTGTTTGGAAAGGAACGAACTGAGTTGATGGTGGACAAGTTTTTCAACGACTTTGGATAGGAAAAGAAGAATAGAAATGGGACGATAGTCAGAGGAAGATGCAGAATGAGATTTTTTGGGTAGAAGAATAACATAGGCATCTTTTCAGGCTTGAGGGAAGACACCATTGGAACCAGAGAAGTTGAGGATGTCAAGGATAACAGAAAGAATGTCATAAAGGATGGGGACGATTATTTTACGGCAAACACAGTCACTACCAACAGCGCTTTTGAGGATTTCAGTCCAAAGCTTGCTTGAGCATGTGATCGGGATCCTTTCGGAGCGCGTGTTCAATCCATCTCTATTTGCAACGCTTGATCTGGCGGTCAATCAGGCTCTCGTGGCATTTTTCCAATAGCTCTACGTTGCAGATGGTCTCGGGCCAGTAAATTCCAAGAATGCGACGAAGACAGCGGTTGAAGAAGACTTTAGCATTGGACCCAGAGATTTTGAGTTTAATCCTTTAGGTCAGACCTTGCCAGAATACCGCCTGTAGATACTCTCCAACAGGCGGACGATTTTCAGCTAGTGAGTTTGCTTGTGATAAAAATCAAAGAACCTTTGTAATTTTTTTATTTTCATAAAAAACAAAGCATTGGTCAAAACAAACCCCTATTTTAATATTAAAGTTCATATCACGCAATGTATCATATTCAACAATACAAACGTTTTTATTCGGGGCCTCCATCACTCATGCATGTTATACGACATTGCAGTTTTTGTTTATGAATAGAATATTAAACAGCGCGGTTGTTTATGAATAGAATATTAACAAAAAACTTGATTTTTGGTTGTATATCCTGCCCATGTTTATTTTGAGGCTTTGTTTTTATAACAAAGTCATAACAATAGAAAAGATCGAAATAAAAATAAAATAAACTTTTATAGAATTTTCCTTGTTAGTTTGTTGATACGTGCGGGTCAAATATTGCAGCTGAATTTTAAAACAGTTATCGTTAACCTTATGTAGTTGATATTTCGCATACAAGATGATCCAATCCGGATAACATTGCACTGTTACCTAAGTGACTTCATTCTTAATCCAATACGTTGGACTCCCAAAGATGGCGAATCGATTATTTTTATTAACCAGTATGACATGAGTATCAAACAAAAGCTTAACCCTGAGAGAAGTACAAAAAAGCTTTTTTAAATTAATAATCAAAATGTATAGCTCTTTCACAACAATTTTCGAGCAAGGTCACGGAAATGTTCAAATCAAATCAAAATCATTTAAAAACAAACACAAAAAAAAAACATAGGTAATAATCACATGCTAGATCTTAAAAAATAGGTAGTGCGCTATGTTTTGCCAATGGACATACAAATTATAAAAAAATAAATACGATTTTATTTATGGGTACTGTTAAATTAAAATATAAATTTACTACAATATAATTATTTGAGTAACTGATTGTATTAACACATGCATGCTAAATAAATTTTATTATTCATAATCAATTTCATTCCATGTCAAAATTTAAAGTCTATTCAATTCGAAAAAAATAAGTTTAAGATATTAAAGGAAAAATTAAAACTTTATGTCAGCATTATACAGTTTAAGAGTTTCGTCATTAAGAAACTCGTCTAGAGTATAATAACATCTTTGAAGCAGTAACCTGTTAAGCGTCTTATTAAACTTCTGCAATAGCATACATTTTATTTCATTGGGTATTTTATTATATATTTGTGGAGCAACACCAAAGAAGCTCTTTTTCATTAGAGCAGTTTTACATTTCACAAGGCATAGTTCATTAATATATTGAGCACGCATCGGAGTTTTCTTTACTGAACATAGTTTTTTGAATAAATGTGGGTTTATTTTTTACAAATAATGCAGTTTCTAGAATGTATAAAGCCGGTAGAGGTATAATACTTTTAATTTTTTTAAATCCTTGCCGCAAATAAACTTGAAAGTAATCTTTACTTTCAGAGAACAAACAAAAATAACATATTTGAATTAAAATGTGTGTGTACCTTCCACTTTCAAGGTCGGTTAACTCTAAACCGAACAACTTACTCTAATCCAATCATTTATGTGCAACCCAAACAACTTGAAGCAACCGTACAGGTACGCGTGATTTACTCCAAAACATTATCGTAGCCATGCCAACGTATGTTCTCAACAACAATATTTTTTATTAACCGACTTCCAAAAAATATATAAATTGAGAACCTCCTGTTCTCAATTCGGATGTTTATATTTTTTTTCGGGCATAACTGTGTCAAACAGAAACGGATTTGCAGAACTCTTTTTTTTTTAAGAAGTTTATTTCGGAATGGTCCCATTTAAATTTGATATGATCTGATGAAAATCTTCGGAGATATACAACAGAACTCTTCAATAAATGACGGAAAATCTCTCGGGATTGCTGCAAAGAGAACAATTTTTTTTCAAAAACACTACAAAGAGAACATTTTTTTTTCCGAAGTCGGTGTCTAAAAACTAAAAACAGGAAACAAAGACACAGACTTCGGAAAAAAAAAATTGTTCTCTACAAATAGTGTTTTGCTTTAGAAGTCGGTATTTTTTTTATTTTTTAAAGTTCTTATTTTTCGCTTTTTATTGGTATACCTATAATGCACACAGTGATGCCAGAGTAGATCACCAGAATAACATGTAACTTGAACATAACCGGTGGAATGGGAGTGTACCAGGGTAAACTGTAAATATCTGCGTACCCATTAAGAGCATATTGGTGTGATGGTATGTTTTGAAATGGTGTAAACAATGAGCAGGCCTGCGATTGCAGCAATCCCGAGAGATTTTCCGTCATTTATTGAAGAGTTCTGTTGTATATCTCCGAAGTTTTTCATCAGATCATATTATCAAATTTAAATGGGACCATTCCGAAATAAACTTCTTAAAACAAAAAAGAATTCTGCAAATCCGTTGATCTGCAAAGAATTCGGTTTTATTTTTTTGTTAAATGGGTTTTTTCCCCGGATATATTATTTAATTTGTATACTGATACCATAAAAGTTTACTCGAGGAGATGAGTACCAGTTGCAATAAAGCTGGCATGTTATGTGAAGTGCGATGAAAGCGTTGGGTAAAATATCGTTAAGTTGCTTTCTGGTTACTGTCGTTATAAGGGTTAAGAAGTTGATGCGTACTTATATTCATCTACTCTGTATCTTTAACTTTAGGGTCTTATTTATAAACACTTTCTAACCATTTATGATTTGGTCAAACACTGAATAGCAAATTCTTAATTCTTATTTTCTTTAGAGAATTTCCCCAATCTTTACCGAAATCTTTCAACACAATATCAATAGAATTTAGTAGTATTAGTATCTGCTTTGACCGTACACACTTGGACTTTTATTTTCATTATTTATATCTATTAGTGAAACTGTGATCATATTTCATTCTTATGAGTACGAGTATGAGGACCTCACTCAAGATGGCGACCAGCTCTGAGACTATTTTATTTACTTATTAGGCGTTGTATATTATTTAAGTGGCCATCGGACGTTCAAAGAACATATTAAAACTACTCAATACCTACCACATATTTTCGTAGAATGAATTCAGTAACGTCTGGGTCGTTTGGTCTCTTGCTCTATTGAGTACCCATATGTCAAGCTGAAGAATCATATGCCAAACACGAGATTTGTGATTTGTTGGCAGTTAATTGGCAGGTTGATCCGGAAAACGGGCTTAGGTGTTCGATTCTTAGAAGGATTCTCATCGTCTTTTGCAACTGCAAATATAATACATAATAATCTATTAGTCTTTCATAAGTCACTTTAGTTCATTTATTTATTTATTTATTTATTTATCAGGAACAATTTACATTGTGTTTGATACATTATTTAATATTACATTCATCATTATTAATTATATTAAAGTAAATTAAAAAAAAAAAATACATGCAAATAAAATACAAAGAAAACATGACCAACCAAAACCAATAACAATAAGTAGCTTTTTCTAGTTAGAAAATTTCAATATTATCTCTAAATTACAATTCTTCTATTGAGTACAGGTTTCTATCCAACAGAAAAGCTTTTAGTTTAGCCTTAAAAGAGCTAGTGTATAACAAAATTTTTAAATCCGCTGGCAATCTATTAAATATTTGTACAGCTTGGTAATGAGGGCTATGCTTGACAATGTTGAAATTAGGTACAACTTTATTTTTAAAGTCCTTTCTACGAGTATTTTCCCTGGCTATTCTTTCTTCCCCAGATTCATATTCATGGACATATTTTTTGAAATTAACTAACAACAGAAGTATGTATAAGCTGGGCAACGTTAGTATATGTAAATTCTGAAAATGAGATCGACAGCTTTCTCTTTGTGTAATTTTGACAATTGTACGTATTGCTCTTTTTTGAAGAATGAAAGCTCGCTGAGAATTATAAACGTAACTTTTCCCCCAGAACTGTATACTATATCGAAGTCTGGATTCGACAAGAGCATAATATACCATCTTTAACTGTTTCGTATCTATGACGTCTCTCAATTTCCTCAACGCATAACACGCAGATGATATAGTAGAGTCAATGTGTGCTAGTTCTTTTTTCCAATTCAGCAAATCATCTAAATGGATACCTAGAAATTTGACTTCCCTCACTAATTCTATCTTTGCATTGTTAAGGGTTATGTCCATATTCTCTTTATTGCCTGCAGTGGATCGAAACAACATGATGTTTGTTTTTATAATATTTATTATTAATCTATTAGTATTGAACCAAAACTGAAAAGCTGCCAACGTAGTATTGACCTTATCCGTCAGTTCACTGATACTTTTCGCCCCAACTACAGCGTTAGTGTCATCGGCAAAGACTACGAGATTAATGTCTGGTTCTTTTTTCTTAATATAGTTTATCAGATCGTTAGTGAAAACAATAAACAGAATGGGACCCAATATGGAACCTTGTGGTACGCCAGTGGTAACATTAATCATGGATGATTGGTATGTTTTCCGTTGTCCATTATGTTCTATAGTGCTGGTTTCTACATACATTTTCCTATTTCTTAAATACGATGTAAATAATTGCAGGGCTCTGCCTCTTACACCATAATAATTAAGTTTAGCAATAAGTAGATTGTGATTAATCGTATCAAATGCGGACGACAAATCTAGAAAAATACCTGCAACCTTTAATTTATTATTCATTTTGCCAATCACATCATCTAAAAGCTTATAAATAGCATCTCCAGTGCCAATTCCTTTCTGGTAACCGAACTGCCTTTCATGTAGAACTTTATTTAAATGAAGGTGAGTCAATAGCCGAGATTTCAATATTTTTTCAAAGATTTTTGATAGTGTCGGTAGAAGCGAAATTGGTCTGTAATTTTTAGGATCCTTTTTTGAACCCTTTTTATAAACTGGCACCACCTTTGCAATTTTTAATTGTTCCGGAAAAATACCCTGCTCAAGACAGTTGTTAAAGAATGTTGACAGTGGCCCAGCCAATATTTTTAAGTGCTCTTTAATAATAGCAATAGGAATTTCGTCATATCCACTGGAGAGCTTGTTAGTCATAGATTTAATTATTTGTGTTATTTCTTTGGGTGTAGTAGGCGTAAGTGACATATCATTTATAACCCTTTCACAACTTTGTTGAAGAAGCAATAGAGCTTCCTCCGTCTCAGTTTCAGATGAATCACAACTATGGTTAAACTGTTTTGCTAATATATTAGCCACGGCAGCTGGCGAATCTATAATTTTATCTTCAAGTTTTAGTAAAAGTGGTTCTTGTTGCACTTTTTTTACCCTGTTTGTGCTGTTATTAATTACTTTCCATACTTCTTTACTTACATTTTCAGAGTTATCAATTTTCTCTATGACCGCAATTTTTTTGGCTTTGGTCAGAACTCTTCTATATATTCGAATATATTTATTTCTATAATTGAGTACACTTTTATGAAGATGATTACCAGTATTTGTGCATAAAACTCTTTTCATTTTACTAGACGTTTTTACTCCCTTAGTTACCCACTTTAACTGTTGTCCCCTTTTCAAATGTATTTTTATTACCCGTTTTTTGTAACTTTTCCGAAAAGTACTATTAAATTTTCTCAAAAATGAGTTAATTCCCATTTCGCTCCAATTTAGATGTAACAGACTGTCCTTAAAAGCTAAGCTATTTCTACAATTAAAGATTCTTTTATTAATTAATAAATAATTATTATTTTTGTTTACTAACATATTTTCTAGTAAAAATTCACCCAATTGTGCTCCATGTCCATCTCCTAAAGCATTGTGGTCAATTACACTTCTCAATACCTGATCTTCATGTAAGTTCGTTATGATATTGTCTAAGCAGGAATACGAGTTGTTACGAATAAAAGTAGGGCTATCAAAAAGACATCTAAAATTGTAACATGCCAGCAGACTCAAAAACTCAGCACGTTTTTTGTTTTCCAGAAGCAAGTCGACATTATAATCTCCGCAAATAAAGCATTTCTTATTGAATACAAACTCAAGCAATAGTTCCATTTTCTTAATAAAAATAATAAAATTCCTATCATTAGGGTTACGATACACACAACATACATACACTCCAGTTGTGGTATCCTTTATGCAACATACCTCAAAACTCTCTTCGACGTACAGTCTATCAATTACTATCACATTCTCTACTTTCCTATCTGCTTGTGCTAAAATTAAGCTCCCTCCTCTCTTTTTCTTATTACGTGTATTATAAGACGCTAATTTGTAACCATCTAAGTGGAAAGAAGATACAGATACACTATTTAAGAAATGCTCCGTCAAGCATAGGTAGTCTACCTTTTGCCCAAGAGTTTGTATATAGGCTTCTAATTCGTTTATCTTGTTTGAAATACCACATATATTCTGGTGGAAAATTATTAAATTTGTACAATTAATTGGGTCAGTATTAACATTGTTACTACATTTTACACATACATCATTTCTATTCACGAAAAAAATCTGTTTGTGGAGTTAAGTCGATGGTTTTTGTCGCCGCATCAACATCATCAGTCTGAACCCCAACATTTTCGAAAAAAATTGTTTGTACGCTAGCATTTTTTGTAGATTTTTGCTTACTCCGACTAACTAGATTTTCAGTATAAGTTTGATAATTGTATTTATAATTTATATGTAGAATCTGTCTATGTATTAATCTACAAGCATGCAATTTATTTACGTAAGGCATGTAAACATCACTATGTAACGATAGAAAGGTAGAATTTGTACAATTACCGCACACAAATTTTAGTAGTTTATTTACACTATTTACATTCAGTGAGTTATGCTTGTAAATTTGACCTACTAAAACATTAGTGGATTTTAATTGACATAAAGTATAATATAAATAAGTTTGAATATTCATCGGATTGTTGTCATTTGAGCCAGTTAATATTATAACAAAATCGGTTTTATTAAAGTTTTTACACATACTTGCACATGATTTCAGAACCTGTTCAGTAGTCGCATCCTGCTTAATAAATGAGGTCACGATGAATTTTGATCCCAAATAGTGCTGCAGGATTTTACGAACACCGTGTCCAGTTTGATCAGCGAAGATCATGACTCTATGAGTAGCTTCTTTTTGCGAATTGGTTTGTGAGATAAAGGTCGACTGCTGATTTTCAGCAGGAGTACATTCAATATTAGAATCTGTCTTCGAAGTGGGAGTAGTCTCATCAACATATTTCGAATCACGGCTTGAGCTGACCGGAAGTGTGAAAGAACTATAGATGACATCTTTCGGCGACTTTGTCTCTAAGTTTCCCTCAGTAATACGTCCAGATAAGGCTGAATTAAATGAATTGTCGCAGCTATCGGTAGCATTCTGTGCCTGTTCGACAGTATTAGGTGGATAGGTAGTAACCTTAGGAGAGGGATTTATTTTTGTAGGCGTCGAAAAACAGCTTGTCCTTATCAAATTTAATTGGCGCGAAGACTTTGGTGTAATGCATTTTCTCTCCAATAAGTTTACTTTCTTATAAGTTTCAATAAGTTTTTGGTGTTGACCAATATCCATTTTTAGACGGAAATTTTCGCTATTCAAATTATCAATCTCCTGGTGTGCGCTTTGTAGTTCTAAGGTTAATCTTTTTATTGTATCTTTTAGATCCAAGGTAGTGTCGCTTTCATTCAACGATGTGCTCGGCAAACTCATCATGGTAGTATCTAGTAACGTGGAATTATCATTGAAAATGTTGTCTAGCGAGGTCGATTTCTGTGGTCTACGAATAGTTATGTAATCTAGATCCATTTCCATTATCAATTTTTAGTGAGTATTTTTTTTTTTTCCCCTAAACATGAAATAATTTACAAATTTTGAAAAACAAAAAGTATATTCTCTGATGGGATTCGAACGTACGACCACTCCTTCGGCTAGCCGCGTCTGTAGCCGTTGCGCCACGGCACTTCTTCTGTGACACTTCGAAAAGCCGATATAGTTGTTATGCTTGTCCAATGATTCAGCGAAAACGGGTCAACTTGTAACCATATTTGGTAATAAGTCGCTTCGCGCACTAACTTGTTATGATGAGTCACACTGAGTCACTAGTTCACGAATCACTTTGTTGATTTTGTAGTAATTGTTTTTGCTGTTTTTTTATAATCCTTTTGATTTATCACGACACCGTTTTGACAACACGTAAAATCACAAGTTTGGATACCGATTTGTGTAAATTTAATAAGAAATAAGCGACATTTGCAATTAATAAATTTTTTTGCAACGGAGCTATCACTTTATGTGTGCGTACAGCGGGCGCGCGCGGGGGGGTTCTAAGTACATGTTATTAACACTATTGTCATGAGTCTTAGTCCTCAAAATAAATAATTTATTATTATAATTACGGAAGCAGGCATTCCCTGCAGATGACACAAAATGTAAATTAAATGTTTCTGGTCTGGATTTGTCATTTTGTTTTGTGTGTTGCAGAGAATTTATATTGAAAATTGCTCGAAAAAATAATTATTATTTCAATACTTGTCAATATCATGCAAATGTTTTTTTACAGTGCGTTGTTTTATTAAAGCCAGGTCCCGGAATCCTGGCATCAATATAAAGCAACGCACCGAAAATTTATATTATTCTCTACCATTTTTACTACAATTTTTTCTACATACAATTTTACGTAGCAGAAGCACCGATCGCCTACGGGTAGTAAAAGTTACTGAAACATGCTTCAATACTGCGATCGTTAGTATTTGCGATCCATTCGAAGCGGCAGCGGCATTCAGAGATAGAGTTTCATTGGTTGATGAAGCCAATCAAGCTATGAAAGGCAAACAGACAGTAACTGCCAGGATTTGTTACAAGTTATATTTCTATGTGGAATGATGTTGTTCAAACCTGCTCACTTTGTGATAGTGTTTATTCATACTTTATTGTACACCAAGATAATAAACAATAAACTTTAAAACAAAACAAACATACAACAGGCGGCCTTATCGAGTTCCACGATATCTTCCAGGCAACCAAGAATGAAAAGAGACAGCCTGGACATGACATGGGGTTGCACTAAGTGGAATTTTTTAACAAACAATAAGTTTAATAGAGAAGTTCTAAGTACAAATTATACATAAATACATACGTACATCTAAATATACAGGCAAGAAAACAATACAGCTTATATAAGAATAAGATCATAATGATAAGTAGTGCTCCTTTACAAGTTTCTTAAAAACAGGCAGTGATTGTGCATGTTTTATGATCACAGGCAATGCATTCCATAGACGAGTGGCCTGGATAGTAAAATATTTGTCTAGGAAAGTAGTGGAATGCATTGGCATTTTAAGTTTCATGTTATCCGATGATCTAAGAACCTTCATGTGTGAGTTGCATAGAAACTGAAATCGCTTCTTCAGGTAAAAAGGGGTAGAAGGAAGAAAGAGTATATTATACAGAAGGGCAAGAATATGAGCATTCCGGCGATGGTGGATTGGCAACCACTTCAGTTTCACACGGAAGTCAGAAACATGGTCATATTTGCGCAAACCAAATATAAAACTTTTACAAAAATTTTGAAGTCGCTCAAGTTTATCAAGCTGCACTTCCGTAAGATCAAGATAGCATCAGCATAATCAAGGATGGGGAAAAGAAGAGATTGTGCAAGCGCAATCTTCGTTGTAGTCGACAGAAAATTACGCAGTCTTCTCAAAGATCCAGCAGCTGTGAACAGCTTTCGGCTAACTTCCTTTAGCTGGGCAGTCCATGAAAAATGCTTGTCAATGAATATGCCCACGTTCTTAACTTTCTTGTTAAATGGAATAACAGAGCTGTCAAAAGAAACTTGGGGAAGAGTCGTCCAGTCAATCCTTGAGACCGTTCTTGAATTGCCAATCACTAAAACAACTTGCGTCTTTATGGTGTTCACCATAAGTCCGTACCTCTTGCTCCAGTCGCATATACGGGCCAAATCGGTATTTATGGTCAAAATAGCCTCAAATTGACGTCCTAGAGGAGGCTTGTCAGTATGTTTGAAGATCATCTGCCTAAAGATGGTAAGAAGAAATTTATTAGTTGGAGATTGAGTTAATAAAAACTGCGGAAAGTAAGCAAGATAGGACGCTACACTGTGGTACCCCGGCAAAAATACTGCACCAGGAAGATAAAGTCTCTCCGATGCAAATACATTGCCAGCGACCGAACAGGTAACTACGAAACCAATCAACTACCGATGGTGATATGTTAAGAGAGCAAAGGATGCCCAGTAAATCATCGAAATCCACGGTATTAAAGGCATTACTGAAATCCAGTAAAGCCAAAACTATTAGATTTCCCATTTCCGTGGCAGTCCTTATGTCTTCAGTAATATTCAGAAGCGCTGTAGTGGTGCTATGACCAGGGCGGAAGCCGGACTGGAAGGGGTTAAGGAGACTAGTTTTGGAGAGGAAAGTGCTAATTTGGTTATGGATTAACCATTCAAGGATTTTGGATAGGAATGACAAGACAGATATTGGACGGTATTCGGAGAAGGATATGGTATTGGGTATATTAGGTAAAGGAATTGTTTGAGCATCTTTCTATGAACTTGGAAAGACTGGTAGACGCTGAAAAGGTGAGGATGTGGAAAATGACGGGAAGGATAATGTCCAGCACCGGGAGTAGCATTTTTGTGCTGATACAGTCGCTTTCTAATGCATTTGAAGAAATGCATTAGCATCAACATCACATACAGAAAATTGACCACAAATAAATGGAGAATATCTGGGAGTCGGAAGAAATGAAAGATGATTCAATGCATTTAATTTAGTTGTCCTATCAAAATTGTACGAAGCGGTGAAAGATTTTTCATTGCATCAAATCTTTAGGGATAGTTTCCTGTCGAATTTTACCGACCCCCGATGATCTCAGAAATTTTCAAACTTTTGATGCGTCCCCATTTTGGACAGAATCATGAATATGTTGGCGATAAGCACTCCTATACACCTAATTACAGTGTTTACGTATCGAGACATATCTTTCTCTATTGCCATCAGTAGGGCGACGCTTTAATTTGGACTTTGCCATAACTTTTATATTAATGAGAGCTTTAATTTCATCCGTCAACCATGGTGCCGAAAAATGTCTCACTTTAACTGCCCGAACAGCAGCGTGATGGTCGTAGAGCTCAACTATCTTTGTCGTGAAAATAATAACTTGTTCATCGACTGAAGCATCATATGTTCCTGGCATCCTCGCAAAGACTGTCAACGTTCATACCACCAAAATTGCGTTGCATGAGAATTTTGGCTTTAGACTTTGGTGGATGAATTTTATATGAAAGAAAAATCAAATCGTGATAAGAAAAGGCATCGGCTGAGTTTTGGCCATACTTAGCAACGCGATCAGGAGAGGAGATGAAAATCAAGTCAAGAAGTGAAGGAATAGAGTTTGGAAAATGGTGAGTAGCACTAAGCGGAAGAATAGAAAGATTAGATTAGAAGCTGAAACATTAGTAAGGGAAGAAGAACGATGGTCTTTCTTCAGAGTCACCAATGATTATGCTATGACTGTGAGAAGAGATTAGCATTTCTAAGAGTTTTTCGAAAGATGAAAAGAAATTGACACGTAAAAAGGGACAATAATAAACTCCTAGAAGTAATTTAGAATGATTTAGCTCGACCTCAAGAAAGAGGTGTTCACCCGTATTTGGTAGCAGTGGCTGCGCTGAGACATTGAGAACAGAGAAAGGAATATGTGCGCGGAGATTAAAGTGATAATAAAATATTGAAATGTTGATAATGCAAACATAATTTTAATTTTGACAATCTTGAAAAGTGTTTTTAGTATTCTGAAATATTTACAAAGCTGGCTTCGGTCTGAAGTACTTTACGTTCGAGATTATCTATACAGTTAGTGGAAATTTAAAAATATTTCAAGAACTTCAATAGCTACGCTAGATTTTACAAGCAGGAGATAAATATTAAAACTAATAATCGTTAGTTGTATAGACCTGGTTACGTTTAATCTAAACTCATTGAATATATGTAAGGAAATGATTACTTACTTACGGATCTATCATTTCTTTAATTTGAATTTACCCGCGCGCGTCCAAGTGCGACTGAGAATGACCGATCGTATGAAGGCAGGAATGATTGACTGACTGAGGTGAACTGACACTACAGTGTTGTGCATGTCATGGTGATTTGGATTGGAGGTTATAAGAAAAACTATAAAATACCTGAAGGAATTAAAGGAGACGATATTCGTGAAATAATAAGCTTTGAATGTTGTTTCTTTATTTACAGGTAAAGTAATATTTTGTAAAGCATTTAGTACCTACTTACTTTATAAAACAATCTTTTGTAACACAATTAAAAACCTTATTTACAGAAACGCAATCGAGTTTATTTACCAATATCTTATATATACAAAACTACATAAACATACACCTTTTTTCTATTTACGGATTGAATATATCGAAATAGCCTACTAACTTTTAGGAGCCAGCAGCAATTAAAGAATTTCCAGGTTAAACATAAAGCCCATAATTAAATGTACATTCAAAAGATGCTCCAAAGTCAATGTAACAAGAATACTCTAAGCTAAGAACATGTCATTGGACTCTCGTCACTCTAATTTCAGCTTTATTGTCATATTATTGCAGTACAAAACGGTCGTAAAGGGCGAGATAAATATACATTTAAGTGAACCGTCAAAGCAATGTTGGTTTCTGTTGGTTTCCTCAGTCACGGCTTCACGAGGGGACGTTTTTAGCTGTGTGGTGCAAGTTTGATGTAAGAAATAATAATCTTAACTAATTTTCTTAAGGATCAGACTAAATATGTTATTTGTAGGATTTTATCTCTGGCAAAATTATTTCACTGACAAATATATACACTGTTATTGAGTACCAATGCTTGACTAAAGATCATATGTCACCTTGCTAAAGCAGAGGACGTCCACAGAAGTCCTCCATCGAGAGGGATCTTGATCAGATCACCACGCTACACATAATTCCGATGTTCGGCATTTTCGCGAAATCGCGTCTGTGTCACAGCTCTCAGGCCATCTGGGAGACGTCATGCGATAACGGCTCGTTTGATTAAAACAGTTGGAGCTGTTGAAAGTTTATATCGTTGGAATATGGTAGTTAACAAAAAATATCTATTTAGTGCGTCAGTCAGTTAACCAAAAATTTTGGACACAGAAAATTACGACAATACAGTGCGTTGAAATATCGTGTGACGTCACGGTGTGCTACACTTTATACTGACAACAATGTGACGTCACAAGCCCCCACTCCTGACCTGTGATGCTCTTTATCTTTGTCAATTTTTATTTATTTTATAAAGCATAAAATACGGGTCCAATATTATTTGATAATCTCACTGACAGACTTAATAGAATTATCATTTTTCTACCGTGGAAACAACCCTATTGTTATGTAACTTTCCAACCCATACTATTGTATGGACGACCCTATCTCAACAAAGATTCAAACTATTCCATGATTACTAGATTTTTACTATACTTAAACCAAGAAATGCAATTTATCTTTATCATACCTACTATAAATGACAGCTCCATTAAAATATAAAATAGCTTAAATCTTAATAAAATACTTAATAGTATTTTTATTCATAAAATGCCAATATTCATTCGTCTGGTCTCTGTGTCAAAATTCAGTCATCTGTGAAAGTCATCGATCAAAGAGTTTCTGGGAATATTCTCGAATTTTTTGTAACCCAATATTATGTAGGTAGCGTAACAAAAATACATTGGGTACCAATGGACAGCTCGCAACTGAACTTCGAAGATGAAAGTAAGCACAACCAAAAGTCGTAATTTAAGTCGGGCTATGATAACGCTATAAAAAGGATCTAAAAACAAAAATAGGACCCAGATAAAGTTTTAATTAATTTTATAAAAAGTACAAATGTACGCACTGAAATGTTTCAGGTCAATCACAAAACATTTTGGACCTTTTACCATTGTTATTGCATATCGAATGTTAATCTGGCATACAAGGAAATTAATATGAAATGGCAACTACTTCCCTCTTTATAACAATAGTACCTTTTAATTACACTAGTTTTGTGAGTATTTGTTACTAACAAGAAATGGACTGTAAATCGTCTGAATTTTGAAATAAATTATTGTTATTATATAATGAAAATATCTTCTGCGTTAAAAGTGTTTTATCGTTCCAAGGGAATACAATCTATTCTATGTCCTTCCCAGGGTCTCAAACTATTTCCTTACCAAATTTCATCAAAATCGGTTCTGTAGATCCAGAGATTAACCTCACCAACTCACAAACTTTACCTCTACTAATGGAATGCTTCAAAGTACACAGATCATCGCCGATTCAATAACCGTAGCCCTATATTCCATTCCCCAATTCGATGTCTCTTTAAACAACATATCACAACAATTTCTTAATACAAGCTTTCTTAATCATAATGCTTTCTTAATCATAATGTCTCACTATCACCTCAAGTTTGCCAAGATAAAACAATATCCAGATAAATATCGGTACCATAAGGCTCCAGCATTTATCGAGGACATTTCCAAATACGTAGCGAATGCTCACCTGAACGCGAATCTATACAGAAACGTTATTTCCCGGGAAAATGGCGCCGGCTATGACCGTTTTAATGGGTTTTCCATACACATTAGTTATTATGACTCAGCGGATTTTCTCTAAACCCGATGCTAGGTAGGAAGTAGGAAGGCAAAGCAAATCCACCTCTGCAAAGAGAATTTAATCATTTGCTGTATACAGCTTTTATAGGCTGCATGAAACTAATATTATAAAGGCGAAAGTTTGTGAGTGTGTGTGTGTGTTTGTATGTTTTTTACTTCTTCATGCTCAAACGGCTTGACGGATCTGGATAATATTTGGCACAGAGATAGATTATAGTCAGGAATTGCACATAGGATACTTTTTATCACGAGAATATTTTCCCTCAGGATAATTTTCGAATCTCACGCGGGCGAAGCCGCTGGCAGAAGCTGGTTAAGTAGTAATTTTGATATAATATTATTGGAATTTTACTATTTTACTGTATTTACATTGGACACAATTTGTTTTGGACTAGGTTTAATTTGGATATCACTGACATCAGTGAAGGAAAACATCGTGAGGAAACCTGGGCTTAGTTCATATAAGTTTAAATTGCAATACCACCTTGAACAAACGCGGTGATTAATGCTAGCACCTTTTCTGTATAAAAAGAGGTCTTTGCCCTGTAGCGGGAAGGTAACAGGTTGGTATATCTCGTGCTTTGGGTCGTGAGTTGAAATCCGGGCAAGTAACAATGTCACTTTTTCAATCTTATCTTCTCTTACTTCTTACTAATATTATAAATGCGAAAGTTTCGATGGATGTGTGTGTGGGTGTATGTTTGTTTCTCAATCATGCCAGAATGGCTAAACGGATCTGTATGAAATTTGGCACACAGATAGATTATAGTCTGGAATAGTACATAGGCTAATTTTCATCCCGGTATAATGTTCCATTGGGAAAAGAAAACACTTATCACGCGGGCTAAGCCGCTGGTAAATGCTAGTTCATAATAATTATTCACTTTCCAAGTTTATCTTGGACATCGCTAACAGCGGTGAAGGAAAACATCGTAAGGAAAGCTGGAATAAATTATAGTCATTAAAATTTTGTGTTCCATTGGTGTCATTTCTGCAAAGCGTTCTAGTGCGAATTTTTTATTTATTTTGAAATTATTTATTTTATTTAACAGTTTATCTAACTGTTAAATAAAATAAATAATTTAGAATTTTATTCACTCGTTCCCTGTCTCTGCTTTTTAACCAACTTAAAAAAAAGAAGTAGGTTCTCAATTCGTCATATTTTTTTATGTGTGTTCCTCGATTACTCAAAGACTCCTGGACCGATTCGGAAAATTCTTCTGTTGTTTGAAAGGAGTATTTCCCAGGTGGTCCCAAAGTCATCAGGTCATGATGATGGAATCCTGGAGAAATCGAGGGATCTCCTTAAATATTATACGTATGCCTATAGCGGTTTTGGTAATTCTTTCAACAATGTAAGCATGCACTCAGAAAGTATCATTTGATGAAGTGGAACTGATGAAGAAGACCAAAGAGGGTCACAGGAACATTATAGTAATAATATTTTTTTTTCACAATTAAAATTAAACTGACTTCCAAAGAAAAGCATATTACAAAAATAACTTTCTCTTGCGAAGTCTTTTAATTTTTCGACACCGACTTCGGCAAGTAGTTTTTTCTCTTCAGACTTTATGAACTAAGAAACATCTGCCAACCTTGAACTCCAGAATATTTCCTGCCGGTTTCTTCCTGCCACCCTAAATCACTTGCTGCTCCATCCATCCATAAATAACATAATACATTTCAGCCTAATAACAAGCACTTAAATCCTGGACTTAGTCGCCAATTCGTGAACGGCCTTTAACCTTTTTTATGGCCCATTATATTAAGCTGGCCTATGAGAGACGCCTCATTGGTCCCGAAGCGTCCATGGTTTGTTAGATCGAGTGAAAGATAACCGGAGACAGGATTTTGAGGGCAATGATCTTTGTAATAGCCAGCCTTTGTAAGGACTATTTAAGGGGGCAGTATTTTTTGATGGATACAGGGGCTTTGGTCTCAATAATTATAGTCGTATATTTCAAGGCAGGCTAGACACTGTAGGTTTCTATGGAATTACGTACCCGAAGAAGCTATAAAATAATATTGGCGAATACAGTTTATTTTTATAGATAAATTGGCTAAGGTTCAATTCTAAGAAGTCTAAAAACCCTCATTGATCTTTTTGGATTAGCTACTGGCATAGCTAATCCAAAAAGATCAATGATGAGCTAAATTTAAATATAGAAGACATAAAAGAGCTTCGAGGCCTTTGACACGAGGCTACTTTGAAAGCCAGTTCAGACGCAGCAAAAACTATACTGTGTTTAAATGTATAAATACAAAGCCATTAAAAGGCCAGTTGACTAAACCGTCAACTGAACTGATTTCAAACTGATTTCAAACTGATCTGAAATACATGAATGTGTTTCTTACGGCAATCGATAAATTACAACAACTGTGATTATTTTGCCTTCATTCTATTAGCCTAGCATTTTACCAGAGAAGTGGGCTTAAATACCAGTATATTACAGTGTGACTGCCTATCTGTCCTCCACAACCAAGGCACTGGATAACATTATAACCTTGGCAAGTCAGGTTCAGATTTTCTGGCTTCTGACTACCCGTTAGAACTGTCACAGGTCTACGAGTGACAGAAAGGAGCAATGAGAGCAGGAATCTCGGTACCGTATGTAATTGATGGTCCTCCATCAACCGGCCTACCTCACCAAGCGATGATTCAAGATCGACCCGCGCAGCTGTTTTTAATTCATCATCATCTTATCATCCGAAAGAAGTCCACTGCTGGACATAGGCCTTCCCCAAGCATCGCGACATTAACCGATCCCTAGCGTCCCGCATGCAGCGGATCTCCGCAACCTTCACCAGGTCATCGGTCCACCTCTTGGAAGGCCTTCCAACGCAACGTCTTCCGGTTCGCGGTCACCACTCCAGAACTTTTCTGCCTCATCGGCCATCCGTTTTACGTGCAATATATGTGCCCTGCCTGTTTGGTAATTCTTCGGGCTATGTCGCTAACCCTGATTCTCTTGCGGATCTCTACACTTCTTATTCGATCATGAAAGGAAACTCCGAGCATGGACCTCCCCTATACTGTAAGATTTCTGATGAGGCCTATTGTGATCGACCACGTCTCAGAGCCATAGGCTATCACTGCCGTGCGTTAACATACTGGTCGCAGACATTCGTCTTGAGAAACTGTAATAACTTGGAAGAGAAGATACCGCGCAACTTTCCGAACAGCCGTTATTACTTAACCAGGAGCTACTATTTTTTTTATTTTACCAATTTCAACAAGGTTTATTAATTTTTACCTCCCCGCTGTTTCTTATCACTTGCACCGAACCACATCTTCAAAGATATTTCTCACGTGGCGCAAGTGAATTCTAATTGCATATATTTGCGCACCCGCGGTGTCGCGTCGCAGTTTATTTGTATGTGTGTGTGAATGTATGTTTGTTTGTTTGTGTTAATGATCTTTTGTGTTGCACTTTGTATGACTGAGATTTGAATAGCTCTGTGCTCATTGGTTTGTTAGAGAGAATAGAAGTAAATATTTGTTTGAGAAGACAAACAAAAAATTTCTAAGTAGCAACCCGATTCTATTACATGGTACTTATTACTGGCGAAATATAGATGTACTATAAATGCACCTCTGTAATATAAAGGTTGTGGTTGGTTGAAGTCATGTAATTTATCCTTAAGGGCCTTCCACCGCTTCATTGCCGTAAAACGATTGCTTTCTAAAGCATACTCCTTAGTAATGACTAGGTTAAAAGATTTAAAAAAAAATATGTTTATTACGGATTCATGTGCATTATTTGTGAAACATGTTTTTTTTTCATTTAACTAATAGTTTTGCTTTAAAAAATAACTAAAAATATAATAATTAATGATATTTTTTCGCTATTTCTGGATACTCCTCCAAAACGACTCGGATGTTTAAAAATATTTTTACACAGAAAAATTTATTGCTGGAATTTTTTCATAACTGAAATAGCATAGTCTAAATCATAGAATATTTTGCAAACAAAACTGTCCCTGAGGAGGTTCAATATTGAAATTCTGGCTCCAAGCGGGTGCACGGTCAGTACTGCGTCACACAGATAATATAGGTAATACCTCATCCCATACAAAGAAACCGTGCCGATGTAACTAGCGTTTTCGTCTGATTAAACTGATTATTTTCTAAGAACATCGATCGCGTTCGGTTCCCTTCCATGGATATAGATGGTGTTAGCAGTGACTTGCAAGTAAATGGGTTAACTCGGTTCGTCGATATTTTTTTTTAAATACAGCGAAGATTTGTTTTATAGTATTTTTGCACGTTTTTACAGTTTAAAAACAAATTAAAAAAATCAAGTGGATGCCTCAGAAATTTAAAAACGCGCCATCTGTTTCAATTTGAAATGATTAATTCAAATATTCTTTAAAATGTGGATTAAGAGCCAAAATTCCTTATTTTGTGCTTAGGAGAGTAAATGTAACAAGAACATAATTTTATATGATCGTCTCCAGAAAATCTTAATATTTCACAAAACTCATTAACAAATTGAAGCTTATCACGCCATCTAGTGCAATTTCTTCGAACCAAATTTTCTTTCTTCGCGTTGGGTGCCCGTAACTGCATTAACATTGGGGAATATATACGCCTTAACGACTATCAAAGATCTAAAAATGGCAGCCGGAACCAATAGCTTAAAGTGCTTTCCAATGGACGGAGGTATCTCGGTTTGTAAAATTGGTCACCTATCCACGGCCAAACTTTGGCAAACGTTGCTTTACCCTGAATATTGACCTGTGCAGCTGTTATTATTCAGCCACGGGCTCCTCTGACTTAGTTACACGAAGTTTAAATTAAAAAATAAACGAGTTGTTGATTTTTCATCAACTGGAAAATTTTAATAGCCGTTTCATAATGATGCAATCCTTTCAAATTATTAAGAAATATTGTGCAAAAGTGAATTTACTGTGGGTTTTCCTCTTCCTACAAAATAAGTTTGTTTAACTCAATTGAATTCACCTTTATTTAATAGAATAAAAGTAAATTCGTCGTAACGTGTTAATTTCAGAAGGCTGTTATGAATGAAGTGCAGTTCTGAACTTAAATGAATGAAATGGGTTTGAATTGGATTCGAACACAAATTGCCCAGTGTGTCTTATCTTATAATTTTGACCTTGGAAACCTCGGAATTGAATCATACATAAATATTAGCAATGGCACAGATAATATAATACTAGCGTACAGATGCCTCATCCTGTAATGGTTGTCCCTTCTCGTTCCGGAGTCGTCAGGATCACAAGTGTACAAAGAAATAAAGGACATATAGAAATTAAAGCACAAGTTCAGTAAACAATAGCTAATTTATATAGACATGTACGCAAGGGTATTGCAACGGGTGAAACTATTGCTAAGCCTTAATTTGCACAATACATTTCTAAATTATTCCTCACTGCCAATGAAGGAAGTACTACTTACCCCTACTATATAGACTTGGAATCGACAGCAATAAACCCAAATGCTTGTAAGTAGCACTTTAATACGACAGCGAAGAACAAAACAATCTAACTCAAACGGTAAAGAAGGTTCTATTGTTATTGCAATTGTAGGTCTGTCACAAATATTAGAGACTTTTGAATTATATTTTGTATTCTAAAACATTATACACCTTTACACAAATTGAAGTATATTTTTCAGACTATTACACTCTTACATTTTAAATACCTCATTTATAATACCAGATTAAAAATACCAGCAATCTAACATACTGCGTGTGAATTTAATTAAATTGGTATGAAGCTAAGTTAAGTAAGAAAAGGATATCCAACCTCAGACAGTAGCTGTAGAAGCAGAAGCCAAACCATGTGCTATGGATTATCACGTGCCAGGTTTTGGACCATATTTATATCAAAGCATTCCCATCCATTTGCGACAACAAGCAAAAGACAAACTCATGTGCATCATATCATGCAACAGCGGCCATTCATGAAGTACTTTACTGCATAATATAAATCATCTCGAACCATCACAAATCCATTTCCAGAGGATTTTTTATCCAATTTTTAATAATATTTCGCCGGTCGTTAGAATTGAGCGTGCAGCTCCTTGGCGTCAAAAATGTCAATGATTGCCAGATCACAGATTATAAAACCCAACTAAAGTTTTGACAATTCTGTAACGATATCTACTAAACAATGACTTGAAAACAATTCCATGAGGTGGAATAAGTCTGTGTAATCAGATCTTGAGGTGTGACACAAGGACTCGATTAAGTTTAAACAAAATAACTATTAAATCTACCATTTGGTTGATCTATATTACCGACTGCAATTATTGGAACTTTGGGACAACACGATTTGCAGGACTTCTTCAAATCGTCTGTTACTAAGAATGCTAAAATGTGGTTGGTCGGTTAATAATATTGAATTACCATGTTTTAGGGCTTTAAATTGCTATACCTTGCTGTCAAAACTTTGTCTATAATTAGCTTTAAAATTCAACTATTGAAGCAACTTTTAGGTGTTAGCTAAAGTGAGACTTATATCCGCCAATCAAAAATTAAAACCAATGAACGAATATCGTAATATCGTGGTAGTTATCAAATGGACGCGAAATTCAAATTTCATTTTGTAAAAATAACATAACGTTACAATCCCATACTAATAAACCGTGCCGACCGAATTAGCGTTTTTTGCCTGACTAAGATTATTATTTTTATAAGCACTTGGATCGCGTTCGGTTCCGTTCCACGGCTATAGATGGTGCTAGCAGCGACTTGCAAGTAAAAGGGTTTTCTCGGTTTGTGACTATTTTTTTCTTTAATAACAGTGACGATTTGCCTATAGCGTGGACCCCGTGGCAATACTCATGCTGCTATCTATTACTGACTGGTATTTGGGTTGATCAGAAAGATGATTTCGAAAACTTTGAAAGGTTCTTATTGGAAGCATGAGCTTGACGTTGCAAATGCATACCTGCTACTTTTTGATGTGAAAATTGTTGGTATTCCTATCTTCTGGGTGTGATAAAAAGGCACTATAAGAGAGAATATATTCAAGGCCCTTTGTCCTTTGTCTTCACCACGATAGTCATGACTAGTAGCTTCGCAGTTCGTGATAAAAGTTATTACCAGCCAATATTATTTATTACCTCAGCACCGGACTTACTGTAACTATAACACCTCCATTCTCTTTAAAATAAAACCGAACAGCTTGCGAGGCCTTCAGCTAGAAGAGTATCCCGGCTATAAGAGCATTAGCAGCTTATAACGCTATCTTCACTTTATAATTTTAGTTCCCTTTGCTAGTCTAAGTGTTATAGGCAGTAATTTGTTAATCTTGTTTCTTGTGTAGCTAATGGCAGGATGGTGTTTTAGCAAGTACTATGAAATGGTTGACTGCGAAACTGTGGGTTTAAACTCGGTGCAGTTGAAGTAGATTCAACGTTTGTTAGTCTGGAATATATTGAAGAGGGAATTTGAATGGAAAATATATTGTTACTAGCACGACTTTGTTCGCGTGATCCGTATTTTATCTTACAGATGACTTTTTAGTTTTACCCCCTTAAAGGTTGAATTGCTAAAAAACCCTTCTTAGTGCTCCCTTTCATCATAAAAAGAAGCCCCGTACAGTAAAATTCTTCAAAAATCTTTAATTCTAAATTTTAAATTCTTCAAAGACGGGGGCTCTTAGTAATCCCGTAATCCCCGTCGTAAATCGTCTTTTAGGAGTATTTTGGAAAACCAATAATGAAGACCTTTACTATTTACTTAGGTTAGTATGTATGCCAAGTTTTAAGTATATAATATAACCCAACAGATTACCACGTTTTCACCTCGTTAGGGATAGTATTTCCAAAAACCAATAAATACATGAATTATTTTTATCAATCAAGAGTAAGAATCTAAAACTTCAGGTGTCCAACTCAAAAACTTTAGACATTTTATACAAACTTTCAATCCCCTTTTTCCACTACTTTTTACCTGAATTTAGTCCTGAGATATGATTCTGCTGAGCTTGAAGATCTGGGTTCGATTCCTTGGTCGGGCTTTGTTTGTTGAGGTTTTCAATCTGGAATGTAACAGCCCGGAGTTTTAATTTAAGTTTGGTTGCCGAGGAATGCATGTATGATGTTTGTAATAAAACTTTCAGCCTGTGTCTTCAAAAATGGACATCGACCATTGCTTTGATGTTGTGGTATCGCAGGTGCCAAAAGCTGGTGACCATTTTTAAACAAGTGGGCCGATGCAACTGACTTGTTTGCCAACCTAAAATCAAAAATGGAGAAGTTACGTGAACCAACTTGTCCGTTCTTCTCCACGTAGGTATTTTCCGAATGGAAGGCAGTCACTTAAACACGATCCAGATTTTGTTGTCCCCCCAGTGACGCTGATGTTTGACCCCATAGGGATAACCCTCAACGTGTTCGATTAGGTTAAGCCTTTTTTTGCCTAGCTCTAGTTTAGTCTCCACAGGGAAGCCCGATTAAGCAGCAGGAACATCTTTTAATTTAACTGTGAGAAGCCAAATATAAAAAAAAAATGCCTGAACCAGTGAAGTCCCAATAGTATTGTGACAAAGATGCAAATGCATTTCAATTACAATATTTCAGTAGTAGCCTTGTAATTAAGAGTAATTAAAGTCACGAATTTTTCCTTTTAACTTTTGTCTCTTTAAGTGTCTCGATATCTACAAGACCATCTTTGTCCCACTGTTAAACTTAAAAACTCATACACTTAGAAACACATAAAATGATTTTACATAAAAAAGTAAGAACGTGTTACATTTCAGCACACAAAAACGACGACATACATCAAAAATATATCAGCACATCTTCAAAAAGGCTACATTAAAATCACTTCTTCAAAGAGTCGCCGAGTCTCGTTTGAAACGATTAACTAATAATACAGAATTCATTAGGAGTCGCGAAAAAGGATGTAAGTGACAATGCAAAAAGATGCTTGAGATATGGCGGCGCAAAAAAAGACCGTGACAGTTGTCATATCACACATGCGTGGCTGGAACTAGTCGCCATCATGTCTTTAGAGATGGGCTGTCTTGTGTGTACAAAGGTAAACTGTGGCCCAATTTTTCAATAGTCTGATAACTTTTAACTGAGAAATAAAAATGGCCATTTGTCATATTTTCTATAAAAAGCGGTTAAACCGCCATTTTCATTCCTCAGTAAAAAGTTATCAGACTATTGAAAAATCGGGCCCGTAAGTTTTAAAGTACAAACTGAATAATGTTATGCTTTGTCTCATGAACTTGTAGTCCAATTTGAGTATAAAGTTAGACTCGTGAATATAGAGCAGCAGTTAATTAAGAAGAGTAAAGAAGTTAGTAATTTTGAATTAAATTTAAAACTAAAAATAGTTGATCGAGAGATGGTTGTGCAAAAAAACTGTCATATTATTGTCAAACATGCGGGTTTGGAACTGGTCACCTTCATGTCTCTAGAGATGGGCTCTTTTGTGTGCAAAAAGGTATATTAACCTGGATTTTACTTGCGATTGCGTTTATCTGGCCTAATTCCACAAAAACCGTACAATATTTTCGGAAAAAATAGCCTTAACGATAATGTAGCTTTAATAAGGAGGGTAGAATTGATCGCCTTCATGTCTCTAAAGATGGGCTGTGAGTGTGCGAAAGGTAAACAATATCTAAAACACTGTGATCCTTGTCATATCATATTTGGCTGGAACTAGTCGCATTCATGTCTCTAGAGATGGGCTTCTTGAGTGTGTAAAAATTATTTTACTAAAATTCTTTATGATAAATTTGTAACTCACCATAGTGCTTGGTTGAGTTGCAGATTTCATGGAAAACTAAAATTTTGTAAGTAGTGAGTCATGACTTCATGAGGGTTGAAAAGCAATTATGAAAATTCAAGGTGAAGAACTTTAAATCTTTCTCTTTATTAGCTGTAACATCTCAGAAGCACTCGCAACTCCATTTCACTGTAAAATCCGAACTAATTATTTAATACTCAAACATTAACCAACATTAAAAACACATCGCTCGATCAGCACTCAAACCAAAACGTGTGATATTGATTTTTGCCCCCATCACTAATCACAGAACTACTAAAAATTAGAGAACCGGGGCAAAAAAGTGCCCCACACTTCATTCACACATGTCCGTAGTGTCGCCTCCCTAGCGTAATGCTGACAAATCGCCGGTGGTTTGTGCCGAGCGCGATGATTCATGTTTATTGGCGGGCTGCCAGACACTCCCCACCAACCGATGTTTGGTCAAACATTTGACGTGGCAGAAATGTTTTATGTCCAACTATTTGTTTGTCGTATTTCGGGGACTTGGGAAGTGGTGTTTGAGATTGTCAAGGATTTTGATGGGAGTAAGATTCATATTCTACATTCATATTTTGTGGACTAGTCACGTTACATTTTCTAATATCGCTTACAGTAGACCGCATGACAGTGGTAAACTTTGAACTTGAACTGTCCTAGCTTGGTATGGAGTTAACATAGAGTTAGAGGTATGTTGGTTTTGACGTGACAACGTCTTAAATTAGGTTGTGGCTGGGAGGCACTTATGAAAAAGTGTAACGCTCGGTAACGTTACGATGAGTCACCGAACGAGAGAGAGGCCCGCCGAATGCCTTGCGTCTCTCTCCCACTCAACTATGATCGGTCTGGTGGAAATCGATCGGATGAACGTAAAATCAGTACAATTTAATTATATTCATATCAATAAATATTCTACCGAGAAAAATACGTTGTCACGTAAAATCTTCGCCCGTAAAACCGACTTTACAGGCAACCATTTTTTTTTACCAGTGACATGCGTTTGCGGCCTACTGCACCATGATAGTTCATCAGACGCTGGTGATTAAAATATAATGAAAGTTTACGTGTGCTGCCATATTCTCTGTGTCCTTAGATATCAAAATCCTTTTTTCTATACTTTCCTAGAAACGTTTTCTTAAATAAAACCAAAGTAAGGAAAAAAGTAAAGCCATATATTCTGCAGACTGATGTAGGAACAAAATATCCATCAATGTATTGAATTTTCGATGATACGATTCGTCTACGTCACACCAACGGTTCAATCCTAATATGATATATGGCACTACATGTCTCAGTTTCAGGGCATATCGCAAGATTAACTTAGGCAAACTACCGTGTATGTTTGTGTTATAACTATCTTTTTTCCCGCGCCTTCGCTCCCGTGGCTCACCCCGCTGGACCAGTTTATTTTGCCGGGATATTAAGTAGCCTATAATACGCCGGTATAGTGTAGCTTTTAAAATTGTTTCACATATAAACAATTTTAAATCGGTTCAGTATTTTCGAAGCTTATTAGGTACACACAAACAAAAAAATCTTTCCACTTAATATTATATATTATAGTAAAGAGCCATCGGCCATGATATACCAACCACAATTAAAATCTACTGTCATCGCAGAATCGCCTCCTTCAATGTCCCACTCACCGCACTCACTTCATTCACTGATCTTCTTCGTTCAGTCTATCTTCCTTCAAAGTTAAAGTTCGCGAGCAGATTCGTAAGAAGTTCGCAGTAGTATCGTCGCAGCGCTTATAACAGATAATTGTTTAAGTATATTTGTGTACTTAATATATTCTTTGAGTATATATTGTATTTATAGTTTAGGTATATGTATTTAAATAAACACGACTTGATGAATTCAAAATGTTGCACCGACCACTATTTGTCTCTGCATCACCCAAAGGTCGACTGGTAGAAAATTCTCAAGGCATATTAGTCCATCTCTGTACATTTGTGTACATAAAGTATTAAATAAATACGATAAACCTTCAGACACAGAATACATAATAGCTACAGATTTTTATAAAAAATTCTACGATTTTGTTTTGGAAATATCTGGTGATTTCTAATGAAATAAGCAACTTTTTTTCTGGAGCACAAAATGTAACAAAATGGGTAACCTTTACTTGCTCTGTTGAACAATCAGTCATAATTACACTTCAAAACAAAAAAAATCCACACACGAAAATCTTCACCTATAAAACATCTCAGCTCAAAACTTTGTCATAACAGGCGAAGCTGTATAATTTATAATTTACTCTTAAAGGTCAAAGTTGAAGACAATGGGCTATTAGGTAGATTTTTTGGCTCAAACTTAGTAGAGTTATGGATCAAGTTCCTTTGCACAGCTTCCTTGCTTCGCTCGCCGTGAACCGTATTTCGAAGGGGCGAAAGACAGACCGTTATAAAAATAGTTTTCTATAAATAAACTGGGTTTTATTAAGAATTTTGGCTTCAAGTTCGTTTTTCGTTGGTGTTTTTGTAAGGGAACGTTTGTGTGTATTGTAGTCAATAAAACTGTTTCGGGCAGTATTTGTTTGGGTTAGACGGTAGAAGATAGTTTTGTACTATTGGTTGTTTAGGTGTTCACGCTTTTGTAAGATGGAGACAGTTAGAAATAGTGATTGTTTAAGTAATCACTGTTTGGGCTTATTAGGTAGGTCTATTTGGGTTCAATTTTGATTACTTATGTATTTTTGAATAGAAAGATAGATCTCTAACTTATCTTAGTAAGATAAAGATCACCGTTAGCATTATCATCTATACAGCACCCTGAACCTAACCACAATTAATCGTAAATAATCCATAACAAATATTCACCAGTCCAATTCTGCCATCCTGATTGACCCCACCGATGAAAATCCGACGTTTATTCCCTCGATATCGCCTCATTTCGCCGTCAAAACGACCACGATTTGTCGTTCGCCCTCAAAATGACACGATCAATGCGCTTCACAATATGAAAATAAGCAGGAACAGCGAGACCATAGTGCACGGAATCGCCACGCAGGCAACGAGACTCTCTGGACACAATCAATTAGCCCAGCCCTTCACCAACTATATCCATCATTTTCTATTCTAACTGGATGCAGGTACAGATACTAGTATTTTACATAGAGCAAGTTCCTATCTGACCCCCACAACCCAGTAACTGGGCAACACGATATCCCTTGGTAAGATTTGAGAATGAAATCTTACTCAAGACTCTGACTACCCTTAATGACTGTCAAATATCTAGAAATAAAAGCTAACGCCCAACGTGCGGCGTGCTTTCCGAGGCACGGAGGAGTCGAAGAGAAGGTTACGTAATATATACTCATCCACGTACAGACCCCGGAGAGAATTGCTTAAGCTGAGAGATCAACCCGTTATAATTTAGCACGAGCTTCTTTCTATAGGCCGACCGCTTAACTGAGACCGTTCCTAAGGAATAAAGAAAAATGTTGGCACCCATCAGCGAACTATCAACTGACAGGTCCTCGCGGCGACACCTGCAGCGACATTAAGTCCTTCTATGTACTTCTATGTTGCATGAACTTTTAATAAATAAATAAATACACCCCATTCCGTGCCGCGCAGTTACTTCAGAATGGTCTCAGATAAGCGGTCGATCTGTAGATACCACAGTAGAAATAAAATCGTGGCACCGAGTGTTTTTGAGCGCACATCTTCTCTTCTCTGTTACGATCGCCATTGCAATCCGTCGGTGTCTGTACGTCATGTGTTTGTGATGTATTGACAATGACACCTCTTGCAGTAGCCGCAGAGTCATCTCCAAGCTCTATGACCAGGACTGTCTGTTCGCGAGGCGGCGCGTCAGATGCTGTGGGACTTGGCGGGAGTATGTCAAGTGGTTGCAAAACATGATGAGATATAACTTATGGTTTATAAACGTCATGATTGAGTTGCGAACAAAGATATTCTTGTTCTATTTGCAATAATGTGGTGTACAGATTTTAGTTGTAAAATATTTGTAATCTAACAGCAGAATGTTTGTACCAGTACAAAAAGCTGTGTGAAAGCTGTGTGCAGCCAAAAGGTTACATGATTAATGAAGGTTAACTTTATTAAAATTACAATTTAATTTTAATGTAACCTTGATAAAAATAACTTCTTTTAGTGGTACATTGAATATAAATATAAGGTGCTTTGATTATATCAATTGAATTTGAGTAGTAAATCCATAGGTACGTCTTATTAAACTTTAAAATTAAAAATCTGTACAAAACTTTTTCACGTTCAACAACAGATTAATTTTGTATCTTCTAATGACATTTAATTTTCAATATGTTTTCTCTCATTTTACCGAATCCAATATTATGGAAGACAGAGCAGAATTTTTAATTAAATTTTGAATCGGATTCCTGGTGGCTAGTCGTATTTTATTTTTCTCATCTCAACCATATCGAGTAACATTGCCATCTGTATTGAATTTGATGGAAGACAGTATTTCATAATTCTTTTCTATTCTTTATTTTTATAATTATGTCTAGAAAATCCAGTGTAGCTAAAGTTAATTAGAAGAGCGTATGTACGAGTATGTAATAATAATTAAATGAGAAGGAACTGTTGCATTAAACTAAATTATTTTTGATACAGTTGGACACTTATTGGGTATATAATATTTAATTAATTAATGTAATTTTGTTGTTGAGTTTACAGATGTCAAAAATTACTATATAGGTACATTGTCAATTCCTCATATAAAGGACTAGCTTTTTTTCGCCCGTGACAAAGGAATACATTACACCTACCACCTACCACCATTACACCATTACACTACATTATTCCTGAGTGATATTTCTTTCTTTCTACTGATAAAAGAATTTTCAAAATTAGTTTTGTAGTTTTAATTTATTCATTGCAAACAAAAAACTCTTTCCTCTTTATAATATTATTATCATACTGTAGATGTATATAAATAAATTAAGATGTGTTATTTCACTTATTTTCAGTATTTGCTAAACTACGACTTTGTGTAGTAATTTATAAACTAGTCCATAACTATTTGATCGCGATCTGCAATTGAAATTAACTTCAACTTTTCAATTACGTTTCTACCCTCAAAGTATTCACAAATGACCCTCAATTCTCAAACAATTTTCTTAAAGGTTATCCAAAACTTGTTCGAAAATTATGCGAAAATTACAGATTTTGTTCAGTAAATGAGATATTCGGAATTTAGTTTTGTAAACCCCAGGTTTGCAGATGTCGAGACGAAACAGAGTCCAGCTTTGCTTGGACGACATCTTCGGCACTTTTGATTGGATATCCCCAATTAAAATGAGGTTCTGAGGTCTACATTCACTGGTCTTTTAAATATTCTAATAAAATCACTACGAGATAACTTTACCGGAGTTTTAAGCCTTTGAGAATGAGAAAGTTGAAAGGGTAGCGTGGGAACCCTTTAAAAGTTGCGACGTAATTGATCGCAGCCATTTCAATTTGAGATATCGTATCATTCTGATTGATTTGTTCGCATTGAACTTTTGCTTTCAAATTCTGGTAGATGCAAAATTAATATCTGGTTAAAAAGTGTATTAATTTCAATGATGATTTCAATTTGCTGAAAGTTATTTTTAGCACAGCGAAATCATGATCATCATCATTTCAGCCGAAAGACGTCCACTGCTGGACATAGGCCTCCCCCAGCACAGCGAAATTTCCAGTAGATATTCTAAATTATTATGTATTGAACATCCCTGTATCACGATTTCACGAATGTATCCACATAAAAACTTTTTTGCTCAGGAAAGCATACTGAAATTTTAAAAAAAATTAAGACGTTTTAAATCTTAGATTTTCTAAGAAAATTGATCTAAAAGTTTTTTGAACGAAACGTGTCCGAGGGCCAAAATTTACCACATCTGATATAAAGATTTCATAAACCAGCCACAGTATAAAAAGATTTCATAACGTTAAGTAATCATCACACGACACGATGTTGCAAATGACAGTCAGACGCCAGCGTTTTTCAACTTTACTAAAAGACCGCAAGATAAACTTTTCACAGACGTCGAGAGTCGCTTACAAAAATATTATTTAAACAGACCACGACTCTAAGATCAAAGCATGTTTTACTGTTTGACTACATACGAGTTTACTACCATATGACCGACCTCAGATTTATAGCATTATCCTGTTTATGCTTCAATAACTTTGCTGCTTGGCTGAACAGACTTGAATCTTTGCCCGTTTTCGGTGCACTGTATGACGAAGCAAGCGACTGAACTCAGTTTGATCCTGGCCGCGCGCGAGTAGGACGTGCGTCCCCTTTGCAAGTTGTGTGACGAAAATAGTAACGTCTATTTGACGTTTATCTATATTTGTATTCGAAGTGAAAGTGACTACTACTTTGTTCAGTGTAACTTTAAATGAAGTGAAATTGTACAGTTGACACGAGTTTTAAACAATATTTTTTGGTTTTGTTTGGAGAGGATTTTCTGAACGAAAAGTGAGTATTTTCTCGTCACCCTAGTTATTAAGCCCTCGTTTGGGGTTACCGAAATAGTGTCTAATTTAATTAATGTTTCGTTGTTTTCCAAATATAAACTCTAACTAAGATCGTTGTTTCTAAAGTAATAATTTTCATATAATATTATTATTCGTTATTGTGTTCATAATAATAAGCAGAGTTATCACTTAAATTTTCGTAAATTTAATACTTTCTACACAAATTGTGGAGAATCTAAAATTGTATCATTGTCATTATGGAAATTCTGTGCTACTAAAACTTAAGGTCAATTACATAACACCAAATCGAAATTTAAATTTTAACCCTTCCACACTTCAAGGAAAACAAAAAAAAAGTCTGCATGCATAATCAAACACATCAAAGAAGAATTTTCCAATAAGCATCCTGGGATAAACAAGATTTATAGGATGCAAATGTAAATGAAAATATTCATGAAAATTCACCGATCAAAGGGATGTAATACTAAGGGTGCAAAGTTCGGACGGAACTGTCATCGGCCGACTCAACAGAAATTGATTTGACACATTAATAAGTAGTGACATGTTCCACATTATTTTAAAATGTGGTGTGTTTATTTAGAATTTCGGTGATTTGAATTTAGAATTGTTATGAGTAAAGTTCTTTTGTTTTGACCAACACTGTTGTAAAATTGGTTTAGTTTGTAATCCGGTAAAGAGAGCGCCATATTTTCAAAATTGATTTATGTAAGAAATTGTGATACTGTTGAAAATATTGGAGCAGTTTTAATCGTTACAAAAAAGATTAGGAAAAAAAATGGTGATACGCTTTATTGGTCAAATGCCTTACAATTTTATTGATGAAACAATAAGAAAATGTTGTTCCATTTAACATGGGAAACATGTTCACCCCGACTAATGAAAATAAAACTAAGAGGTACAATAAAAATCTCACTAATACTCGTATTATAAAAGCGAATGTTTGTGAATGTGTGTGTGTTTGGGTGTTAGTATGTTTGTTACTTCTTCACGCTCAAACAGCTGGACGGATCTGGATGAAATTTGGCACAGAGATAGATTATAGTCTGGTACTGGCACGTAGGATTTATTTATTCTGGGAACATGTTCCCTTAGGAAAATTGTTTGACATTCACGCGGGCTAAGCCGCTGGCAGAAGCTAAAGCTGGCATATGTATTTCTTAATCAATACAAAAATAATTTGAACCCACAGAAATATTCATACAACTTAAAATTTAGATGAAAAGAGATAAAGGGCGATACAGAATTTGATAACAGCCACGGAGTGAAATGATTAAATCGAATTCACAGTATAGTTCATAATAAATTAACTATTATTTAACAGGTAAACGCTCCAAAATTAGTTGAGTTCAAATTATCAACATCAAGATTATTAATTATCAAGCAGAATAAATGTTTGTTATTAAACGAATCTAGGAAAGCCATCTGAACATAATAATAACATTCAATAATATTTCTCAGAAAATATAAGTCTATGTAGGATGAAATTGATAAATTACTAACTAATTTACAATTAAACATCAAACAGCCTAAAAAAAAATGCACAAGGGATTCATAAATATTACGAAGGTTTTGAAAACTTAGGATATTTTTTTCCCTTTATTTATCAATCATACAAAAGAGTACAGGATTATTTGTATTAAATAGCAACCAAAACCACTAAGGTTTAAACTTGTGCTATCATGAGTCTATCAAAGTGAAATAAAAAACGCTAAAATCATACTACATACTATCGTTACAGCATTCCCCAAGCAAGACAAATATCAAAAACTATACAATAATAAATGTTATTGTCGATAACAATTAATAATATCTCTAACTAGTTAAAGACCCACATATTATTATTTAGTCTTTATCCAGTTGGTATAACAAACATCTCTGCATTATCTAAATCATACTTAAATAATATTTTTTAAGCTTAAATTTAATATTTTTATCTGTTATACAATTATTAATTTATGAGGGTAGACTGTTAATAAGTCTCGGTATAATATAACCAGTAGTTCGCTTGCGTTGTTGGCGCGCAGTGTACGGAGCCTATTGTCAGAAATTGCCCGCGTGCTTACAGGATGTTCAATTATGTTTCTTAAAGATTCATTGAAAAATTATTCTTTTAATAATAAAAAATTTGCTTGTGTATGAACTGGTAAGACTTTTCAGTGTTTAAAGAGGCCATTTATATCGTCGTGAAATTGATTTCTAATATTGGGTGACACTACCGTTTTTAAAATTTGGATTTGATTCCTGATAGCTACAACCTAGGGGTCTTCAAGTCAAGAGTGAATAGGTTAAAAAAAAAAAATACGGCCATAACTACTAAGGCCATACTGGATGTAGGATTCAGCCAGTGCGTAATATAGCATAATCTTCACTTAGAAGGACAAACGATTCTTTAATATTGTAATATTAGCAAGAAATTGCCGAAGTTTATCGCAAACAAGTTCTATGTGATGACTCCAGGTAAACTTGTCATCTATAACTACACCAAGATATGTTTGTTTATTGACATCATCTATATTTGAGGACAGTTACAATGGGTCAAATTGACCGCATGGAAGCAGTCATGGTCATGGGCTATTAGGTTTCGTAAGGGCAACTTTCTAACGTAGTAAGATTTAATAACCAAAAGTTTGATTTTGCTTGCATTGAGCACTAGGCCAGCATCGTGACACCACTTTGTTAGAGCATCCAGGTCGAGCTGTAAGCGTTCACATGATGATTTGAGGAATTTTGTTAGCAATAATAAGGCAAGTGTCATCCGCGGATTGAAAGCGTTTACTGTTTGTTATGCATTTACTCATATCATTAACATACGACAGAAAATGCAGGGGGCCCAATACCGAACCCTAAGCTGTTCCCTCAGTTATATCCACGCGTTCACTACAGATGTTATTTTTTACAGTAAAGGTTCGATTTAATAATAAAGTAATGGACCACATACTCCATAATTGTCTAATTTATCAACTAGTTGATTATGAATTAGAGCATCAGAAGCACGTGAAAAGCCAATAAAGGGAGCAAGAACATATTTTCTCTCATTTAGGTGTTGATTGACTTCATCGGTGAAAATTGACAAGAGGTTCATGGTGCTTTTGCCGGCCTCAAAACCAAATTGGCCTGTAAAATGCATGAATTTGTTCACAAACATATTTTTCCACTATTTTATCAATATATATATTATAGTATAAATAAGGGATGAATGTTTTTTTGATATTATTTGATATATATTTCTACAAATAATAGAAAACTAAATCAATTACCCCAATAATCGATATAATCCGTCAAAAGCATCTGATGTGGATAATAGTAGCGAAAAATATCTAGTTTTACACGACAAATTGAGTTGTGTTGTTGACGCGAGTGACCCTCCACAACAATTGGATTTTTATGATTGGAACAAATTGTATGGAACAAACTTCTATCGAAATGTAATCCAGAATGATTAATAACTTTTTGGATACAAACATCATTTAGTAAATATTGTTAATTGATATTTTATATTGAATAAATAAATCAGTAAAACGGTAGAACGAGTTACAATTTTATATTTCGATAAAAAAATACAATTTTCCATTATTTGTGTTTTTAAATTCAAAACAGACACATACCTGCTTTTACAATGTTACATTGTTGTTCATATTTGATGCTCTAAACGTAAGGACTATTGCAATTATTGCTAAAATACGACAGTGAACCATATTGGTCCAAATTATAATAGATGAGTTCAAAGTAATGCTGCTATAATGTGCAAAACAACCATTACCAAATAATTTAGTTGCAAATACACTAACCAACATTACAATAAATACACCTTTGTTTTAATTTCCATTATTACAGTTTGAATGGATTTCTGCAGCCATTAATAGTAAAAGAACCATACTGTTACTGTCCCTCTGCAGAGCAAAATCCTCTTCTTATACAGAGAAGTCATAAATATTAACTATAAAGTCCAGGTTTCATAACGATGTTTTTCTTCACCGCTGCCAGCGATGGCGAAAATCTTAATAAACTTAGAAAGTACATAATTATGAATTGAAAAGTTACATTGGTATTTGCACCGATTTAATCCACGACCTCGAGAACGAGAGAAAAGTCTTTTACACTAGGTCTCCACGACATCTTTATTAGTTGCAGCCATTATAATAACTTATTTTGTACCACAATACTCGGTGAATTAATACCTAAGTATTCTAATTCATTTATAACATCATTATCTTATCTCTTTAACTTAAATTCATGTCTAAAACTTACTGCTCCATTAATAAAGACTTTATCGTCAAATGCATAATTTAACCACATCAAAATTTAAGCCGGAGATATGCAAATTCTTCACATACATATCCAACAAATAAATGAATATAGATTCATACAGAATTAATTATCGTTATAAAGTCCATGTGGACTTGAAAGTTGGAATTTCTAGATTCAGCTTTAATTTGCACGTATAATATGCATGAAATAGATTATAAGTAATAGAAGGTCTGTTCTGGACAGGAAGGGAAAATAGGTGTACGAACGTATACGAGTAGCATAGTAATTGGCAAATATTTCTTACTGACTTGACTAATTGTACTTGTGTTTTATATCGGGCCTATGTCCAATAGTCCGCGTCGAAGTTCGTATTTTGCGTATGGATGGGTTATTCGATACATCTCAGAGAGACCTGCAACGCTTTGTTACAGTTTAGAAATATTAAACACATGAACTACTGTCTCCTCTTGAGCTGTCTGTAAACCTTATGACAAATAATGAGTGCCTCCTATGACAAAGACCTTGTATGTCTTGAAGCCAGTCTAACAATCTGTAATTGAACTGCGAACTAAAATGATTCGAAAATATTGGCTCCATATCTGGAGTCCGTCAAACTATCTTAAATGAATGCTAATCAAAACCGCGCTTGCAAATCAACCGTGTCTATGTTCGCATGTTTTTTTATGCATTATATGGAGCCGACCTTCTGCTCCTATTTATCTATTTTGTGGTACATGATAGCAGTTCGTTCCTGTTGTGGAACTAGGATCACACGTTCTAACGCTCGGGTTAATCCTAGGAGCGATGTTGAGTCGCAAATAGTGATTTATTGGTGACTTCTCTACAAGTTTTGGCGCTGGTTTTGCAGTTGGTTGATTAGTTTTAGAGTTTGTGTTTATTAGGATTATAAAATGTGAACAATCTAGCACTTTACTATGTTTTACCTCTATTATTAAGTTTAATATCGATGGAACACTTATCATCGTCAACGTTGGTTGCTTTAAGACTTCCCAATTCAGTTTCGTATCACCTATGGCAATTTAGTAGATTAAAGATTATAAAACTCAAGTCTCGAGCTGTTGCTTTCTAGGAGTTATTTCTACAAACGGTAAAACCAAGATCTTTTACTAGTACTTATATTAATAAATGGCGTTGGTACTCACAATATATATCCCAATCCATTAAACTAACGAAGCATCGATATTTCAATTTGGAACAAACTATCAATAACAGCCTGTTTAATTGATAAGTGATCAACTGGCTCGGATTACTAAATTGACATAACTAATTTCTAAGTGTATTAGTAGGTATAGACCACTATAAGTCGGTGGTAACAGGTTCAGCTTCAGACTGGCCTCGCAAAGGACGGAGTTTCAATTGAGTGAGAGTCTAGTTCATACTGTTTTGGTTATCATTAACTTACTGTCATAAACTCCTACAATACTATGAAAATAATTATAAAGGAAAGTTAAATAATTTATTATAAGTACAATCGTAAACGTATATAAACGATTTTACTACAGCTTGAAGACAAATTTCACAGCCCTGTAAAGCCCATTTTATCCTACACCACAAATTATTATAGTTACAATTCCCATTATTTCCAAAATGCGCTGTTGTTATAGAAACGAAGATTAATACGTCATTGTAAACAAAATTGTGGGCAATTAAATGTAACAAATGAACCATTTCGGTTTAATTGGTTATCATTGGGTTCATTTCTTCGGTATTTGTTAAGATTCAATACGTAGCCAATACTGCGTTAAATTAACAATATACATATACCTGCCTTCATTTATATAATAAGAAGTAGGTAAAAGAGTGAGTGTGTGTGATCAATTGATCATATATTGGCATATTCCAGACGATTTATGTTGAATTGCAGGTTGTTGATAGAAGAAGATCAGTGGTGGACGATTAGACGATTAGTTCTATACTTTAGATTAAACCTCTTTTATAGATCATTGTAATTCTACAAAGAAATTTTGAGGCAATTAAGCCTTGGATTTTTGCATCTGCACTTTTTTCTTACAACAAAACATTTAGTGTGTGACTGTTTTGACGAAAACAATGACCGTCGTCATTTGTCATGTTTTCGGAGCGCTCTCTGAAGCAGTACTCGTCACATTTTTGATGTTAAAACGCCCATCATCGCCCATCAAAAACGGGTGCCCAAAATTATTTACTCAAAAACTGTTCAACATAAAGAGTGATTGAGGTAAGCAATCTGGCCGTTTACCCAAAAATAAAAAGAGGCACGTCATCCGCAATTTCAGTTTACTTAACCGTCATTGGCAATTTCTTGGTGAAAATGTAAAATTATTAACTTTTTTCCTCTTACTGCTTTTAGGGTGAATAGAAAATAAGTCATGTCAACGGCTTCTTGTCATAAACTGTAAAGGTCAGTGGGCGGGTGTTACTTTTTGTCGTTCATGTAATGTTATTCTCTGAGGGCCTGATTTATAATGACTGGATGGTTTTTATCATAAAGATAAACAGGACAGAAATTATCTCCGAGAGAAGTTAACCAAGGTTTCATTCAGTAATCATCACATCACACTAATATTATAAAAGTTTGTGAGTGTATGTGTTTGTATGTTTGTTACTTCTTCACGCTCATCCGGCTGCAGGGATCTGGATAAAATTTGGCATTGAGATAGATTATAGTTTGGAATAGCACATAGGGGTATTTTTTATCCCGGGCATAATATGTTCCCTTGGGGTCATTTTTGATATTCACGGCAGATTGTTATTGTTTTCCGATCATCATCATCATCATCATTTAACTGTCCACTGCTGGACATAGACTTCCCCCAAGCGTCGCCATACTGATCGGTCCTGTGCGTTGCGTATCTACCGGACTCCCGCAGTCGTGACCAGGTCGTCGCTCCACCTAGAGAGAGGCCTACCAACGCTGCGTCTTCCGGTACGTGGTCACCTAACCCAACGGTCATCCGTTATGTGAGCAATGTGCCATGCCCACTGCCATGTCTGTAGTTAGAAAGAATTACGGGCCTAGAAAAAAAATTGGTAGGTAGGTTGCTTACCCTACCTATCCTCAGTCAGTTGACGAGTGCGAATCCGCGAGCACAGCTAGTATTAAATAAAATAAAACTTTTTTTTCGAATTTTCGAATTTTGTGCGGTTATTCCTAGCCTATTGTCAATGTTATAAACATTCCTATTTATACATCCATATATATCTATCTAGTTCTATATATATATATATCATAAATATATATAAATAAATATATCTATTTCTATATTCCTAGCCTTCTGCCAATGTTTGTTGTTGTTTAGTAAGGTTTTTAATAAAATGTTGGCTGAATGCCTGCCAGGGTTTTTTCATGCGCCATGTTTGCTTAACGCAGTTGTATTGAAACAGTTTTAACTATAGCCAAACATCGGTCGTGGTGCGGGTCCTTCGGGATGGGCGATCAATCTATCACTATTTGCGAGCAATTACGATATTTAATCTAGATGGACATACACTGTGTGTTGGTCTATAACTCTGTCGATTTAACAGCTTTCGGGGGAACGTCACATGTGAATTATTTCGGGTTATGGTCACTATCATTAGGCTGTTTACGTTTGTTGTCTAATATAAGCAGCGAGTGATAATTCTAGGGTGAAGGTTTAATAGACACAGATGTAGCATTAAAAAGAGCTTATGTTTTCCTTCTTTGAGGAATTAAGGCAAGCACCTACTTGCATTGCCTAATTTATAATCAATAATTCAGTTTGATATAGGATGAGACCTGGTTAAGGCACACAGACACAGGAAGCGTATTATACAAGCGAGGAGACCCGTGCTCTGCAGTGCGTGAAACAAATCTTCAATGATGATGATGATGAATTATTGTTGATCTTACAACAAATTCATTGAAAACAATAAGGCATTAAGTCCGCCTCTGCACCTTTGTGTGCATGAAATATTAAATAAATAAGGTCCTGAGTATAGCACCTTATTGTATGTTATATCTTTAAGACTATAAATTGGTTGTGGTGATATAAAGAGCTTTTAGCCATTTCACATTTAGAAATCATAAGTCTACCTAAGCAATTCTGTCTGATGATATACACGTCGAGCCATACTGCTCCCAGCAATCTACATCATAATGAAAATTCTCAAAACAATAAACAATAAACTTATTCCGTACCTATACTCTTTGTAACGATAACATAACCGCAAAATTCTAAGTACACACAGGAACATGTCAAGCTTTTATTTCTAGTATAAGCCGACCTGTCATTATACGGAAAGTCAACCCAATGGCAGGTCAACTTTTACTGGAAATGTATGAATATAGCTGGATATATCATCCCCCGTACAATATACACGATATGTACTTACATAAAAGCTGCGTGTTTCCATCAGTCACTTCGCATACTCTCAAACGTATTGACATCCCCCCACTCTTCAGTATAAGTATTTGAAATGCTTCTAAAGTATATCGATGTATAGGTGTACGACTTTCAGTTTTTGACTTTGGTAGAAGGTGATGTTATGAAATGTGTGGAGTTTGAAGTTTGATGGTTGAAAAAGTTACAGCGTTTTATGTAAAGTTACAGCGTTTTGAATTCGTTTACTTGCATAAGTAATTGGGCATTACTCATTTGCAACTCGTTTAATTAATTTAATTTACAACATCCGTTCACCCAAGATACTTTGCTGGTTCCAATCAATAGTACAGTAATAAATTCACCCAATATTTTATAAACCTCGCCCTACGAATAAAAACGAATAAAAAGAATAAACGATCCCATAAAAGAGTATTACAAAAGTAAATTACGAATTTAATCGACACACAGTGTCAAACTAATCAGTACATTTGGCTGTAAGCCCATAAAGGCTCTACGGGGCTCTGAGTCTAGTGTCGTTTCTTGTTCATTGTCAGTCAGTAGGGATCCTAGTGAATTGTGTCCAAAATTTACGATTGTTTTCCAGCTGAGATTTAAATGTGTGTTCCTTTGCATTCGTGTCGCGGATAAGCTTGATTTGTGATTTCGTTATTCTCGAATCGGAATCGCTGTAGTTAAAGTAATAAATACTTTGACTATGAGATTGTTTTGGGGGAATGATAATAACATTTGTTTATTTATTGTTTTCAGTTACCGTGTTGAATTCATAATTGTCTATCAGGGGAGCTAAATATAAGCAGACTAGACGGCGTCTAAATGTTTGCCTTTAATTTAAATGATTCTCAGAGTACCTTTATAGTATCTATTAATAGTTACAATAAACAATTTTTTTCAGAGTGTGAGAACCACTACACTATTTAAAATATTGCGTCCTCGATATAAAATACAAAAATATAAAGAGTTTATATGCTTATTTTTTTGCAGAAGTGCCTGGATTTTTATTAAATATTCTTTTATGTGGCCCCCAGGGATTTTATAAAATCCGGTTACTGCTGCCTAATGATCAGAAGCTTCAAATTAACAGGAAAATAGTTGAGACAAGTAGAAGACTCGAAAGACGCCGTCAAGGCTTCGCGAGGATGTATAATTAGACGCTAAAAGACTTCTCAAATAGAACTAGTCCACTCATATTTTTATAGCTTCCATTAGCGTCTACGGCGTCTACAATAATGTTCTCTATGACAAGTAGAATTATATTAGATAATATTACTAAAACTTGTTATTTTTTTTGTCTTAAATTGTCATTTTATTAGAGAGTATTTTACAAATATGAATTTTCTTGGATTCTGTAACAACAGTGTTTATATTTACATTTTCCCTTAAAGCTTCACTCTTACCGCCATCAGATTCATTACCTAAATAAAAACTCGTACAACATTCAACTATATGGTATTACAATTCTGACGCCTTGCCAACTCTTCACAGATTTTATCAGAATTAAAACTAACGTAATCTCAAGACTTATCTTACACCCTGAAATTTTTGAACACAAAAGATTAACGACTTGTTTTCTTGAACCACTAAGAAGACAAATAGCTCTACAGCATTAAGTACATTAGAAATGGCTAAGCAAGCATGAATTTCAAGTAAACTATAAACAAGTTAAGTGGTTTCTTGATCAAACTATAATAAAATATCTTCTAAAAATAAAATCTGCAAATTGTCTTAGTTAATGTTGTTACTCAAAGCATCCAGTTTTAACTAGCCATTTTCATTGCTGTCAGTAACCGTAAGTTTAAACATGACAATAGGAACATGTAGGATATATTCAAAACAATTCTCGGCAATGTAGTAGCAGACAATTAGATATTCTCGATCTTAGTTAGTTATCGTCGAAAATTAAAATGAATAAGGACTGGAGGGTGACCATAATCTCTTAGAGTAAGGTTATTACGAGTGTGTGTAAGGGACAGATGTATATGACTTGAATAAATCTATCCCTTATGCACACTCAAAATAACCTTACTCTAAGAGCTTATTTATGGTCACCCCTTGCTCTTATTTCACTATCATTCACAACATCTATAAAGAAAATCTGAAAATTAGCCGCACGTCTTTTACTATCGATAATATTTTTGCTCTTACTTTTTAAGATCAAAAAGCTTTAATCGCGGTTATATGTATGTAACTTAGAGTGGTTTCAACAGCTATAAATCCAATACCAGGTACGCTGTTAATCCCACAACAGAAAAGGGCTTGAAATAGGCATCGAGATTTTACCTTTTGTAGCAAAATTTCTGCTATACGATTTTATTCCCGCCTCATGTGATGTTACGGATTGGTGAACCTCCCGTAATAACTAAGTTACATCACTCTTGTAGCCAATATCGATAGGGATATTGGATTCTTGTTTCAGCAACATATCGATTCGTTTTGGACGTTCAGTCTCTACTACGGAAGTGAAAATAAAAATATGAGCCCTTTTTTTTAATTGAGTTTTTTCATTATTGATAGGCTTGCATTTGACCACTACTCACCTGATGGTAAGAAATGTTGTGGTCGACGTTGAAGCACTCTTGCCTAGGAGTAACCTATTCACTGTTGACTTAAAGGTTACTTGGTTGTAACTATAAGGAAATACAGACAGGTTTTTCTTTTTCATTTATGAATATATTTACATAAAGACTGAAAACCCATAACTTTACTTAACAAATTATATTTAACCATCTCAAAACAACTCATAATAATTATGATACATTACACAACACCCAGAGCAAGAACTTGTCTATTCTATTCTGAGTTAGGCTAACATGTGGCCAAAATACATTTATGGTATATATATTATATATACAGCTAAAGTACGGTCTTAGTTCCACCATGTCCTCAGGGATTACTATATGCCTGCGGATATGCAAAGTTGAGTTTATACTGTAATCCCTCCGAGCCTCGACGTGGTAAAGCCAATCCCTTATATTGACACCAGGTAGCAACAGCGGATGCTGCTTAGAACTTTTAATTGGATAATTGGCTATTCTCAGTATCACTTTAGGCTTATCATTGGGCTCCTGAATTAGTTTCACAGTTGATATCCCTTCCTCAATGTAAGTTTTTATAAGAATAGTCAGTTATTTATAGAAAAGAATTATAATAAGCAAAAAATTATAAGATGGCGACAAATAGAGACGTGTTGAAGAAGATAACTTGCGGCGACCCCAAATAATGTTAACTCCCGCAGCCTTGACCAGATCGTCGCTCCACAGAGGGAGGCCTTCCAACGTTACGTCTTCCGGTACGCCGTTGCCACTCTAGATCGCACTGGACCAATCACTGCAGACTTCTTTCGGCTGAAATGATGACGATGACGGGCAAGAGGATGATGATGATTTATATACAAAATTAAGAACTGCCTTGCATATCAAAATAGAGACAAGTATTATTTTACTAATGACTAATATAAAATAACTACACTGCTGAAGAATTGACTCAGATTTAAAAATTACGCAACCAAAAAATCTCAAAAGGATAGTACCACAAATATTTATCATACAATGTCAATGCCGACATGAAACGAAAAAAAAAGAGAAGTTCCAACGACTATTTAAATCATAATACACGTATCGTATGATTCAGAGCGGTCTTTGTTCACTTCAATGGCTGACAACACAAAGGGATCGCCAACGTTTGAGCTTTTCTTAACTTTTGCCAGTTGAAATCCCTATTGAAGTAGTGATTTCACTTGAATTTTTCAAGTAGAAAAATATGCGGGTATTTTGCTTAGAGTGATTATTTGGGTAGTCGCTAAAGCTTTTGATAGTCTTAGTTATCCGTGGGCTGGAATAAAGAAGGTTTTAGCTGAGAAAGATTTTTACGCCTGTATTAATTAAGAATATTTCGCCTCTCGTCGACATTTCTTTTTTGGTTGCTGCCAGACAATTTTTGTTTACTACTTACTCTTGAAATACCATATCTTTTTTTATTTTCATAAGCTCTTTTTACACCTTTACCTTAATTTCTTTTTTTAACAACAAACATATACTTATTACTTTATTATCATTCTCACCGAAATTGGTTTTCTCTTTATCTCCTAGATTGATATTACATTTTCGTTTAGCTTTCGTGTTGAAATTTAATTTTGTATGCTTGTTTATTTATTCAATTGCGCCCAACTATTCCGAGTGGGTTTAGTGTCGCATTGTCAACCCTTATCAGCAGTGTAAGTGTTAAGTGAAAGGAGCCTGCGTGCTGGGTAAATATATTTAGAACTTCATTTTTATGTAAAGGTTTTTTCCTTTCGGCACTTATGCATGTTTATTTTCATTTGTTTACGATTTTAGATTGTATCGCAATATTAAAAGACACTGCAGTGTATTCTAACGTTGTAGCCATGCAGAAATTAAAGAGTCAATATTTGGAATTTATTATTTTTCCTTAGTCAGTGTTGATAAGTCGTTTACAGCTACTGAAATATTTTTACTGTAAAATTTGATCGAAATCCGTTTAGTAGTTTTGCGTAAAAGATTACCAAAAGTAAGACTAGCGTTTTCACTTAGCGCTTTTTCTGACTCTTTCGTATTGTTCGGCTTCTTAAGACCTGTAGCGTAATGTTAAACATCCACACGAATTTGGTTATCAAATTTTTAAGAGAATTATTCCGCTGCAGTTTTTAATAATAATATAGATATAGATTTAGCCATTATATAGCACAATAAACTTTTTTTCATTACTACGCCTAAACTACAAATAGTCGCTCCCACTCTCATTTTAAAACATCTCTTAGGTTTCATTCCTTGTAAAGAAGGCTGAGACAAAAACAGAGTATATAATACTCGAACTAGTGTGCCGAATAACATTACGGAGTCCTAGAACGGTGCTGCTACCAATTGTAAAGGCCGTTTGTTTTTCCGACCTTCTCTTCTAAAGGGTCATCTCGAGATCAAATTGAATGCTTTATTAAGTCGTAATTTGTAGTCAGTAGCCGACCGGCTAAATTATAGTTTTAGGTAATGGGAAAGTGGGCTCTTGAGAGTTTCGGGCGAGGTAAGTTTTTAAGTTAAAAAAAATCAAATATCAAAAACAGAGTTTTTATTTTAGAGAGAGAACTTAGTTTTGGTGATCTACAGGGTGCTTTTATTCGTTGGAAATATTTGAGGAGGTGAAAGTGTGAGTTCTCATATTACGATTAAGTTACGATAGGTACACTTTATTCAGAAGAGAGATTTTCACTTTCTTTTGCGTACTACCAATATAAAAAGTATCAAAATAATAAACAAAGTAATGTTCTAATCTAGAACATATTCCACGCGTGTTCCATATTCATCTGTTGAGGCTACTACAAATATAAAGACTTCATTAACTCATTTTGGTACTTAATATCTATTTTCTTTTATAAAGTTTAACCTAAATTATCACAGAAATAATTTGAAATGCAGATTATAACAAAGTTAAATTTTACGGGCCATAAATTGGCAGCATGAACAAAGCAGATTCCTGGCACCTTAAAAGTCTCGAATGAATTTCTGCTAATTAATTTGTAACTCAGTTAACATTAAATGTCACTATGAACATTGGCAATTACTTTTATAGAATGTTCTTTTTAGTTTAGTTTCTGTCAACAGAAGTTTTAACGTTTATTTATTTCTTGCATTTTTATAGCTTAGCAAATGAAGATAAGACTGAAAATTAGTTTTTGTCATAAATTGGTCCACAAAATACATAGGTAGGTTATCGGTACGTGATATTCTGTATTCCTAAATTAGTTTCTGATAACGAGGCGGTGGTTGTTGGCAATGTATTTATTGGGTTTCTCTGAGTTGCAGCCCGGAATCCGGATTTCTGCCACCGCTTTAGTGCCGTAAAACGGTTACTTTCTATAGCATACTCCTTAGTAACGGCTAGGTTAAAAGGTTTGAAAAAAGGATATATTTATGATTCTTTCATGAACATTATTTGTGTTTTTTTTGTTTAACTAATAGTTTTGCAAAAATATTACCAACACGATTTTTTCGCTACCTCCAAAACGACTTGGATGTTTAAAAATATTTAGGTATATACAGAAAAATTGATGGCTAAAATTTCTTCATAACTGAAATAGTATATTAGAATTAATATTTGTTTCGGGATATTTACCATCTATATTTAGGATTTGGTTGAGAGCTCGACATTTCGGCACCGTTAGAAGCGCCATGATCACGAGAACTAAAGCCTTTGCGGGTGGGTTTTGTTTACGAGCTGACATATCTACCCTGTCTGTCTTTCTCACTCGTTTTACGCGCACGACGTCACTACCACCAGTACTCGTCTCACTAGTTACTCGACATTGTTAACGACAGTTGATGCTCACTGTATCCAATTTTGACACACGTTCAGTAGTTTTACGACTTTACATAGTTGAACCACTGGATTCCAGGCTCTCACCAATTGAAACCCGTCGTCCCTATTGAAATTTTTGCACTTGGTTATTTCCACAGCTTGGTTATATCAAGCTCTCAACCAAAACCGAAATATACATGGTAAATATCCCGAAACAAATATTAATTTTAATGATTGTGACTATGTCAGCTTAAAAACTTATATTGAAATAGCATAATATGTAAATCAAAGAATATTTTGGAAACAAAACTGTCCAAAAGGGGGTTCAATATTGATATTCTGGCTCCGAGCCAGTACTGCGTTACCATTGGGGAATATATATTACCATTGGGGAATATCCTTAAACATATTTGGCAAAATATCCTCCAGGTGTAACTCTGCCAACCCTTCGGGAAAAACAGTCGGGCAAACAGTCGGCTTCGGGTAGTCGTTATGTATTATGATATGGACAATACCATGCTATACCTACTCAGTCGCAACAACAATAATTTATCAATACTTCCTACCTAACTATTGATGAATGTTAAACCACTTCTCTGAGCACCGCAAGGTGATGGAATAGCTTTATTTTTAGACTATAAAAAGCACTTATATTTACTCATACAATAATTCAAATACCAAGATAAAATCATCTGATTCATCATTAGAAACGAGCTGAAACATAAATAGCTATCACTAATCCATCTCGAAAATTCTAATAATGTAAAAATCACTCGTTGAACCTACACAGTAGTTAAAAACTGTATGGTCCACGTTCAGTATTGTTAGGCCACATTGAATATTGCGTTTTCAGCTCAATATTATTGTACCACTGAGTTATATTAAACTCTTTTGTTGGCCTCAGCACAATGGGTCGCAGTGTACATTGCGAATAGTTTGGATTTTTATTATGTTTGTTTTGTTTTATTGTGATTAATCTGGTTAGATAGCCGTTATACCGTTATTGCAATTCTTTATTAAATAATTAGCTTTTCCCGGCGACTTCACCCGCGCTAAAGTCGAGAAATTATCCCAAGGGAACCTACTGTATAAAAAGTATCCAGGACATTATCTAGCAGTGTAAGATCATCATCATCTTTACTATTCTTCGGGACGAGTCTAAACGGGTCGAGTCGGCACGGATTAAAAGTTCCAGTAAATTTGAATCCGTGCCCACTCGACCCGCTTTTTGTATAAGGTAAGCAGAATAATTTTGGAGAACAACTCTTACCCGTAGGTACTGGTTGGTATTTGGATCCCACAGTCAAAAAGCGCCAGTTTACCAAACACTTTAAAATTACAGTCTAATTAACCATTATGCTTACAAAATATATCTTGAAGTTAATATCTTATAGGTACCAATTCAACATGAGGTGGTCACTGTTGGTTGTCAGCCTCAACGACTATGACTCCCAGCGGTTAACCAATTGATTGTACCACAATTCGAACCACCATAACATGATGCATATTCTTAAACCTCTCGAAAATATTACCTGTCACCAAACACAAACATTTTCAGGCATTTCCTATTCCGAAATCACATTCAGGCACCCGCCACGCCACAACAAATGAAAAATTTGACACATCATCAATCACCAATATCTAAAAACTAGATGGGGTAGCAGATGTTTTGAAAACAAACAGGTACGCTCAGTAAAGCTCGCACGAATAGTATTGCGTATTCAATGTTTAGGCTAATAGTGCCAATACCGACAATTTTTTTTACAGCGCCGCCATATTGTGAGCGTATTTGAGAGTAAACATATTGCATGCAAATTATTGAATTTAAATAGCGGCTGGTAGATCAACCACTTGTGTATTTTCATACATCACAAAACAGCACGGGAACACATCGTAAGTTAACGGCATGTTCTAGAGCCAAAGATTTGAGGTCATGTGTAGTCCACCAACTTTCCCTGGGCTTGTGTGCAGTGGAGAAAACGTTACCCTAGCACGCAATCACTTTCTATAACGTTACTAGATCTAGTTCGTACTATAGGTAACAACTGCAATAGAAAAGCTATATTATAAGGTAGTACTGTCTAGCGTAGCAAAGACATTCGCTTTATTAAACCGCTCTCTCGCTGAGCCAAGAACAAGAAATGTCACGTAGATGTAGCTGATAAACGAGAAGTAACACTAAAAGTTAAGCTACACAGATACTGCTACAAAATGGGGCACCTGTTTGTTATATGGAGCTTTCTTTTGCTAGATGAGGTACGTTTGCCGGCAGCAAAATTTTATGAATGTGTAGAGAATGTGGTTAGGTTTTTTTTTAGATATGATGGGTATTATTAGTGAACTTATATTACACTATTTTTGCCTTTAACAGAGCAATCAAAGTCATTACTGTAAGAAGTATTTTAATAGTCCTATCTTATTTTACTTATATTACAAATGTGAAAGATTGGATGGATGTTTGTTACTCCAGGATGTCTGAGTAGTTGTAAATTGGGGTTTCTAGATCAGATCTTGCGATCTGATCTAGAAGCCCCCAATTTACACTTTTCATCTATTCAAACAATATATTTATAATTGTTTAACATCTCTTTAAAGCTCCGTTATCAACTGCATCACTTTGTATCATTCAACCTCAGATATCACTTTTCATCTGATTAGAATTGAAATGTTTTCAACCTGATTTAAATAAAAGTAATTTCATTTTCTGGCAGCATCTGGTAGCATAGAATGTCTTCTGAATCAGGAAACACTATATCACGAATTATTCTTCTTTTTAATAATTCAATGACAGGCGGAGGATTTGATGATCTTGCAGCTTCTTTTTCAGAACCAGGATGTACATTGCCAACACGAGCAAATGTAAGGAGCTTATTGTGATCACTCTTTAGTGTGAGATATCGTGTATTTTCAAAAGTAGATTTTATTGAGTTTTGCTCTTTCTTGTTTGTATTGTCTTGAAATGTTGATGAACTGGTGTTCATTATTTTTTGTTCAGGTATGTCTCGAGTAAATAGAATCTCACCACTAGCATTCTTCAAAATAAGTTTAGAAATGCCTTCAGAAGCATATTTCACTGAATCTTGCATTGTTGCTAATTTAAATTGAATAACAGTTTAATTTATTTTTAATTTGTTTATTCAGTTTATGATTCAATCTTTCAACTTCAATTGTAGGAATCGAATGTCCCATAAAATGACTGTAAGTAAATTTATAGTTACTTGGGACTCCATTGCTATTGCATTGCATTAAGTAGCTTATTCAGCAGACAATCGATCTATCCCCTTCACTTTAGAATAATTTTATATTTTTGTTTCTTTAAAAAATAGACGTTTTGATTTGTCAACATAATCTGTTCCTTTTACAGAATTTAAATAAAAGCAATAAGGAAAAAATATAGCATGTTGCATCCAAGGATCATCGTAATATTCCCAATCTTCGATAACACCTCCACACGAAAAACACATAACTTTATCGTTCGGACCACTTCCACAGTAAAAAAAACCTGCATCAGCCATTTCCATCACTAATCTTCGTTTTGAATCTACTGTAGCCCAATAATGTCTGAATGAACATAATCGAATTTTATGTTCATTATATATTTCATATCGCGGGCTGTAATAATTTTGAATCATTTTATGAGTCTTGATACGGGTATGTATGAAAGTATAATGAAGTCTTGTATCTGGTGTTGTCAATTTATCAAGATGTGCTGCGAGTCATATCTTACGGGGAGGGACAGGACTTACCTAATGACATTTTGGTACCTTTAGAATATTAAAGCACAGATCGTTGTGGTATTCTGTTTCTAACCTATTGGTTATGAAAAAAATAAAAAAAACAAGAAAACATTTACTCAAAAACCTTTATTCATATCCATCATCACATTATTCTTATCTTCTAAGTAATTACTGTTAAAAATATTTTTATGTTCAATCCACTTTTTTAAACAAGTAACATTTTTTAAAGCACATACATTCGAATGATACACACAACTAAATATATTATTAGACATTCTATAATCATCAAATATTTTTTGTAAACTAGGACAGGTCTTATCTTCTAAATTATATATTTTATCATGTTTTACAATTTTTCTTAACCACGAAATTTTTTCACGTCCTTTAACGTATATGTTTTTATCTTCCAGATAAGGTACAATATATCGATATAAGTTAAAATATGGTATAAAACCCTCTTTCCAGAAAATTTTTCTGTTTCTCTCTATCCAACTTACTTGCAATTTTTCTTTTTTTGTAAGATTGTGAAATGGAAATGGTGGTTTGATTAATAATACCATAACTTGATTTCCACATGCTATTGCTATTTCTTTCACGATAAACTCGTTACTTTCCGTCTTAAACCCCTGCACATCGACTATAGCGTTCATAATAATTTCTTTACAATACCAGTTAAGGGTTTATATTCGAATAAACGATCGTTGATGATTAGACAATAGGCAGATGTATTTTCTGGTATATCTTCAGAACTTTCTATTTCCAGTCTCACATCTACAGCCCCAGATTTCAAAGCTTCGTTCTGTCTTGAGCAATCAATTACAAATAAAGGAGCTTTTTCTTTAAATTCGTGCAAATCAAGCATCGGTTCAGATCGGGTGTTATAATAAGACTGACGAAATTGGGTAAACATTTCGTATAATATATAATACTTATTATCAGAAAATTTTGTATTAACCGATTCATATGGATAGTATTGAGAATTTAGAAAAAGAGTAACATTAATTAATTTACCATGGTCAAATATTGAACAGTCTCTAGTTTTAATATTTTTTCTATTTGTCTGCATACCAAAGATCACATACCTTGGTTTTTCGAGTTGTGAAGCAGTCTTGACAACCCAGGAATGTTTTGTAGTTCTAGGTAACAAAGGGTATTCGTACAAGTCCCAATTTCTAAAAGCTATTTTTATAGGACGATCCTTTTCTAAATGTTTAAGTAATGTTAACCTTTCCCGATCTGAAACTTTTATATGAGGCACACGCCATTGCAATCTCTGCATATTTATTTCAATGGAGTCATTATTATCAAGTGTAACACTGTTAAGATTCGAATTGCTTCTTTTGAGTATAAGTTCATGTTTACAGTTAATTATAATTTTATTATAATCTTCCGCAAATCCTAAAACTTTATTTAGGGGTATCAGGGCACTAAAAATGCCATCATTATCTTTAACTCCGTTCAAACTCCAACCCCAAATAGCAGCAGCCTTACTTTCCCCCTCGTTCATAGACACATATGATTTTAAAGTTTTAGTAATACCTGCATTTTTTATTCGGTCTATCTCAACACCGTTAATTTCATATCGAATGTCTTGAAATAGAAATGATATATAATTATTAGTAAAATTAACATTCTTTCTTGTAAGTTTTCCTGCTGCATCTTTCGAAACCGTAGTGGCTCGACCTTCAACGTAAATGTAGCTGGCTGAAGGTAATATGTACAAATCTTGCTGATTTATGGGTATACGTATTTCATCATTTTCATTAAAACTGTTGCTATATGGATTATAAGTATGATATTCGTAACTCACTATAGAGTTATCGAATTGCGGTGAGTCGTTTATGTCAAGAATACTCATAATTTAAAGCCCAAGGCTTGAAGAAATAACCTATTCTCTTTAGTGATTTTATTTACTCTTCGTGTATGTCTGCGTCTTCTGACGATTAGAGAATGAGTAACGTTATTCACATTGGCGCTTGATTTTATATTATACACTATCATGTTTCAGCTATAACCTAATCGACATTCGCCTCTTGTTACAGACAATATTAAAGTGCTGACTTATGAGCCAGACATCTCTTTTTAAAGTAATTATTGTGAAGACTGCTTTTTCCAAAACTCGTTAAGAAATTTTATGCATAAATGTCCGCAATTAAATAAGTTATTATTTTGAAAATTATTATAGTTATAATGGATGTCGTCAGAACCCGCATAACGAATAAATTCTATTGGCGGTTTTAAGTTTCCGTAACTATCGAAGTATTCAACATATTTATTTAATATTACATAGGCTACCCAATGTGTACCAGAATTTTTCGAATTATCTAAATTAATGATGCCACACTCTCGGGAAAACAGAGATCTTGGTAACGTATCTCTCATATACACTCCACGAAAATATGGGATGTTTTCCGTAAAACGTATGATATCTATATTAGTAAGAGCACGATTAGGTAGCCTACGAATTAGTTTTTTTTTCTTCAAATTTACTAGTCGAAGTCCATTCTTGTAACGGTTTAGCCACAATCCGTTCCCAATACATACACCTTCCACTTTCTTATTATGTCTTTCCATTTCTTCCAAACGTTTTTTTGCAACCTTATATTCGTTGATAGTTTTGACTATTCCAGCAATTCCACTTGCTATACTTCCAGCAGCAGATAAGCCCGCAAATATAGGAATTAAAGGTAAAACACCACCGGACTTAGGAATGGGTATAATACGGGGGAGCTTCGCAGATGAATCACGAGTTAACTCCTTAGCAGCAGCGTATGCCAATTCCATGAGCTTTTTCTTACACTTTGGTTTTAATTTTTTTACACATTTTTTTGTGTGGGAGATTATATTTTTAAAGTTTTTTTTGATACCATATCCAGAACTCACTTTTGACAGCATTGCATTGTTAACTAAATTAGCAGCAAGTTTTTCTCCTGTGCTTGCATCAGAAGACAGAGCGCGCTTTTTCGCCATCTTCAGTAATATTATATCTGCTTTGTGACGATCTTTCAAACTTTTGGAATTATTGTACGCGATATCGTGATGTTTGCAATATTCATCTAACTTGTTAACACCTTTATCACCTCGAGCCAATCTTTCACCTAATCTAGTTCCTGGACCACAATAATTATATCCCGGTAAATGGAGCTCAAATGGTAAATTATTAATTAAATTATTGATAAGTCCTTCTCCCTTCATGTATACAAACAGAATGGGGAGCTGTATCATAGATCATGATGTTATATTGGCAAACCACTCATAAAACATTTGTATCCTCAATCCAACTATTTTCGCAGGATGATAACCCCAACCATTTCACGAAAACTTTTCTGCCTTTTCGTTTCAAAACTTTTTCAACAAGGTAAATGTCAGGATGTTTAGTTTTTAGTAATTCTTGTTCGTAAAATGCTCCTAAAATAGGTTGTTGTTTAACATCTTGTAATAAATATGTAACAGGATTTGTGTTTTGAACTTCACTGATCTTAAATATCTCTGTTGACCAATTAGGAGTGTAACCTTTTTCAAAACAACCCTTATGTTTACTTATCCGAACAAAATCGCCGGTCTCAAACTTACGATATTTTATTGCTGTTCGATTTTGATTAAAATATCTCTGTAGTAGTTTAGTTTTATTGTGGTAGCAGGTGGTAAACCAATTGTTCTATGTACTGTATGATTATATCCATTAATTATATTTGCGAGTGTCCCGTCAGTCCATTTATAATTCCCCTTGAAACTAAATTCTTTGAAAAGCTTACTCTTAATCGTCCTTATTAGGCGTTCTACAATTGAAGCCTTTTTCGTTGAATAAGTGGAGTAGTGGTTAATAGAATTGTTTGCTAATATTTTTTTAAAACTTCTGTTGTAAAATTCTTTTCCTAGATCTGTTTGCAAGTTTCTAGGAATCCGTTTTTCTCTAATCAATAACGTATTAAAAGCTTCAGATACAGTTTCTTTATTTTTTTGTTTAAGTGGTATAGCCCAGGCATATTTAGAGAATCCATCAATGACAACTAAAATGTATTTGCTGTTGTTGTTGAATTTGGAGAAACTTTGCATATCCATTAAATCAGCTTGCCAAAGATCATCAATATCTTTTAATATCACATGCCTTCGAGGAAAATGTATTCTTGCACTTCTATGAATTTCGTTTACAATATCTCTTTTCACTTTGCTCATTCTTCCAACTGTTACTTCTGAACTACAAAATTGTACTGAGTTTCAGTTTAATATGGTGAGTCTTTTTATTCTTTTATAATACGGGCTTCTTTTAACTCTTCAATGATTGATAAGATTTCGTTGTCAAGATTAGTATTACCAGCAGTTTTAGACGCGATCAAAAGTTTTAAGTCGGTTCACTAATTCATTAGGATCATCCCAATAAACGAGTTCAGTATTTTTCTTATATTTTTTAAGATACGGCAGACCAGCACCTCGTTTTGGTTTAGATTTAACTTCTGTAGGTTCTTGTAAGCGTTTCCAGAATCAGGAAATAACGGTTTGATTATTTGAGAATATTTTATGCCTTTATCACCTTTAACTTGACCTACAGGGTCAAAGTCTCTTTTATGCGCATTAGTCGTGACGAGTATTTCTTTGTAAACCAATTTATCTTTTAAATTGACCAAACTTAAATCAGGTTTTTTGCGAAGCAATAATTCCTTTAGACCCGGTGTTATTTTATACTGTTTATTAGCTATGCGAATATTATACACTTTACCAGAGTTCTCTTGAGTGGTAAAGAAATTAACTGTTGTATTGCCGATCATATGCTTATTATTCTCACTACGCACGCCAAATGGTATATTCAAATCATCATATATTTCAAAGATATCTTCTTTTTTCAACGACTCATTAACTTTTTCTGATTCAGACGTGTTACCTCCTTCGTCTTCTGAATAAAATTTATCCAAAGAGCTTAATTCATCAGATGACTCATGTTTGTCTATATCATGAGATTTATCACGCAAAAATATTTTTGAACCTATATTAGTATTTTTGGGTTGGTCATCAAAGGTGTCTTCATTTTTTATTATAGAAATTTGCTTGTTAGCTGCTATTGCATTAAGAGGATCTGCGAGAGGCTTAAAAAAATACTTCAGATGAGTGTCGGTATCAAACTCATAATCTTTCATTAGTTTCACTTTTTCCTTTATAGCGTCCGCAGACTTAATTAATTCATCTGTGATGTTGCGGTCCATTATACGACTTATACTCAGAAGTATTTATGCTCAAATGAGTTATGTGTTTTTGCATTCATAATTTATATAAGCATTAATCGAAATAAATAAAGTTGTCAAAGGACTGTCTATATCTGCCTTTGTTAAGTTCACAGTCCTTATTAATAGTCAAAAAATCATAAGGATGCATCCAGATTTTAGAATACATATCTTTGAAACTAGAGAACTCCATATCAGAACTAACATGTTCATCATATATATGTTTCATGTTAACTTCATCTTGCTTGAAAATGATCAAAAAGTTAACATTGTCACGTAATAACTGCTTTGGTATTTTTGAATAAGTTTGAGATAAGTAAAAACAATCTATACTTCTATGTCTGCCCATTGTGAAATAATTTCGTATGTTAATTTGCTTTTCACAAACCACATCATCAAAAATTATAATAGAATTTGGTAAAGCATCATTAGGATGAATAACTTCATCGTCAAAGTTAAATATAAAAAGTTTTACATCTGGAACTCTTTCCAAGATTTGTTTTAGAAAAGTATATTTTGGTTGAAAGCTAGTCTTGGAATACAAGTAAACATTTTTATACTTTAAACCGTTTTTGTGAACTAGCAAACTAATCATGACGTTAGTTTTGCCGCAATTTGAAGGACCACATATTATACATCTTATATTATTTGGTAGAAGAACACTGTGCTTTGCGTGTAGCTTATTTTCCTTCACCTCTATATTTTTAACTTCTAACGAAACGGGTTGCTTAACCCACTTCATGTTCGTATCTGCCAAAAAAATAATATGTCCTAGTATTTATAAAGCTTATCAGAAACGCTAAGTAATTATGATCCCCATTATTCAGATCATTAATATTTTTGTCCAATATATTCACAACTAAATAAAATTATCATATATGGTTCGATAAAATCTATACAGGTTATGTTGACAAAGAATTATAAATAAAACAGCGAATAGAGTCCAAGTAAATATGTATTAAATAACAATATTATTATTCAATGTAATTAATTAAACAAAGTCAGATGAAATTGATAATTGGCTTTTACACTTACAAATATTTTACTATATTGTATTTATTTAAAATATTGTGGCACAATGCCCCCATGGTAACGTATCTACTTGATTTGGTAGTATCTGTCTCTTGTCGTCACTTCTATTGATAACTACTTTATCTACCTCTTGAGAAAACAATACGTGTTTTATTGATTTAATAGTGTTCATTTTGCATTTAAATTTTTTGTTACTCATTAATGCTTTATTATAATTACATAAACGTAATCGATTTGTTACATACTTGGTTACACCCTTAGCTTTCTTAATTTCTCTACTTAAACTGTTTATGCAGTAAAGCTTAGCTCTAAGCCCAGTGAATTCAGTAATAATATCACCCCCAAGCTCATCTTTAAATAGGCCTGGAATTTATGCATTGACTCTAGGCATTTGATAGCTATTGTTAACATTAAAATTACTAGTATCAAATTTCTGTATTTCTTCTTTCATATCTTGATATATATCTGGAGTCTTAATAAAATAAAGCAAACTGTCTGTATCTGTATAGCAAAGCCTTGCTTTATTTTTATATTTATTTTTGATATAGTCATAGTGAAATTCGTACAAATGTTGTTTTGCATATTCCAGAACTGTAAAGCCAATATATATTGGCCTGTCAAGAATTATTTTGTCTGGACTTAAATGAACAGCAACAAAGTTTTCTGAAAAAATGGTAACATTTTTTAAGTTAGGTTTCGCAATTAATTTCGCGGCACCAAGGCTTTTGTTTGTTTTGTTGTCTGTATCATTCCATGTCGTCACTAATTTAATGTTAACTTGTTTTCGTCTATTTTCAATAGTTTTCCCAAATACAGCATTGTTCAGTAGTTTAAATAAGTTTTTTTCAAAAGGGGAAGATGAAGCTTGACGTAATTGAGTATTTAAGTCAATATATTTCTGTAAAAACTTTTCTTGCCTAAATGTTAGTATACGGTGAATCTTTTTGAGAACAAGTCCGTTTTTTATACATTCTTTTAAATGAACGTAATGTATGACATATTTACATTTATCATATAAGTTTGCAATCAATTTTGGGTTTTTGCCACCCGGAGGAGTAAATTTTTCTGCTGCAAAAGGTAAATCGCGATGAGCTTCATGTAAGTAGTCTGGATAAACCAAATCAACTTCTAAAATGTATCCGTAATCTGAATCATCGGGTATACTAGTTATATTAATTGTACATATTTCTTCAGGTGACAAAAATCGGAAACCAGATATTGGTAATTTTTTTGTCATCGCGTAACCGTACAGATTATTGCAATCAAGATATATCAAGTAAGTCGATGCTTTAGAGAAATCAAAATTAGGTAAATATTTATTATTAGCTTTTGCATTACGAAGAGAGCACTGTGCTAAGCCTCCACGTATACCTTTTTCTAAAAGCTCATAAATCTCTATATCATTAATTAATTCTAACTGAACCTTTGTAAACAACAACATCGCATCCCAGCTCAAGCTGGGTGCCGAGATATAATAAGCTGGATCAAGGTTATAATGCCGTAAACAAGTATCCCTAAATTTTTCGAATATATCACAAAGTAACAACACATCTGTTTTTAAATACAAATCTGTATATTCACCAAGAGATTTAATTCTAAAACTTTGCCATATTTTTTGTGCGTGTCTATAGTCATCATCGGTTATATGTTCACATCTTAAACTATTGTAAAAACATTCTTTGGGAGGAAGATGTTTTTGATCGTATTTCGAAAAAGAATCCATATAATCATAAGGATAAATGCCTTTTTGATGCAATAATTTCACCAAGTTTGTTTCATAGAATTCATTTGATAAACTAATAAAGTCAGTATCACTTAAATTTTTAGATAAGACATCCAGACTAGTGTTAAGAAACTGGAAAGAATCAACGAATTTTATTTGAACAGGGTGTGAAATATTACTGTTTTTAATAATTTTAGTAACAGACATGTACTTTTCTTTGGTTCTCGGTATTATTTTAAAATCACCTTCATATTTTGCTAACTCTTTGATAAATAGATGGCAATCGTAACCTGCCAAGTTATGGAAAAATACCGGCACGAATGGACATACCCTGTACATTAAATTGCAATGGGAGTGTGCAGCTCCTCGATATTGTGATGTTACATGATCATGATCTCTCACCTTGTCATCGAATAATAACTGTTTACATATATGACATAAAGTGGCATTATTAAAGTTATTTTCTTGATCTACCGTTAAGGGCATCATAGGTTGTTTATTTGATAATATATGATAAATTTCTTCTACATCCCTTAACAAATTTCGAAAAAATATTTCAACACAATCTAGTCCTCTATATGAAACATATTTATTTAAATGACGATCATGTGAGCAACAAATATAATAACCAAAACTAGAGGGTTCGTGAACTTTGTACATACGAGTACTCTGTGTTATAAATTCGTCATGATTTAATAGAATACTTTCAAAGTCTGCATATATAACGAAGTTAATTTTTTGTTGTCTTTCATAATTTTTAAATTGTAGAATAGTATTTTTCTCTGGAAGTATAGTTAATATTTTGTTACACATATGTGAGTTGTACTTTACTTCACTTGTGAAACATTGCAAACATAAATCACATAAATACATTTTACCTTTATGATGAGTAATTTGCCGTTTAACCAGTCGTAAAAGACTTTTGATTAAGCAATAGTGACCTTTGCCATTTATCTCAAAATACAGCAAGTGCACATGATTGCACTTTCTTGCATTAGTCACATATAAAGGACCAGTTACAATGTTTTTGTCTAATCCATAAATATTAACACTTATGTCAGAATTATTCTTTTCAAAATTTCTAATATCATTGTATGATGGTGGAAACGTCATATTATCTATATTCAGCACTGTGGAGTAATGCGGATATGAATTCGTTCTGCAAACATTAGTCTTTTGTGGAAATAATGCTGCCACAATACTCCACAGGAAACAGTGATTATCGTTGTTCTGTATATTAATACAACTTTTTGAATGTTTCACTACATTAGGTAACTCAATATACGAGCCACCTCTCAAAGGATTGTATTTGTTTATATTAATCTCTAGATGACTCATGAAGAGACAAGTCCAACCAGATTCACAGTGTTTAAATTCAGATAGTTTTCTTTGAAATGTATGTATAACATTTAAATATAATTCATTAATATCGGTACTGTGAAGTATTGATAAATACTTTGTATTAAATGATTTCAGCTCTTGCTCTCCTGACTTTGGTAGAACAAAGTAAGCAAAAAGTTCGAAGTTCACTTTAATACAAATATGTTTTACAATACTAACACTAATTAATTTTAAAACATGTTCTTGATTATCCGTTAGAAAAGCCTCTGGTGTGAGGTACTCTTCTGATGGATTAAGTCGGTATGTAATTATTCTATTTTTAAACGCCGTAGCAATTATATCAACATTCTCAAATTCAGATTTTAATAGAATTTATGAAAATTCGTTCTCAAGTGATATTGAAATTCGTTTTTAGGTATTTCGATTTGACAGTATCTACAATGCAATAAATTATTAGATCTTGCGATGGAAGGGTGTGTAACTGTAAACAAAGAAACAATATAAACATTAATTATATGTATTTATTGTAAATAAAACTTATATTTAACAATACAAAATATTATAATCATGTGAGTAAATAAGCAAGTCAAAAATTACCTAGGTAATGAATACAATAACATTCGATCAATAACTAGGTAACAAGTGCTATAGATAATAAGTAAGTAAGATACACAAAATAAACGAAAACCGTTAATGCACTATCCTGAATGCAGGCGTCCTTCCTGGTTAAAAAAGTTTCTCTTTTCTAACATTCTGAATAATCAGAACGTCAGAGGTAATCAAACCTTTCTCGATGGGGCATAAAAATAGTTACTTGCTAAATTTTATAGCATTTAGCTATAAAATTTCTCTCAATTGAGAGAGTTAACCAATGCGGATTTATGAAAGCCTTAATTCAGGATAATGTGATAGTGGCTACGCAAGATAATAATTAAACAAGTACATTTTAAACAGAAATTATTTCTTAAATGGTCAGTAATAATTACTGATAAAGGTAGGAGAGCAATCGCGGAACTCTTTCCGGGTGGCAATAATAAAGTTAGTTAGGTGCTGCCACGCGTCTGTGTTTTGGTCAGTGCGATTTTTGACACAGATAATTGCATGACGCCATCTATTCAGGGGTTGCACCTTCTCTATTTCGTCACAACTATAAACTTTCAACTCTACATAGTGTGTCCCCTGTTTAAAATCGAAAGCTTGACGCGAATGCCCATTGGCGAGTCTTCTACTAATGGAGGATTGTAGCTGCGGAATTGGTTTACCCGAGGCTGAAGGCTGATCCAAAGCGTCGTCTTCACTGTCGCTCCCGAAGATATCTTGAACCGTTGCCTTCTTCGGAGCGATTGGCCTGATAACCGGCTTCTTCTTCTTACCCCATGATGAAGACTGCGTACACATAGGGGCAGGACTTGCTCGTGATGTACTCGGTGCCGACAGTGAGCACGACGGGGAGGCCACTTGTTTCCTTTTCTTTGATCTCTTCTCAGGTTCACGCAGCTGAACTTCGTCGTCGGATGGGAACAACGCTTCAGCATTTACTTGATGGGACCTGAAAAATAAAATAGATGCGCTCAAAATTTCAAACAATTAGAATTGCAATCGTTACGTTTACTTATTCTGTAATGTTACATATTGTCATGAAAAAACTTCAATGTGAAAACTAACAACAATAGAAAACAAGGAAAGTAAATTAGTATTATTAGGTAGTTATGCATAATGTGGCGAAAAAACAAAAAGTGTTACTATAATGAGCCACACGTTTTAGTTCGAGTTAATAGATAGAATATTCAACCAGTGAATATTCAACCAATTCAGTAATTAATTAAAATAATAATTAATAACCAGGACACTGAGATCCCACTATTCACATTCGAATGAATAGAACATTATCTTATTAATGTACTACATTACAATGAAGAAAAAATAATGTATTAATAATTATGACTTACATTTTTTTAACGGTGTAGTCCTCGATGTTGATATTGGCCGCCAGAGATATGTAATGATGCTCCAGATGTCCACGTCCCGATTTAAATACCAACAAATCTACGTCATTTTCAATCCATAAAAGGAAAGTAAGACTTCCTAAAAATCCTGAGTCAAATTTGTCTCTATTTATGGAAAATGCTTACCTAGCGCTATAATAATTAATTAGTTGAATTCTCAACCTTAAACATACGCAATAAAGATTGGTACTTAATATATATATTTTTATTTGACGCTTCAAGAAAACGCACATACTAGTCTTATACCCTGACTTTACTTTCGCATTTTTATCATGATAAATGTATGAGAACATTGTCAACGGACAAACATACATTTAGATCTCTGATGTTAGTATTGAATTATTGTAAACAAAGCAGCGCCGGCGCCGGTCCGTCGGGAGAGTCCTGTTACATCAAACCATTTATGTAAAGTTTGGGATAACATAAAAAAATACTTGATTTTCAACCTTAAAAACATGCTTAAAAATATATATAAGTTGTGAAATAAAGGAAAAATAATCAAATTGGATTCTCAGTCAGGTTGGCAGGGTGGAAAGAAGTAACAGTTATGTCGGTAAGAAAATATTTTTATTATTGTTCAGAAATTGTTAAATGATTTATAATATTATTTTTTATACGTAATGCTTAATATTATTTTATGAGTACCTTTTGTGAGATTAAATAGTAAAGGCTTAAATAATATTATGGAGGACTGCATACCAGAAAATCAATGCATCATGCTATAATCATTATGAGGTGTTAATTAATATTCCTTTTTTTTGTTACAGTTCCAAGATTCTCAAGATCTTTTCATTTTCCCCCCTATGGAACCTCGGCTGGTGCAAAACGAGGTTGGTGAGGAATCAACGAGGCGTTTGAATCTGAAGAGGTCTAATGATGGGAGTGGGACGCATTATAGTTTTGTGAAGCGACCTTTAAAAGGATCAAAGATAATCCGCATCGAAATATACGATGCAAAAGATTTTGCCGATCGCGAAGAAAGTTCGTGCAAATGCAAGGCAGATTTGTGCGTACAGCATGTTGTCAAACACGCCGTGACGGACGGTATATACCAATCAACCAAGGACCTCATCGTTAGGATCCAGGAAAATTTGGAAAATGCTTTTTAATTAATAGATAGGTCTTAAATATATACTTACTACCTAACTACACTGTTTACTATTAATTATAATAATTTTAGTAAGATAAGACGCCTTATTAAGTACGTGTAAATAGTGTGTACCTACTTCATAGTTACTAACAAATTATTTACTACTTTTACTGTGTAACATTACAATAAAGGCTAATTTAAAAAAATAATGCAGTTTCATTTAGTGCGTACCTACTAGCTATTATTATTATTATACTAGGTAACGAAATAATACAACCATCTTTCATATTAAGAACACGATATCATGTTCACAGTTTCACGTGTAGCACAAAGCCAAGCGCCACACATGATGCATTACTACTTACTAGTGCAGGGATGGCGAACCTACGGCACGCGTGCTAGAGGTGGCATACGACAAATTTTTCGGGCACGCCCGTATAAGGTTATTTAGCATCTAGATAATTTGAAACAGCAGGCATGACATCGGCTTTTACTTTTATATATGGACAAAACATGAATCTGTAAATAATATTATGGCTGTACGAATTTCAGGTTGCAAAAAAAAGAGGTAATAAGTAGCATTGTTTTTAATTATTAAATTATCAATTCAAGATTCTTTGGCGGCACGGCATTTTCGCATTCATAAAAATATATAATTTGATGGCACGTTTTCTAATAAAGGTTCGCCATCCCTGTACTAGTGTTTAGTATAATACACACTGATCACTGCATGATTCATTCATTCATTTCACATTCAGCAACGTAACCATAGCAACACACTTGTACCTTTGTTTGTATTTAAATAGATTGAATAGATGAACAATGTAAATTGGGGGCTTCTAGATCAGATCGCAAGATCTGATCTAGAAACCCCAATTTACAACTACTTGTCTGAACGAACTTGGATGAAAATTTAGCACAGAGATAGATTATAGTCTGGAATAGCACTTACGCTACTTTTTATACCATAATAGTATTCTCTTGGGATGATAAAACACTTTTCACGCGGGCATAACCTAGTATATAAAAAATAAAAGAACATGTCAATTACACAATACAACTAACACAATACTATACACATACTATACATACATGCATGTGCATGTATGTATAGTATGTGTATAGTATGGTAGTATTCAAAACATTTTCATAATTCCTTAGGATCACATGATCCTAAGGAATTATGAAAATGTTTTGAAGAAAGATATAATCATTAATGTGGATGACGAGTAGGGTAAGAACAGAGAAACAATGAATGTACCGTTTTAAGGATGATATGGGTAGAAAGAGTATGACTACTGAGATGACAAATAATAAAGTAGTATGGAAGAAGAATGATGGAGATGCGTTGGAAGGCCTCCCACTAGGTGGATTCGACGAAACGCACGGGATGGGTCAATGTGGCGATGCCTGGGGGAGGCCAGCAACGGGCGTCTTTCGGCTGAAATGATGATGATTCTGATGATCTTTATGGAAGAAGAGGACAATTTGCGCGTATCCCATATTGTAGTCCTCCAAACCGAATTTCAGCCAAGGCGGCCAATCTCAGTGGAGGTTAGCCATCGGCGCGGGCGATATAATAGTTTACAGTATGTGTAAACACTGATGCACTCTCTGTTCCCTCACTCGCATAGTCCGACGGAACGGCATCCCGACACGACCGGAGAGAGATCACGCGCAAGACAAAAGGCTTAACGTGCTTTCCCATGCACATCTAAACTTCAGGCTGCTTACTGTCAAATTTCTAATGGAAAACCCAATATCATTTTTGCCCGACCTGGGCAAAGAGCAAATAGTGAACTCTGAAGAGAAGCAGATGCAGATAGATACCATACAACCATCAATATGTTACACTTAACTTCCAGACAGTCTTCTCCTTCATTTCTATTTGTTTTTCAAAAAAATAATATTTACAATCGACTATTTAAAAAAAGGGTTATATTTTTACGATTACAATCGTAAACCTTATGGATACGAGGATACGGTAGATTTTTCATGCTCAATTTAACACGTCTTATAGCTGTTCTCAGAACATTATACCCGTTATTTATTATGTTGGTAATGTTCAGGATTTCGATGGTTCTTTTAATATTTTTTTATAGATCTCTATACAAATATTGTTCGCTACTGAAACTATTGCACCGATTAAACAGTGAACCAGTATATGTTACCTTCCTAATGGTACGACGCAATTTAAATCGCATCAAACTCGATAGACGATATCGGTCGGATATCGCAAACACATAATTTCTATTTCTAAGAACATTTCTATCGGTCGAACTGCATCACACTGTGTCCAGGTGCACGTACAATCAAGAAAGTCGCTACGTGATACTTTACACATAGAAGAAGGTACTTGTACATACAGGTAACCATGTAGTCTCACAAAAGAAAAATACAATTTTTCCTTTTGATGAAAATAATTACAATCAGTTTTCACAGAAAACGCTTAGAAATATACAGGAAGGAAAAAATACAGACAGAAAAATATTTTCAACTCTTTAGTGATACCCATGGGAGAAAAGCGTAAGTTTATGTATGTATGTCTTGGGTGGTCTTACCTAAAAACATTATCCATAATTTATGAGACATGACATCGTTCAGCTTTGGCATCAAATCTTTTAAAAGGTTTTGTTTATGTCTAAATCTATGGAACCCTGCTAGTAATTTTATAAAATCTACCAGAAAATCTCATTCATTATCCCATATTTTTAGATCTTCCTTTCGACCTACATCTTGAAAGTCTTCAGGCCCGATTTCTTCAGTGTTGTCGACTAAAATAAAACTAGAAACAGGTTGTATCATATCTTTGTACTTATTTTAAAGTGACATTTCCTGCATAAAGACTCTTCGTAAAGTTAGCTGATATATTGCGATGCATTCTGCTCGGAACGTACTTTTTCTTATTATGTAAGGATATTTTTTGTAGGTTATTCATATTTTATAAATTGTCGCCGTAAATTTAAAGTAGTTACTGTTCCTACATAAGATCAATGATTTTAGATTTATATTAAAAAAAATCTATAAATTTGATCTGACCTAATTGGTGACAGGAGAGTAGCATTTGCTTGGTATGGTTATTTTCTCAACATAACTCTTTTATAGACCATATTTTCGTTTTTATCTCATCATCGTTATTGTTTAGTTTTTCTTTTTTAGTGTCACTGTTTATTAACATAGTTGTCATTTTTACTAACCATTTTTGAGTGTTGATACTTGATTAAAGTTTATTCTATTCCATAAGCCATGTTTTTTTTTTAATTTCTTTTACCCTTCTATAAAATATCTGTTTTGTCGCATTAATGTGTTGTCCCGCAGTTTAATTGAGCCGTTTAATCTATTCGGATTAATCAATTACGTCTGTACGAGCCATTCTAAGCAATGCGATGTATATCGGTAAGTAATTGCAGTAACTTTATTGAAAAAATAAAAACTATTGTAGTAAAACTCGAGATAAAAACATAGGTGATTGAGCTCATAGTACCAATCCAACATAATTATTTAGTATATATAGAATAGGTTAAGTATTCTATGGGCCATGTTGCCTTCAATAAATGCATTAATAATAATTATTATTAGGATCAATTTTTATCCTAAAAAAAATGCGATATAATTTTGTAGTTTTACAAAAGAGATTGAGTGAGATTCAAGGCTTTTAATTAACCAGGCAACTTAAACAAAACATTTTTACTTATTTCAGAATTACAAACACATAAGGCTCTTTGTTTTGATTAATAAATTTACTAAACAAATCCTCTCCTTAACAACAATATTAACTTCATCAAATTTATTCCGGGAACTGTGTATTTGTTTTGTTTGTAAAATTTATTGGTCTGTGCATGATGTGATATTCAAATTGCCCTATATTGTTCTGTTTCATTGGTTTTGTTCCGATAATTATCAAACAAAAACCACAATTTATTCATGTTTGTAAATAAAAGTCTAAATATTGAACCAATAATGTTGTGCTGGTTATTCAAAACATATGAATTATTTATTGTATAGAAAAAAGCTAGTATAATTTTGGCTTATTAAGTATTGAAAGTACATGTGAGGGTGAAAAGAACAAAATGTGAGGTTATAATCAAATGTGAGGGTAAAACTGAATGGAATAAAACCAATGCATAAATTAGACCATATTTTAATCAAAGCAACATAACTTCAGTAAAATACTTGCCACAATATTATTGCGTAAAAACTACACGAATATTAATAATGAATATCATCAGTACACAACATTATCAAATTTATCACATTAATAATAAATCAAGAGCAATCAAAACTTACCTGACCGTTCAAGTCCGAAGTCAAACCAAAAATTGAACGATCAAGCCTCTTGCTCACTCTTTTATAATGCGGCTTGCTTGTCAGTGGCAGAGAGCGCGTAGTCAATACACAAACTTATTAAACAGGGAGTAACTCAAAAGATACTCAAATATTATAAAAAGTAGGAATTACATTATATCTCCCACACGGCCATTCTGACGAGCAGCCGGTACGGCTCGTGAATAAAAATTTGATGGTATATGTACATTTTAGTGGTTCATTATAATATAACAATTTCTTAGGTGATTAACAATTTGAATAAATCAACAAGAATAATCACCAAAAGATGGCCTCGGTAAAAACCTCTAATGTAGGCACGGCCTAAAGCACTGAATCATAAAGCACAAATAATAAACATCGCCTTGGCAAAAAGCCATTCATGTAGGTGCGGCTTAAAATAACGTGATCACACTGCCTCTGTAAAAAAAAAACCTAGCAATATGGCGTGGCATTTATCACAAGCCTTACATGAAGGCGCGGCACAAAATAACGTGATAACATTGCCTCGGTAAAAAGCCTTGCAATAAGGCGCGGCATTTATCACAAATCATAAACATTGCCTCGGTAATAAGCCTTACATGAAGGCGCGGCATAAAATAACGTGATAACATTGCCTCGGTAAAAAGCCTTGCAATAAGGCGCGGCATTTATCACAAATCATAAACATTCCCTCGGTAATAAGCCTTACATGAAGGCGCGGCATAAAATAACGTGATAATATTGCCTCGGTAAAAAGCCTTTCAAGAAGGCACGGCATTTATCACAAAAATAAATATTGCCTCGGTAAAAAGCCTTATATAAGGCGCGGCATAATAAACTATAGCATACTCATTACCAAGCACTCGCCCAACACCTGGCCAGAATGTTACGGGCGCGTACGAGGCAAAAAGTTACTAACTAAAGTTAACAATAATAATGTCCAGAATCTAGTGATTCTGCCAGCTCACAGCACACTGGAGGAACAAGTCTCCGATTTTCGTGAGAAACATACTAGTAATCATTTCCAGTTTTGTGCACTTTTATAATGTACTATTCATTGTCATGAATATTACACATAACGCATGGACCCTTATGAAAGGAGTTTCATTATAGCATGTGAATGTTGTAATATCACCGATAACGAAGATTCGGTACTTCACGATAAGCATAAGGTCCATGTGTTTAACATCATTATAAAGTAAAATAAAACAACATAATTTAGTCCAGAAATAACTGGAGACGATTGATCGCGACCCAAGAGCTGAAAGGAAGTTGGTCCAGAGGTTTTATTAAATGTACAATCAATTGCAAGTTGGACTTCCCATATGGGTTACTTCCAGCTTCTTGGGGAGGTATTTTCGACTGCCGTGAAACAGTCAGTGAGGACTTTCATTAGCCTTTCGACATGGCCATTTGCACGACTGACACCAGTTGCAATGATGTAATGTAATCAATTGACCAATTTTGGCCAGAAACCAAAAATATTTTCCAGTGTATGACATCGCTTGATCACAAATTATTCTATTGGGGGTTCCGAAGGTAAAGATAAAATCTTTCAGACAGTTTACGAAATAGAATTTGCAGTTAGGATACTCACAGGTTTTATCAAGCAAAAATCAATCTGCCTAGCCTTTTACCAACTTTGTTGACGTCGCCTTCCAGATCAACTGGATTTAGCAGAGTACCAGTATTTTGCATGGAGCGACTGCCTATGTGACCTCCACAATCTATTAACTGGGTAACACAATATTCTTTGTCAAGACTTGTCAGATTTTACCGTAACGACTGTCAATGATCTTTCAATAACAGCCGGGACCGACGGCTTAACACGCTTACTGAATCACGGGGATATCTCGGTATGTTAAGATGGTAACCCATCCACGGACCGACCTGGGCAAGCGTTGCTTAACCATAAAATCGACCCATGCGGCATATTTAGCCACGAGTTCCTCATGTTTTACCAAAAATACTTTGAAAAAGAGTTTGTTGTCAGTTAGTTTGCCCGAGGTGTCCATATGGGAACTCAGGCATTTCCATACTGTAGATACAGTATGGAAATGATAAGGTATTTTATCAATGGGATGCTGGGTAACATGATGGAAACCAGATTAAATCTTGTTGATCGGACAAGTGTGCCAATTCTCAACATACCTAAGAACATCTTTGGACATGTTTGGCAATGGAAACCAAAACTGTTCGCGTACCTTCTTTAGGTTTTTCGCCCAGCCTAAGTGCTTAAGGGGGGTATGGAATAACTGAATGGAGTGCCATTATATTTTAGAAGAAACAACAATTTCTTTGTATTTGTATCTTTTGCATTGTAAATTCTAAACATTATTGTATCATTGCTTGAAGCTAATCGTTTCTATACTGGCAGTTTTATTGAACCTATCAATTATTTGGTTTCAAAAACAATCTATGTTGAAAATTGCAGGGTTCCTACTGAGAAAATATAGGTACGTGTGGTATGCGCTTTCCTTTACGACACCCAATCTCAAAGCCGAAAGATTGCAAGTATGCCCACCATCAATGAACACGGGATTACAACCAGTATCGAGCCCAAAACTCTGACCGTATAGGTAGAGCCTTAAAATATTTTAAGGCTGAACCACTGTCAAAATTTCAAACTCGCACAATTATTGACATCACTGCTCGGTATTGGTGGTGTGCACACCGAAGCACTACGACTCTTAGTAGAGTATCAAGTTTTTAGAATAGAACAGCACCAAAACGTAGTTGGGTTATAATATGTGGACAAACTTGGTTTAGAATAGAGATAATGTTTGATATTTAGTTCCACTTGGCAACGGCCTTAATTATCTATATATAAAAGAAGTAACTGACTGACTGATCGATCAACGCACATCCAAAATTGCTAGTACTATATAAGGGACTCATCGTTTGAGAAAAGTTCAGGAAAACTTTAAAATATCATGAATGGTCGCAAAATTGGCGAGCCTGTATCACTGTGTGACAAACAGTGATACTTTATAAGGGTTTTTACTTTCACAGGACTGGGTCTAACCATAACATTGGAAATAATTCAACCCAGATACATATTTAATTTTTTGTTTTGAGAAATTAGGAAAATTTTAAAACCAGTCCAGTTACAGAATTAGGTATACCTTTTTTCAAACTATCAAGACCTTCATGGACAAGAGTTGAAGAAGATAGATAGTCTTCTGATCGAGACAGAGCCTGTACCTACCTTTTTTTTAACCAACAAAATAGGTCTAGAGAAAAGAGATTTACTGACACGAATGTTCCTATTATCTTATAAAACTTGCACAATCATTTTGACATTCGCTAGATATATCAATACGATATGAATTTCTTTTGAACTTATTTTTGTTACTGAATTCCCCGATGTAAAAAGGTCAAAATAAGATTTCAATATATTTAGTACACGACCTTTTAAAATGGAATCCACATCAATATCAGTATAGGTTTTGCATATTTTTTTTTATTCAACCAAATTAATGCTTTAAGCAGTTTTATAAATTTTGGTTTTATAATCGGATAGTAAATACTGCTTATATGCCAGTAATGTCAAAAAGATTCTCACCCAAAAGGAATAAATAAGAAATTGAATATAGTTATCAGGCACCAATACGAGCTCAAGCTTCTAGTTCAGGTCATTAACAAAAATCAGATTAGTTTTGATAAGAATATAACTAAATGCATTTCCTCCAACGCCGCATAATATCGTTTTGATAAATATTTTGCCACTGGTGGAATCTTCAAGACTAACGCATCAATGAGCATTCTGTTCAACTATCAAAGAGACAAAGTAGAGACCATCGATTTTACCAATCTTAGATGGCTTTTCGCAACAATTAAGAATTTAACCGATTGTTTGGTTTTAGTTTAAAACAACAATTTTTGCAAAGGATAAAAAGTGTGAGCTTTTAGGGGTTAGACCAGTTGGCACTTTCTTGGTTTGGTCATTATAAGTAGAGGTCCTATCAGATTCACTATTAGTAGTAGATTCCTTAAGATAAGAGCACATTTGACATCGCTATGTCTTATAGTTATAACCTTGCGAGTTATGTTTAGTCTTTTAGCATGAAAATTGTGATCAGCAGAATCATGTACTGGATTTTTACAGTTATAAGAAAAGCAACGTTTTAAGTGTCAGTCGTCACAAAACTGATATAACACGAAAGTCCAACACACCTGATTTCACGGCGTCCACCAAATGCAGCTCTGCCACTTTCACGCCAACAGCCTTCTTCTCCAACTCGCGTTTACACGATGCCTATTCGGCCAAGCTGCTTTTCTTGTAGCTCGTAGACTTCATGAAGGCAGTAAGGTCATCATAGAATCAGGATGCACCTGCAAATGATGGAATAAGATAAGACTTGATGTATATTCAGACTTAAAATCGTCAACATGACACTTAATAGCATCATCATGATCAAAAGAGGGTAGATATAAATGTTTGTTAAATTTCTTGCACGATGTAATTGGATGCAAAATTTGCAAAATTTCAAAAGAGGGTAGATATAAATGCTTGTTAAATTTCTTGCACGATGTAATGGATGCAAAATTTGTACCGTCGGATCGGTAATTTTAGTCTGAAGAAATAACTGTCATTTCTTTCACGTTAGTCGTTATAAAATGAAGAAAAAATGTTACTGCCCTGATTTTGCGGTCCTGGAGTATTCGAGCTTGAAGACCCGTGTCCTCTTGCATCTGCTGCCAGGTGACTCGCACGCCAAGGATCAGCCAATTTAGAAGTGGCATCAGAGGTTTCCGGAACGGTTGACATCGTACTGAAACTCAAGAGAAGTGGAAAATGTATTAACACATGGGCGCTCGATCTCGCTTCTGATGTGAGGGTGAAAAGAACAAAATGTGAGGTTATAATCAAATGTGAGGGTAAAACTGAATGGAATAAAACCAATGCATAAATTAGACCATATTTTAATCAAAGCAACATAACTTCAGTAAAATACTTGCCACAATATTATTGCGTAAAAACTACACGAATATTAATAATGAATATCATCAGTACACAACATTATCAAATTTATCACATTAATAATAAATCAAGAGCAATCAAAACTTACCTGACCGTTCAAGTCCGAAGTCAAACCAAAAATTGAACGATCAAGCCTCTTGCTCACTCTTTTATAATGCGGCTTGCTTGTCAGTGGCAGAGAGCGCGTAGTCAATACACAAACTTATTAAACAGGGAGTAACTCAAAAGATACTCAAATATTATAAAAAGTAGGAATTACATTATATCTCCCACATACAAGCAAAAAATTAAATCATTAAAATATTTTATAATCTATTCACCAGCTCGTGGCTAAATGATAACAGCCGCACGGGTCGATCTTAAAGGTTAAGCAACGCTTGATGAGTTCGGTCCGTGGATGGGTGACCATTTCAAAATACCGAGTTTCCTCCGTGCCTCGGCAAGCATGTTAAGCCATCGGTCCCGGCTGTCATTTGAAGATCTTTGACAGTCGTCACGGGTAGTCAGAAGCTTGAGATCTGACACCATTCTAGCCAAGGGGTACCGTGTAGTGTTACCCAATTACCGACCCCAACATAAAAAAGAACATAAAAAGGCTAGGCAGATTGATAATCTCTTCACTAGCCTCGTTGGTCTCGTGGTCGCAAGCACTACTGTTCAGCTTGAGGTTCTGGGTTCGATTCCCAGGTCAGGCAAAACGTTATTGTGCTTTTCTATCTGGAATTTCTCAAAAGCAGACTGGAATATGAATTTGTGCCCGATTGATAGCAATAAACTTACCCCTATTACATGGGTGAAATTTAAATGTACTATAGATGAACCTCTGCTTAACCCTTTGGGGATTACAGGCGTGATGTTATGTTATGATGATATTGAAAAATGTACATTCTTATTTGTCAACAAAAACTGATATATTTGAAATCTCAAAGAAATTTCCTAAAATCCAAAATCTCTTAATACAAAAACAACAGTAACAATCCTACAAAGAATCCGATCTCGATAATATTGAAAGTTAATATTTCAATTCTAGATAACTATCATATTGGATTACGGCCACTCATATTCTATTTAATCCATGGATCAGAGTCGAAGCCCAGTCAAAAGTATTCATTACATAAATGGAATTGTTATTTTTGCCTCTGTATTTCCTTGCTCATTCAGGCGTAATGTTTTGTTCAAAAATGCTTTTTTTTTCGTTAAAACATGTTGTGACTGGCAATCTTGCATTTTGTTTAGATAATACTGTCATTATAATCATTGTCTTGTTCATATCCTAAAACTAACCACCAAAATAGAATGATGCCTTCTTCATCCATATTTCTCGAATAGTCGTCTTCTCAATAGTCATTCGCTTTTTAGCGATATTATATTTCACAATGTCACAAGATAAGGCAACGCCATCTTTTGACGAGAGGAAGACCTAGTAGTAGCTAGTTAGTGCCATCTCATCGGAAGTAATCTTCTGGAATGTTTGTTTCACCGAAATCTTTCTGAGCCGAACGTTCTGGAAAGTTTTAGTCACGTCGAGAAAGATCTCGAAAGTTCTATTCGAATGTCTATCTTAGCCGATTATTCTGAAAGGATCTCAACGTATCTAGAACAGTATAGTTTTTCCAGAAACATGTCATGTGTGTCTTTGTCATGAGACAGTTTCAATTTGGAAGCGACACGAAGCAAAATAGTGCGAAGTATTATTAGTATTTCAGTAATAAGCTCTGATTAATTCAAGTCTGCTGTTCCATATAAAGTTTGTTTACAGATACTGTCATATATATTAATAATCAGATCAAATTTGTTTATCATTGACAAAGTACTGATCCAAAATCTTCCACAGTTAAGTATGGACAGTTAGACTTTCTTATGTACTAAGTATATGGTATTCCAAAAGTTACTGGCGCTATAAAAAGCAGATCTTTATGTAAGATACCTAGGATTATTCATCTGCATCAAGATAGATTGGATGCCGCGATCCCAAAATGTTGTGATTCCGGTATGAAATTATCGACTCGTCACTTATTAAACGCAAGTCAAGTGAAGCTTTTAACTGAACTGAAACTAACGCGCGTTTGAAAATTTATCACCCAAATTGCGATAATTTTCGATCCAGAAACTACTTTTAAATCTAGCAAACTGTTAATTAGTGACTGCAAACGGTTATGATTACTTTTCCAAATATATATACATACATAAGTACATTATACGTTTTAGTTGGTCATGTATATTTAATTAAGTTTGTCTTTCACTGCTCCGTTCTCCACCATTAATTGCTTTGACAGAACTCTTGAATTAGGATTAAATTCTCTAAGCGAGACTACATGTGTGTTATGAACATCCAGTTAAAGCACAGTTGTAATGACGATATTAAATAAGAGAGTTATTAGTTTTGGTGCTCAAATTATTATCTTCTATTTACCCTTTCTATTTATCTTCTATCTTAGCGTGTCGAAAGCAATTTATTTTATTTTATAATTTGTCCCAGTATTCAACTATGGCATCACTATTCGCGGACGCTGCCATAAGATCTTCACATAAAAGAAGAAAATATGGCGCAAGAATCAATCTGCCTAGCATTTTCCCAACTATGTTGACCCCAACATAGCAGCTTCCAGTCTAACCGGATTCAGCTCAGTACCTGTGTTTTACATGGAGCGATTGCCTATCTGACCTCCACAACCCAGTAACTGGGTAACACGATATTCCCACCAGACTCGGCGCAAGAAATGTAAAAAAGAATATATTATAGTTTTTATAAGCCTAAGTTTGGAGGGACAGTGGTGGCCCAGCGGTAACGGCCGTGATTTACAAGTTATAGGTCATGGGTTCGAACCCAGGCAGGCGCTTCACTTTGTGTAAATTATTTCATCATCTCTAAAAACGGTGAAGGAAAACATAGTGAGGCAACCAACATGTCCTAGAACTAGAAAGATGAAGACTTGTGACATCCACCAACCCACACTGGGCCTGCGTGGTGGATTATGGCCGACACCCTCTCACAGAGAGGAGGCCTGTGCCCAGCGGTGAGAACATTAAAAGGCAGATGATGAAGCCTAAGATGGGCAAAATTCCGCATATCTTTTGCAAGGTCGCCTTCCTTGTGTATTCCTCGTATCAGATTGCTATATAGATTACGAAAAACCTACAAGCAGTATGGTGCAAAATACTTAGGGACAAACAAGCTGATTCTGCAGCATTCAAGCTATTACTTATCGGTGCAGTGTTCAAATCACTTCGAATGAAAAACACTACGAAAGCAAAAATTGATTAAAACCGCCATTTTGATGACCAACATTTAAAAAACAGTTACCCGCATAAATCAGACTCGATTTATTAAATCGGACATCGCCTAACGCAGCGTAAAAGTTTTAGCGACAAATAAACCATTTTCAAACCAAAATAAACCGTTTTTGTTCTGAAAATGTTCAGTGTGGCCCACTAGTATTGATTGGAATGCACCCACTAGTGCTGTCAAATGTCCCGGCTTCTCCCCGGGGTTTAGCCCCCACCACGGCATTCTAAATCCCGCATTTACAGACATTTAGAATCCAATTGATGGTTGTTCTTGTCGGAAGCTGAATTATTTGGTTAGGACGTCTATTAGATGTCTGAGTAATTAATTTGGGATTGTTAGTTCTTTTTCGTAGTATTTAACTACAACCTGGGGGTCTTTAAGTCTAGAGTGAATATGATACTTCTACGCAAGTGTACTTTACCTTGGACCACATCATCGCTTAAACATATCTTACTAATATTATAAATGCGAAAGTTTGGATGGATGGATGTATGTTTGTTACTCAATCACGCCAGAAGGGCTAATCGGATCTGGGTGTAGTTTGGCACAGAGATAGTCTAGAATAGCACATAGGTTTTTTATACCGGTATAATGTTCTCTTGAGATGTTAAAAGACTTTTTATGCGGGCGATGACGCTGGCAAAAGCTTGTATGATAATTTCAGGTATGATAGTGGTGAAACGCGAACTTAACAAGAATAATAAAAAATACACCAAACATACAACTGTTTGGACTAGGTAATAATTACAGCGAATACCACCCCACTGTTATTAATTCATTTCATAAAAAAATCATGTACAGGTTTCATAGAAAAATATGTCCTGCACCTGACATATTTTTTACTACGAGGTAACTAACAAATATAGTACAAAAAATTCAAAAAAAAGCTCTTGTACTGACGAATATTTCAACTAAAATATTGCTCTCATAACTAAGATCGATTCAATTCTGTAAACGAATACCTCGTTTACAGAATTGAATCGAACACTGGCACTGTCAATTGAGAAGTTCATATGTAGAAGTTTATATAAAGCTTCTACATATGAAATGAACTCCGCTCACAAAGGAATCTGGACATGTGAAAGAATATCACGTTTATATGAAGACTCTCGATTGAATATTGGATGCAGTGGAATTATTTAAAAGGAATCTGTGAGAGCATTCACACGGGTTGCGCTGGAGAATAAAAGTGGAGATTGAAATGTGAGCTTAATATAATAGAACGGTATTGTTTCCTATCTTTGGATTATGTGTCCAGTCTGGAGAAAGTAGTACAACGATTTACTTTAGACGCTCAGATGTAGGTATTAATTCTTTAAATCTGAAATCAAAACTAACACCAATATTCTGCCTTTACTCCACTCAATTCAGCCTTTGACGTTAAAGTTCTCAATTTGAAAGATTTTTCCGTTGTCATAGTGTCTGAGTCAAGTGGGGTGGAGATCTTTTTTTTCAAATGTATTTCTAATACTAATATCTCACGAATATTTGTTTTTCAGGTTGATACAATTAGTTGTTATGTCTTTTCGTCATGTAGCTGGTTGGGTTTCTATTTTAGTTTTTTTGGGTTCCTCTAGGGACTAAGCTAGGGCCATCAATCATCTTGCGCCACGTGGTGACTGCGCCATTTTACGTTTTTTGAATATGGGTTCATCGAATTGCTTCAACCAGTTATATAAATTAGTTCTAGGAAAAAACCGAAGAATTGAGTTGGTTAAAAGTTTTGCACACTTGTGCTAACTGCATTAAAATTTACTTCGGTACCACAGAGAGAAGTGCACATATGTATCTTTTAAATTAAATAGACCAAGTTGCACGAAGATGCGGGTAGTAGCTGTAAAAAATAGAACATAACTTCTTCCAAATACGAAAAAACATGGTACCAACTCAAGTACTTACTAAATTAAAGTTGGAAAACTCGTAATAGCTTTTATACCGGGAGCGTGGCCGAAAAGAAAAAAGTTGTACTTAGATTACCGGTTGATATCAGAAAAATAATATGTTTGATGTAAACTCACAAATTATGTTTGCCCTAGATGTAAACGTCGAATTATATTAGTTTTGTGGCTTCTACGTTACCGAGGGATTTTAATAAAAAATATTGTGTAGCTAAATTCGTATCTAGATCGAGAAGCCTATTCATATTTTGTACGATATAATAATGTTTATTTGGGATATCTGATGCTGAAAATTTAAAATAAGGTTCGTGCCGATTATTATCGTTAGGTACGTCCTTAGAAAATTGAGACGAATATCGATAAGTTTTTAATTAAATTTTGTTTGATGTCTGCCAATTTGCGACTTATCGATTTCTCTTGTAAAATTATTTCATTGGTAGAATAAAGTGGGAGTGAGTCGTAGTTTTATGCTTTCAGAGGTTTTCTTAGGAGATGATTTCATACTTGTTCAAATTTTTATTTAAATAACTCCATAACCAACACATGCATTGTAGTTTTCTTTTATATTTTACAAAATGTTGGTCTTGCGATTCTGTGGTAACGTTTCTAATCCAAAGCTAAATAGCTTCCAGAATCCGTAAGATTAATTATAGAATTACTCTTACTGATTCCAAAATCCAGTTAGAATCAGTCCAATGTTTTATAACAAACTAACCCATGTGAACAACAATGGTAACATTAGATTTATTTTCTAAATAATTCAAAGTATATTTCTGACTTATAACCTTTCTAAAATAGAGAGCAACTGGCAGGGGAACCATCTCTTCTTTGGCTTTTACTGAATTCAAAAAAAGGGGGTTTTCTATTCAATACGTATGTATGTAATACTAGCTTTTGCCAGCGGCTTTGCCGCGTGAATCTCGAAAATTATTCCAAGGGAACATATTCCCGGGATAAAAAGTATCCTATGTGCTATTCCAGACTATAATCAATCTCTGCGCCAAATTTCATCCAGAATCGTCCAGCCGTTTGAGCGTAAAGAAGTAACAAACATACAAACACACACACACGCGCACATACACACAAACACTCACATACACACACACTCACAAACTTTCGCCTTTATAGTATTAGTTCAATTGTTAGAATTGCACAGTATTCACATAACATATGTTATTCTATGTGCGCTTCTAAACACGTGAGACAAATTGCATAGTGTATGTTTCCGGACCAAAAGTAATTTTTGCTCCTTTTAGTGTTTTGCTTTGGAAGTCGGTTTATTTTTTGTGAAAAAGTATTTAAGTACACCAAAGAAAAGAGAAAATAATAATGTATAATCAGCCCGTCCATAACTACTGGTAGAGATGCTAGGGCATTAAGTCCGCCATTGCACCTGTATACTTGAAGTCTAAGTAATTAAATCTTACCTACTATACTATTACACTTATCGGTATGCTTAAAATGAGAATAGTAATGATTAATTTCTCAAAATAATTCCACATACCTGCGACCTTTTCTAACAGCTTTAGATCAAACATTTAGGGCAAAAAAACTGTGAGAAAAATCTTAGACTTGTCCACAAAATATTTTCTACCAAACTCTCCTCCACTATCTCCTTCTACCCTCAGCACCAAGCAATTTATTTTCCCAAAATATTTCCGTCTCAGCTATTTTAAAAGGAAGAACATTATAAAGCCTTCTAGTTTCAAGTACCATTGCGTTTGGAAACGTCGCAGCCTTGCCCTCTTGACTTACAACTCGAACTAAAAGTTTAAAAATGAATGCACTTGGAGCGGCACTGTTTACTTAGAAATATTAGCGGGTATGTTCATGCTTGCGGGTTAAGTAAAATTGTTTATTAGGTACGAACGTTTTAAATTTTAATTGTTTTTTTAGTGAATAGGTTTGGAGAAAAAGTTTAAATAGTTTTATTTCGTTCAGTAGTTTTCTGCCTACCCCCATGGAAAAAGGCGTGAGATTATGTATGTATGCATGGTATGGTGGTATGGTTTGGAGGAAAGGTTGTAGCAACCTAATTATTTGGTACTTAATCTTAACTATAATAATTTAACAGTTAAAATTGCGGTTTTTCTCTGAAAGCAATGATCAGGGGGTGACCATAAGTACTTAGAGCAAGGTTATTTTGATTGTGCGTAAGGGACAGATGTATATGACTTGTATACACCTGTCACTTTTGTACAGTCGAACTATGATAGTTTAGACACGTCTGGGTACGGGGGCTGATAACAAAATAATTCCTACGCCGATAGAAATCTACAACCTATATCGGGTCATCCCGTTGCTGGGTTGTGGAGGTCAGACTGGTAGTCACTCCATGTAAAATGCTGGATCATAGCTGTATCCGGGTAGATTTGAAACCGCTCCCAACATAATTGGAAAAAGGCTGGGCAGATTGATTTATTATGCTACACTCTTTGAGTGCTAGTCTATTTTTTAAATCTTGCTTCTTATTAATATAATAAATGTGAAAGTTTGGATGGATGTATGTATGTTTGTAACTCAATCACGCCAGAACTGCTGAAATTTGGCATAAAGATAGATTATAGTCTGCAATAGCACATAAGCTACATTTTCATCTCGATATAATGTTCCCTTTTTTTTTTTTTGTCGACGGGGAAAATCATCTTATGACAAATCCCGCTCTTGGGTGGAGCGGGAGATAGTGTCAGACTTGTACTGACTAAAAACCCCGCGCCGTTCCTTCTAGCCTTCATACCGGGGCTCTAGCTTCCTTTCGGATAATAATGTTCCCTTGGGCTAAGAAAACACTTTATAAAGCGGGCCGGTGAAGCCGCTTGCAAAAGCTAGTAATATTATAAATGAAAAAATTGGATCGATGGATGGATGAATGTTTATTACTCAATTACGCTAGGCCGACTGAATGGATCTGGATGAAATTTTGTGCAGAGATAAATCACAGTCTGAAACAGCACATAGGGGTTTCATCCCGGTATACTTCTCCCTTGGGATAATAAAACACTTTTCACGCGGACGAAGCCGCTGGCAAATGCTAGTATTATAAGTGTGAAAGTTTGGATGGATGTGTGTGTGGTAGCGTGGATGTATGTTTGTTACTCAATCACGTCAGAACGGCTGAACGGATCTGTACGGTAGAACACGGGACCGAAATCGCTAAAAACGCTAGACTGTATTTTTTGCCGTAATTAACATTTGTTTAAAAATATGTTTTCGAATAGGTACAATGAGGATTTTCTCCTTCAGCAAGTCTGCTATTTCAATGTTCCTTAGACCAGTCCTAACAACAGAATATTCCTCTCCCAAAATTGACTGACAAAACAGTTTGTTCAAAATATTATTTCTTAATTGATCTGCTTCATGAACCCAACCAATTCGAAACCGACTAGGAAACTCAAGTTTAATCGATTTAACAAAGGCAATTTCATAATCAAATTGTGAATCGGACACACTAAATCAAATCATATGATCCAGTTAAGCAAATTCTTATTCTCAAATTGAGTTATAGTTCCGGCCAATCATAAAAGTTTGAAAGGATAAAAATTGTGAACTCTGTGACATTGACTGGAATACCTAAGTTGAATAGGTAGGTATGAAAAAAGGGGGACTTCTTAGAAGCAAATACTTTACTTTTGTTAAAGATAACAAATATGTGAAGAAAGTTACCAACTAAGTAGCTATTTTGTAAAGTATTGAATATTACTGAAATTTAAACATATTTTATAAAGAGGTAATATTTATTTATTATCTATTTTATACTTTATTATAAACCACTTAAGTAATTACGGGAGAAACATTTATAAAGATAAGTCTAAAATGGGCGGTCTTATCGCACAGAGCAATCTCTTACAGTAAACCTTAGATGTACTGAATGAGAGGAGATAAACATAAGGCTGTCAGTATACAAAAATATTTTAAATAATATTACTTATAATAAAAACATACATATAATATAAAATAATATACGACTAAATATCAAATATATAACAGAGAAAGGAGAAAAATAAGTACAATAACAGGAAATGCTCCTTTACTATTTCTTTAAATGAAAATTGATTGTGGCAATCATAGGAAGTACTGATTCGATTTTTTCACTGATAAATAAACTACAGTATCGTTGAGTATAATAGTTAGTAGTAGTACTACTTTTTATCCCGGAAGGATACACTGTTTCGCCCGGTTGAATAAGTCGTGAAAGTGAAGTCGTGGATTAATGCTAGTTTAAAATACATGACTTCAGACCCTATGTGCCCCTAGCTGGGTCACAGGGCCGTCCACAACAGTCCGCTATCGAGACCGATCTTGAGCTTAACGCTTCACCCCGCTCCTCGTCATTCCGATAATCTTCGCTTCAGCCAATATAGTGCGTCGCCAGCTTTGACGGGCGGCCACGCTTCCTTTTTACCCGACTGCCGAAGGAGGGTAATGTGTTTATCAGTCTATGTATGTATGTATGTTTGTTCCTATGTGGCGTTCTAGAGACCAAACACGTTGGCCGATTTTGACGATTTTTACGTCAATCGATTCGACTTAACCCTGCGAGTTTCACTGGCTACATAAATATTGAATAATGGAAAAATAGCGGATTTTGGGCGCCATATTGTGGGGGACCAAATTTTTTTTTTCTTGCGAACCTATCTTGTAGGGTTTTAAAATTAAGGGTTTCAAAAAGAGGTGATTTCAAAAATATATAACACTTAGATATTTAAATGTAACAAACTCTAAAAAAAAAATAACTCATGGTTTTTGTCAGCCAAATCGCGAATATGTATCCTCCGACTGCACAGCATGATTTTCTTCTTAATTACGTCTTTTAAATTCGCTTTTTAAGCAGTCGGGTTTTTAGATTTTTGACATAACTTTTTTTTCTTTAAGGATTCCAATCCATGGCCTGTTTAGGAATGTGTTCAGAATCCCTCCAATGACCGTCACTCTAATCTCGATAGATGCAACTTCTTACATAATATACAAAAAAAAGTCCTTAACCACGAGATTTAAAAAAGAACATAAATGTTAACGACATCCGCCTAGCTTACTTCCACACCTTACTTATATCTCGGTCACAAGTTTAAGAGATTACTTACGTGTTTGTACTGATATGATGTTCGATTTTATGTGTTCAATAATCGTACCCCACATTATTTTATTATATACTAGCTGTGCCCGCGGCTTTGCTCCCGTCAACTGCCTACCCTACCCTACCTTACCTAGCTAACTACCTACCTACCAATTTTATTCAAGGGTCATTCTTTCGCGGAGAATCTTAAAATGACGTCAAATGCACAACGCCATCTTTCGAATATGAAGTTCAACTGACCGAGTATCTGTATAGCGTTTGTTTATGTCGTTATCCAGATTTTACTTATCAATTTATCAAATTGATAAATAGATGTCCCTTTAATTGAATATTTGCCTATTAGTTCAGTTTTAACTAAAATATAGTCTATCTAAAATAAAAAGATGAAATTGTTAATTTAAGTCTATAGCGAACAAGCTTCGTTAGTCCACCAGACCATTTTCTAATTATTTACTTAGAAGATGGACCTAAAATATAGGCATGAACCACAAGGTCTGGTTTATTGAAATTAATAAGTCTGGTATAACCAGAGAGCATCGAAACGCTACAGCGGTCACTTCTAGAGAAGGCATTGTCAAAACTTTCCAACGAAACCAAGCGTATCAGTGAGTGTTACATTATAGAAATTAACATTCCAGAACATGGCTATAATTGAGTAAACTTGTGCTCAGCACAATAGCGTGGCAACTAATATCCATGTTTTTGTTCTTAGTATAAGTATTATAGATGAGAAATGTCTCCATCTATCTATCTGTTACATTATTTCGTATAAACCGCTAAACGAATTTTGATAAAACTTGGCTTAAACACTAATATACTGTGACATGGTTTAGTACGTAAAATGATCGTTCCGATAGTAGGTACCTTTCGGATAATAAATGAATTTTAGCTCGGATAAAGCCGCGGGCAGAAGCTAGCAATGAATAAAATGGTGTCTTTGTTCGCTACGTTCCGTAGTCTGTGGACATAACGTTTTCAACTATTCAATAACAGATAGTTTTAAGTTTAGACTACTTAGTCTGTGATTTACAGCCAAGATTTGTTGTCAAGAACAAGACGAGTTCTGTTGAAATTCTCAGCCTCCGTTTTGAAGATGATTTGCTTGGTACAAATAGGAATAAATGACTTAGGTACTTGTTTAATCATAATTTTGGTATTCAAATGTTTATTGTCTGATATTTTTTTAATGATTATATTTCGATTATATAACCTAGTATACCTATTTTATACCTTTACGTACCTATAACAGATTCATTAATACAATTTTCAATAAAGAATATGAATTAAGAATTAGCTAATAAATGTTTAACCTAATTATAATGTTAAGTGAGTAAATATATATCAGGCTCAAAGTGATTAAAAGTCATTATCAGTGCAGCAATACTTGTAAAAAAAAACTGCATTTTGTTGTATCATCACTTTTAAAGTACAATTAATTGCCAATATTGGAATTCTCGATTCGATGAACTTGAACGCGTTACCGAGAGCTCGAAAATGGCGACTGGTAATTATGATTTCACGAACATTATTGTTTCTGACATCAGTCTGCCAAACAATATATTTTTGTTAATGACGTACTTTGTAAACCGATTTATAGTGATATTCGACTCCCTTTTGTAACGATACTTGAGATTTACCATGATTATATTGAATACTAGCTGACCCCCGCGGCTTCGCTCCCGTCAACTGGCTACCCACCTACCTAACACCTACCTATCCTACCTACCTAACAACCTACTCACTTGCCCTACCTATCAACCTGACTACCCTACCCTACCCTACATACTCTACCTATCCTACCCTATCCTATCAAGGTATCTACCAATTTGTTAAACTATTTATTTGAATAATAATTAATACTACAATACGAATGTAACCAACTTTCGGCGAATGTAACCAACGGGCGGCGGCGATCTAATTAAATTTTAGAACACAAATGCTTCCATTGTAACTTAAGTATGATAGTTATATATATTCTCTCACAGGCTTTTTGAAGGTAATAATGAGTACATAATTATTATGTATCATCAATAGTTTTCTCAGGCCACGCCAAATAATGAATTTTATATGTAATATTTTGCTACTTTGGGTTACATTATTGCAATTTTCATAAGGATCTCGTATTTTTTTTAAATAACTTATAACCTATGTTACTCCGAAATAATGTACTTTTTACAAGTGAATGAATTTTTAAATCGGCCCAGTAGTGTCGGAGCCTATTCGGTACAAGTAAACAAACAAACAAAAAAAACTTTCCTCTTTATAATATTATTATAAATTATATTAGTATAGATTATTAGTATAGATTAAATACAAGAGTGATTGTCCTCGACCTCGCTTGTACATAATTTTATATTAGTACATCGCAGAAATCAGTACGACTTTTCAGGCTGTTATTCGAAAATGTCTATAATTCTATTTTAGGTTATATTTTTATCATGATATTTTTATTACTATTCCAATCCAATTATCGGTTAAAAATCTCCAATATATTGCAGGTTGGCTATAAATGTCAGGACTATTAAATCAAACTCACCTACGGCATGACCAAAACAACTGCGTCGATTTATAATATTTAGTGCAGGAACGTGACAAAATATTCAGCTGAAAAATTTAAACTGACAGTACTAAATTATGGCCGAATTGTTTTTTTTTTCTGAATCATACAGAAAAATGTTCATGGATCTTTTCATTTGAGGCGAATTGGGTCAGTAGTAAATAGGTAGTGGCTCAAAAAGTTACTTAAAAGTAATATGATATTATATTGTTATCGATAGTTCAACTCATCTGTGCGCGCGGCGCCTTGTTTGCGTGCGCTTGTAATTATACAGCTTTACTATATGTGGCAGTGACGCGGCAGCACGCGGCCGTCGTTGTCCGAGCAACACGTGTGTTGAAGCCACAGATATAAATTTAACTAGATCACGCGATTGTATGTACTTCGCGTGCCAATAAACGGAGTAAAATTACGATCAATAATCGCAATCTGAGCTTTTCGTTTAGCATTATCGGCACCGGAAATCCACCGAAATCTAGAAAAATGCCTTTTATGCCATATTGAGCTTCTTCTTGTCGTGTGAGGATGTGACTACCTCTGGTGTCATAGTTAATTAGCCACCTCTGGGAACCCCACAGGCCTCTGACTTGGCTATTTCAGACTTACATTAAGTATATAAGTCCAGGTTTCCTCACGCTGTTTTCCTTCACCGTTGCCTGTGATGTCCAAGATAAACTTAGAAAGTACATATGAATTTGAAAAAGTGACATTGGTACTTGCCCGGATTTGAACTCACGACCTCAAGCACGAGAGGCGAGGTCTGAGCCACTGGTCCACCACGACATTATATTATATATTGAGCTGTTAAGAATGTATATAAAAAGTTGGCCGAGGCATTGGAAATGTTTTCTTTCATTGGTAAGTAAATTTGTTTTTAAATTGTTTGTAAAAAAGTGGCACGCTTGGTTTTCATAAAAATGGAGGGACTTGCATTATCTAGTTAGGTTCATGTCTGAGGTTAATGCTGTGTAATTAAAAGCACGCACGCATGGCGCCACGCGTACAGATGTGTTGAACTATCTAAAAATACAGTGATAAAGAAACATTGAAAAAAATCTCAGGAAACTCATCTAATCCATTTCCCTGATCAACCATTGAGTTGGCATGACTGAGTATTACATATCCTGTCCGCTGTAAGAAAAGCCAATAAGAAAATAGGTACTATAATAAATTCAACTTTTATCTGTGATAATCATAATCTGCTTATTCTTATTCCAACTATGATGGTTTCAGATGCTTTATTTTTACAAGAAACGAATGCGGTTAAAAAATAAATAATTAATGAAATTGATTGTTTTCTCTCCATAAAGGTTGACTTACATGTAAGACATGTTATTAGCTCCTTTGCGAGAGACTGGAGTCCAGACATCCTATATTACGGATCTCCAGGTCTTCCCCCTTGAGTATAATTTCCTATTGTCTTTGCAATAGTGATAATAACAATATAATTCGGATACATACCTAACAAGGCCGCAGAGAGTTGGCTTCAGCCCTCGGACGCATTTCAAAGTACCGGGACCTCAGAGTCCCGAGATTTTCAAAGTCATTTAAAGTAATAATTAAATTCGATTACTCAGGTAATTTAAACAAAATCAAATTCCATATTAAATAACACTTATATAAAATAAATCAACTAATACAATAATAATGGAATAGAGTACTCTTTATTATGTACACCATATAAGTTATAAAAAGTATAGACGAAGAAAACATTACACTGGGTGACACAATGGGCGGCCTTATCGGTAAAAGCGATCTTTTCAAGACAACCTTTGGATGGATTTTAAAAATTAAAGGAAAGACAGTAGACTGTAGGTAGTCTTTGGTTTACTATTTATATATCAAAAAATACATGTATATATATTATATATATTATTATATTATATACAGTAATAAGTATGGAACAAAAACATAGATATCAAGAAAAACAACTATTAAAGAGAGAGCATCACTAGCTCTTTATCATAGTTTTAAAAATGGGCAGAGATTGAGCACGCCTTATTGACACGGGCAAAGCATTCCACAACCGCACCGCTTGAATCGTAAAAGATTTGTCGTAAAAGATGATGGAATGCATCGGCATCTCTAGTCTCAAGTTTTCCGATAACCTCAGATATCTATTATGTGTGTCATCATCAGGAACTTGAAACGTTCTTTGAGATAAGAGGGGGCTGTAGGATTGTATACAATACTGTAAAGCAGAAATAAAATATGAGAATCCCGGCGAAAACGTATGGGAAGTCACTTGAGCTTTGTCCGAAATTCAGAAATGTGATCATATTTGCGCAGGCCAAATATAAATCTTATGCAAAGGTTTTGAAGACGCTCAAGTTTAATAATTATAGGAATCAAATAAACGTAATGTATACATATAAAAATAATAACACAAATGTTGTTAATTATAATATACAAGAATCACTTGTTTAATATTATTTAGGATGAAAATACAACAACAACAATAAACATTAATTTTATTCAAATACTGATTAACAGATTCTGTTTTTCAATTCTAGGTAGAAAATTTGAATGAAATATATGCTAAAACTAATCATAAAGTTAAAAAGATTTTAATGTTAATCGCAGACTTATGAATCAAGAGATACTTAAGGGGTTTCAGCTCCCAAAAAACTTAGACATTCCGCTCTGGCGTTGGTAGGCCAACTCAAATAATTCACAGTTGTTTTTGTCCACGATGGGGTGACAATCTGCTATGATTTGTGAACTACAACTAAGATTTACGACCACAAAATATAATTGGTTTTAGTTCGTAGCGGTTATAGGCAGCTAGTGTCAAAAGCAGTCTGTTCTGAAGTTTGTTTTACGAGTATTTCTTGATATCCAACTTGCTTGTAATTTTCGATCGAGTTCGCAATTTCTTCGGTTGTCGCATATTGTGCTATATTTTCAGTACAGAAACTGGATTAAAAGATGTTTTGTAACCGTTTTTAACATGAATCCCTTTATTTGTAGTAAAATATACCGTTTCATCACCAATTAGCTGAAAAACGTTAACTGCTGATCTCTACTAAGCGTCGCAACATCGATCGTTCCCGTAATTCTCGCATCAAGCGGACGTTTTAGCCCCATTGGCCTTCATTTTCGATTTTTACTTTCTATTATGCTACTAATATTATAAATGCGAAAGTTGGATGGATGGATGGATGTTTGTTACTCAATCTCGCCAGAACGGTTCAACGGATCTAGATTAAATTTGGCGCAGAGATAGATTATAGTATGGATTTTTATTGCAATATAATATTACCTCGGGATAATAATAGTAGTTTATGCAATAATTATATAATAGGTATTATTAAAACATGAGCGTGGCCATGAGGTGAGGCCGAATGTGATAATAATATCACACGAGTGATTTAATACCTAACTGTATGCCGTTGCATTCACTACTTTATCATCACTCATATAATTGAAACAAAACAAAAGTGGAAACGGAAAAATTTGTGGTATAGCGGGCAATTTAGATTCTCATCGCGCATGACTGCGCAGCGTGCGCATCCATAGACAACTAATGACACTACTTTTCTACATTAAATCAATGAGCCGCCCATACGCGCCAGTATATTGAAAAGTAAAAGTTTGCAATAAAATTAAAAAGTTATTTTTATTGCAGTTGTTTGAAAATCGAAGGAAAATGTTGCAATGTATATTTTTTGTTTTAATTTTACCTATCCACGAATATAAAGTACGTGTTTATACAATGTTTTTTTTTTTTAATTTATATTTGGAACATTACGTTGTGAATGTAGATAAAACACTTTTCACGCAGGTGAAGCCGCGGACAGAAGCTAGTCATATATAAAGCCAGCTAATACAGCATCATACTGTCCCGCACTCTTCCTCTGATTCCATTGTATATTTTAACGGGCTTCATCATTCTACCACCGTCATGGACCATCTCAAGTAACTGTTCTTGCAACATTTATTCTCCGTAACCAAAATCAGTTGATCCGGCTCCCTTAAGTGCAACAATTACTTTTAAATCTCCTACCATAAAGATCCTTATGCGTTCTTACCAAATTCAATTCCAAATAGATTGGGCGCGTTTATTTTTATCAATATAGCCCGTTGGGCCACAACACAAATCTGTGGCTTCTCTTTACGGGCCCTTTTATTGTTATAGAAAGCTATTTTGAATCTTTACTGTGTAGTAACTATATGTTAGTGTTGGTGTACTGGAATAGTGTTATTTAACGTGTACGCTTCGTTTTATAGTAACTGCAACATTTAATTTGTCAAGTCAGGGTTTTGGTTTAGTTCTAGATTATTTGTATTTTTGAGAGACTGTTCAAATTCTGTTTTAGTGTGGAAATTACAGCCCATCATCATTGCAGACTGCAAGCACCCACTGCTAGGTTTAGGCCGCCCATTTTGTATTCTTTCAATTTAGACGTTTGTGCGCGACTGCTGCGGCTCCGCAGCGGCGTCAGCGTTTGTCGTACTTCACACGACCAGTTGATTTTTTCATTACAATTTTTGCACACACTTAGTCACCATTTTTTTCCTTACAATTTATGCACACACTTATGCATACACACTGCTGTCGTGTGTGTGCGGCACCGGCGTCACACCATGCTTTTGGTGTATAAATTATATGGAAAAATTCACCCCGTCATGCGCAGTACGCCAAACGCACCGCTACGGCGCCGCAGCAGTCCCGCACCAAACGTCTCAATTAAAAGAGCACAAGAGCACAGGGATTGTCTGTAGACAACTACATTTTGAACCAACTGCGGGCGGGTAATATTTTTCGAGCGCATGTATGTATGTATGTCCATATTTAAAGCACGCTCTTCAGCCCAAACTCCTTGACGGATTATGACATATGAGATGCCGTTGGATTCGTCTCAATTTTAGGAGTGACATAAGTTACATAACTCCCCCAAAAAGGTGTGATTAAATATATTTTCGTTATCATAACAATATTCAAATTAAATCCGATAAATATTTAAATAAGTTGAATAACAAAATAAACAATCTTTTACCACATAACTTATTTGGAGAACTAGTTAATAAATAAAACTATAAAGTCTGAAATAAAACAAATTATTATAAAAACTTAAACCCGACTGCTAAAAAATAAAAACTGAAAAGAGAAAAACAAGTACCAGATACAATTTATACAATAAATATTCTAAGGTGCTGCACGCGGGGAAAACAAAAATCTAAGCAAAACCTACCAAAAATTCGTTTGTCACCACTGGCAGCACCGCGAAATATTTAATGTGTAAATTATACCTAGTACGTACTTTTTTTTCCCTTCTCAGTTAATATATTTTTTTGCAATCGGGTTTTTTGTTTTTATAAGAATTTGTTTAAAAAAAATCCAATCGCTATCGCCACGCTTTCATTGATACAATGTCACTTGTCTAAGATCTCTAGATTCTTTGGCCGACATTCGGTCAAACTTTTGCACTCCATCATCAATCTCCACGTCTAGCCAAAAAGTCAATTACCACTTGACTGTAAGTAGATGAAATCTTCACAACCCTTTCAAACATATTGTTTTCATTTTATAATTGCGTTTCATCGTAATTGCACAATTTGTTACTAAAGATAAAGATGAAAGATATATTAAAGTGATATATTAAAGACATATTACGTGAATACATGGCATACAATTATCGATGGTTCTTAAATTAAACATGGCTCTGAGGCATCTAATTAACGCTAAGTGCCAGGCAATGTCAGGTTTACTTGTATAATTTAAAAAGTACTAAAGAAAGAAACCTTCAAGAGTATCTTAGATTATTTCTTCAACATTGCGGATATTGCTCTGATACCAAGTCACGCTCTAAATGACGCTCATCATAAAACGATTCTCCATTTTTACAAAACTTTTCATTTCCAATTTATGTTCACCGTTTTTATCTTGAGTATTAAATTAGTACGATCCCACTATCCTACCCACCTCTTAATGGAGCACGTACATTGAACATTAATGTTGATAGTGAAAGAGGAACGTTCAGTGCTCCTGAACTTTTTACTGAGACCCGGTTCGAAGTTTTTGTCAAAGCTTAATGTGGGGCCGGAATTATTTATAGCAGTTATGTTTCTGAAAAGGAGAATAGTTAACCAGCTTTGCCCTGGGATCTACTGTGAAATGATTTTTTACATTTTCCGGGAAGATCTATTCGTGTTTTTTTGTAGTTGTAGAGCTGTGATATATTTATGAATACTTACCGAAATAGCTCAATCGGATAAGCCGATATAACATACAACGCCAACTGATAAATAAAAAAAAGAGCAATTGCGTATCGAGCCACGCGCTTTAATAGGGTTCCGTAGTTGCACAATAATGCTAACTAAGAAGAGCGTTTTAATTGTTTCATGGACATTTAAACGGTTTCGGTGGCTCTCACATGCATTTTATAAGTTGTTCGACTATTACTCGTAAACTTGTTAAGCCTAATTAGCTGTGATAGTTCTAGTACTAAAAGTTTCTGAGCTAAGCTGCGGATAGACGGTCATGGCGAAACTATAAGGGTTCCTTGTTGACTACGAAACCCTAAAAAAATCAGAAAAGGGAAAAACATTTGGGTTAAATGTCAGGTTTTATTGGATTATAACGCTTTATTTTACCTTACCTAATGAAACACGATATTGTAATTAAAATAAATGAAGCAATACACAATGCAAGATATACCTGAACTACCTAATTCTGCTTACAAAGTAAAGGAACAGTTACTCTGTTATTCTAATCCTTAAAATACATAATATTTGACATTAAAGTGCTTGACTTTATACCAAAACTAACATACCTAGTTTTTGGCTTCGTCTTATAATGTACATGTAGTTATATCTGAAGCGACTCAATTATAGTCAAAGGATTCCGGTGTTCCGGGCTAGAAACGTTCTCAAGGAAGACTATTAGATATTCTGATTAGATAATCTTAAGTCATGTTGAAATATACGGTGCGCTACGAGCGGTTTTCCAAGTGTAATGCTGAGTAAAACATTTGGTTAATTAATAAGCAAGGACAGCAAGTTCAAGATAATTCGAAACTTCAGATAGGGTAGGAAATATATAATTAACATGAAAAGCAAGTTTGTTTTTAATGAGTTAATCAGACATACATCTACAACTATTTCTAAACACTGCAACTCATGAAAGCTGGAATTAGCAGTTGCAACTACCAGAATAGCACGAAGGTAATGAAGCTCGGTGAGTCCCAGAAAAACTAAGATTGTTAGACCTTTTTAATTTTATGTTCAACTGAAATTACTGAATGTTGAATGATACGTTTCTGCTCAGTTCTCGCATAATCTGAGTTCTTATCCTTTAGTATCAATTCCGTCCTCTTGCCCGCCTCTTTTCAAACTGTACTTTATCTTCATAGTGGTAACTCAATTAACAAACTCCCCTTATATTATCAAGAGGGAAGATTTGTTTGTAAATTTGCTTGTAATGGATAAACTCAAAAACTACTAAACCGATTTTGAAAATTCTTTCACCAGTAGAAAGCTACATTATGTCCGGAATGACATAGGCTATTTTTTATTCCGAAAACGGGTCCTGTGGCGTGTGCCACGGGTGTGGAGCCGCGGGAAATAGCTAGTTAAACATAATTACATTGTTCCATAAAACAAGCATAACAATCTGAACTTAAAACTCATCACAAACTTCAAACTAATTTAACCAGAAATAAATCCATAACATTACCCCCACCGTAGCAAAATGAAAAAAAGCTCGCAAAATGTTCGTTCATAACTGCGAAAAAAATCGTTGTCCTACGAAGGTAAGGATAATCAAATATCTGGGCGAACAGACCCGTATATCAAAGGCCTCGGTGGGGTGCTTACGTGAAAAGCGGGTCGGAATAACTTAGGACCCAAAGGCTGTTACTTTGGGTTGCTAGAAAAACTGGAACGTCTGCCGAAATTGTGTAAGTCAACTACAGAAAATTATTAGTGTTAGGTGTTATTAAATTGGCAATGACCGGATAAGACCAAGAAAATAGCTATTTACATGTACTACCGAAACGTAGGATAAAGTTATTTTATCTTGAAGTTGGTGCCTTCTAGCCTGAATTTCTATGGACATGCAAATGCAATTATACGTGTTTGAATCTAAAGTGCGGGCACACGACCGGTTAAACGTCACTTGTTTGGGTGCTGGACAAATAATCGTATGAAAAACATCTAGAATGGTGTTTGGTTCCGTCACGGTATGCGTCAGCGGTGAGAAGGATTATATTGTGTACGCCAATGCATGCCGCAGTGTTGTGCATCCCAATCCCGATAAAGAAACCAAAGCTTAAGAAGCATTTGCTTTAGCGA